>JAYXIM010033953.1:0-612668 GCA_037575425.1 Anastrepha fraterculus | reverse complement strand
AAGATATTTCACATTATTTTATAAACAATGAAATGGTGAATACATATATCATTATGCCAGATGATAGATTTGTGTGTGACTGCCACACGCTTATCTCGGCTTCGAGAACTTAGTAGGAATGAAGCATTAAATGATAGAAAAGTGTTTTTTTTTTTCTAATAGCGGTAAACCCTCGCCATGAAATATCAAACCTCCGAGTATATTTCTGCGATGAAAAAACGCCTAGATATGTTGTAGATCTACTAAGGAAATGGGTGGAATATCGATATCTGCATAAATCAAGGAGAAAAAGGCAATCCGTTGCTCTTTCTCGGTGAATTGCTGAAAAAACTGGATAAAATAAATATTTTACTGCAGAATTATTCTATGCAGAAAATATTCGATGTGGCTGAAAATGTATTATAAATTATAAATTCATAATCCCGACTGAGAATTAAGAACTTGCAATTAATAAATGAACTTGATGCCCAAAATACCCCGAGGGTGATAAATTTGCATTAAGATTCAGCGCAAAATAGCTGGCCCACATGAGAGTTTACCCTATTTATTTTGTAATAAAACACGACCACAAAATTTTAAATGTGTTCAGTTTTAATAATTTATTTGAAAAATCCGTCAGTGTTTCCATACATCAGGAAATTATAAATACGCAGTTGAAATTTCAACTCCATAAGTCAAGATTCGTGCGAGTTATGAGTCTGGCCAACGAAGTCTGGAAAAATGAGGCTTTGAGAAAAACGCATTTTAAGTTATCGCTAGGCATTTTACTGAAAGGAGTTGCGCCAACATACAAGATAGAAGTATCGGGTGGCTTTCTAAGAGCTTGAGAATTTAGAATGATCATACAAAAGAGAAATATTGTGAGAATGTCTTTTTTATTACAATCTTGCAGATAATTTCATGGGATATACAGCGCGACAATGGCGACATTCATCATAACGGCAATTCCTTCCACCTTTCGATAGAAATAAGGATTGCTAATGCCGCCAGTGCTCTATGAACTTTTCGAAGGAGCTTTATTTTTTTTTGTGATGTGATCTTCCACAATTTGGAAGCGCCGTTATGGTGTCAAACGATTCATGATGACTTGCCAAACCTCACTGAACAGAAATGTCAACATAATTTGCCATTTTCAGCTGTCACATTATAGTTATTGATATCTACTTACTACTGTGGGCAAAAAGTAAGGTGAATTTGGTTGTAAAATGAAAAATCTTTATTTATTCTTGTAAATCAATTTCATCCCCTTCAAAATAATCCCCTCTCGATGAAATACACTTATGCCAACGATTTTTCCAATCCCCTAAAAATGCCAAATAGTCCATTTCCGGTATAGCCATCAGCACCTTCTTCGATTCAGCTTTTATCTCCTCAATCGACTCGAATCGCGTTCCCCGGAGTGGTCTCTTGAGTTTTGGGAATAGCCAGAAGTCACACGGAGCCAAATCAGGCGAACACGGTGGTTGCGGAACGATATGCGTGGAATTTTTGGCGAAATGGTCACGAAGAACGAGTGCAGTGTGAGACGGTGCATTGTCGTGATGCAAAAACCAATAGTTGTTGGCCCATAATTCCGGTCTGTTTAGACGAATTGCTTCACGTAAACGACGCATAACGCTCAAATAATATTCCTTATTAACAGTTTGGCCAGGTGGAAGGAATTCATAGTGCACCACACCACGAAAATCGAAAAAAACTGTCATCATGACCTTTATTTTTGAACGACTTTGACGTGCTCTTTTCGGTCGCTTGATTGGTCGGTTGTTTCAGGGTCGTAAGCATAAATCCATTGTCCTGATAGTCTGAAAGCATTGTTTCACACACATCAACGCGACGACTTTTTTCCAAGAAATTGAGAGTTTTCGGTACCAAACGAGATTTGACTTTTCGTAGGCCCAAATGGTATTTCAAAATGGTTTTCACAGATCCTTCTGAAGACGATTTTTGAGCACTAACTCCTTCACTTTATTGACGTGTTGGTCATCAGTTGGCGTCGATGGTCGTCCGGAGCGCTCCAAGTCATCAACACGTTCTCGACCCTCTTTGAAGTCTTTGTACCACATATAAAAATATTTCTGAGACATGGTCAAATCACCAAATGCCTTTTGCAACATGCTAAACGTTTCCGCAGCCGGAATTTCATTCCGCAAACAAAATTTGATGGCACTTCCCTGCTCAATCAAATCAGAGATTGTAAAAATCGAGAAATGCACTCTTGGTCGTTTGGTAAACACAAGCGTAAATATATTACTGATAATGACATTCACATGAAAGTTGGCCCAGATGTTATTAACAGTGCTGCCAACTCATGAAAAAAATAACTACAGCGAAATTTTAATCCCGCGAAGTTTGACAAATAAATTCACCTTACTTTTTGCCCACAGTAGTATATTGCTAAAAACACACCCGATACCTACAAATTTTTCTTCCTTTGAGTATGTAACTTTTATTTATTCAGCTTAGCCTCCCAAAAATTATTGCTTGTTTTTGATATATCCAATACCTTCATACTTTGCTTAAGCGTATCAGCAAAATTACTAGCTTGCCACTCGTTTGGGAAACTTTAAAATATTTTAATAAATTATTAATGAAAATAGTTTACATTTATAGTTTTAGCAAACCCAACGATATAAAAACTAATTTAAGCGCACAACTAACCGACGGCCACACAGGAGTGGTGCACAAAAACACACACACATATGCAAATTTTTCTAGGTAGCAATAATACACATAAAAATTCTATGAAGTTTTCATTAAACGCTTTTACTGCAATCTCTTGCAAAGTTTATCGCTTTCTTGTATTTTTAAGCTTAAACTAACAGTAACCGCATTTTTATTGTACGCCGCACTTAATTGTGCTTAAATTTGCGTAAAGAAGTGTAGTACTCAAATCTCCGTCCCTCTTGGCTGCAGCTCGTGCGAGTAGCTGCCAGCTCTTGAAAAATGTTAACACAGTTGGAGAGCAACACAAATTTTCGCACCACAAAATTTTTGTATTTTTTGCAAAAAGCAAAGAAAATTACAAAAAAGTCTACTGAATAGAATAATAGAAACTCCGCTGAAAATTTATGAGTTTTTGTTGCACGCTGCACAATAAAGTTCTAAGCCAAAAGTAACTTAGTGTGGAACGTTGATGACAGCGGTCCCGTTGATTTATGTATGTGTACGTATGTATGAGTGTATTTACTTTCAAACGAACAAAAAGATTCAAACACTGTTTTTTGCTTAACGGTATAAGGTATTGTTAAGCCACGCGTGTTGAAAATAGCTTCTAATGAATTACGGGAATAATTAAATTTAATTAAATTAAATGTAAATACTGATGACTGCGTACTATTACCTTCAGCTATGAACGGCTATTTAATGGCGCGAATGGGTGAATTTCGCTAAAATAAATAATACAAGTTGTGGTGGAAGGGTTTCGAAGGTGCGTAAGCCAAGAAGTATCTAGATTTCACAGAAAAAACATTTTATGGCACAGGAAAACAAGAAAGTAAGAAGCATTCAAAGACATCTGTTGCTGTTGCCGCTATGCGAGATTTATTTGGGAAACTTTTTTGCTGGAAAAAATTCAGAAATTTATGTGTGCGTTATCTTGAAATTATTTACGCTGAAATATACATACATACATACGTACACACATTGGTGCATAAATGAATTAGAAGGCAAAAATCGTTGCTTTTTGTCAACAGACCAGCAAATAGAAAACGGCGATTAAGTTTTTGTCTGCCTCGCGCTTCTGAAAGCCCGAACACATTTACCAGCCGGCCAGACAATGATTTATTTTACAATACGAACCGCACTGCCTTTCGAATTTTTTTAGTTAAATATTTATTAATTCCAATTTTAAACGCAGCAAACTCAAAAATTCACACCGCCATAAATCATCACTCGAATAGGCTTAAAATATTAAATTTATACAATAACTCGAGTATTGTAGGTCTGAGCTGGTATATAAAATAATTTTTTCCACGTCACCTGTTCATATTAATTTTAAAGCAAATTGCTTTACTTTGTTATGGCTGTTAAAATTCTTCAGCATAATATGTATTTAAAATGGATAGCAGCAGGCAGAATATTACACGTCCTCGCTCTTCAATTTTAATTATTTCTTTATCCATTGACAGCGCACAAAATTGCTCCATTCAACGATCAGCAAGTCGATAGCACATTTAATAATAAATACAATAAAGGAATGGAAAGAAAAAAACATTTAAAAATTCCCATATTATATGGCAAGGTTTTACATACATAATTAAATGAAACAATAAGTCTCATAATACAATGCCAATGAGTGCCAAACAAAGGATTCAAGATCTTATAAGCCCACTATCGCCAGATGAGTACGTGTATGTAACTGCTTGTATGCCATGACACAAAAAAAAAAAATAATTGGCACGTACACCCTGTTTTGGGTGCTTGGCCGAGCTCCTCCTCCTATTTGTGGTGTGCGTGTTGATGTTGCTCCACAAATGGAGGGACCTACAGTTTCAAGTCGACTCCGAACGGCAGATATTTTTATGAGGAGCTTTTTCATGGCAGAAATACACTCGGAGGTTTGTCATTGCCTGCCGAGGGGCGTCCGCTATTAGAAAATTTTTTTTATTAATTTTGCTTTCACAGAGATTCGAACCAACGATCTCTCTGTGAATTCCAACCCATTCAGCTACGGCGGCCGCTTAATTATTTTGAATATTTACAATGGTTGCCTAACTATTCAAAAGGTCCTTCCTTTGTTATACTTTAAAAGCTTCTACTCTTAGCGCTTGGCTACTCAAATATATGACTGAAACTACGTCCTACTTGCCAGGTTCAAGATTAGGTTTGAGTGTCCGGGCGAACATGAAGAATCTCATATTCCCAATTGGAGGCATAGTTTTTAATTTAAATGCCATTTGCGAGAATCAGGAAGAACCACTCCTTTCTAACCAGGATAATCTCTATAATCTGGATAATACTTTGGTTAAATCATTTATAATCCCAGATAAAATTGTGGAGGCCTGTTACTTATACTCGTATTTATTGTTATTATTATTAGAAGGCCATTACGCACTGCGACCAGAGCTGATCTATTGTGAAAGGCCTATTTTGTAACCCTAGAGTTTTAGGCTTTTTAAAAATTGTAGCACAATTTAGGGTTTGTTGTTCCAAAGATTGCATGGAGATACTAAGATACCACCGAGGTGGTAAAGTCTCTGTCTGCCCAACGCAGAACATTCACAAAGCACGCGTTCTGAGCTTTCTATGTCCATTTCGCAAAAGTGGCAGACATTGGTCGCAGATAGACCAATATTATTTAGATAATACCTCAGGCTGCAGTGACCTGTAAGATATCCTGTTAAAAGATGCAGATCTACTCTGCTTAGTGAGAGAAGCTTGTCGGATATTCCTTTGTTGGAACTTAGGAATAGTTTGGCTTGACGCTGACCGGCACAGTTTAGCCAGTGTGCGGCAAGTTTTCTTTCTTCCCATTTCCTAAGGAATTCATTAATGTCGCCTTTTGTGAGTCCACAAAAAGGCTCAGGACCAGTAAGTTGCATATTTGCTCCTTGTTTTGCAAGGTCATCAGCCATTTCATTTCCCTCATATCCTTCATGTCCCGGAATCCAGCAAAGTTTTACTATGTTGAGGTTCCCTAACGTGTTGGGAAGGTTTAGGCAATCATTTACGAATTTAGAGGTGATAGTTGTTGATAGAAGGGCTTTTAGAGCCGCTTGGCTATCTGAAAGTATGTAGATGTGAGTACCCCTCATTTTCCTGAGATAATGCCTTTCTCACACAAGTTTCAATGGCATGTATTTCTGCCTGGAATATTGTTGGGTAGAATCCCATCGGAATCGATTTTTTGAATTTAGGCCCATTGATTCCAGCCCCTGTTCTACAATTTTCCAATTTGGACCCATCAGTCAACCATAGCTGGGAGCCAGGTTTGAAAGTGATAGAGTTAGTTCTCCAGTCTGTTCGTTCATTAATTATAACTTGGAAGTTCCTGAAGAGTATTGGTTTGGGTGATAGTATATCATCCCTATGAAGAATGGGACTATGTAGATCCAAGATCTTTAAATGTCCTTTCATATCCCCACTTTTAAGTTCAGATATACCTTTTAATCTTAAGGCACTCGAGCGAGCTTCCCTTTCAATTAGAATTGGAAGCGGTGGTATGTTTAGGAGCACACCCAATGCACCCGTGGGGCATGTTTTCATAGCCCCTGTAATACCAACACATATCAGGCGATGCAGTTTGTTTAATTCGTTTGCTGCCTTTCTTTGCTTGACCTTGGGCCACCATGCTAAGGATGCAAAAGTGACTATGGGTCTCACAACTGTGGTGAATGTCCAGAAGGTCATTCTAGGGTTTAGTCCCCATGTCTTACCAAAAAGCCTTGTACAGGCAAAGAATGCCCTTGTGGCTTTTGAAGTAACTCTCTCAATATGGGAATTCCACGTAAGCGTTTTGTCAAGATTGACGTCAAGATATTTATATTTTCTCTGGATGCAAGTTTTCAAGTTTTCAAATTGTTAATGCAATAATTATTCGAGTCAATAAAAAAAGTAAGCAATCATTTGAAGCGCTTTAGCTTTTTTCTCGAATGAGAAAAAGTGACGTCGTTGGAGTCAATTATTTTTTCGATTTTCACAAAAACGGGCCACTAACTTGAAGCAAAATTAAAAATACACGGGACAAACACGCCAAGTGCATCCATATATAAACTTAAGCGATTCGATTTTCGTGGAAATAGGTGTTGAGCATCTTCACATTCATACAGTAGCATATGTTGTGCAAAAGAGGGGAGATATTGGGGGCTTGTGGAGATACAGTTTAACCGCTGTTGCTTCTTTTCAGCAAATTTTTTATTTAAGTTCTAAGTCAAATAATTTTCGGTTCAAGAGAAAACAAGAAAAATGTTTCCTATAGTTTTTTTCCGCATTTTCCGATAAAAAGGGGTAAAAACGATTCGAGCAATTTTTTTGACCAAATTTCTTCATTTTCGATTTTTTTAAGAATGCTTGTTATGATTTTCAGCATGATTCATTCGTGTTTTGGATGTGAAATGGGCATTCCGTCAGGTAAACTCTTTTCACTTTGTTTATCTTAATGCAGAAATTATTCGACGGGCAGATACAAAAAATACCCGGTTCATTAAGAAACTCTACGGACTTAGTTCTTAGCTTATTTATTGTACAACCGCTGTGCTTGACTTGAGCGCTACCTTAAGGCAACAATTCCCTGATAAAAAGGTACTGTGGTATTGTTTAGGGGAAGGGTTATTGGAACTATCTATAATTTTTTAAATTGTCTTGATTTATGTGCCAATAATCAGACACCTTTCGTAGTTCGCCGTATCGAACTTAAATGGGATATGTAAAATATAAATATCTTTGGAATAGAAGCAGCTCGTATGCATTTGAAATGAATTTGTTATCGTAATACCCCGATACTAACAGTGATATGGTTGTGACAATGAAAGGTATGGTTTCAATATATTGTAATATTGGGTTGGAGAAAAAGAAATGTCGCATTTGTTATCGAAATTTGACGCTTTATTTAACGTACTTAGAATTATCCGATTCAAGTCAAATATGCCCCGTTTTATTCGGAAACTTGTTGCCATTTATAAGGCAACTTCATTATCTCCCCTTTATAAAATAAGGAGGGGGGCAATTTGCAAAAAACTCACACAACCAGTTTTCGCAAGCCTCTTTTGAGGCCAACTTGGTATCACCAAGGGCGTGTTGCATGGGCCGGAAGAGATGATAGTCACTTGGTGCCAGGTCCGGACTATATGGTGGGTGCGATAGGACATCCCATCCGAGCTCCCGTAGCTTCTGGCGGGTCATCAAAGATGTGTGAGGACGAGCGTTGTCCTGGTGGAACACAACACCATTCCTATTGACCAATTCTGGCCGCTTCTGGTCAATCGCCTGCTTCAAACGGTCAAGTTGCTCAGTGTAGAGGACCGAATTAAGGGTCTGGCTATTGTTGAGCAGCTCACAGTGGATAATTCCCTTCCAATCCCACAAAACACACAGCAAAACCTTCCTGGCGGTCAATCCGGGCTTGGCGATGGTTTGGGCCGGCTCGCCGCTTCTCGACCACGATCTTTTTCGCTTGGCGTTGTCGTACGTGATCCACTTTTCATCGCCAGTCACCATCCGCTTCAAAAATGGGTCAAGTTCGTTCCGTTTTAGCAGAGAATCGCAAGCGTTGATTCAGTCCAAGAGATTTTTTTGCGTCAACACGTGTGGCTCCCAAACATCCAGCTTTTTTTGGAATCCAATCTTCTGCAATTGGTTCCAAACGGTTTTGTGGTCTACACCTAGTTCTCGACTAATGGAGCGAATGCTCACATGCCGGTCTCTTTGGATAATTTCAACGATTTTATCAGTCTCTACGACGATTGGCCTACCAGAACGGGGTGCATCTTCGACATCTACTGCACCAGAACGAAATCGATCGAACCGACGCTGTGCAGTGCGAATCGTTACAGTATCAGACCCATAAACTTGCTTTGTGGACTCCATCTTTGACGCGCTATAACTTAAGACTGAAACTTACGATCACAACACCGTCAAAGAGACACTTGTAGTGAGACCCGATGCAATAAGTACAACGCAAGATAATTTTAAATGTCGCGCTCAATTGACAAAATACGGCATTACTTTTTCCCCTACCCAATATAATAGTTTTCAATATAATCCCACTTAAGAATGAGGCACTGCTTTATGCTGGTAAAAGCTACTAAGCAATATTTTTTTTAATTTTCCCTTCATTGCTACTGTTACTCCTTCTACTTTTTACTAATGAAATAGGCAGTTGTTTTTCGTTTTCTCGATTATTATTTTACGCGGACGACCTAAAAGCTTTACCTTCGATTAAAAGTTCTGAAGATGCTTCAAGGGTTCAATTAGAAATCAATAGATTGTACTGATGTTGTTGTTGATCTCACCTACATACATCTCAATATTAATAAGTGTTATGACGTTGCGTTCTCCAAAATAAGTACTGTATTCCTGGTACGCTCATTCAGCTTGTTGACAAGATGAAAGACCTCGGATTTATCTTCGATGCCTCTTTTTTATTCAGTAACCACATCAATTTTATCATAGCTAAATCATATGCTACGTTGGACTTTATTCGTCAAAATAGTTCTAATTTCACATATCGCTATACTCTGAAATTACTCTACACATCTTTTGTTCGTGCAAAGCTTGAAAATGCTGAATTCATTTAGAGACCCCATCACCACATCATAAATTTGCTATTGTTAGAATAAAATGCATTCAAAAGGTTTTACTTAAATATGCCCTTGCTTTCCTAAATTTCTCCACTCCCTTCCCTTGATACAATTGCCGCCTCATTTTGATTAACCTTAAGTCCCTCGAAAGCAGAAGAACTATTCTTTCCTTATCTTTTGGGCATGGCTTGGTAAGTGGTGCATTCTACTAGCTATTTAATTTCTTACGTTCACGTCGAGTACTCAACGTGATTAGCAATGCTACTTTTCCAGATTTTTCATTTTTCAAGGATCTGTCTTCTAAATTATTGAATTTAAATTTATTTTTAAGCTTTCTGCACTTTAGTTCTAAGTTATCGTTTTAGTCAGTAAGAAAATTAGTAGTTTAGTGACTTTTTTGAAATAAATAATTTGGTTTTCATACGGCTGGCTTTATCTCATTGTGATCTGAGGAAATGTGCCCCGTTAATCCCTTTTCAATTGTCAATAACCGAGAGCCACCTTCCTCGCAACTCAATATTTACAACTCTGCCATCATCGCTACTTGTCGAGCGGTGTGAGCCTTCGCAGTACCCAACGCGCCATAATTTTTTCCATGTGCAAATAGGTATTCGTGTAAAATCTCTATAATTCGTTTTTTGCTAATACCTTATATATAAATGTATATACAGGGTGTGCCATATTTTATGTCGGTATGAAAACATTGAATAACTTTGAAAACAAAAAAAAAAAAAAAGCATGTGCAGTATCGTACACGTGGTAGAAGTGAAACTTCTGTGTGTGAATGAGTGTGAATAAGAGAGAGCGAGAGAGAGAGAGAGAGAAAGAGCGAGAGAGGAAGAGAAGGAGACAGGGATAATTTCAAAAGAAATACAACAGTATAAAATTTGTGTAACCAAAATTCGATTTTATTAACTATATATGCATTATGCTATCATCTGTTGGTGGTTCAATTGGTAATACTGATATAATTGGTTTGTGATAGCTGAAATATTAAATATATGTACGTGATTCAATATTTACTAGATAACCTGGGAAAATTGCATCTAGTGTAGTTCCGGATTTTGTTGTTGATTTTTTAGGGTTATGGCTTATTTGCAAACCGAATGTTTCTCGAAGAAATTGAATCAACGGCCAAGAATCATTGGATCCGAAATTTACGTTGAAATCTCCCCCGAAAATCAATGGAATTTTGTCTTCGCCTCTTCCAAGTGCATTTGCACCTGCGTGGCTGTAAATCAGTAGTGAGCGGTGAATGAAATATATTATGTCATCATGATTTTGGTTCGGTGAGGTATAGATGGCGGCTATGACAATAGTATTTCCATTCCGCGTTTGACATTCTGCAATGCAAACATCGCCAACTGGTGTGACTGTTGATGAATATGACTGAGACTGCCTTGCAGTCATTTCCATGTTTGGTGTGACGATATTTACGCTATCATCTTGATTGTGGTAGATTGCCACTCCGCCAGCTCTAACACTTAGTCGCTTATATTTGATGACGCAATTGAAATTTGGTATACTAATATCCTCGTTATCGTTTAACCAAGTTTCGGACAAAAGTACTATACTCGATTTACGGATGACAGAGTCTGTTAAAACTGCGGAATGTAGACTCTGACAATTAAGAGTATATACAGATAGCCCTCTTCTCTAAGTCATGAAATCGATTATTTGTTTATCCACAGTTTCAAGTCTATTTAACGATAGTCTTCGGAATTCATCTTGTAAATGAGACATACCGACTGATGCTCGTCGACCATGGTAGAATCTAAAATCATTTCCGTTCCTTATAATCCACAAGCCTTCAATACAAGTGACTCGTGATAAAGCAACGTAATTAATGATTGCGAATGTTTTTTTATCATATTCGTAAACAACTTCAGAATACGTGCTTCCCTGAGACTTGTGAATGGTCGTCGCACAAGCACAAACTAATGGTAAATGTGATCGTTTAGCGTTAATCGTTTTGTTGTTGTTAAGCGGGATTGTTGATGTGCGTCGTCCGATTGGTACCGCTGTTTTACTGATATTATGCGCTGCAACATGACCAGCAACTTTTTTTCTCTGTCGCGTAACATTATGATGTATAGCTCTCCTTTTCTTACTCTCTATGTTATATATCTGTATACTCTGTCTTACAACGAATCCTCTGTCTTAGGTATAGAAAATGTATAGCTCTTTTTCTCCTTCTCTCTACGTTGTATCTTTTTTTCTTTCTCGCGTAACGAAATCTCTAAACGTTACATTTTTTCCAATTCACTCTTCATTCTCGCTCAAATATCAGACCGCCGCTAAAGAAGTTTCACTTCAAAAAAACTGATTTGTATAAGTGAGGTATTTTTATTTGGTTTGGGATTTAGAATTTATTAAAACTATTTTTTGAATACAATATCAATCAAGTGGCCACCTTTATTAGCTCACAAACTGCGATCTTTTTTCTGTCTTTGTCATCACCGTGTCAAACATTTCGGGTTTTATAGCGTCGATTTCGGTTGTTTCAGTGTAAAGCGATCCATGGTTGAAATTGTACTGAATTGACGAATCGAAAACATGTACTTATGCTTAAGTCGATCGGTTTAAAAATGACAAAGTTATTCAGCGTTTATGTACCGACATAAAAAATGACGCACCCTGTATAATTACCGTTAACACCCTCCTCCTATTTGTAGTGTGCGTCTTGATGTTTTCCACGAATAGATGGATCTACAGTTTTATGTTTCCTCCGAAAGCAGATAGTCTTTTTATGACGAGTTTTTTCATGACAGAAATACACTCGAAGATTTAATTGGAGTATCGTGCCGATGTTTCGAACCTGTGTACCTTAGGCTTTAGCTCTATTATCAGCTGCCTCTCGTATATCCCAAAAAACTCCGAATTTACATATTACTTCTTATAAGGTCTTGAATTTTTCTGCATAGTTAAATACCTTCTCATTTACAAAAACAAATAGCTACGTACAGAGCTTTGTTAACAGAAACCAACACTACAGCTCAGATTTTTTTGAAGCCAAGCTAAACCACAGAAGCTAAATCTTGGCTAAATCTTGGCCACCAGAGGAGGTGTTAGTCGATGTTTTATCTAAAGTTGTTTGTAATCCCGTTTTGAGTATTTGTAGTATAGCTGAGAATTAATAATTCTTTTCAGCGTCAAAATAATGTATATGCATGAATGTGGCATAATTTGGTGTGACATGGCGCTCCCAATGAAGCAGGCTTTGAGTTCGTTAATTTCGTTAAAATTAGCACGCGTGTTGTATAACATAGACAGTTAATTGATTTAAAGAGCAAATTGTATTGGTTACTCTAAATGGCGAGACAACGTTAAAAATACACATTAAAAAACTAATGAAATTTACATAACAATCTAACTAATCTGTATTCATATATGCAGGCCTAGCAACATTAATGTTGTGGCTGGTATAAATGACGCTTGGGGGGTTCGTTGGCAGGCATTCAAATCAACTCTTTTTTCTTTGTTTTGTTTTTTCTGACTTTTCTATGGTTACAGGTGTAATTTTACGCATCTTTGGTTAACATTTTTTTTTTTGTTTTGTTTTTTTGAGCTTTATTATTTTTTAATTATTTTCCAATATTACGTGAGGAACGAAATATAGCACCAATTTATTTGACTTGTGTCTTGTTAGCTTTGCTCGTATATGTGTGTATGTATGAATATGCGTTGGTTCATTTTGCTTCTTTTAACTACCTCCGCATTTATTGCTCCAATTCATTTGCAGGTTTAATGGCCCACAGCTTCCATAATGCGGTGCTAATGCTACCCAATAAACATAAATAAACAATTACCACTTCTTACCATTTAGCGCGTACCGGTTGGTTACAATTAGATAGCGTGTCTAATAGAGTCCTGCAAATTATGCCTCATCACCCCGCTATACTCATGCGAGCAGCGCAACGCAGGCACTGATGACCTTCCCGTGTCTGCGCTTCTTATCTGGTTTTGCATCGTCTGGTTCTTATTTTAAGTTGGCATGGATTTGAACTGTATCGATATTAATATCTCTTTCAGAGGTAGAGATACTTTCCTTAACTCACACTGTATGGAACAAGCCGTATTCTCAATATCTGAGCTACCTGGTTTACGAAATTTGCCCTCATTTTCACTATGCCGGTTCACCGCATTTGCTTGTGTATATCTGCCATACCCACGGCGCACATTCCTTAAAGTTATGACAGTTGGCGAAGCCAAAATAAGACTCATGGAAATGACGCGTCAGACAAGCATCCCTCCCTGCATCTCTGGAAAATCCACTTTCTCAGCCGACATGATGTGGTATCGGAGACGATATTAGGAATATAGAAATTTATCTCATACCAATAGATATTCCTTAAAATTACTTAGAGCGCCCCATAAATACTATTTATTTGAAAAGCTCAGGAGGTAGCATACATAAATAAGTAGAATAAAATATGAGATAAATAATCATTTGCTGACGTCAACGCTTCTGACGAAATTTTCAATGACATTATGCCAGCTCAATTTCATTAATAATGTGTCGACTCTCGTCTTTCATTTCAGGAATAGTTTCTTAGTTATTGGCACTTTCTTGCGATGTATTATCCAACATTTTCGAAAACTTTCACTATTACATGAGCAGATTTTTGCAACTAAACACAAAATAACGCAGCGCATCCGAAAAGAATTTAATTTTTGCATGAAAATAAAATGAAGCAGTCAAACTTACTCAAATGAACTTTAACAATTTCATGGCTCCATAAAAAAAGTTCCGTGCATATTTTTTATTGAATTGGAAAGTTTTCATGTATCTGCATATGTACTCGTATTGGTACATATTTATTTATTACCTCTTTCATTATCTGACTGATGTGCTCGCTCTTCACTAGTATTTCAGATTGGTTCCGAGTAGCTCGTACAAGTATTAATTGCATCTTAATTGGCCTCATTAAAGTACCTAATGGATCGGTCAAACGGCTGCTGCAATACTTCAAAAATGATATTCAAGCTGTTGAGGTGAATTTTTCACTGGAAAACTTTACAAAGCTAGGTAGGTATACATAAATGCATAAGTGGTAGGGTGTTTCTTATTTTTCAACTTTCAAAAAGTAGCCGCATCAACTCACCTTTCGCTTTTATCACTTACTATAAAGAACGAACGCGTGGTTTTTTATTTTTATTTTTTAGATTGAATTTTATGGGAGAAACTTAAAAAAAAAATCACACTTTCAGAAGATTCATAATTTTTGCAAATGGCGTCGTACGTCAGTTGAATTTGACACTTGTGAACTAACAGATGCAATTTATAAACAGACAAGCAATGGAGTGCGTAATGTCAAAATAAGGATTTCCATTATTGAAAATCTTAATTTTATATTGTAAAAAAGTTACTTAAAAACAAATTTGGATGGTTAATTGTGTGCTACTTTTTAACGGGTGACTACTTGTACTTATATAACCCATTTAACCTGGACACTCCGGTGTTCAAGGAAACGAAATTGCCGACGAATTGGCAAACCGTGGATCAGCGGTGCCCCCACAGGGGCCAGATCCAATAATCGGAATCAGTTCCGCAGGAATCAAGAATTAGATCAGCGATTATGTAGGCAATCTACATAAAGAGCGATGGTCCGGTCTGGAACGCTGCAGAACTGCAAAGTGTTTTGTGACAAGTCCGAAAAGAAAACTGTCAAACTTTTTACTAAACCTTAGAAGGAAAGACATTCGGTTGATGGTCGGCATCATTAAAGGACACAACCCATGGGGTCAGCATATGACCACCATTGGAACTTCGAGGTATGCCTGTCATGCTTGGAGGAGGCAGATAGCACTGAGCACTTTCTCTGTGAGTGTCCTGCCTTTGCTAGAGCAAGGCTACGAGTATTGGGTTCCGATGTCATGAGAATGAGTAATATTCGTTCTCTAAAACTGTAGGATATTTACAGATTTGCCAAAGGAATCTGGAAAATTCTCACAGGACTAACTATCTCTATCTCTGCCTCTATTCTTTCCTATCTCTTTCTTTGATACTTTTCTCCTACCCCCTTTCCAGAGCTTTAAATACAATGGGCTCTTTAGCCTGAGTGTTTTAGGAGCCACCAAATCTCCTGGTGCTCCTTGGCTCGACCTTTTCAAATTCAAATTCAAACGGGTGACTAGATTGGAGGTACTTTTCCCAATAATGTTTTTTGAATACATAATTTTGTTCCGAATTCATTGACATTTCATTATGGGAAGACTTACACCTCAACGCTCGCTCAGCCAACTTTTGGTGTACATAGCCGTCCTACCGAACGCACTATTCGGCAAACTTTCCCAAAATTGAGAAAAAATTTAATTTATTGTGTGATAGTCAACCGTTGTGTACAGCCTGGAATGAAGAGAATAGTGCGGCTATGAATGAGAGTGTTGTCGAAGACCCAGTAGAATCGACTTGGTCTGGAGTGGTATAAAATACAGCTACTCCAAGATTTGAAGCCGGCCGATCTTCCAAAGCTTCATAGTTTTAGTCATTGGGCTTTTGAAAAACTCGCAGAATATCCATTTTTGACTTAATGGCTAAAAGAGGCTAAAGAGCACCCCGAAGCCATTCAAGAGCAGCAATTACACCCATTGAGAACAACCGTTTGGTGTGACCTATGGGCTGGAGGAATCATCAGGCCATAATTTTTCAAAAACATGGCTGGCGCCAATGCAATCGCGCAAAGATAAACGACGCTTTGACGCCGGAAATTGAATCCCGTGATCTACGAAACATTTTGTTCCAACAAAACGCCGCCGGCGCTACTTGCCACATAGGTTGGGTTTACTGCGCCGTCGTTTGGCGTGGATTGGCCACAAATATCGTGCGATATCGCACCTTTGGACTTTTATTTGTGCTTGTATGTAAAGTCTAACTGCTTTGTGGATAAATTAGCTTCGATTGAAGCATTGCAAGCCCACATTACTAAAGTTATTCACGAGATATCGACCGAAGTCCTCCAGGGAGTCATTCAAAATTGGTGTTTACGGATGGCCGAATTACGGTACAGATGCGGTCAACATTTTAAAGGGATTATCTTTAAAAAATAAATGTCATGAATGGTTCTATACAAAAGTAATAAAGATTGCTCAATCTATTTGAATATTGGCTGTTTTATTTCAATTTAAAATCCGATGCCTCTAAATTGTATACGCTTTACAGTGCATAACGCAGCACGCTGCACTGCGCGTTTACTTCAGATATTCCATGTTTTATACACCATTCACCCATCTCATCACAAAAAAATTTGTTTTCCAATTTCTGGTTTCCTAGTTTATTATTTATTCTGCGATATTTTCAAAATAATGTGCTCGAAATTTAAAAACGTCCACCTCTTTGACATATTAAAGGATGGTTAAATTTCAAGGGCCGATGTTGAATGTAAACCATACCTAAACGTCAACGACACCGTTGGACTTCTTTCTCTGGGGTTACTTGAAAAAAAGGTGTACGTCGATAAGCCAGCAACAATACAAGAGCTAAAGGATGAGATAATTCGGCACATTAACTGCATAGAACCGCAATTATGCCTCAGCGTCATCGAAAATTTGGACCACCGGATGGATCTATGATCTATGCTCATCCACACAGCACCTCCAAAACTGAGGCTGTACTGTTTACTACATAATTTGCACAAAGCCGTGTGCTTCACTTCTTAAAAACTAATGTGTCGAAAATCTTTTTGTTAATGTTTTGTTAATGCTACCCGCATTAGGGATCGCTACCAAGTGTCAAAGTTTGAGAAAATAAAAAATTGCTTGCCAGCAAATTATCCTAACATTTGAATTAGCTATATAAACGTGATAAATAATGCCATTGAACATCTTCTACCCTAGCGATAAATTCACCCGTAAAGTTAAGTCCGCCCCTGTCCACTCTGCTCTCTCGTTGTGACCTACGCGCTGTGATAGAGAGTGAGTTTTGTTTTGCCGGACATTGCGAAAAATTGCAGACAAAAGTACTCTAATACAAAGAAATTAACGTTATTAGCATAAAGTAGTTATGTGTTCATTTAATAGTTGTACTTGTATTTGTTTTATTAATCACACTGATCACACCGAACTTCCCGACATGTGCTAAAACTAACATGAAACAGTGTTCTAGAGGAGGTCGACTCAGACATACCGAGAACAATTACGAACGCTTTAGTTAATGACCATAAGTAGACAAGACGGTAATGCACACGACACTACCGCACACGTTTGAAGTTCCATTTACTTCTTAATGGAGTAATCACCGACGTATAACCTGCATACGTCATAGGTAGAGAGCCTGGACGCAGGTTTCTTTTGTGGTTGTTGTCCACAATCACGGCTCCACCCTCGATGTAGTGCAAATGCGGTCTCGGGGTGGAAGTCAGCCGAAGAGGGGAGGTCTGTTTTAGTGGAAGCGAGCCCCACGACGGCATCAATTGAATGTTTCTGATATTTTTTTCAAACAAAAAAAAGACAAAAAGCGAAATATAAATTTGTTTATTTACTAAGTCTACATTTGGTTGGTGCACATATATACATATATGTATATATATATTTGGCGCGTACACCCTTTGTGGGTGTTTGGCCGAGCTCCTACTCCTATTTGTGGGGTGCGTCTTGATGTTGTTCCACAAATGGAGGGACCTACAGTTTCAAGCCGACTCTGAACGGCAGATATTTTTATGAGGAGCTTTTTCATGGCAGAAATACACTCGGAGGTTTGCCATTGCCTGCCGAGGAGCGACCGCTATTAGAAAAATGTTTTTCTTAATTTTTGGTGTTTTCACCGAGATTCGAACCAACGTTCTCTCTGTGAATTCCGAATGGTAGCCACGCACCGACCCATTCGGCTACGGCGGTGGTGCACATAGGTTGCATAAAATAAGAAAGTAATGCATTTCTAAGGCCGAATTGGCCACGGAAAAAATTAAAGGAAGTATGGGTTGTAAAATGCAATTATAGACCCAGAAAGTGGTTCATTCATAGCGTAATTAGCTTTACAGGCATCGATATAAAATATGTGATACCATTTAAGGGTTTTAGCAGAGATATCAAATTTTACCAATTTCATTTTCCCAATTGGAACCATCATATACAAAAATTATTGCTGATAACACCCGTCTATTTTCAAGTATTATTAGTTTGTACCTTGTACTGTAAGAAGGAATGCGTAACTACAAATTCAAATCTGCTACCATCACTGATCATGGAGTCATATTCCAATTTAGACCTCTCAAAGGCATTGCCCAATAACTTCCTGGTGTAAGCATCTTTCAACTAAGATCTATTTCTTTTGATAAATGATAAAGATGAGAAAGCTTTAGGTATTAAAAAGTTAAGTTGTCGTGTATTCCATCAAAACACATAAGGGGTAAGAGCATAAATTGAAAGCAAGTTATTTTTCAGTTCAGAGAAGGCTACTGAATAGCATTTATTTCTATTCAATGCCGATTTAATTCTGCAACAACAATCATAAAAGTTATTTAACTCAGCTTGAAGCACTTGGATGCCAGCCAACCGCTTGAAACATTTTTAGAGCATTCGCAAATAAAATTTAGCTTTAGAATAGAAGAAAAGTAAGACACGTGAAAAATTAAAAAAAAATTAAAAAAAAATCGGCTTAATGAGATTCACCCTAATGCGTAGAATTGTGCTGCATACTCGTATTGCGATAGTCAAATTCAGAGAAATTCGCAAAATCAAAACAAAATAAGAGCCAACTTAATTATTTGCGTTTTTCGCATAATTAGTGGACGATATTTTGTAATGAAGTAAGTGTAAATTATATGTTGATTTCACAAGGATATTTTCGTATTGAAAGCGTTGCATGCGGAGTGCTCGAGTGAAGGTATACAAAAATGTGGCTGCTGCGCCCGTGCTGTCTAATTAGTGTATTAATTATTTATTTCTTGTATTATTTATAACAATTCATGCAATAATAAATTACAGTATAAAACAACCTTTCTTTGGCATCCTTAGTAGAGCTGTATCATTAAAAAAAGACATCAACACTTTCAGAGAGATCGTTAAAGCATTAAAACCTTTTAACCTTCTAGAACTTTCTTCACATCTTATAGAGGTAGTAAACCCACTGTTCAAACTTTTATACAAATTTGTTGGTATATATTAAGTTTACTATTTTTAAGAAAGACACAAACATTTCAAGGGTTTCATTACAAAAATATGCTAAAAAGTTTTGTTACTGCCAACTTTCATAGGCATACACACACACACACACATGTTATGTATATACTATATATGTATATATTATATATATGTATATATGTTTATAAACGTACGTATATTCACTGAATGGCGACGCTGTTCGTTTAGCTTATAAATCTTAATTAATTAAATAATCGTTGAATACCGTACGAGCAGAATGTTTTTCCCTTTACGTGAATTGTTATTTTGCGTATCTGATGCGCGCGGCGGATAGTAGGGCCATTGTACTGTTGACGAAGACGGCTTTAATTTATGGGTATTGCTGAATATTGCTTGCCAGTGAAGCTATAAAGTAACAAGCAATGATATATTTTTTTGTTCTTATGGTTTAAAGAGCTCATTTTGCTAGTTTATTGAGAAGACGGTAGAAGGAGAAAATGCGAATACAAAGCCACAGGAAATTATCTGTAGTCTTTGGGTTAGAAAGTAATTTATTTTATTCGCTTATCTTGCAAGCAAATAGCTCCGTGAAATTATTCGACAAATATTCTTTTATTCTGGCAAATGATTGGCGGAAAATCGGTTCACGTCAAATGCACTCCGCGTGGTGGTGCTTTCACTTAAGGGGGTATTCTAGTCTAGAAATTTGAAAAAATCGAAAATTTTTTTTTTTCAAAATTTGATAGTTTAACTATTCAAAAATATCTCCCTAAAAGGATTTTTTAAAATTCGAAGCTACAACTATTTTAGTGACGCGACAGCTTGACTGGTTTGAGCGGACGGCGAACTTCAAAAGTGTTTTTCTCGAAACTACTTCGTTCGATACGGTCGGCACGATATCTCAAGTTCTAATCACCGATTTGCTTGAAGTTTGTCAAGAATATTCCTTAAATATATCTCTATCGTATAAAGCGCGAAAAACTGGAAATTTCAATTTTTTAATATGTGTAAACAATTCGAGAAAGCTTAAAAATAAGAGAAAAATCGACCTCAATTTTTTGAGTAGTCGCCATTTTATGGAAAAATTTTTTTCCCCGTTTTTTCTGGTTCATACGATAATGACATTCATATTAATTAAGAATTTGTATTTTTTTTTTTCAGATGACCACAAGGGTAGAAATCGTGACGACGGGGACACTGCCTTTTTTCCCCCCTTCCACTTCAAGGACGCATAGCTCCATGAAAATTAATTTTTTTTTTTTCAAATTTATTTTGTGTGCTCCTAATATATGAATAAATAAATGATAAAAAAATGTATCGTAAAAATATCAATAGCTTTTTTTTTATTCATCGTCAAAAAATGCTCGAAATTCGGGCCTCTAGACTAGAATACCCCCTTAAAGTACAAACAATATTTCAGAATTATGAGAACGAGTGTACGTTCACTTTGAAAATAGATAGTAAGTAAGATATTTATAAATTTACTGCTAAAAATTTCCTCAGCTGCGTACACTTTCAAGTGCACGGTGCCAATCAGAAACAAAATGTTCCGTGTTCAATATTCAACAAAACAACCAGTTGAAGCAATACCAAAAATGCTAAAATTGTTAAACGCATACAACTTAAATTTAAAACTTATGCATTTTGAGATTGGGATGCTACTAAATATTTTTAAAACAAATATTTTAGAAATGTTTAATGCAGTCGATGTTTCAGAAGCTGAAAATTTTTCTGCAGAAAAAATTACAGAAAATGTATCCTTTAATATCCTTCAAAATGAACCAAGTATTTCTATTATTAATCCAACGAATAACCGTAAGTTATTTTACGGTGTTTGAGCTTAAGTGAAGGCATTAAAAATGAAATAGCATTAAAAATAGAGGTGGCTTAGAGAAAAAATTTTAGGAAGGGAAATAGTAGGCTGTAAAAAAGTAGGCGTTCATTTTTAAAGCGCTATGTATTGCAAATGGTTTTGATCTTTTGTGGCAGAGCGTTCCAAAAACGTTCCACCAACAAAAACTACATTTTGCAAACTGCTGCAATTTTTTCTTTCCAAAGCAAAGACTTAAATTTATTGTCTTGCAAGTTCGGTGTAGAACATATAGTTTAAACAATATAAATAATTATTTCCCCCTCTTCATAGGTTTCTGATTTTTAATAAAAAACAAAATAAAATTTCAACAAAAAAAATCATCTAAAACGGAGCTGACCTTCAGGACTTCCGACAAAAGCCTCTTTTATGTATTCATTAACGCGACAAGAAGTATTTTTAGCTTTTACATATTATATTATTACTGAAAATTTTATTTTGATAACTATTTTGTATAACTCTTATTAACTAATGTATGAACAATTTTTGTGAGAAAAATTAATGCATAACTATATTTTTTATATTAATTGTATAAAAATTTAAACAATATAAATAATTATTTCCCCCTTTTCATAGGTTTCTGAATTTAAATAAAACAAAAAAAAAAAAAAAAAAAAAATAAATCATCAAAATCGGAGCTGTTCTTGAGTACTTCTGAGAAAAAATCTTCATTGACGCGACTAATATGCCTATGAGGCAATGATGGGAAATGATTTTTTAAAAAATCCCTACATATTCTCTACGAAATTCCCTACATTTTTTTACTCCTGTGTTTACACTATAATGAGGAACTTGCAACGTCAAAATTGAATTATTTGCTTAAGTTTCGGGCTTGGTGCTGGTTTGACATTTTATAATAAAAACAAATTTTACTTCAAATATATATAAATAGACATAGTATTTATTATATTATAAACACATATATATAGAAAACTTCAGCGAAAAGACTAAAAATTAGACCTTTTCATTACGTTCAGTTCTATTTAAAACAAGGCAAACTTTGACATCCACACATATGTATGTACATACTATAGAAGTATGTGGCGCTGTAACAGCACAAGTAATGTTAAGCTCAGACTTTTTAATAAAATTTTCACCTAGCCTAAAAATATTTTGATCGATTCTCGTTGGAATACCTGGATTAAAGGTGCTTTCGACTGAAAAAGTGCGTTTAGAGTATTGAAGTAATTGAGTACATACTTGAGGAAAAATAAATAAACCTTATTGCACTAGTTTGTTGAGCTCAAATAAAATAGCCTCTATTGTCCAATAAGACATCCCAGTTTTGAAATACACTTTCGACGCATTTGTGATGAGAGAGTCACCTGGTTGCATAAGTCCGAAGGATTTCCTTTTTTCCCCGTTATTATTTCCAGCAGAGCTTCTAATTGCGCGTCTTTTGGAACTTCTCGAAACGTACGAACCGATTTGCCGCAAAACATCCTCAGGTGCTCTGGGTAGCGTTAAACAAGCCGTACTTGCAATAATTGCTGCAGAATGACAGATGCACTTTACAACTATAGCATTTGGTATGTCCCTAATTAATCTTCATGCAAAGGAACTATGCTATCATTACACTGGCACTATCGCTGCACATACCTTAAATGTTATAAAATAAATGTACTTTAATTACCAATTATGTTGTTGAATAAAATTCTAAGAGATAAAATGGGCTCTTTAAAAATTCCGTATAGAGCTTCTGCAGTGCAATCAGTTCTTATTGGAATTAGATCCAGCAGCTTAACCACAACACGCTCGCTTTCCTCATCGAAAAACTCACCAGTAGACACATATGCTTATTGAGTCCGTTGTCTATACTTTCATAGATCATTATGGAAAATTTGTTTACTTTTAATTTTTGTAATAACTAAATTGTCTTTTTCCTCTTTTACCAAAACATTTTTTATTATGCTGGTACACTTCTTTCTTCCGAGCTCAGAGTTTTTTATTATTTCAGAATCCGGCACGGCTTCTTTTAAGACCGGGATTAAGTGGTCCACCACTTGCAGCGCGACATTATGCACAGCGAAGAACATGCTGAGTCTTATTTCGAAACTTCTGAAACCATTTGGTTTACTCAGCTTTTTCTTAAAAAAACTCTTTATTTTAGGTGTCTTTTTTATTGCTTTCATATTTTTTGGTGCATTTTTGTTTCGGCGTGTCAAAACTTTGTCGCACGCTGCACATTTGCATTGAAATGGATCATTAGCCACAGCTTCCAACCATCCACTAAAATTGTCGTCGTCAAGCCACTTGTTATTGAACTTTTTTTTCCGATACTTGCATTGTTTTTCCTGGTGTTCCTCTGAAGAGTCAGTCGAAGTGGAGGAGCTCATTTCTGTAAAATATATGCATTTTAAACATAAAAAAAGCTAAAACTAAAATAATTGCAAACATACTACAAAAGTGAAAAACACGAGAAAGCGCGGGACAACTAACAATTTTCGCGCGAAGAAAAAATCGCGTTAGCGTTAACGAAGAAAAAATAGCAATCTTGCAGTATTAACGCTTTTCAAAGTATACTGTTATAAGGGAAAAGAAGTCTGACTTGAAATCTTACCGCGGATTTTTATTTTAAATGAACTTTTTAACTTTTCCCGCTATTATAAAATTTTTTCCGTCCATCTTGATATTTCCCTACATTTACAGAATTTAAAAAAATCTGTCCTTCTTTTGCCCACACCCACATTTTTACACGAAAATCCCTACATGTAGGAAATTTTCCCTACATTTACCATCACTGCTATGAGCTGAAACAAACCACACCCATTGCTGTTTTGAGTTCCAAAACGAACTTAATCCAACAAAAGTTGTTCGCGGAAGAAGCACCTCAAAGCAAATGGTCCAATTGATTACTTGCTTTTTTCGAAAATTGATTTCGTATAGCACACAACCATTTGTTTGCCTGTAGTTTTCGGAGATTTAAGGAAAACCAACCGCCAAAGGCGAATCATCCTGCACCAAGACAATGCGAGTTCTTACGTATCAGCTCATACTAGAGAATTCTTGAACACTCAAAACATCGAATTAATAGGCCACCCGATTTACAGCTCTAATTTGGCACTTAATAATTTCTATTTCTTCCCAAATGCGAAATGAAAAGGCAGCGTTTTTCAATGCCTGAAGAAACTGTTGAAGCCGCTAAACAGCTCGTTTAGGAGATATCCATTTCTAAGTGGCAAAGTGATTTTAAAATTGGTTCAAGTGAGTGCAGAAGTGTATTGACTTCCAAAGAGAAACAAAATGAAATCATTTTCATTATTATTTTACTGTGTTTCCATTATTGAGCGCGAAACATAAAAGACAACCCTCGTAAATTAAACTTAAAAATTTGCAACTGAATTTAGAAAAATTCAAAAAATTTGTATCTAAATTTTGAACTTTTGAATCCAAGTCTTAACAAATTGTGGAGTATGCAGTAAAATGGCTGCTACAGTTTTAATAAATCAAGTGTGAGTTGTAAGAGGGTAAAAGAAAGCATCGAGTTTTTATAATTTCCTTTTGTTTGTGATGGCTCTTGAAGTTGTTTTTCTTTATACAAAGCAGTTTAGGTGTTCTTCAAGGATGAGTTTTAAAATTTAGTTTATTGCAAACTTATCTTCAGAATTGGAATGTGGAACCTTTGTGCACTTGCCGCAACCTTCTTTTTTCGTTCGATAGCCTATTATACTACATGCGGTTAAAACCATGTTTTCGATTTTTTACTGAAAATAGCTGAAGAATAATGGAAATCGATCAACTCAGTAGGTTTGCCCCTAACAGGCAGAATATACTAGAACGTTGATCAATTTTTCACTCAAATGGTGTTTTCAGTATAAATAATCTTCTAAATTAAACATGACCGGCGGAGCTATAGTGCTTGTCTGCAGATAATTTTGTACGACAATTATCAATTTAAGAAAAGTGTATGCATATAGGGAAGAACATAATGGCTGTGTATTGAGATTATCATAACTTGTAATATTATTTACAAAATCATGAAAAAGTAATTGAAGTTCATCCAGAAGAGAAGAAACCCGCATTGCATAGCGTATTTTTTTGCATAGTTGTTCAACAAGTTTTGCACTTTCAACCAATGTTCTTAAATCTATCAGTACCGTGGAGATTGTGGATCTTAGCTTTTGAGGTATTATCATCAAAAAATCATTAATGACAGTAATTTTGCGTATGGACTTAACTTCGGTTAGCCATAAAGCATCTTTGAAAATCAAAATATATATTTTTTGTTTACCTCTAGATTGTTTAAAATAAAATGCATGAATATACTTAAGGTTAAAGTAGTACACAGAATATCCTAACAGGCATGTAAACTACTTATTTTTGAGAAAATTGTCAGAACTGCGAAAGATGACGTAACGAACAAACCTGCATAATTGCCCGATAATTGTGGCGGACTCGCAATGCTAAACGCTCAGAATTTCAGCTAAGCCAAAATAAGCGCCGCACACTGATTTCCGTTATAATGGCACACTGTCTAATAGGCACACGCGCCCAAAGGATGGGCGTGCAGACACATGACTTCTGCAGAAGCTGCCTACATTAGGAAGAGGAAGAGACGAGCTTGCGAGTCTTCTTACCACTTTAAGGGGTTACATGGGTTTCGTTGGTTCAAAAAATCGATTTATTTTTTGGCTTATTAATTTCTACAACATCTCAGGAATATTATCCTAAATTTTCAAGTCGATCCGAAAAATAAATTCGGAGATACAGCCCTTGGAATGTGTGCGCTCCAAGCCACTTTTATTGTTACTCAAAACTTTAAACGCGTTTTTCTCGGAACTGTGTTCTCAAAGTCGGTTGTCAAATGTTCTCGAAAACTACTCAACCGATCTTGATGAAATTTTACACAAATGTTCGAAATACAATTTACTCGTGCTTGAACGAAGGATTTTGTTTTTTTTTCAATTACAACTATTTGAAAAAAACAAAATGTCAAGCAAATTAGACCGAAATTTTCATTTTTTTGGAAAAATGTCTCCCAAAACTACAATTTTTACTTTTTTTCTTTCCTTCGTACAAGCACGACTTTATGGTCTTAACTAAAACACTTATTTATGTTTTTTCATTTTTGATGAGCCTGTCAGGAGTTATGCTGACAACGCGGACGCACCTTTTTTTCGAGGGGTCACCGGAAATGACGTCACAATGGAGGAGTTTTAATTTTTTTCTTTGAAAATTTCAGAAATTATTCTTTAAATATGTATCTATAAGACAGAAGAAAGTTTGAATTAAATAAATAATTTTTTACATAGAAAAAAAATATTGAAAATAGTCCTTTTTTTACCCGACGAAACCCATGTAACCCCTTAAGTGGCGTTCTGCGGAAACATTTTTTGGGATTTTCCACAATCGATTTCTACAAAAAATATCAGATTTTGCAATTAAAATGCTTGAAAAACTAAAATACGGCCAATTTACCGCTATTGATTAAAAGCCGTACATATTTTTCTTAAAAAAATATTTGATTAATTTTGTCATTTTCAACTTTTTCCCTTTTATGGGTTTCGATTTCTAAACGATATTATGTGGGAAAGAACAAAGCGCAAAAATATGTCTTCTAATCGAAATGATTAGCTTAATTCAGCTTAATTAAAAGCGTTACTCAATGCTTTCCATCTTTGTGTCAATAGAGGAGTCATACGTATTTACAAAGAAGTGCGTACTCCTACCCTGCAGGGAAGCTTATTAGTTTCGAACTGCTAAGCGTCTATTGAATATAGATTAATGACTAATTTACGTTACTTTTCCATGAATGTAAGCAAAGATGATTTCTCACCAATCACACTAAACGAACATCAGTTCCTTTTTGACCGTTACTCCTGGCTTGGTCACCATTTATGTTGGCTCACCTCGATTCGACCGCGTTAGTTTTCGTATGATAAGTGTCCCATTTTTTATCGCCAGTCAACATCCGCTTCAGAAATAAGTCGAGTCTGTAGCAATGCAACAGCGTTTCGCAATTGGAATGGGTCTATCATGTTTTTTCTGCGATAAATCGAATACTATCCATACATGAAGTTTCTTTTTGTATCTTATCCGAGTAGTTTCACACAGTTTTTTGTGTTATGTTCAGCTCCTCGGCAAACGAAAAAGGTGTTCGCCGACATATTTGACGATTGACCCTCCAGATCATGGTGGATTCTTGGCATCAATATTATACATACTATAAAAATATTTTCCCTTTGCTGGTGGACATATTTGATGCACGCTCAAACAATACTGAGTTCAGCAAACACAAAACTGTAACTTATTTTTATTTAAGTGTGATATCTTTCCATTTAATCTTTCGAGTCTAAAGCCAACTAGCATAACTCGATCGCAGTTGTACAGCGCGCATTACAGATTAGTAAAACCATCTATTGGACTAATGTAATGTAGTGAAAGTGCCATTCACTATTTTCCCGAAGGCAATCGAAATATGTTTATACAGGGCCTGCCATCTATCGTTACGGATTTGAACTAGGTATTATTTGAAGAATGGTAACACTTAGCTGTCATCTAATTTGACAGAAAATTAGTTTTATTCTTCCGCTGAACGAAAATGGTTGTGTATACGCTCAAAGAACGCTGAAATGAGCGACCGCTTCTTCAGGTGTCGAAAAACGTTGACTTCTCAGTTTGTTTCTTACGTACGGGAATAAAAAGAAGTCATTCGGCGGATGACCCATTAATTCGATGTTTTGGGTGCTCAAAAATGCAGTTGTTTGAGCCGATGTGTGAGAGCTCGCATTGTCCTGGTGAAGAGTGATCCGTCTTTGGCGATTGGTTTTCCTAATTTCTTGGAAGACAACTGGCAAACAAATGGTTGTGTACCACTCAGCATTTACTGTTCTCCGTTGTTCTAGTGGTACGGTTGCGACATGTCCAGTTTTTCCGAAAAAACAGGCGACCATTTGCTTGGAAGTGCTTCGTGCGCGAACAACTTTTGTTGGATTTGGCTCTTCTTGAAACACCCATACAGTCGACTGCTGTTTACTTTACGCGTAAATCCATGATTCATCACCTGTCACGATGTCATAGACGTGTTTCGAAGCCCCGCGATCGTATTTTTTGAGCATTTCCTTCGACCAATCGACAGGAGCCTTATTTTGAGCGATTGAAAAATTGTGTGGGATCCAACGCGAACAAATTTTTTTGACAACCAAATATTTATGCAATATTGAATGTATGCTGGTCCCACTAATGCCTAAGATTGTCTCAATCTCACGTTAGGTCACATGACGATCTTGCAAAATCAGTTCGCGCACAGCATCAATGGTTTTCGGAACAACAACTGATTTTGGACGACCTTCACGAAATTCGTCTTGGAGTGAACTATGACCGCGATTGAATTCTCCATACCATCGATAAACACTGGTCCTTGATGGAGCTTCATCGCCAAAAAATGAATTAAGTTCATCCATGCAATGTTGCTGAGTTAATCCACGTCGAAAGTTGTAAAAAATAATCGCACGAAAATGTTCACGATTTAATTCCATTTTTGGACCGAGATGAATCTTTTAAGTTACAACACAACAGTAAACAACACAAATAGCGCTGGTATTTCAAAACGTTCTGAGTACGTAAAAGCCTAAAAATGTCAAACTTTGCGATACAGCTATCAGTTGCCAGATTGCAACACCAGGGTTGCCAAGTCCCGACACCCCTCTATCATATATATTTTTTACAAGGAGGAATACATCCAACATCATCAGAAAAAAAAGTTATCAAAAATCAACGCGACTTGTGAGCTTTTTCGAAATTGCACTTAATTGTATAAAAATTCAATAGGTTATAAATCTGCATAATCCAAATTTATATAAAAGATCTGTTTAAAAAGTTTGACATTTTGGTAAAAAATTTTCCAGTTTTTTTTTTCAATTCCCACAACATGGATTTTCATAAAAAAATTACTAAAGTTAAATAAGAAACAAAAAATTGTCAAAGCAAGCCAATAACTGGGCCATTCTAATGAAGTTACAATATATTTAAAAACGTAAAAAAAGAAAAGGAAGAAGAAAACAACCTTCCTAAGAAATTTCTTCAAGTAAAAGTAAAGACAAGTGCATTTAAAATAATCTTTCTGCGGAAAAAGAGGAATGATGTGAATAAAAAAGGAAAAACCTCTAAATTTATTATTACTTGCACACTTGCAAAAATTTGCCATGCAGCGCCACTGCCATAAGCATACTGCAGTGTTAGTTTTAAACCAGAAATTTTTGTAGGAAATTCCCCACAGGGTTTACCTTCTCTTATAACACATACGTATGCATTCGAGTGTAAGAACATTTACATGCACATTTAAATATGTATTTCATACTTTCTTGTATGTGGCGTCTTGCTTCTGCGCGTATCTCGTAGATTGTCTTCATTAAATAATATTGCCTTCTATGTTTTCTACCAATGAAGCATTTAAGTTCAATTTGACTGTATATTTTCTTTATTGTGGCTCGGTCAAAGCTTGGAGTTTTTTGTTTTCTGTGGCAATGGCAATTTTTCCTCGATTAATTCGAATGTCTGCTGGAAACTGCAAGCGAGTCTTTATCTTCAATTCTACAGCTTTATAAATTTAGTAGATTCCGTTCTTTAGCTTCTTTTCTTCATATGTGTTTGCCATTTGCTGGCTTGGCAATTAATTGCCCTTTGAGGTCATTGTGGCAATGCTACTGGATGCTGCAATTACTTATTCCACACATGCATGAGTATGTACATATCTATTAACAGTAGGAGTATTTGTGCTGCACGATTTGTCTGTATCAGCTTCCTTTTTTGCTGTGTTTTATTTCTCTTAGTTCGCTTGAGTGCTGCAATTTTTTAGAACCGGAAAGTCTCTATATAAATTAACCTCTAGAAATTAGGTCGAATTTGTTAATTGAAGTGTTTGCAATATACCGTAATGTGTAATTTGCTGTGACTTGTGATAAAGTGAGGGACAAATTTGGTGAGTAATATCTGTTACTTTTAAGCCGCTAAGGCAATAATCTAAAGACTTTTTCTTATTATATATTTTTTTTCTGTCAACCCATATTTTTTTTGTGTATAAATTTTTGTATTTTTGTTTGACTTTCCCACTCACCTGCTTTACTCCACTCTTCCCTCTTGCACACATTCGCTAGAGGCCGAACGGCAGGCGTGCCTATGTAAAGTCAAATTTAGTTATTAACCCTAACAAATTTATTTCGTGCGGCCCAAAAGTACTCAAGTTATGGATACTCACATACATGCCTTTCAAAAAACAAAAAAAAGAGAAAAAAAAACAAAATATACGTTATTTGAAAAATTTGCATTTGCCCCAAAAACACTTCACAGCTGAGCTGCACAGCAGGAGACTTAGCCGTGTGAAAAGTTGGCGCCGCTGCAGCTGCTTGGCCATTCATTATTTCCCAAAGAGTTTTGCTCGCACCAATTTCCTGCACTCCACCAACTGCAACAAAAACAAATACTTTTTGTCTATTTCAACCTTACTGCACTTTCTTTGGTGGCCTTGTACGTGCCGGTCTGGGTCAACGCCACTGCCCAGCCCCAGCACCACGTGCTGGCCACAATTCCCATTGTATGCAACCTAATTCCAGTTGATTGTGCAACAAATCTTACATCGTCCATTGTAATCAAGCCTAATATAATGAAATAATGCTCGGGCCCATCTTGCTGGGCGATTGTGGTGTCTGCTCGTTCTTTTCTCCCTTTTTGATTTAACTTCTACTTATTGTATTTAGTCAGTTATTTTCATTCGTATTCTAATTTGTTGGAATGGCTGTGCTTAGTTGTGGTTTTTGGCCTATTGACCAGAGGCAATGCACACAAACTTAATGTGTCTTCACGATATGTGTGCGTACACCTGCAGCGGAAGAATATTGGGGAAAGTACTTAAAAAGAATTACTTGAACTAAATTTCTATAAATTAGGCTTTCAATTCAACGGCAAATTTTGGAATTGGAGGGTTCTAAGTGTAGATGCATTTTATATATTAAACTTTTTTTATACAATTATCAATAATATATTTATAAAAAAATACCAAATGAGTACTCGACGAATACTTCATTAAAGGTCTATCTCTAAGAAAAATTGCGAAATTCCTAATTCGTTATTCAAAGCAAATATCGAGGACCACGTCTTAATTTTTTATTTTTATTTAATAAATTATGACACTCCATAAATGTTTGGTCACATTTGCAGAACATAGTTCTAGCCCTGGACGTTAATCCTTTTTTATTTATTTTCAAAGGATAACGATAGGTACATATGCGTCGTTTCTTCTACTTTATTGGCGCAGTAACCGCCTAAGTGATTTTGGGCGAGTTCAACAAAGCGCGTCAATCGCTTGTTTCACGTACTAATCGACGCCAATTATAAATGCCAAGTGAAGCCAAGTCCTTTTTCACTTGGTCCTTCCATAGTAGTGGAGCTCTTTCTTTGCTACTACCCTCGGCCATCGTATCGAATATTTTCAGAGCCGGAGTGTTTGTGTCCATGCAAGTGGCTTGATCTAGCCGGCGGAGACGCTGAGTTTTAATTTTCTGCACTATGTCCATGTACGCATACAGCTCATCATTTCATCGCTTTCAATATTTGCTGTCGCTAACGCGCAAAGAGCCTATCAGGTGTTGTTATCATCCAAGCTTCTTCACTGTTCAATGGGATGGACATAATGTGATACTTATAAAGTGTTATTTTCGTTCAACGAGAAAGAGCTTCACTACTCAATTGCCTATTTACTCTGTAGTATCACTTGTTGGCAGGAGAGATTCCCGTTGGATCTCAAGGCTGACACTGTTATCGTTTTTGATACAGATTCCCAGTGGATGAAGTCCTCTACTTTTCTAAGTTTATAACTATAAATAGTGATGGGATTGTTAAAGCGTAAATGCGCTGAAATTTTGTGTGATATACTTCGTTTTGCCCTCGTTAACCTGCAGACTGATTACATCGATATCATCGGCATTCGCTAGTAATTGTAGGTTCTTTCAAAGATTGTGCCAACTCATACGCAGAGATACCATATTAAGAGGATGGTTCCATGTGTAGAAGTCCACGCAAGCGGGAAAGAGTCTCTGATGGCGTTCCGGGTTCTACCCAAGTGTCCTCTGGCTAGCTTACGAACAGCCGTTCGAGAGCGAGCTAATGTAAGAAGGTGAAACAACCCAAGAAATCTGATTCTGCGCTGGGTTTGGTAACCACCACGTAATAATGATCTCCCGCTAGTTGATGTGCTCGTCAGAGAAATGGGTGACATCATTGCTACGCATTAGACTGCAACATTGGAACTTGCGACGTATACTACAGCTGCGGATGGGTGTAAAAGAGCACAAAGGTGCATAAAAGAGAGATTTTTTTTAACATCTCGCTCATTTGCGTCCACGCCCAGATGGAAGAGAAGGAAAGTTTGCTTTTATCAGCGCCTGGAACGTTCCTATGAGCACTGCCCCCGCCATGACATAAATAGGAGGGCTTTAATGTCAGAGAGGGGGGCAAGGAGGGAATTTGCCAGGTAACGGACATCGGCTGATCGGCTGATCGACTTCGCCGTGGATCGGAACATGGGAGTCTCCAGAACCAGATTCCAGCACAAAAAATACACCAAGCTACGTGGCTGCCTCCTGGTCGAAAAACACGAAACCAGATTGATTATTTTACGATAGATGGAAGACGTGCTTTTAGTGTTGCAGATGTACGTACGATACGAGCACCTAAAATATACTCGGATCATTATCTTCTTGCAGCCAAAATACGCACACACCTCTGGGCAGCAAAAAACGTACGTTTAACTACGCAAAGAATTTACGACATCAAAAAGCTGCAATCGCAGCAGACAGCCAGACGATTCGGTACTCGTCTCTTAGTCCTGCTCTCAGAGAGTACTGCCCAACCATCCGGCATGCACGAGCGATGAAGCAGAATTTCCCATTCTCTACATACCGCCGCCGAACAAGAAATCGGATGTCAATCGCCATATACTTTTTGGAGCATAAGCTACGTTAAGGTACAAGATTTCTTAGTTTAAAATATCAAATCAATCGCAGCTCTGTGTTTGAAACTCATTTACCGACCACAAGTGGGACTGGCTTATCGAATAGAAAAAAATGGTGGCATGAAATACTTTTATTTATAAAAAATATGGGTTTTTTTGTTGAATAGGGTGTGCAACTTTATACCTACACGTACAATAAATGACTGCAACTTGACATAACGTTTCACTTACTTTTACTTTCCTCAACATTAATCACGTATTAACTTTTAACTATTCTAGTTGTTGTTGTTGTTAAAGTTATTGTATTATTCTAGCCTTCCCGTCTACCTGAGCATGCATCCCTATAGCTAATGTTATGCTACATTTGATGTCAAAGTTGAAGCGATTGAGGTGGACTGCAATAATTTTCATACAAATACAAGTATAAACAAAATTTATGTCTTTTATTTGTTACACATTCTGTAATTTCTTTGTTTACCACTCTACCGTACCGTATTGTCGCTGCTCGCTGCCAGACAGGCTTGCGGCATGCCTCAACATCAATTCGGCACACTCCAATGGGCGCAAATGTGAGTCAGTGGGAGCAAAGTCATCGCTCCTTTATCTGTGGGTCAGCATGCTATCTGAGTGTATGCCAGTCAATCAGTCAATCGAGCATTTAGTCAGCCAATCAGCCATTCGTGAAGGCATTCCGTTAGTTGGTAAATGATTGCTTGTGTCAAACATTTAACTGCCAGTTGTGACTACAGCAGCGACAGTTAATACCAGTTATATGTTTGTGTTGTGACCGCCTTGCGCCCTCAATGTCTATAAATGTGCATTCCTATACACACACAGTCACACTAATATATATAGTATATGGTATATATAAACATATTTTTGTTTTCATATTATTGTGCCCCCACAATGCCACTAGCACACTACTTTGGCCGCCCCTTTCAGATATCTGCCTCTGTAGCCGCATCCTCTGTTTTCATGTAAAACAGCTACCGAAAATGATTGATTAATTTTGTGTGTGAATAGTAAACTCCACATTATTTACGAGCCATTGCAGATGTTGCCACCAAAGCAAGCATACTTGTAGCAGTAAACGACAGCAACATGGACAATTGTAGCAAGTCGATGCTGTCCATGCCTCAAACGCTTCTTCATTTTCTTCTACCATCTTTCCTGAAATTTCCATAGCATTTCATAAAGTTTTTCGTATCACCAGCTTCTGTTTCCCATTCATTTATTCCTTTTTAGTGGCTTTATTTCCATTTGTGGCAATCCATCACAGTTTTTAAGCAGCATTGCTCATGCCATTTAATCACTAAATTAGTGGTTTTGAACTCAATTTCACTCTTTGCCCTTTTCGGTTTAGCTTTCCTGGTATTTTATTAGCATTTTTTGACTCGCCACTTTGACTTTTAGGAATTTCGTAACTTTAATTGATTAGCAGCCAGCCACCAGTTTTACTCCACCGGCAATCTGGTTATATAATAAAACAATTTGTTGTTGCTACATAGTTAAATGGTTGAAAGAGCGCAAAAATATATAATAAATATGTAGTTAATCTAACAATTTTATTTTGAAGCATTAAAACAGTGTTAATGACCCGTTAATAGTAACACTAAATTTTTTTTCACATTGTTTGCATGGCTTTTGGTTTTGTGTAGTGGAATTTTTTTGTCGATTTTTGTTTAATTTTCCCTCTGTTCTTAGCTTTGGTAAAAGCTTGGATAATTAGTTAATTGCTGGCCTTGTGAATAATGGGGCGTAGTTGTAAGACCTATAGGAAGGGTGCAGTATAAAAATGGCAAGTTTGTTATTAGTATACGAGTACTTTTATATAATTACACATTTGGTCAATTATTTAGGCTTTCAGTTAGATTTACCTTGATTATGCAGCGGTAAGGAATAAGTTTGGCTTTCTCTGAAAGAGACGTTCTCATCAAGAGAGGTCTATTCAGTGTGACCTACAGCCAGAGTTATTGCTCGTTTCTGTAAGAAATCCGTAAAATTGCCAATTTAATGACTTCACATTCGATTCAATCAAAACTGCTCGAAGGGTCCAGAAAAAGTGTTTCTGTAAGTTTTAAACGATAAAATTCGGAACTGTGAGAGAAATGGTATACCAATCAAGCAATGTGTGACGTCGAAGCAACAAATGTTTGTGGAAACATTCAGAAAAATAAGCATGAAAATCAAAATGGGTACACCGAAATTTTAATATTAATAAATAACTATTTACCTATACCTCCCCAAAAATGTGCAATAATTTCGTGTTAAAATACGTAGAATAAATACAGGGAAGTACGCTCGACCTTTGCATTTGGGAAAGCAGCATATTGAGGGCCCACATGTTCAGTGGATACACTGTCCATGGCTCTAGACGATGTTGCTTGGAAACGCTAGATATCCGTCGCAAATGACTTCGTTTAGGAAAGAATGAGTTCCAGTGCCTCACAGCATTCATGATGAGCCTTGATGAAGACAAGTAGGAATATTTGTGGACAATCAGCACTAATAAATCTCATCAATCTGAATTTTTCGTAAAGGTATTTGGGAGTCTTCAATTCTATGAGCCTCACTTACTTATCATATACGGCGGTCGCCGTAGCCGAGTGGGTTGGTGCGTGACTACCATTCAGAACTCAGAGAGAGCATAGGTTCGAATCTCGGTGAAACACCAAAATGAAGAAACGTTTTTTCTAATAGCGGTAACCCCTCGACAAGCAATGGTAAGCCTCCGAGTGTATTTCTGCCATGAGAAAGTTCCTCATAAAAAATGTTTGCCGTGCAATTTCTAAGGGCCAAATAATCATAAAAACACAATCGCTGTAAACTCGAGTTAATGGTGCATTGTGAACAAAACACAAATTAAGAGCTTTAAAGGTAAAAAATGGTTCTTAAATAGCAAATAAGTAATGCAAATATGGTTTCTTTCGATACAAGTGATGTGCCTTTACAAGCCCTGCATGAACTCAACCTGTAAGTTACCCTACATTAGGATGCACATAAGTCCCTCAAGTCAAGAGAGCGTCTTTCTATAGAACGTTGCTGTCTCTCAAATAATTTTACTATATAACTTTTGGAAATAAATCCTTGCGCGCATTTGCCTAAAAAATGGAAAAAAGTGAAATTCGTGTCATCGTTATGCACTATTTTTGGCGCGAAAAACTAGTCACGAATATCAACAAATGCTTGAGAATTATTCTGGATAATCTAAACTATCTATTTGGTGGTTGATCAAGTCGTTCTGATACTTCTGGTCGCTCAAATGGGATCACCACATCAGAAATACTCGATGAAATCCTTGGTTTAACGGAATGACATTGAACTATCTTCTTTTTCTTAGCATCGCAGTCCTTGGTGAACCATTGCTTCATTCACAATCTTTTGCCACCCGTCTCTATCTACGGCTACTTCCTTCAATCGCCGCTCGTTCAGCTTTGCAAGGTCATCTTCAATGTCTTCGAGTCATCTCTTTCTGGAGCGTCTTATTCTTCGGCCTCCAATAGGTCGTAATTCAACTGCCTTTCGAGTTGTTCTCTCCTTGGGCATTCTAAACACGTGTCCAAGCCATCTTATCATCTGTGATTTTATAAATCTAATCACAGTTGCGTGTTTTGCTAAAAGTTTCAGCTCATGATTATACCGAAGAATACCAAATATGCAATGAAAAGGGCGTGACACTGTTTGGAGCGTTTTCGGTAAAGGGAAGGTATTAAGCTTTAATATCTGATAGTCCTTAGCTCTTTATTTATTCCGTTTGAGAACTATGATTTTTCAAAAGCTCGCAAAAATTCCCTGTACTCGTGGTCAGCGTAAATGTTAAAATTTAAAGGGCTTAGTAATTTATGCACTCAATATTCCATATGTTTTCGGAGTTTGGCCGAGCTCCTCCTACTATTTGTGGCGTGCGTCTTGATGTTGTTCCACAAATGGAGAGACCTACAGTTTTAAACCGACTTCAAACGGCAAATGATTTTTTTATGAGGAGCTTTTTCATGGCAGTAATACATTCTGAGGTTTGCCATTGCCTGCCGAGGCGCGGCCGCTATTAGGAAAAACTTTTTCTTCATTTTTGGTCTCTATATATTACAGGGTAAGGTGGACTCTCTCTCTTTGCCTACAAACACTTTCGCTCAGATGCTGAGTCAATGTTGTGCAGGTTATGTTGAAGAGTTTTATGTGAGTGAATTGAAACGTCAAATGAATGAATTGTTGTAGGAGTTTACTTGGCGTTATGTTAAAGCAAATCCAATAGGCTATAACACTTGTTTTTCAGTTAACATTGCATGCTATTATTTTATAAAAAACAGTTTGCAAATACTTTTTCGGCGTGTTATTTTAGGTCTTCAAATTGTGTAAATAGGTTTACTGACTATGTCCAATTTTTTTTATCCCAACAACGTGATTCAAAATATTGTAAGTGATTACATTAAAAAACCAATATTAAACCAGTAATTTTTTATATGAAAGAAGAATATTTCCCCTTAATATTTTTGATATTTTAAAAGTATCTCTATTAGTTCCTTAAATGTATGGGTTTGAGAACGTCTAACTAAAATGTGTAATAGTAAATATTATTTTGAATAAAAACAAACCGAGCGTAATGCAATTGAATTTTTTGGCTTTGTAACTGTCCCCTTTTTCTTTTTGCAACAATCATTGAATGTCGTTCGTTGGTGCCAGTAGCATTTCTGCAAGTCACCATTTTTACCTATTTGATTTTGTGTTATTTTATTTTGCAGCTGATAAGACTCGCTGAACGGCAAAAATGTAACAGTTGCTTTGTGGCATGTATATAAATTGTATCGACTACCTTTTCTCTTCTTTTGCCATTGCAACGGAAACAACGGCAACGCTCTTCCGCTGAGCAAGTTTCGCCTCGGTTGCGCCTATGTTGCACTGCTGCACTTTTACAACGATTTGCATGTGGCTTTGGCGCTTAACTGCTTTTTTTTTTTGCAGCTTAGAAAAAGGTAAACATTTCGCACAGCTCCCCTCGTTTCCTTTTGAATTGTGGCGATTAAATCAATTATGGTTGCACTCAATAAATTTTCCAAACATTTCATTCCACTTTTGCATACAAGATCTAGTCGAGAGCCAGTAGGAAAATCTGCTTGTTTCAAGAATACAAGACTAAGTAAAATAAATTTATTGGATAGTGCAGTTGAATAGTGAACTTTGGAGCAGTGTATGTCAAACCCAAATTGATACAAAATTCGGTAGTATTCAAATGTTCTCTATGAAGAAAAGTTCATAAGACGAGAAATTGATAGCTTTGATATGATTTTACGTCCATCCGTATGTATGCCAACTACAAAGTGTCAGGAAAGAACTGCCGATAATTATTAGCTTCAGAACACTCCTGTAACTATCGTCACTCTTGCAACTAATGTCTATCTTTGCAGAAAGACCTCACCGAACGCTCACTGAGGAAGCTTAGAACCAAGTAAAAATGTGTCCCAAAATGCCTATACCGATCTTATTGATGTAATATTACCTCTGCTTCCCCTGTACCTCTGTACATCAATTTGGTAAGAAAGTTTTGAGAAGCTACCGAAAGAGTGGATCCGCATTCCCGGACTAATTTTAAGTCCGGTGATAACGAACTTGTGGTATTGGTAGCCTATTTGTTTTCAGAATAAATGTCAACCTCCTGAACGGAAATTGCACTGAAGAACATACAAGCTGAAATACACCTTAATAATTCAAAAGCCGCCGTGGCTTATGCGTGGCTAACATTTGGTAGTTCTTAGACTCAAAACCCAAACAATGGCAACCAGGCAACCAAGGAACGACAATCTGACGTGCGGACGCGACATACTGTTTTGAAACAGCATCAATACTTAATACAAACTGGAAGATGAGCTCTGCAAGTTTGAAATATCTACACTTAAAATATGTTGTTGTGTTTGAACCGGAGATATGAACGTTTGAATCATGGAAGATGTTTGCTTCTTGGCTAGGCACCTCACAAAAGAGAACATCATAGGGAATTTAATTGGACAAATACTCCCTTCAGCAGATATTAGAAATTGTCCTCGGACGCTAACTCTAAGCCGTTTGAAGAGTGCTGCAGATTTTTCACACCAATAAATTGTGATATTTGAGTTTTTTCAGATAATTGGTACTACAGACCTTGGCATGGAGCGATATCCAATTGTACAACGCGTGAAAGTGATCCCAGCGTTTTATGAAAATAAAGTGATCCCGAGATGAGACGCATTTTCACCTAAAAGAATACGTTGACAAACAAAACAGCCGCATTTAGGGCACTAAAAATCCAATAGTTCCAAGGACGTATTATCTCTTCAAAAAACGAGGCTAAATAGCTACCATCACTGTTGGTGTTTATAGTAAACGCATCATTACTGGAGAGGAGACGTGGGTTTATCAGAACAACCCGCAATCCACACATCAGGCGAGTGAGTGCAGAGCTCCGAATGAACCAAGACTAAAAAAAAACTCGTTGTCTTCATAAAAAAAATAAATCTTACGGTTTTTATGGATTACAACGGTACTGTACACAACGAATTTTTGCCAGATGGTCATCTAGTTAATAAAAACTATATTTGGACGATCAGCGACTATGTAGGCAATCTACATAAAGAGCGATGGTCCGGTCTGGAACGCTGTAGAACTGTAAAGTGTTTTGTGACAAGTCCGAACAGAAAACTGTCAAACTTTCTACTAAAACTTAGAAGGAAAGATATTCGGTTGATGGTCGGCTTCATTACAGCACACAACCCATGGGGTCAGCATATGACCACCATTGGAATCATCGAGAACCCGGTATGCCTGTCATGCTTAGAGGAGGCGGATAGCACTGAGCACTTTCTCTCTAAGTGTCCTGCCTTTGCTAGAGCACGGTTACTAGTATTGGGAATGAATTCTCTAAAACTGGAGGATATTTACAGATTTGCCAAAGAATCTGGAAAATTCTCACAGGACTAACTATCTCTATCTCTGTCTCCATTCTTTCCTATCTCTTTCTCTGATACTTTTCTCCTTCCCTCCTTGACTATCTACCCCCTTTCCAGAGCTTTAAATACAATGGGCTCTTTAGCCTGAGTGTTTTAGGAGCCCCCAAATCTCCTGGTGCTCCTTGGCTCGACCTTTACAAATTCATTATTTGGACGTTATGAGATGTTTATATAAAGCAAATCACCGTAAGAAATAGGATTTGTTGGAAAACAGCTCGGGGATTTTGAGTCATCATAACCCGCGAATTTTTTACCAAGAATGAAACAAATACCATCAAACATCCTCAAAATCACCTGGCTCCCTGCGATTTTTTAGATATCGAAGACGGCTCTGATGACTATACCGAAAATAGATTTCCAGAAATGTATTTTAAATTTTCCGGTACTTTTTCATCAAGATGATGAAATAAAAATCATTTCCACTATTTTTCCTGCGTTTTATTTGCAAGAGAAAATCTGCCTTCATATTGAATGACCTTGGTATTGGTGCTGCTCTGTTACATAGTAGTAAATCTACCCCAAATAAATATTTCGTAAAATCACAAATTAGTTAGTTCTTATCCTACAGGGTGTTCCATGTCGTGGTGAGGCATAGCAGCGCCAGTCAAATGTGCAGTTGATTACTGGTAAAATTATTTTCTGTTTAATGTTTTTTTTTGCCGTCTCATTTCCTGCAATTCTTTCTTTCTAAAATCTTGGACGGGTCTTGGATTGGTGTCGAAGACGAGGAGCGTGTGCGGCACTTGCAGGAATGGGGATATTGAAGCACTTAATTTGCATTTGAATAAGTATACACTTTGTATATATATACATATATATCTTCGTTTGTAAAATGTATCTTTACTCACAATTTACAGAGCTGCACATTTACAAATATATTTGTACGTATCCATGCAACATGCTGCCTATTTGCGACACACGCCACTTCAAGTTTATGAAGCCTCTAGAAATTGCAGTCAGCGTCCTTCAACGAGTAATGAATTTCGCCAGTTGCAACGACTCACACTCACACACATATACGGAACCGCTGAATACAACAATGTGCAGGTTGCGCAGTGCTGCTACCTGTGAAATGCTAAACATAAAATGAATTTTTCTCTTGCCACTGCGGCAACATGCCCATCAGCTGCTGCGCTGTTGCAAGCGATTAAGTGAAATGCCGCATTGCCGAGGATCTATTAACATGGCTGTAGCTTTTACATCGCCCTCTTACTTTGATACAAATGGCATTGTAACCGGATTTGCATACAATCCACTCTGCAGCACGGCGATACAGCACAAATGATATAATATCGTTCGTATGCCGCTAACGGCGCGTCATGTCGCAACATCCACTCAACCAGCCAACCAACCACCCACCCGCCAGCCAATGCGAGTTAACTGCTACAAATTGCATTTGTCACTTAAAGCACACAAACAGCATCAAATTGCACTTTTTTTAATTTTTTTTTTTTTGTTTTGTTTTTTTAGTCTTGGTGGTGCTTTGATTTTTATTGCTGCATCAGCTGTTGCTATTCACTCGTACCAACTCTTATGCACCGCTCGAGTGTACAGAAATGGAAGCGACTAATTGTCGATTCATGAAAAATGAATCTGTGGCCATGCAGCGCCTGGACTGGGTGAGCTTCACCATTAGCCTAAAAGTAAAAATTGAACACTTGTAATAATGTCGGGACTAGTAAGCATCATTCAGCGAGTATGAAAATACATTAAGTAAATACAGCTGGAGCATTATTTTTAATGTCAAATGTGAGTAATGAAAGCATATAAGCAAGTTGAAGTCATAGATAGCTTCCTTTAATACAGATGTGTTCTTTTTCCTTGGTGCCGTCTTATTGTACGCACTTTGTGTGTTCAAAGTAGTTCTCTGAAAAAGAGAGGAGAAGTTAGCTTTTTCCTAGACCACAAATTGACTCGGGGCCTTTAAATACGGAGGCCAATTTTTTTGCCATTTCCTTTCAGTAATGCCTATGACCCCTGGAATCCATGCGATCCATACTAGATTATTCTGGTTCCTGGTTACAGTTTGGCTATCTGTAAAGACAGCTGTGCTTCGGCAGTTATCCTTGCGTTCAAGGTTAAAGTGAGCGCATCTTGCGTAGACTTCCGCATGAAAATATACTTGTATTCTTGCGTAGTGCATCCGGGTCTCTTTTCCCCGACCCACATACATATGTCCCTGGCTTTTTCTCGATAAGGGGCTCGTCTATGTACCATGTTACCATATTCCGGTTTTGTTCGTAAGTTTTAGGCAATCCTTCCAATTTCTTTTTTATTACTTAGTTCAATCTTGAAGCGTGTCACAAAATTCAACAGCGGTAACAACGTCTTTCATAACAGTGCCTCGCCCGCAACCTCATTTAGAACCGACAGAGCTGTTACTGATTTCTGCCAAGTTCAACAGTCCGCCTATCCCTTCGATGTTGCAAGCTCTAACTGACATAGTCTATGAGTTTGCTGGATTCCAAAAATTAACAGCCAGTCCAACTAAAATGGGCGCAAGTTATATAAACTTAGTTCCGAATTAGAGATGCCAGTTTTTTCGATTTTTAGTATCCCGGAAGTTTGAGATCTCATTATTGTAGTAATTTGATTAAAATATTCAATATCAACAACTTAACTTTATACCTTCTTCGGAGAGGAAATGCAGTGAGGACCCTAAGAGCTTGGAATTGATCGTTCGTTATTAGATGACCACTCAGGATGCCTTTGCGTTTTGTGAATAAATTTCCTGTTTAGTCGGCCTGCATTTTTCTGCCGCAATTTCCCTGATAATTTTTACCTTTTTAGATAAGCTGATGATATCCTTGTAGTGATTTTGGCTATAACAACCCCATAAACCTAGTAGAAGGTTGTCCAATAATATAGAGCTTATCCCTCTTCTTTAACCACGGTGAACAGCGCAAACGATACCCCAAACACCCAAAGAATAAAAACTTAAAAATAAAAAAGCAATAAAAATCAGGCATTGTATCACAAATTTAGAGATTACATTTGGCTGAATTACCGTTTTTCGGCCAAAAATATATTTATACGCAAAATTATATACAGTGGCTCACAGCTTATTTCATGCAGTTTCAGTTTATGAATTTAAATAATTGCAGAATAAAAAATTGTCGCAATTTAAAAAAAATTTAATGTCAAATTTTAGTTAAATGATTTGCTAACATAATGGTTAGCAGTGTTTTGAATTTCTAGTTTGTGTAACTAGCGCACAGTTATTGTTCTATGAAATTTTTAGTATGTTTGTGATCGCCAAGTGGACAATATAAAAATATCTAAAAAATGGGCCGACATACTACGATTTAACAGCGAAAACTGGTCATCAAGCATTTTCAAAGCGAAAAGTCGCAGCGAAAAATTGCGGAAATCGTTTGTTTGAGTAGTGCTACAGTACCAAGTAACATTGAACACTTCATTCATGAACATCGGGTGCAAAATAAAGGCCGATGTGCCCCAAATAAAATTTTTGACGAACATGATGAACGCTTAATTGTTCGAAAAATAAAAGAAACCGCAATGCTATCGGCTCCACAACTGCTAAACGAAATTCAGCAGGAAGTGGGCAAATCATGTTGCGTCGAAACAGTGTGACGCCTACTACGTGAAAAGGAGTTTAATGGTCGAGTAGCACGAAAGAAGCCATTCATAAATTAAAAAAATCGATTGAGCCGAATTGCCTTCGCCAGAGAGCTCCAAATTAAAGACTGTGATTTTTGGAAAACGGTAATATTTTCTGACGAGTCCAAATTCAACCTATTCGGCTCAGATGGATTGTCTTAGGTCTGGCGGAAACCTAGTACAGAGCTGCACAAAAGCAACATAAAACCAACTGTGAAACATGGAGGTGGCAGTGTAATGGTATGGGCATGTATGTCTGCAGCCGGAGTAGGAAATTTAGTGTTTTTCGAGGGTATTATGGACAAAACAATGTACCTCAATATTCTAAAAGATAATCTACTCCAAAGAGCTGCGAAACTTTGAATACCTCAATATTCCCGTTTCTACCAGGATAATGACGCTAAACATGAGGCGGCAATCGTGCAGACATGGCTCATATGGAACTGTCCACATTTAATGCAACCACCGGCTCAATTACCTGACATGCACGTTATCGAGAATTTATGGTCATTACTGGAAACAAAGATCGGCACACATCACATAAGCAATAGAGATCAGATAAAAACCGTAATTTTGGAGGAGTGGAACAAAATCGGACCGGAAGTAACGAAAAAGTTAGTGGAGTCAATGCCAGAAAGGTTAAAAGCTGTTAATTTTCAAATCATTAGTTTAACTTAAATGTAAGAAAAAATGAATACTGCATGAAATAAGCTGTGACATTTAATTTTCAACTCTTCTGTGTTTTTGTTTTTTATATTTTCTATTTAAGGCTTAAAAAATATATCAAGTACCTTTTTATACTGCAATTGCGTATAAATTATTTGACCTTTAAATTTTTTCAAAAAAATGTACTTACTTGCTTACTTAGGTGGCCATAGCAACCCGTTACCGAGTTACGGCCGACCTCACTAGCTTTCTCCAGGCGCCTCTGTTCCGCGCGCGCCTTCTCCAATTCTGTACACCAAGCGAGCATAGGGTTTTCTCCACCGGGTCTTTCCACCGGAGCAATGGTCTTCCTCTGCGTCGGCTCCCTTGGACTTCGCCCTCGAACACCTTCTTTGCTGGAGCTTCTTCATCCGTACGCACGACATGCCCTAGCCAACGCAGGCGTTGGATGGCGATGCGTTGAACTACGACAGTGTCGGCGTAGAGCTCATACAGCTCGTGGTTCATTCTTGAACGGCAGTCTTCGCCAACGCGCACAGGACCGAAGATCTTATGAAGAACTTTTCTCTCGAACACCCCAAGAGCGGCTGCATCGCTTTGTGACACTATCCATGCCTCTGCGTCATAAAGCAACACGGGTATGATGAGCGTCTTGTAGAGTGTCAGTTTGGTCATGCGAGAGAGGGCTCGACTACTCAATTGCTTACTTAGCCCATAGTAACACCTATTAGCAAGAGTGATTCTCCGTTTGATCTCCAGGCTGATATCGTTGTTGCTGTTAACGGCGGTGCCAAGATAAATAAATTCTGGCACAACTTCGAAAGTATAGTTGTCCGCAATGACGTGCGTTCCTACGCGCCGTGTGTTCCGCGTTGTAGACAACATAGGTATACTTCGTTTAACCCTCGTTCACCGCCAGACCCACTCGTGATGAGACCTTTTCGATAGCAGAAAACGCAGCCGTGACATCTCGCTTACAGCGGACGATAATGTCAATGTCATCGGCGTACGCAAGGAGCTGGACACATTTGTAGAAAATAGTGACATTACGATGCACACCTGCTTTTCGGAGCACCCCTTCCACCACGAAGTTGAAGAGGTTGCATGACAGTGGATCGCCTTGTCTGAAACCTCGAACGGTACTGAATGGCTCGGAGAGGTTATTTCCTACCTTGACGGAGCTAATTGTGTTGCTCAACGTCATTCTGCAAAGCCGTATGAGCTTCGCTGGTATACCGAACTCAGAAGGCATGGTGGCGTACAGGCAATCCCTTATCGGGCTACCAAACGCAGCTTTATAGTCAACAAAGAGATGATGGGTGTCGACTTGCTTTTCATGGGTCTTTTCCAGGATTTGGCGTAATGTGAAAATCTGGTCGATGGTGGACTTACCACTTCTGAAGCCGCACTGATAAGGCCCGATCAGTGTGTTGGCAAACGGCTTAAGTCTTTCACATAGGACGCTAGACAGGACCTTGTAAGCAAAAAAATTTAAGCTTTTAAAATAGAGCATTCGAAGGTTTAGTAGTTCACCTCCATGAAATAAGCTGTGAGCCACTGTATGTGCATATTGAAGAATCTTGCGATTAATTATGTTGAGTATATTATGATAAAATGTAGATACCAAATTGATATCAGATATACTAAAATCAAATCAACTGTTTCGGTGCTGTTACCTGTTCATCCAATTCAAACTCACTGTCCTCGGCCACTTGTGCTAACAAAATATATCACCAACAATCATCCTCTTTCTGAATGTTTTTTGTCCGCATGAAACGCCAGCAAAACTCGTTTCTTTTCTACTCTATTCAAACCTGCTCTTACGTATTTCTATTTGTATATTTTTATAGTTGTTTTGTTCAAAATCACATCCATAATTCAAAATAAATAAAAACCACAAATGTGGTTTGACTTGTACGAACGCCCACGCGACAATATTAAACGAAAAAAATAACAGCAGCAGACTCTATGAAAAATTGTACACAAACTAAAGAAATAAAAATTACAAAAAAAAAAAAAAATAATAATAATAATAAAAACGCAGTAGCAGCCTAAGCCAGCCAAATCTGGCGACTATTTTCAAGCCAAGTGCTCTACCGCGGACTCGCAAGTGTTTAGATTGTAAACGGTGACACAACTTTGAAATGTTGGTATATAATTATATATTTGTCTATGTATATATGTATGTATTTTTGGAAACACGTCGGTTTTGTTATAGTCTAAGCCAATTTTGAGTGTTAAACTGTCAAAAGGCACAAAAGCAACACTTTTTAGTGGCGAGCAGACAATTACGAACGGCTAGTAAATTATGGATTAACATACATTCACAGTTAATATGTAATGGTATTTGTGTATTAGTCTCGCTTTGTTAACAAAATTTTCATGCAAGTGCCCCATACTTAAACAAATTTATAATTTCACACACTTAGACCGACATATGACTACGATGATGAACGTAGATTTGTACGACAGGCAGACTTCGATTTGCTGTTGTTCGATCCGTTGGCGACATCGCTCCATTACTCTGAAATCTATTAGAGATTTGCGGCGCCATGATAAATTGCACTAACCAAACCATGTACGCGCATATTTTGGAGCAAATCTGAACGTGCAGCATATTAATACTCGTAATTATTTCAGCGGCAAATAGCAGCAACAAGCCTTTTGAAAAATTTAATTCAGCAAACTAAAAAATCTTCAACAGAGGTTTAGACTATCGAATTTCAGTAAAACTAACAACATTTTAGTGCAATAAAAACTGCAAAATGCGTTTGCAATACACAAAACATAGTGTAGACAAAATGCAAAATCATCATTAAAATCAACTATAAAATCATATGGCATGTTTAGCAGTCATACTCGTAGAACAGTCGACAAATTCACTACAGATACACCAACATTGCAATAAGACATTATACAATGTAGATGTGTGTAAAACATTTTTAATGTGCCACATCATTGGAATTACTGGCTTTCTGGCTTTATTATTGGCTTCTCTGACAGACAGATGGGCGAATGGTGAAGTTGGTGGTCAGCTGGCAAATTGTCTGAAAGATATCGTTGCTCGAGTCATATCGTTATAAATATTTTTTTTTTTTTTTTTTAATGTGTTATTGCAACTAGTTCATAAATATTTACAAATGACTAACTAGCAACTTAATTATGATAACATTACCCAATTTTGACTCCACATGACATAAAGCATTTCTATGGAGTTATGAGATCGCTAGGTTTAGTGCGTCTGAGCCTTCGTATTAATCCGTTGGTTTCAATTAAATTAAGTGCTTCTTCATTGATGTGGTTTAACAGTCTTTCTTTATGGGCAATTGCAATCTTTGCGATTTCACTGTTGGCGGAGTTTATTTTAAGGTCGCGCTCAACGTCGGAACTTCTGCAGTACCATGGTGCTTTGACAATGCACCTAAGGACCTTATTTTGGAAGTGTTGGATTTGGTTTTTCGTACTTTGACTGGCGCACCCCCATAGCTGCGCACCATAACTCCATACTGACCTTAGTATCTGCTTGTAAATTAACAGCTTGTTTTCTATAGTGAGAGCTGATCTGCTACCCATGAGCCATTGCATGTTTTTGAGTTTGATGTCCAATTCTTGCCTCTTTTTCTTGACATGCTCTTTCCATCGAAGTTTGCAGTCAAGTGTCATACCTAGGTACTTCGCATAGTTGGAGTATGGGACCTGTTGATCATCTATGTATAGTGGTATATATTGTATTTTAGTGTTTGTGAAAACTACGTGTACAGATTTTGTTTGGTTAAGTTTAATTTTCCAAGTATTAGTCCACTGGCAGATCTTATTTAACGCGGTTTGTAATATGGCTCTCGATTCGTTTTCAGTTTCACCAACTGCAATCAAGGCGGTGTCATCTGCAAACGTTCGTGTGACGTAATTAGGATCAGACGGTAGGTCATGTGTAAAGATAAGGTACAGCAGAGGCCCAAGAACGCTGCCTTGAGGTACTCTTGCATTTATTTGACGAATACTTGAATAAGCATCATCTTGCTTGACTTGAAAATAGCGATCTGATAAGTACGACTCCAAGATTTCGTAGTACTGCTTAGGAAGTATTAATTTTAGCTTAAAAAGCAAACCTGTGTGCCAAACTTTATCGAATGCCTTTGCCACATCGAGGAATACGCCAGAATATAATTTTTTTATTTTAGAGTGCTTTTTCTATTTCGTGCGTGATCCTGTGTACCTGGTCGATTGTAGAATGTTTACTTCGAAAACCAAACTGATGTGTTGGAATTATTTTTTTTTCGTTCTATTATTTTATTGAGTCTTTTAATCAACAGCTTTGAGATCACTGGTAGGAGTGATATAGGTCTATACGATGAAACTTCGTGTCCAGGTTTGCCTGGTTTTTGGAGCATAATAACCTCCGCAGTTTTCCAGAGAATAGGAACGTAATGAAACTTAAAAGATGCACTCATTATGCTAGTGAGAATTTGGATGCTTCTAGGTGGAAGCTGCTTGAGTATTTCTGCAGTGATTATATCGAAACCATGCGATTTTTTATTTTTAATTTCTCATTCATTTTAATTTCTCTTTTTAGTTCGGCGCTCGTGACTAGTGGAATTTCTTCAAACTCTTGGAGCACGGATGTCGACAGGCTTTCGGATGTTGCCTCTTGAGGTGTAAAAATATCAGCTAAAAATCTGCATATAGTTCTGCTTTCTGGGAATTGTTATTAGCCCATTTTCCTTCTTTTATTTTGAGAGGAGGACAGTGCATTTGTGGCCTTTTTAAGTACTTTGTGCATTTCCATAAAGAGTAATCCACACGACGATCGTTGGACAATGAATGCAAGTAACGAGAAACCCCATCATTTTTAAATTTCTTTTTTTTCCGACTAAGGTCTTTGGTCATTTTGTTTAGCCTTGTTTTATCTACTGGTGCTCGTGTTTGATGCCACTTACTGCGAAGTTTTCTCTTTAGTGAAATAAGATCTCTGATGTCCTTTGGGTATTGAGTAATGACTGCGGTTTTTTTAATAGTACTTTTCCTTGAATCGGTTACTCAATTTGTCCATATGTTCTTTAAAAATGATATGCTCGCTGAGAGACAAAAATATTCGTGAGTGATCCGAGTTTAGATAATCACTATCTTCAATTTCTAGAAGTTTCGAAATATTTTGTTAACTATGAAGAAATCGATTAGGTCAGGCATTTTTTTTGAATCAGTTGGCCAGTACGTTGGTTTGCATGTTGTGACCGCATCACATCCAGCAAGTTGCATTGCCTTATGTAATTCTCTTCTTTTCGTTGTAGTTGGTCTTGAACCCCAGTATACGTTTTTAGCGTTAAAGTCTCCACCCATGATTAATCTATTTTTATGTCTTTTTAATAGTTTATAATATTGAGATTTATTTAGTTATTAAAATGAAATAGCTGCGGTTCTTCTTAAAATAATACATATATTTTGTGTAACTTTTTAAAATAAAATAAATGTTAAAAAAAATTTTTTTTTGAAAAAGTCTATTATTTTGTCGAAAATTTAGGGACAATTTTTTTGCCATTTTTGAAAAACGCTTCCTTAATTTATTTTTCATTAATAGCTGAATCCAAAATTTTCAGCAAACAATTTTTTGTTTAAAAATAAATCTTATCTAAAAAATTAAAAAAAAGTATTGCTTAGTATTGCTTATATTTAGAATTTCATGCTAAAAAACCCTATTTCTAAATTTTCGATGTTAAATGACTTTCAAAACTATGCGCTTTTCCCAACATTTTTTAATTAGACTCTTATAGCTACACCCTGTTTCAAGCATGATTGCTGCAGAAAGTCTTCATACAAAATTTGTTTTGAAAATTATGCCTTTAAATGAACTTTTTCAGCTGATATATCCATTTTTATGGTTTCTAGCTCTTACCTGTGTGGTATTTTGGCCAAGTTTCTTAGCAAAAGAATATCTCAGGCCTCAACTTTTGTGAAGAAACCAAACCCTAAAAAATAAGTACTGGACACTTCTCGGTGAAAAATCTGAAAACAGTAGAATTTTAATTATAAAATCAGGGGAAAAGACTGTTTACAACGCCGATTAAATTCCAACAAAAATTCCTGAAGATTTTTTTAGAACACCAATGCATTATAGAGGTGAAGTCTGGTTAAATCTCTCCCATGTTCGCCTGACTCTGTGGGAGCTTGAATACTAACATGCTCTTTCCCTTGTTTCTGAAAGTGTATTTTTGCCGTAGTTTAACTTTTCAAGTGATGTTAGAATATTACCAACATAAATTTGGAAATCGTCTAAAAGATGCATACTCCCACAATTCTTATAATAACTTGAATGGATTTCCAGGCAATAAGTTCATCCTCGGTTAGTAGTGTATCAAACTCTTTGTTTTTAATTAATTTCCTTATGTCAGAACCCTTGAGAACCCCTAGAGTTAAAATAAATTTACGGAACACTTTTGTAAACTATGCTGGTATTCTTTAATTTGGCAGTTTACTATGTATTGCCGATCCATCAAAATCAACTCGTGGAAACTCGGAAACTCAGTTTTCCTTATACCTTTATAAATTTTGCTTGCAGTATATGCAAATTATTATTTGGTGTCCAGTCGACCATTCTTGTTACAGATAAATCAAAATATATACATACCTATATTGCATTTGATACAACTTCATACTGAAGGATTTGAAAATGTGGCTACCTCACGCAGAGATGACATGAATTGGCCACCACAATCGGTCGATTTGGTACCGCAAAGAATACGGAGCCCAAAATGGAGTTCCAGTTAAGGATTCATTGGAAATTAGAGTGCATCAAAAATACTTATAAATAATTTTAGTGCATTTAGACACGAGCCAGAAAAGCCAACAACATCCGGCACATGGCGCCATAACGTGGCCGAGGGTATCCGCATGCGACCCCCGTTGCAGGCTGATAAAAAAGCCCACAGCCACAAAAAGGATCGAAGGGGGGATCAGATGTCCGCCGAGGAAGCAGTCCTGCTGAAAAGCAACCGAGGCAAAAAAAAGGCAGCCATTGCCAAACGAAGGATCACTAGATGACCTGGCCTAAGCGTAAACCCTACAACACTAGAAGGCAACTCGGATGCCTTCGAATAAATCTCCATCACGCAAAAGCAGCCTCGGACATGCTTACGAGGAGATTTAACCAAGAACTCTTGGATGTAGCTTTCATTCAAGAACCATGGGTACGTAAAGGAGTCATTCAGGGACTCCAGAGCGCAAACGGTAAGTTGATATATGCTGCCAACAAAGACCGACCCAGAGCGGCGCTGTTAATAAATAATCAACTAACCTTTATCCCAATATCACAGTTCATTACAGAAGACCTGGTGGCGATTTGGGTAAAAGTGCCAACGAGCAAAGGTGAGCATGAGGTAGTACTTGCCTCCGCCTACCTTCCAGGAGATGAGGTCACTGCTCCAACAAGGGAGGTTATAGCCCTGGTGGAATATTGTCAGCAAAAACGTCTCCGGTGGATCCTCTGCTGTGACGCAAATGCGCACCACACAGCGTGGGGAAGCACAGACATCAATCCAAGAGGTGAGTACCTTATTGAATTTCTACTTAGGTATAATATATCTATCCTAAACCGAGGCAACGAACCTACATTCATTAATGCAATCAGAGGTGAAGTCCTTGACATCACTCTCTCTAGCCATAATGTTTTGTCCGAAGTCTCAAATTGGCATGTGTCAGAGGAAACATCTATGTCGGATCACAGACATATTAGATTCGATATAGGTGCAACCAAACCACAAATGACAATTTACAGAAACCCCAGAAAAACTAACTGGGACTACTTACACTTCTATTTAGAACAAAGTGTTAACTGCTCGAAGCGTCACATTCAGCTTATATCTGAGCTTGAGTTCGAATCGAACGAACTACATTCAAACCTAATATCTGCGTTTCACGAAAGTTGCCCAGTAAAAGTGAAAAAGCCACAAAGAAATGTTCCTTGGTGGAATAGTACACTTTCCAACCTGCGTAAAGAAACAAGAACCCTATGGAATAGAGCTAAAGCAATGGGGGACTGGTCCTCCTACTCAACAGCCCTAACCAACTACAACAAAGAATTGAGGAAATCTAAAAGGGCTACTTGGAGGAATCACTGTGAAAAGATCTGTAGTCTTCCGGATGCTATTCGTATCCAAAAAGCCCTACTAAAAGATCACTCAAACGGCATTAGTACCCTGAAAAAGCCAGACGGAAGCTACACAAGGAATCCAGAGGAAACCAGTCAACTTCTGCTGGACACTCACTTCCCTGGATCACTTGTGCTAGACGAGATCTCTGTACCGGCAGAAACTACTACATCTGCGGGTGCTGAGAACTTAAAACTAGCAAACAAGCTATTCCATGAAAAGCGGGTACAATGGGCGATATCAACATTCAGCCCATACAAATCTCCTGGTCCTGATGGGATATTCCCCTGTCTTTTACAGCAGGGTGCACACCATATTATCCCTAATTTGACCAGACTATACAAAGCAAGCTTACTGCTAGGACATTTGCCTACAAAATGGGCTGAGGTTAAGGTTGTATTTATTCCAAAGGTAGGGAAAAAACCCGAACAATTGCCTAAATCATACAGACCAATTAGTCTCAGCTCATTTTTCCTTAAAACAATGGAAAAGATAGTTGATCAGTATATTAGGGAATACAATCTAGCTAAATTCCCACTGCATCGACTTCAATTTGCCTATCAACAGGGAAAATCCACTGAGACTGCAATACACAGCCTGGTAACAGTTATTGAAAAGGCTATTGAGTCCAAACAGATAGCTCTATGTGCATTCATTGACATATCAGGAGCTTTTGATAACACCTCCTATGAGGCAATCTATAATGCCCTATATCTAAAGGAGGTACCTGAACCCATCACTAGATGGATAATATTTATGCTGAAATCTAGGACGATCAGCACCGAACTAGGAGGAACCATCAAATCTATCAAAGCCACAAGAGGTTGCCCCCAAGGTGGCGTACTCTCTCCTCTTCTGTGGACTCTAGTTATAGATGAACTTCTCCACAAACTGAATAACCTAGGATTTCACACTCAGGGTTACGCTGATGACCTAGTAGTTTACGTATTAGGGTGGCATGAGGAAACCATTTCGGATCGCATGCAGCAAGCCCTTACAATAATAAGCAAATGGTGCACGGAAAAAGGGCTCTCCATCAACCCATCTAAAACAACACTTGTACCGTTTACTAGGAGAAGGAACATAAATCTCAAATGTCCGATCCTTAATAGAACAACACTTGAACTCTCGACAGAAGCGAACTATCTTGGCATTAGTCTTGACAAAACGCTTACGTGGAACTCCCATATTGAGAGAGTTACTTCAAAAGCCACAAGGGCATTCTTTGCCTGTACAAGGCTTTTTGGTAAGACATGGGGACTAAGCCCTAGAACGACCTTCTGGACATTCACCACAGTTGTAAAACCCATAGTCACTTATGCATCCTTAGCATGGTGGCCCAAGGTCAAGCAAAGAAAGGCGGCAAACGAATTAAGCAAACTGCATCGCCTGGTATGTGTTGGGATTACAGGGGCTATGAAAACGTGCCCCACGGATGCATTGGGTGTGCTCCTGAACATACCACCGCTTCCAATTCTAATTGAAAGGGAAGCTCGATCGAGTGCCTTAAGACTAAAAGGTATATCTGAACTTAAAAGTGGGGATATGAAAGGACATTTAAAGATCTTAGAAGACTTCCTACATAGTCCCATTCTTCATAGGGATGATATACTATCACCCAAACCAATACTCTTCAGGAACTTCCAAGTTATAATCAATGAACGAACAGACTGGAGAACTAACTCTATCACCTTCAAACCTGGCTCCCAGCTATGGTTTACTGATGGGTCCAAATTGGAAAATGGTAGAACAGGGGCAGGAATCAATGGGCCCAAATTCAAAAAATCGATTCCGATGGGATCCTTCCCAACAATATTCCAGGCAGAAATACATGCCATTGAAATATGTGTGAGAGAATGCCTTAGAAGGAAAATGAGAGGTACTCACATCTACATACTTTCGGATAGCCAAGCGGCTTTAAAAGCCCTTCTATCTACAACCATCACCTCTAAATTGGCAAACGATTGCCTAAACCTCCTAAACACGTTAGGAAACCTCAACACAGTAACACTATGTTGGATTCCGGGACATGAAGGACATGAGGGAAATGAAATGGCTGACGACCTTGCAAAACAAGGAGCAAATAAGCAACTTACTGGTCCTGAGCCTTTCTGTGGACTGACAAAAGGCCACATTAATGAATTCCTTAGGAAATGGGAGGAAAGAAAACTTGCCGCACACTGGCTAAACTGTGCCGGTCAGCGTCAAGCCAAACTATTCCTAAGTCCCAACAAAGGAATATCTGACAAACTTCTCTCACTAAACAGAGTAGATCTGCGTCTTTTAACTGGATACCTTACAGGTCACTGCAGCCTGAGGCACCATCTAAACAATATTGGTCTATCCGAGACCAATGTCTGCCGCTTTTGCGAAATGGACATAGAAAGCTCAGAACATGTGCTTTGTGAGTGTCCTGTGTTGGGCAGACAAAGACTTCACCACCTTGGTGGTATCGTAGTATCTCCATGCAATCTTTGGAACAACAAACCCAAAACTGTGCTAAAATTTCTAAAAAGCCTAAAACTCTAGGGTTACAAAATAGGCCTTTCACAATAGATCAGCTCTGGTCGCAGTGCGTAATGGCCTTCTAATAATAATAGTGCATCTAATTTCAAGAAAGTTATGAAGAACAAATTTATATTATTTTTATGTTTATTTATTTATATCACAAGCACAGTAAGACATAACCTTTTGAAGTACATAATATCAGGAACAATAACGGCATTAAGTGTGCCACAAATTTCTTAGGGTTACACCCTAACATATAAGGGTATTTCAAAAGACGTGCCTAGTTTTTAAATAAAATATACAAAAATTTTGATTCTTTCAGGTTTCACTAATTTTATTCAAATTACAGCTCTTAGCAATTATATATGAAAAATGTCTTATTTAAATGTCCACCATGTGCACGTCTACAGGCCAAATCAGCAAAATATTGGATTTATGAATGTCTAATTGTTGAGAACGTCGAGATATCGATGTAGAAAGTTCTTCAGTAACATTTTGCCCTACACCAGTAATATTCTCAACAGAACAGAACCAAAATCCAGTTTTTATCTGCCAGTCCCTTTTCTATTCTCGACAGAAACAGTTTCTTGAAACTTTGTCACCGACATTTCAATTATCGACTCATTTGGACAATTATTTCCATCAAAAAAATTTCGCATTTTGCGATATGCTGTTCGTAAAGATCGACCACTCGACCATAACAATAATTTTAACGCGTTGTTCCATGTTGTTATTGTTGTATTATCATAAATATTCCCCATACATATACAAGGAATGCGGCTGACGTGACAGTCCTTGGCCGGATATAAATCCGCGTTGTTCCGGTTACGTAAAACCGACTGTCGCGGGATCGTGCGTTGTTCCATCGCGTAAATTTGTACAACTGGCTACTTGACATATGTCAAAGTTACTATAAAAAAATGGTACCGTCTAGGAATTATGCAGCACTGACAGCTAGGTTTTAATTGTGAAGTACCTTTTATTTGAAGGATGCTACAGGAAATGTGATTCAAGCAGGTAAAGTGAGAGTTTGAATTTGGGAAGACCGAAAACTGATTAAAGCTTTCACCACTTCTTACGCGTCTGCGTATCCACGGTAAGTATTTGGATTAATTGGCGGTACGGTTTCAGGAATGTGAAATAAATTAAAAGTCGGATATATTCTTTCAATTTTGGCGCTAACTGCCACACGGCAAAAACAAGTCATCGTTTTGAAAATTAAAAAAATTAAACATTTGTTTGCCCACACACAAGGTAGCCATTTATCGGGTACATTCTTTGCATTTTCTATTGCAAACTAAATTCTTGGCACTTTAAATAAGTAATTAATAAAATCGCTCTCATAATATCAAATATTTGTAAATTCGATATATGTAAAGTATATTCACACTTACATATGCATATAAATGTGTATTATATTTCTGTAAGCTGTCGAAAAGTTTGTAAACGTTTCATAATCATTTCTCAGCATGAAATTTGTTTAACAAGATTTTGAAGATGCCCGGAGCTTCACCATGCAAAGCACATACATACATACATACACTCATAAGTAATTGTAAATACAAGCATGTGTGTGTGTGTGTGTGAATTCATGTTTTAGAGTTTGTTTGCTGTTATTATTACTTGCTTGCTTTTGTTGCTGGTAAATGGAATGTTGGGCATGATTTTAATTGATTATTTCTATTAAATTGTTATTTAATAAAAAAGGGAATGCTTATGTGAAGCAATTTAAATTAAGTTATTTTTAGTTGCACAATTTTAATCTGTTATTTCATTAAAATGTGTTTGCTCAGCACTTGACCATTAAGTTGAAAAATTGAAAAATAAATCTCGCAATTAGGTTTGTCTGAAAGACTCAGTGGGCTGTTTTAATGGTTACCAAAGGATCCTGATTTTTAAATAATCATTGTGGTGCGTGTGTGTTTGTTTTGTGCTGAAATAATTTATGTTACTGGAGTTATTTGTCAGTTGTGGAGAGACATACATGGTTGAAAATTTTGACTGAAGAAGCTCAACTGATCAAAATTGACGTACTATTTTCTAAGGTATAACTTGTTTACATTTCACAACACGTAAGGAATAACAAAATTACTATTTAAACCAAATTACTAATTGATACAAAACTAATAATACAATTGTGGCCATATGTTCCAACTGGGAGTGCTAGGAATTAATGATACTGATTAATAATCAATAAATTTTCTCTTATTTCTATTACCTTTTTCGAAATTTTCTCACATTTTTAATGTAATCCCGCAATACCGATATTAGTCCCGGAATATGGTTTTCTTGAATTCGGGACAAACTCAGTCACTTTTTTTTATAAAACTAAGAAGCAATTCACATCTTGACAAGCTGTGTTGCTGAAGTTGTAATTCAGTCTCTGGAGCCATATCACCTGCGCAAAATATTATATAAATGATACAACTATTTTATGAAAAATTTGAGAACGTAATGTAATAATGTAAAAGTAGTCCATTTCTTGTGGAATAACTTGAAATCGTATTTTTGTTTCAATAAGTCGCAATCGAACGATGCCCTCAAAGTAAACATACATAAATATATGCATATAATTGGTACGTACACCCTTTTTGGGTGTTTGGCCGAGCTCCTCCTTCTATTTGTGGGGTGCGTCTTGATGTTGTTCCACAAATGGAGGGACCTACAGTTTTAAGCCGACTCCGAACGGCAGATATTTTTATGACGAGCTTTTTCATGGCAGAAATGTAGTCGGAGGTTTGCCGTTACCTGCCGAAGGGCGACTGCTATTAGAAAAACTTTTTCTTTATTTTGGTATTTCCCCGAGATTCGAACCTACGTTCTCTCTGAATTCCGAATGGTAGTCACGGGCCAACCCAATCTATTACTCACATTCAGCTGGATTTACACAACAGAATCATTGAAAATTGGAAAATCGGATAGGAGTTACAATGCGTAACCACGGCGGGTAGTAGAGCGATGTCATATTCTATTTATATATATACTTACATACAGTGGCCAACATAACTATGCATACCCTACCTAAGGGAAAATTCAAACACAAATATTTTTTTCTATTATATCATCCTATTTTCGATTAACTTATTAATTTACTTATAATATAGTAACATTATAAAACACAAATCAAAATATTTCAATTCCAAAAACAAAATATTATTTTCATATTTTTTTTATAAATTCCCCGAAACTTGTAGCGACAAAATTTGCGTACTCTTGTACCCTACAAGTAATAGTAAAAGTAATAACATTATGCAAATGACTCAATACTTAGTGTTGCAGCCTTTTGCGTTAATTACAGCCAAAAGGCGTGGCATACTGTGAACTAATCTCTTAAGAAGCTCTTCAGGTATTTTATTCCAGGTGTCTCGCAGTTTCTGAAAAAATTCTGCTTTCTTTGAGCGGCAACTTGATCGATCGATTTTTTCGTCTAAATATTGCCAAATGCTCGATAGGATTTAAGTCGGGGCTTTGAGCGGGCCATTCTAAAAGTTCTATTGAGTTTTGTCTAAAGTATTCCTTTGCTACGCGACTGGTATGTTTGGGGTCATTGTCTTGTTGATAGATGAAACTGTGTCCAATACCCATTCTTCGTACCGAGGGCTCTAAAAGGACGTAGAACTCCCCAGTAATTTTTCCTTCAATATGTACCAGATCTGATATACCGCTATAGGAAAAATAGCTCCAGATAAGCACATTTCCCCCGCCAAACTTAATTGTGCTTTGCACGCACTTTGATTGGAGCCGCTCATTACTTTTTTGCCACACTTTTTCTCCTCTTTTTGTATTTTTAAACTCAAACTTACTCTCTCACTTCATATAACCCTCTTCCAGAAACTCAATGGCATATTGAAGTACTTTTTGGTAAATGCTAGGCGCGCTTTCATGTTTTTATTTCTGATGAAAGGTTTCCTGATGTTGTAATGACTAGAAAACCCCTTTCACGAATTCTCCGCTGAATTGTTCGCTCGCTTACAATAATTTGAAGACTTTCTTTAATAAACCTTGCCGAAGTTGTCGGGTCTTTCTAAATTTCCCGTACTATTTGCGTGTCATCGCGAGAATTGGTTACCCTTGGCCGACCTGTTCTTGAAGCGCTCGCAAAGCCGCCATTTTTTTGACACTTTTCACAACTCTCTGGATTGTTGACTTGCATCTATTATATTTTTTAGCAATTTTGCCGAACCCATTTCATTTTTGTGGTTCTGAACAATTAGTTTTCTTAAATCAATGCTTATTTCCTTCGACTTAGGTATTACAATATGCTAAAAGTATATTTGTTGTAAAATACAAAGTAAAATAAACACCAAAAGATTGTTTCCATTACCTTTTCACTACGAATTTGGGAAATATTTAAAACGAAAGACAACACACGCGGCTATTTTAGTGGTATGCACACTTTTGTCGAATCCGAAAAGCAACTGAGACGCAATTAGTGAAAATTGTTCTGCCATGTGAAAAGATAACGGCACATTTATAACGGCGCTGGTTTGCTAGCTCACACTTAGAAAAATAATGTGTACAATATTAAATTCGAGGAACAGCTTACGGACTTATTTCCATAACAAAATATTTCTTCAAGGGGTATTCATAGTTATGTTGGCCACTGTATGTGCAGGTAGGGGCATACATGGGCCTTTTAAATCAAAAAAAGATTTCATCAATACCTTACACTGAATTTGTTTTATTCATGTGTATTGCTACCGACTACAAAAACTGTAAGGCAAAAATCCATTTGAACTTTATATATACGGACATATTATATAATTGTTTACATGGGGAGGGGTGATCGCTACTTTTTCTATCATTTGGTATTTCACGGAGTGTTGCACGGAAATTCAAACCTCCGCTCTTCCGATTGGTAGTCACGAACTAACCCATTCGACGCCGTCGGTCGCTATTTTGAACATTATCTAGCAGATAATTTTATTGGATTTTACATAAAACTTCTACTTCAAAAGATATAGCATTTTTGACCTTTGTAGTAGGGCAAAATAAGAATAAAAATGCCCGACATTCCGAGGGCATTCGCGTTTGACCACAGAATATAACCTGAAAGTCATTCTAATCCATAATAAAGTATCCTGTATGCATCAGTGGTCTGGATGAGTAGACTCTCTCTAGTGGGAGTCAGGAGGACCTTATCGAGAGTACAATGCACTGTGGCCATCTGCTGCACCGGAACTTTTCCAACTACTTCAGGCCCGGCATTAGATGCTCTGATTGGTTTACCACCACTTGATGCTTTCATCCAAGGAGAGGCTTTGAAGACCATCTGAAGGCTGAAACACAAGGGGAACTGGTACGGCCCCTGTCCGGCATTGGAACACAGAGAGGGCATGGATGTCGATCCAACGATTTTCTCCATGCCATCAAAAGTCATACTTGGAAAGAGTTACAGTATAATGCTACCAGAGGCTCAGTTGTGGGAAGACTCGGAAAATGAGCCCGGCAAACACTGTTTTCGCATTTTTACGGATGGTTCCAGGACCGAGCATGGCTCTGGCTCTGGGGTCTACGTGGAATCCAGCGGGACAAAACTGCACTTTGCTCTTGGAATGCATGCATCTGTGTTTCAAGCGGAGGTGTATGCACTTCAAGAAGCGATGAACTTTGTTGTGGAAAAACGATGGAGAGGCAGATCTATGTGTGTCTGCAGCGGCAGCCAAGCTGCGCTTATGGCCTTAGACAGCCCTCCAACCACATCAGGGGTAGTCAAGTCCTGTAAATCCAGGCTGAACTATGTCGGTAGACATAATAGCCCGATGCTAACATGAGTCCCGGGACACGTGGGTATCGCGGGTAACGAGACCTCTGACTCCTTAGCTAAGATGGGCTCTAAGGCCAACTTCTATGGCCCAGAGCCCGTTCTGCCAATCCCTTCTGCGGGCATCACAGCCACAGTTAGCGAATGGGTAACTACCACCCACAAGCGAGCTTGGCAGACTGAGAGAGGCTACAGATGGACTAACCTGATGTTACCTGTCATGTCCGATCGACTGTCGCAAAGCCTTCTGTCATTAAGCAGAGGGGAGTGCACACGGCTGGTTTGACTGATGACGGGCCACTTCCTGTGAGCGAAGCACTGGGAAAGGTTGGGACAGTGTACTCTGTCCAGCTTGGGAAGAGTTAGGATGAGACGGCCGACCACTTCCTGTGTGTTTGCCACGCCTTCGCTCGAATCAGGTTTGAGGTCTTCTGTGGTAACATGTGGCACCACAAGATCTACTCAGATTTCTTCGGAGATCGGGTAGATTTAAAGAAAATTAAAAAGGAATCCAAGTGTAGTGCAATGAACTTAATTAATGTATGAGTGCTGCACTTGCTAGTTGTCCCGACAAAAAAAAAAAAAAAATCCTGTATATTTATGTGGCTAAACATAACTTTTACTTTTCCAATTCCCGAGAATTCGTTTTTAATTTGGAATACCCCTTGTTTCTGTATCTAGGTAATGAGTTTTTTACATTTTTGAGGTTAGAGGTTAGTTGATTACTACATAGAACGATTCTGAGATTGATTATTTGAGTCTTAATTCGTAGCGCCATGCACAATTCCTTAGATATATTTCCATGCCTATGTAAATAATATACAGATATACGTACATACTTATCTATTTTCCACATCATTAACCTTTTTTGAAAACGGCTAGATTTTCACAAATTTACAATAAATTATGCATGCAATATTTAACGAGTTGCAAATGTGATTATGCCAATTTGGAGTGACTTCAATCATTTCGACTTGCAACACTTCAAAGCAGCGGACCATTTATATACAATTGACGCAATCACAATGGTGATACCTACATATATATGTATGTGCATACGTCCATACATAAGTATACATAAGCCTGCTTGTATAACGACCTTAATACATACATACATACATATATACAAATATATATTAAGTGCAACCATTCGCACAACGTAGCAGTTTGGCTTGCAACACACAATATGTGCCAAATACAACGCTTGCTGCCTACTAACCACGGCCGATTGCTACTTGCAACAATTTGAATGGTCATGGACACACCTTTTTCAGCGGTCCACAGCTAGCAGCAGAGTCGCACAGTGGAGGAATCCAAACAGTCAGCCTCTCTAAAAGTGATCAGGCTTATCGACCATTCCATGCAGTACAAAACAAAATTTAAGCCTACAAAGAATTTAAAGATTTATTTTGTTGTCGTGGCAGCTTACAAGTCCCTATTTAGTGCGATGACTCATAGTCGTCAATCTCACCTAACGGCTGGCCTATCAAAAAGGCAGTTTTGACAGGGTGGGACCAAAGGGAAGAGGATTGAGTTTAAACAGATTTCTGGAGAGGCGGTGCATATCTTGCAGGGTACCGTAATATGCTCAAAAAGTAAGGTGAATTTGGTTGTAAAATGAAAAATCTTTATTTATTCCTGTAAATCAATTTCATCCCCTTCAACACCTTCCTCGATTCAGCTTTTATCTCCTCAATCGACTCGAAACGCGTTCTCCGAAGTGGTCTCTTGAGTTTTGGGAATAGCCAGAAGTTACACGGAGCCAAATCAGGCGAATACGGTGGTTGCGGAACGATATGCGTGGAATTTTTGACGAAATGGTCACGAAGAACGAGTGCAGTGTGAGACGGTGCATTATCGTGATGCAAAAACCAAGAGCTGTTGGCCCATAATTCTGGTCTTTTTAGACGAATTGCTTCACGTAAACGACTCATAACGCTCAAATAATATTCCTTATTAACAGTTTGGCCTGGTGGAACGAGTTCATAGTGCACCACACCACGAAAATCGAAAAAACTGTCATCATGACCTTTATTTTTGAAGGACTTTGGCGTGCTCTTTTCGGTCTGGCCTCGCCTTTAGCACGATATTCGCTTGATTGGTCGGTTGTTCAGGGTCGTAAGCATAAACCCAAGTCTCATCTCCCGTAATGATGCATTTGAGCTTGTCCTGATAGTCTCAAAGCATTGTTTCACACACATCAACGCGACGACTTTTTTCCAAGAAATTGAGAGTTTTCGGTACCAAACGAGATTTGACTTTTCGTAGGCCCAAATGGTCTTTCAAAATGGTTTTCACAGATTCTTCTGATATTCCGATCATATCAGTAAGGTCTTTAACAGTCAACCGACGATTTTTGAGCACTAACTACTTCACTTTATTGACGTGTTGGTCATCTGTTGACGTCGATGGTCGTCCGGAGCGCTCCAAGTCATCAACACGTTCTCGACCCTCTTTGAAGTCTTTGTACCACTTATAAACATTTTTCTGCGACATGGTCGAATCACCAAATGCCTTCTGCAACATGCTAAACGTTTCCGCAGCCGAAATTTCATTCCGCAAACAAAATTTGATGGAACTTCTCTGTCTGTTCAATTAAATCAGACATTGTAAAAATCGAAAAATGCACTCCAGGTCGTTTGGTAAACACAAGCGTAAATATTACTGATAATGACATTCACATGAAAGTTGGCCCAGAGGTTATTAACAGTGCTGCCAACTCATGAAAAAAATAACTAGAGAGAAATTTTAATCCCGCGAAGTTTGACAAATGAATTCACCTTACTTTTTGCCCACAGTAGTACATATAAGTACATATCTTGAGCATGTTATGATCAATTCACGATATGTATGTACATATATGCGTCTGTAAATGGTACTCACGAGCAGATCTATTAAAAATATCTATATAAAAAGTATGAGACCTCATAAGCAAATTTTTGAAACGCTTTATGCAGATTGCTTCAGATCACCACCTATCAAAACAGAGCGCAATTTTTAATTATTATTATAAAGGAATTTAGCACTGCGATTTGAATGATTTATTGTGCCTACTTGATGGATTCAGGGTATATCTCTGAGTCCAACTTCGAAAATAAATTTTATTATTTACCTATTCTAGGTGTACGTACCGGTATCATAGGAGCATAAAGGGAATTGAATTTGCTGATGGGCTTGCCAGGAAGGGGACTAAATTGGTCTCAGATACCGCCTACCCAGTCATCGGCATCTGTCTGCTGGAGGTCTTTTAAGGGTATCAAAATGCCGCTTTAGTGCTATTTGGGGAGTGCCAGCATGATAATTCAACCATTTGACCTACCTACCTATTTTTAAGACCATTAAGCAATAAACAAACTTTGTGCCTTTGAAATTCAATTTGGCTACTTTGATTTAAAAAATTACAATACGTGGAAACTTTATCTTCTGTAATTCGTAATTTTCATCTATTATTTTTTCACTTTAGCCTATTTCAATTTTTCAGAAACCTAGTTTTAAAATATATCCTCCCCAGTTTTATTCTTACCCAGCTTAAAAATTCATCGAATACCACACCACACGTTTTTCAATATATTATTTTTCAACAGATTTACACTCCCTTTATTGCGCAACCGACTGCATTAGTTTTCCATAATTTTTTCTATACTTTTGATCTATCAACAAACACGCGATTTAAACTCTCCGAGGGATTAGTGCTTAATTTTAAAATCCCTAGCGTTCAAGTCTCATATCGGTTTAAACATTTGGTTGTCCAGCTTAATGCATAATAAGCAATGATCATAAGAATCGATTACTCCGATTTTTAATTATAAGCAGATTAGTCGAATACTAAATTTCATAAAATTAATCAGCTAAGTTTGTATGCTTCGAAATTCGGTAACTTAGTTGAACTGATGAAAGCCATAACTCTAGGTCTCTAAAGATTATGGTACCTTTAACTACATTCAAAATTGTAACAAAACGTACCACTGTGCCGCGTACCGCGGAATCGTAATGTGGAGCAACTCAAAGAAGCATTTCGGTTACCATAGCTGCAAATGCTGTGCCGTAAATGATCAATTCGGTCTGCCACAACTGCCGTTTTGAACTTTTTGGTTTTTTCACCCACTCGGCAGCTGCGATGTTTTGCCAATTTTAGTTTATATATTTTCTTTTTTTCTGACATTTTGCATTAATTTTGCTGCTGGCGTTTGCTATTATGCCTGCCACGGTAGCGCCGTGTCAATCTTCTGCCAGGTTGCAACATCATTCGCGTGTTGGATGAAAATCTGTATTAAATTGAAGCAGCAATAGGGCTACCAGATATCTTTGACACCAAACCAAGACACTTTAATAGAACTGCTCTAAGCTGGAAAGTTCAAGTACGCCAGAATTCATTTCTTAAATTTTTAGAATATGTGAAAAAGCTGCGTCTTGAGAAAATGATAGTCTAACCGAATTGATAAAGAAAATTGTGACGTCATGCTAAAGTGTAATAATAAAAACGGTTAATTACTATTTTTTCAGCTATATTTTTATATTCTTATTACAAACTCTGAAACTGACTTCGCATTGGTTTGATGAAAAACCATTGAGAGAAATTTTATCACGGGGCCCAACTATTGCAGACCTGCATTGAAATCATTGCGGCCAGCAGATCATACCTAACGAGGCTTTGAATTTATCTGTAATTTAACACCTATAGGTATTTTTATCAACGAAGCTGATGCGCAGAATGTCTTGAGACTAAGGCCATAGAGTTTGGAGAAAAAGTAAGCTTTTTGAGGTGGACGAGCTCTATCCTCATTCAACGAATCTGAATTTGATTGTAATTATATCTGCTCAACGAACTATTTCATCAGTAACTTTTCTTTCGTACTGGAGTATTATAAGGCGATATACGCATCGAAGCATTTGTCTAAATGGGCGGCTTGAAAATGAACTACGAGCCAACAGGACCTTCGTATTAAAAAGTCTTCGTGCATTTTAACTACATTCTGAAAGCGTTTCTCAGTGCAAAGTCTTTGCTAACTGAACTGGACTGGTATTTGCTAACTCGACTGGCATTTGCTACGTCGTAAGTTGACAATACTGATATCTGGTGCTCTACCGTAGTTAGGCAAGTGCATCACTTACAGCATTACTTACTCAGAGTTGTGTTACTATGTTTTGGATACCGAAGCCTCGTAACACTAATGATAACATAATGACTAAAGGATTATCAGCGATCGGCTCGGCTCTTGATATCTCAGAGGTTCGATGGTTATGATCTTTCAACACTAGCTAAGCTTAGCTAATTGTGGAATGATTACATAAATATACATATATAATATTATAGGATCTGCAACAGCCTATTGCCTTCTCACTGCAACAAACGATGTTCAAGTTATAAATTCATGGTATTTTACCAGTGTGCACTACTTTTCTTCTTGCCTTAAGGTAATTTATTATACAACAAATACCAAAGAAGTTGACAGTTTTGTACAAGATTAATGAAGATTATCAAAATATCAAACTTTTTAACCCATTAATGCTCACACATAAACCGGGCTTAGATAGGTGACTGCAATTTTCACCAAATATTTGTGTTGATGTTAGACGGTTCATTTCCATTTTTCAAAAAAATATCTCAAAATATGGGGGCGGGTCGCAATTCGAAATTACGCATATACATTTTGTACACTTGCCACAAAATTTGCATCGGCGTTGAGTTCTTGAGTAATTTAGCTCGACTCCATCGTATCTAGTTTCGTTTTCTCGTTCTCTCTTTCGTGTTGAAATTGGATGAAGTTCTATTGGTTCTTGTAAAACGTGGGATAAATCCGAGAAGAGTTACTTTTGGATAAGCTTTTCGAAATACCATCCATAAGTTTACAATAGCTCCATTTAGACAAAATCTGAAAATGGGCCAATACCATTTCCTTTATCTAATACGAGTTCGGTATGCTGCCCTTTGCTGATCGAAGAGATCGACTCCACCAATTCCGCAATTATACTCCTTGATGATTACTGGTTGCTTTACGTCTTGTCTACGTTTTTGTTGCCAATCAAATCTTTTGCATAGTCCTGTTGTGCTCGTTATGCTATCGTTCTTACAGTTTGTTGCAATAGTGACGTTATTATTATCATTCCACCTTACTAGAGTAATATTTTTTGATTTAACTGCTTCGCAAGCACCTCGGCTTGCCCCTTTCATAAAGCTAAAAGGAGCATTTTCTATACGATCCGAGCGAATTGTTCCCACTACTGTTATATTTTTAGAATGAAACTCTTCCAATAATTTGAAACTATTAAAATAGTTATCTAGAAATATAGTGCTGTTTTCGGGAACTATGCCACAGAATAAATTCTTTGTGACAGACAAACCTAAATGCTCTTTAGATCGAACCACGCGTTTTCCGGTGTACAAATCGACAAGTACCCTTTTGAAGTGGTCAGGCACCAAATTTTGTACCCATACCGTATAGGTTTTCCATCATTAAAAAATTGTACATTATCCACTTCTGAATTGGCTATTTTTATCTCGCATGTCCTTTTGGAACCCCACGGTCCAAGTCGCCCAGTGTACCTTCATCGTCCTCATCTGCATCATCGCAAACGGATAACTCTTGTTCTTCAGGTGGAAATAAAGTCACATCGATTGAATTGGCATTTCTGATGTCGTCTATAATGTCTGCATTATTGTCCTCATTCAGATCTTCAAGCCATCTAATTATCTCCTCAGTTGTTGCTTGTTTATAAAAAGGTATTATATGTATATGAATGCCCGTAAAGTCAAACTGGGGTAGCGTTTACGTATGATAAAACATACGCAATGATTTACAAAAAGCTAAAACACATTTCGGGACAAATTTTTCACTGCATTTTATATGTATTCGATGCCTCATGGTTTCAACTTTGAGTTAATGCACGTTTTTATGTATATAATACTGTTGCTTGGTTTTTTTTTAAGATATAAAACTCACCTGCGTGGCATTATTTACTTTTCCGAAAAACACCACATGAATTGGCGCGAAAAATGTGAACAAAAGAAGTTTAAATGGCAACTAAAAAGCTTTTCTATTCAAATTATTCTTTTATCTCACTCGTCCTGTAAATATAAAAATCTTTTATATAATAGCGGATTTTTGGTGAATTTTTGAAAAAAGCGTTTTTTGCGTATGATATATCATACTTTGTCATTAATGGGTTAGTCAGAATTAAAAAAAACAAAAATTGGTACGCAGTTTTATTGCAATTTAAATTTTAATATATTGTAATTAAATACAAGTTTGAGGGAGCTCAAATTTTTCGTTGATTTTTCATCATTTTCCCCCTTACGGTGTTGAATAATATTCTTCCAAATATTCCATACAAAACTTATTTTTGTTTTCTAAGAAAACTATATTAAGTCTAATTCTTCGCTAACACAGCTTTTAGGCTCTGACTGAAATCTGCGGCCGATGTTAAAAATTATTAGAAAAGCTAAGGGCAAGATAAACTTTTTTTACCATGAATTCTTTAAATCTGTACGTTAAGGTTCAACCGGAATACGCAAGGAGTGTAAAACACTACATCTGGCAGCACCAAACAGCTACCAAAAACAACGGCAGCGTGGCAAATGAAATGAAACTAAACTGCATTGGCTTTTATTTTCATTTTCATTTTCAGTTTCCTTTTATTTTTATTTTTATTATTATTTCTTTTTTTCAGTTTCAGCCCCAGTTGTGATTGTATTTGTAATATGGATGATTTTACAAATAAATGCCAGGTAGCAGCCTAAATGCGTTTATACAAGTATTCATAAATCCTCGTTGGTACAGGGTGTTTGGTAAATGCAAGTGACCCTCAAAAAAATAATCTTTTGACTTAGAAAAACCAAATTTCAACAGATTGTCATGTTGGTGCTGCACAAACAGAGTGCATTTTTTTGTCTTTCTTGCAATCGGTTAGGTGTTGTCTGGCGAAGTTTTGATTCCTTTCTCTTGGGTTGGCCGCAAAAGGCCATGAGGGGGAAGTGCAAACCTCAAACAGAATCTTATCTAATCTCTTCGGTTTTTGCAATCAGTTGTGTGTATGTGGCAATGCTTGAAGATTGTTGTCATTCATTCTAGGATTTCATAGAGTAAACAAGAAGCATAATTTGTCAGAGAAATACTATGGATGCTTTCCATTTCAATTCAAAAGGGCTATTCGGGACATGTTCTTCGATTTCGATGTAACTCAAATATGTTGCACTCTGGTCAAAATAATGAGACACGTATTTTTTGTTCGCCCGAAAAATATTTTTTTCAAGAGTTATCTGCAATTTTGTTTTTCGGCTCAAACTCGATTTTTTTTAATTATATGAAAAACATTTTTTTTTTAAATGGTCATAACTTAGTCAAATATGAACCGATTTTAATAATTCTGGGTTCAAAATGATCGAAATTACTTACACGAGCGACTTCATGTAGAAAGAATTGCAAACAAGTAGTTGAAAATTTTTTATTTAGTGAGAATACTAAGAATCGAGTTAAACAATTATTTGAGTAACATTTCGCAGTAGGACTTTGTGAAAGAAAGCATTTTAAATTCTCTAAGAGTTCTAGAAATCGGAGTATTGGAACTATTAGCTGAGGAATATGGAAATTTATTTTCTCGAGTAGCGATGGGGAATCAATCACCTCACTTATCAAATCAAAAACGAAAGAGAGAGAGAGGATAGTCCTTCTACTATGATATCTATGTAGTGTTTTTATACGATGGAATTGGATCAGTGAAATTCGGAGAATGCAAAGCATAACTCACAAAGGCTTTCTGGATACGCTCAAGCGTACTAATACCTATGACAATCATAATATTGTTTCCAAATAAAGATGGCGTATGCCAGCTTCGAACGCACCAGAGAGGATTAACTAAGTCTGAACTAAAGAGAATGCAATGATGTCATTTCAATGCATTTGAAAAGAGAATCTAGAGTCAAATACAAACATAGCACATCAGGCGTGGCAAAAGCCCGAATTGCGAAAATTGGTTTAGGGCCAGTGATTTTATTTGCAGCCCATCGTAGCCGAGTATTTTTAACAGGACGCGTTTGCTTATTTTCCAGGTGCAGTATATACGATAACTCAAATCCGTCAGTGGTGAACGTACCTGAGTAGTCTTTGGTGACGAAGTTAGCTGCAAAACCGAACACAACTGCTGGATCAGCCAGTTGATAGACAGACGTTCATCGGCAGTATCCTACTAACTTTCTAAACTCCCGTCCCCTGAATGCGGTCATCGGAGCCCTTCCACTACCAGCCAACTCAGAAGAAGAACTCCTAGAGCTGCCTCATAAGAGCCACGTTACTTTGACGAAATTACGTTCAGGATATTATAGTAGGTTAAACTTCTACCTATCCAGAATCGACTACGACATACTCAACATATGTATGTCAGGTACGTGAAAGGTCCGTGAATGATACTGACCGCCTATCCATTCTCTTTTTAAAGACACTAATCTGACACATATCTTCTTTGGACCCAACCCGTCGAAACACCATGCTTCTTGGACTTGCCGTTAAATGAGATTCATAATGATGATCGGTGACTATACTATACTGGCAGGACTTGATGAACTGCTACAACAACAATGACAACGAAGTTAGCTCTTGATGCGCAGTCCAAAACTTCATAGATCTGTCATAAACAGGTACGACCAGGTCGACATTTACACAAAAATATATAATATACGCAGAGACTCCGTGGCACTAGTAAAGAATTCAAGAATGTAACAAGAAAATTATCGAAAGGGTTTTATAAATTCTTTTTCAATTTTCTTTTCGTAGAATCTTTTACAATTTTAGTTAGTATGTAATAGTGATGAAGTATGCATTTCCTTTCAAAAGGGTTAAATGCTTATCTGAATTTTTTTATTTACTTCAATCCTATAAAAAGCTTCGTTTTTTGATAAAATTAAAGGATGAGTGTTAGAAAAATATTATTGCTTTAATAGCACTAGGCACCGGGCTACCGAATTGAGCCAAAAAACGGAAAAAAGCTAAAGTGGATGATTCAGGAGTCATCTGTAGAAACGGCGAAACTGATACTCGTATATGGCTTCCATGCGTTATTTTATTTTTTAAATTATAAAATTAACGTCGACATAGACATAGCGCAGCGAATAAAGATCCAGCGGCTACGTTGGCTCGGTCACGTCGTCCGAGTGGATACAAACGCTCCGGCTTTGAAAGTATTCGATGCGGTACCAGCTGGTGGGAGCAGAGGAAGAGGAAGGCCTCCTCTGCGTTGGAAAGATCAGGTAGAGAAGGACTTGGCTTCACTTGGTGTGTCCATTTGGCGCCGGTTAGCTCGAGAAAGAAACGACTGGCGCGCTTTGTTAAACTCGGCCAAAATCGCGTAAGACTCTTATTGGTTTCATATGTACTCCCCTGCTGCACAACAACCCCAAGAAGAATATCGTGGAAGAAAATGTTCAGCAAATGGATGTGTGGAAATAAGATATAGTAAACTTACATCAGTACGGAACCAAAAGATTTCCTGCAGGGCACAGTATACGTATGTATGTGTGTGTGTGCTTGTGCGTACTGTGAAAATGTGTTTGTGGCAAGTGGCTTCGCTTTTGCCATTAAAACATCCATCCTGCCACAGTTGTCCCAGTCGTTGCTCGCTCTCCGCTTGCTTTATGGCTGCTGCTGCTGCTACTGCTGGGGCTGCTGCCTTTACCTGTCTCACATTTAACCTTTTCAACGGTAAACGGGCTGTGGCAAGCGTTGCGGACTTTGCCTTCTGGGCAAACTGGTGCACTGCTGTCACGCGTGTTGGTGTCACTATTGTTATTGCTATTGTTGTTGATGTTTTCGTGGCATGCCCTCACCTGTGTGTTGTATTGTGTTGCATAAACATTGTGCACCAGAAGCTGTTGCAGCAGAAACTGGTTTATTGGCCGAAAATTGGTAAATTTCAGGTTTGTTAGCCACACTCCCCATTGCCAAACACTCACATTTACATACTATAAAGCGCACTACAAAGCGGACAGGCGATGAAGGGAGGCACGCCATTGACTTATTTGTTGTTGCTGTTGTTGTTTGTGGCGTTGCCACTGGCTGTGTTGCCTTTGTGGTTGTGGTTGATGTTGCAGTTTATATTTTGGTTGTTGCTATTGTACTAATGTTGCTTTTGTTTTCACAGTTGCTTTTAATTCACTTTTTACTTTAAATGTTGTTGTTATATGGAGACCAAACCTTAATTTTCCCACTACCATTGCAACTACTCTGCCCAGCTTTGTCGCCAAAGTGGCCGTTAATTCCGCCTCACCTTGTTGCAAGTTGTACGCGTATTTATTGCCGCCTTTGGTATTGTCCTTAAATTTTTTTCACCATATTTTCTTCATGTTATGTTGGCGCATTTTCGGTTTGGTTGTTTCTGCGGTGTGGCCTGCCAAATGCGTGCCTCTCAATTTATTTCAGTCTTTCGGCTAACTTTTGATATTTTTTCTCTGACAGCAATAAAAACAAGACTGCAATAACGATTCAACTCGCAATTTTATGCAAGCAGTTGCACACAAAGGCATTTCTGTATGTATGTAGTTACGTGTATGGATGTATGTACAAATCGAGGTAAGATGCAGTAAAATATAGGTAACGGGTGTTTTTTTACTGTTAAAATTTTTATACGGAAATCTTTCTAGAAACAAACCACCATGAGACGGCATGGGCTTCTTTTCTCTAGGTGTGAAAGTGAAGGTTAAACTTTTGGTATAAGCATCAAAACTATTGACTTAATGCATAATTTAATTTTAAAGGAAGAGCCTTAAAGTAGTAGAAACCGATTTGAAATTTACGCTCTGAGCAGGTCTCCACGGCTTGCGAGAGTAGAAAGATCGATGAAGGAAAACTTGTGGCACCTTGAGAACCTTAGACAAGTAAAACTCTTTCGTTTAGTTGCAAGAACTTAACCTGCTCGTACAGGGCCGCTTTGAGAAATGTTGTAATCGACTACGTTCGCATATGCACCGGCTGTGTCTATCTACAGAGACAGGGAGTACTAACTATGGCTAGATAGCTATGAGTCATCTCAACATACCTATTTCATAAGAACCAGTATCGCGCCTGATATACAATCGGTTTTATTCAATTTCAATTGAACTTTACAATGTCATAAAATATGTAAATTTTTTTTCAAACTCAGGTAGCGATCCAGAGGTTACAGAGGAAAGCTATATGAAAGCTTCAATTTGTATGGGAGCTGCTCCACCCCTGTTCCAGTGCCTACCCCTTTTCTTCATAGGGCAGGCATTGGCAATTTGGTTCCGGAGGAGAGAGACTTGGAAATTTCATTTTGGATGAGAGGTGCCACGCCCCTTTTTCCAATACCTACCACTCACCATCATAAGTACGGTACATACAACTAATGCATTCCTGTCAAGTTTTAGTTCCTTAGCTTAATTGGACTTAGAAATATTTTGGATTTCATATATTGATCTACATGACAGATGCCACGACCCATATAGGTATATCGCTAACCTTTCTGCACTAAAGGAAGTTATTTGCTTCAGCTCGGTACATGTTTCATTGGAATCAGGCGCATGGTACACCTCACAACAGAAGTTTAAATATTTTCGTGTGACGTATTAATGGAATGATGTTCGACCTTTTCCGGACTTAGATGGAGTTTTTTGTTTTTCTTTGAAGAAATTCTTCCAATAACTGCATGCATGCATTTCAGTTTAAGAGGTTGGAGCTGTGGCATTGGGACAAAAATTACACCCTTACACCATTTTTGGGTGTTAGGCCGAGCTAATGAAAAAATTTGTGCTGCGCGTCTTGATGTTGTTCCACAAATGGAGGGACCTACAGTTTTAAACCGACTGGCCGAACGGCAAATATTATTTATGAGGAGCTTTTTCATGGCAGAAATACACTTGGAGGTTTGCTATTGTCTGCCGCTATTAGAAAAAACGTTTTCTTCATTTTGGTTTTTCAAGGGGTTTCGAACCTACATTGTCTCTGAATTCAGAATGGTAGTCACGCACCAACGCATTCGGTTACGATGGCCGACCCTTTCGATACATATTCGAAATCAGCCGATGTTGATATCCACGAAGCCACGCATATACTCATTCGGCTACGGCGGCTGGTGAATACTACTGGCAAATATTTCTCGACATTTTGGTTTACCGCAATATCCGTAGTAGTTTCGTGCGACTATCATTCCGTGGTGACTAGGTACGAAACTCCTGGCATGAAAAAAACAAATGATAAACAAGTTTTTTTCCGCGCAACAAATTGCAGGAGGAGCTCGGCCAAACATCGAACAAATGATGTAAACGCCAATTATATGTATGATATATGACAACACTATTGTTTCCGGGAACACGGTCTGACATGAAGCAATCTCTTTTTTGTCGTAACTATCTCAAGAGATGGAATAATGCGCTATCTAGTTCGGGTGACTAAACCCAAGTTTAATGCATAAATACTCAATCTCTGTCCATGCGACTAACAGGCACCAAACATCAACAATATAAATTTTTATTTTGATAGGTTCTAAATATTGGGTTGGGGAAAAAGAAATGTCGTATTTTGTTGTACTTATTGCTTCGGGTCACACTAAACGGCGGTTTGAAGACGACAATCTGTACTACAAGTGTCTCTTTGGCAGTGTTGTGATCGTACGTTTCAGTCTTAAGTTATAGCGCGTCAAAGATGGAGTTCACCAAGCAAGAAATTCGTCATATTTTACGTTTTTATTACCTTAGAGGTAAAAATGCAACGAAGGCGGCGGCAAAAATTTGTGAAGTTTATGGGCCTGATACTGTAACGATTCGCACAGCACAGTCTTGGTTCGATCGATTTCGTTCTGGTGTAGTAGATGTCGAAGATGCACCCCGTACTGGTAGGCTAATCGTCGTAGAGACTGATAAAATCGTTTTTCATTCGCTCGATTAGTCAGGAACTAAGTGTAGACCACAAAACCATTTGGAACCATTTGCAGAAGATTGGATTCCAAAAAAAGCTGGATGTTTGGGTGCCACACGTGTTGACGCAAAAAAATCTCTTAGACCGAATCAACGCTTGCGATTCTCTGCTAAAACGGAACGAGCTTGACCCCTTTTTGAAGCGGATGGTGATTGGCGATGAAAAGTGGATCACGTATGACAACGCCAAGCGAAAAAGATCGTGGTCGAGAAACGGCGAGCCGGCCGAAACCATCGCCAAGCCCGGATTGACCGCCAGGAAGGTTTTGCTGTTTGTTTTGTGGGATTGGAAGAGAATTGTCTACTATGAGCTGCTCAACTATGGCAGGACCCTTAATTCGGTCCTCTACTGTGAGCAACCTGACCGTTCGAAGCAGGCGATTGACCAGAAGCGGCCAGAATTGGTCAATAGGAATGGTGTTCTGTTCCACCAGGACAACGCTCGTAGCTTCTGGCGGGTCAAAACGACTAACATTAGCACTCTAACTATATACAAGACAACAACAATATAACTATGTTAGTTGAATCCACAACATCGAATCAATTAACATTAGTACTCAAGCGTTAATTCTATTGGACTATTTTTTATGAGAATACATCAAGGCACTGATATATGCTAATAAAGTAGCTGTGAGCCCTATGCCCGAAAATATGTGAGACACTAAAAGTAGAATTCAAGCTAGAGATACCAAAATATTGACTACGGTGTTTTATTGATTTTGATGAGTTTAATTCGCAACAAATGTATATACCTTTAAAAAACACCCTTTATTTATGTTTCATAAAGTATGCTTTTGAACACCAGCCATGGCAATTTTTAACAAATATCTCCTTCTTGCCTTTCGATAATACAAATGTATGCGGATACACAGGCATATATAGTATGTGCATACGTATGTATACACGCTATTGAACTACTCATTGAACTATCCCATTTTATATATGCATTTCGTATTTCGCATAGCCCCACCTAATCTAAATCAACTTACATAATTTGGTCCAACATATTTTATGTAATCTTATCTGTTTGTGGCAAAGTTAATTTTTATCCCATTTACTTGTTGTCTTAGCACATAACAGACATATCGCACCTAATCTGTTTCGTATGTGACAGTTTAATTTTAAAAATAAAATAAATATGAACTAAAAATTGTCTAAAAAAAAATTCAAGCGAGTATGTTTGGTCAATGATATCAGCCAAAAGAAGTAATTATATAGATTTTCCAGACGCTAAAAGAAGAGAATGGAGAGAACTTAGTTATATGAACGCATGAGCTGTAGTGGATGTTAGTTGGGCAGCGTTTCTCTCCAAAAACAAAAAATTTGCGCTCCCATCTGCACAGGATTGGGATACAGTGCACTGGCCCCTATCATATCTGCGACTACTCCCCGGAGAATACAGCACATCTTCTTTTCGAATGTGATGCTAATGATAGAATATCGACCGGAAGAAATGCACATGCACGCAGCAAACCCAGCTCTATTTTAGGATTATTAAAAAAACTGGGTTTGGATGAGGTGCTGTGATGAGTAGAGGGTACAAAAAACTATTGGTCGAAGTGCAAACCTAATTTTTTCTTCATTTATTCATTTATAGCCATTAGTTCTGTCACTAATGATAACCGGGATAAAATTTAAAGAATTTACCATTCATCCACATTTAAGGGATTGCAAGTTAATTAACGAGCAACACGCACCATATGAAGACATAGGGAGAGCAAACAAACCAACAACCCTTGAAGGATCACAATAATAGAAACTCTTAATAGAACACTTTACCAATGATGTCGTCACTTAATATTTTCTATTGTTGTTATCATTGGAGCCGCTTAAAGAGCCTCTTTTTAAAGGATGCCCTTTAATTTGTTAAGCTAATTTTTTTCTAAATTTCTAATAGTAAATGGATGGGCATTTATTGAGGGATTTTTCAGAACCCAAGAAGAACTCGCATTAAAAATGTGGCGTAAAACATCAAATAAACTCCTCTAGTTCAAGAGGGAGGTTCTTCGGAATAATTGTTAGCGGTTGGAGCGATTCCATGCCAAGGACAAATTCTGAAAATTGATGTATTTGTAGGATCGAGTATAATAAGAAGTAAAATGAAAAACTTTTGAAAAAACTGAATAATTTTGAAATTTATTCAATGTAGAAAATTTTGGTGTAGAGCTTTTTAAAGTCAAATATCTGCGGTCCTATTTTCTCATTTCCAGGAATCTCTTTTAAAATTTTTTTTTTTGGAATAAAATACACTTTTAAAGAAATTGAATTCGAAACCAATTTTATACTTCAGTTAAACATTTTCGGAATATTTTTATTTTGTGATTTTTGAAAAATATACGGACCCACAGATCAAGGTCCCATTACTGTAAAGACAAGAAAGTTTGTTGCAGGCTAAGAGGCATGTTTTTAACAATTCTAATAATTTATTGTGCTAGTAAACAATTTTATACTTTTGTTAAAGATTTTTTTTCTATAATTTCTGAAAAATGCTACCCCTTCAGATTTTTTTCTAATTTTTGCTATTAATAACTGGGACTATCCTCAGTAATTCCTGATGGGATTCTCATAACTTTTCGAGTTACGTCCAATGGAACCAGTGAAAAATTAGCGCAAAATACTGCTCTACCGAAGCGCTAGCATACGTACTCGCTTCGAAATCGATTGAAGCATCGCTACGTAACAGGTGGCGCTAAAGTAATCCTTCTATCAGAAAAAGCTATAAATTTTGCGATTGGCCCCTAATGTCAGTTCTGTTTTGACATTTCCTTAATCACCACCAAGAGGAAGATGATTTTTCATCAAAAATAATTATGAGTGATGAACCCCATTTCCATCTTAGCGGATACGTAAATAAGCATTTACACCCGCTCAAAGTCACTGTATGGGGTGCTGTTTGCGCTGGAGGAGTCATCGGACCTTTTTTCTTCGAAGACGTCACGGGCCAAACGGTTACTGTGAATGGTGAGCGCTACAGAGCAATGATCAACGAATCCTTTTTGCCGCAACTTGATGAATTAGGATTGGAAAACATGTGGTTCCAACAGGACGGTGCAACGGCACACACTGCACGTGCCACAACCGATATGCTGAAGGATGCATTTCCCGGGCGCATAATCTCCCGTTTTGGTGATTTGCCCTGGCCAGACTTCTTTTTGTGGGGCTTTTTGAAGTCGCGGGTTTACGTCAACAAGCCTCAGACTCTTGCAGCTCTTAAAGACAATATCCGTCAAGAATGTGAGGACCTATCGCCGGAAGTTTTGGCCAAAGTGATGGAAAATGCCATAAAAAGGGCTCAAATGGCAATCAACTGGGGCGGCGACCATTTACATGACACCATATTCTCGACTTGATGTAAAAAAATTAAAAGATCAAATAAAAATAATCCACAAGAAGAATCAAAGGTTTTCATTTTTTTTTTAATTACAGCCAAAAAACATCGCAAGGCTACTTTTGCGCCACCTTATATTAGTGTGTAGATATAAGATATTTTGCACGGTGTTCTTGTATTAGAGCCACCCTAGAAGGTATGAAATACCAGAAGCTTGAATATTAGAAGCGCAGAAAAAAATGATATAAGTACACCATTTTAGACGTCTCGAATCTAACTAAAGCAAATTTTACCTTCGATCTTACAAAATCCTCAAATTGAATAGTCTGTTACAAATGCAACCAGGTGCACACACTTAGAATTAGAACATCAAGACATTTATAAAGTAATTTCTCTTCTGCTTCATTGAATGAGTCGCCACTCACAAAACCTTAATGAATACAGTAAAGCGTACTATATATTTTCACTGATAGGCATGCTTAATTGAATTTGCCAACCAAATTGATATACGAAATTTATAACTTACGACAGAAATATCATTAAATCCAAATTAATAACCACAGTCATATTTTCTAAACTCACATAGGCAGGTGCAACTGCAAAATTAACGCAAGAAGTAAAAAGAAAATGATATTTTCCAACTCAGCATTTGTTCAGAATTGTACAGATTTGTGAAGTGTAATGGCAAGAAAATATGACCATTAGCCCCACTGACCATTTTAGACAGCCTGTGGTGCAGCAACAAAAAACATGCACACAAAAAAATATAAAAAGTGGGTCATATCGAATGTCATATTATTAATGAATTCCTTGTCTTACCATGAAGTTTTAAATTATTTCATATTCGCACATGTTACACACAAACTCGAAAAGATATCTGTAGACATGCGCGCATATCAGCTGGTCATTAGTCAGAGTGGAGAAGAAAAAAAAGAAAAAAAAAATTTACGAATTTATGCGAATTCAAAGCAAATTTTTTGAATATAAATAGCTGATTTCAGATTTGGCATTCTTTTGTGTTTTGTGTTTGCGGTGGAAATGGTTTCGCCTGCATATTTGCTGTGGCTTTTGCGTAACACCCAGCCGCTGAGCATCAGACATCGCATTGTGCGCGGTCAAGTGTCGACTAAAAATTTGTTATTTGCACATCGCAACAACTATAAATATGCACAAAATGCAAATTATATACAAATTATGAAAACACAACACAATAGCAACCATAATTCTTTCAATATAGTTTTAAGGCGTTTAACCCTAGGATAACTATTAATTTTGCAGAGTGCTCCATTTGAAGGAGTGGTAACAGTGAGAGTTGAGCGGTATTTACGAATTACGAGAACAAAATTCGATTTTTATTGAGCATCATTGATATATTATATATAATAATATTTTATGAAAAAGAGTCTGTGGAATATAAAACTCAAAAAACCAAACTTGTATGCAACCTAATGATGACTTATATTTATATTGTTAAGACCCGATTTAAATATTTCATTTATAACTCTTTATAATTAGTTTGTTTTAAATTATTCTTATTTCTTTTTAACCTTCAAATTGGAACAAAAAAAATCTAGTTCTAATACCTAGAGTCACAGTTACGAGTTCCTGAAAATGAGATTTCCAGCCAAAAATCACGAAATTCTCAAAATTTCGATCCCATCTAACACATATATGTTCCAAAATAAAAAAGGGGTTGATCGCATTCCTTTTTTTCACATCAAAAATGTTGGATAGTTTTTGTTCAAATCTGTCCAGTAGATTTCAAATTTAACATAACATTTTTTTTGTAAAGTACAACATTTTTTGCATAGAAACACTGTAATATAAGTATTACTCGTATGTATTCATCAACTTCTTAAGCCACTTCCGAACTAATAATTTCAGCTTCAAAAACGGAAAAGTTTTGAAAGCGCATACTCGTATACTGGAAGCGTTCGTATAACATTTTTCAACAACATTTTTGCTTAAACAACGTTAATACTTAAATTCTTTTTTCTTTATCTCTTACAATATCATCACAAGTCACAAATCTGATCTATTGTACTGCTGGCACTAAAAAACAATATCTCAAAACGGCCAGTGTAGACTACACGACGAATTAACCATTTAGGTCCCAATCAGCGCGATCGCAATATTTAGATTTTATGTTGAGAAAGCCCAGGGCATCTCGCATGGTACATGCATTTTCAATAAAAATAGTGAAACCTGGAAGAATTTCAATTTATACATGTTTTGTTTTAAAAAAAAATCTATAACTTTTACATTTTTAATTATAACAATAATAATAATATTGCAATAGTAATTTCGTTTTGGCATTGGTATTTCGTGACGTCAAATAAAACATACACCATTGCGCTGCTTGAGTCTTTTCGTTTACTCATTTATAGAAGGTGAGGTTGCGCTATTTGGGATTCTTCGACAGTGTTTTTCAATACTTGCTGGGACTCAAACGATAAGGAAGAAAACTGCTTTCACAGATAATAAGCTAAACAAAAGCAAGTCAAGACACATAGTATTTTTCCTACAAAACGCTAACTACAAGCCAGTCTTCATCTATGAATCGATAATGCCATACGTTAATGTGGCCACATAACGGGTGATCAATCATGACGTGCTTTTTTAGTTAAAAAAAAAACAAAAATGTAAATTATGTTCAAAACCTTTATTTATCATTTGAAAGGACATTCTTTGACATTTACTTTTTGAATATGACTTCATTCAAATGTTGGCCGCAACTACGCTTAAGGTGGTCCACTCTGAAGGTCCAATTTTCAATCACTCGTTCGAGCATTTTGACTGGTATGTCGTTAATAACACGCGTAATGTTGGCTTCCAGAGCTTCAATCGTAGCTGGTTTATCAGCATAGACCTTGGACTTCACGAATCCCCAAAGAAAAAAGTCCAAAGGTGTGATATCACAAGATCTTGGTGGCCAACTCACAGGTCCTAAACGTGAAATCAGCTGCTCTCCGAAATGACTTCTCAATAAAGTCATTGTTTCACGAGCTGTATGGCAAGTGGCTCCGTCTTATTGAAACCAAATGTCGTAGAGATCATTAGATTCAATTTCAGGTAGCAAAAAGTCCGATATCATGGTACGGTAGCGAGCACCATTCACACTTACGTTGCGACCATCATCATTTTTGAAAAAATATGGACCGATAATTCCACCAGCCCATAAACCACACCAGACCGTTGTTTTCTCTATTTGTCTATTCGGTCGAGAATTATCCACCAATGAATATTCGGATTCAAATTTGTTGATGGTATGTCGAATAGTGTTTAAGGCAGGCCGATTATGTTGACCATAATGCGGTCTAAGCGCACGAAAAACATTTGTCACAGAACGCTGATTTTCATAATACAGTTGAACAATTTGTAGACGTTGTTGCGGTGTGAGTCTTTCCATGATGAAATGCCAAACGCTGTTCAACAAATCCACGATGACAGTTTGCCACAACTCGCGCGCGATCTGTAAAAAAAACGCAAATGAAAAAAACTCCTCTTAATTGATCACCCGTTATGTGGGCACAAAACTTGAACGGGTTCGTGAATGAATACCATTCGGAAGTGAGGAGGTTCAAATTTCCGTGCATGAAACGGCAAAATGCACGAAAAGTTGTTTCTATATATAAATAGAAAGTTGTTTCTATTCTATAGCCGTCGCCCATCGGTAGACAATGGCAAACCTCCGAGTGAATTTCTGCCATGAAAAAGCTCCTCACAAACAACCATTTGCCAATCGAAGACGGCTATTTACCGTAGGTCCCTCCATTTGTGGAACAACATCAAGACGCACGCCATAAATAGGAGGAGCTCGTCCAAACACCTAACAGTGTTGGTCTTTTATATTACCTGTCAATTACCGATATTGGGTTCCTAAGTCTATCAATCCGCAGCAAATGACTTATTTCTAAACAAACTCCATGACCGGTTTGGGCTTACGGTATGCAATTCTGGAGATGCGTAGTCAAAAGTACATCTCCCTCTCTCCTCAATCCAACGTATGCAAAACCAAATCCTGCAGAACAAGCAAACGCGCTATACTATATAAAGAACAGCGAAGTTTCGTGATCTTTGCATAGCAACTGTGACAGAAGTAACAAAGCAATTTGCCATATTTCACGAACAGCGATTAATAATTATATCAATGATGAAGCATCCAGCTTACTTCAGCTGAATTTTTCTCGAAGATGATTAAAACGTATGCCAGTAATGGACCTTATGGAGAGCGATTACATCTTAAAACAAATTATAAAATTAAAATTGCTTATTAGTATTCTAAAACATGTCTAACAGTAGTATAAAATACTCGAATAAAAAAATTACAGATTTAGAAAATATGAATAACAAAAAGACGGTACACATTATTTGTATACACCTATATTGGCCTCATCAACCCCTGTGGCCCATTTCATAGTTAAATAAAATTCACAGTTATTTAATATTCAATATTTTTATGCAAAAATAAGTGTGAATATACAACAACACAACTATTAGCTATTACAACAACAACAAAAATACCTCTTAATTTTTTGCGAAGCTCGAAAAACCGCATCATCAAACAAAAGCTGATGGATGGCATTTTCAGCGCCAGATAGACGCCGTGCATTAATTAGTGCAAACAACAAAACAATTGAAACTGATGGGCGATCTGTTTGTGATTCGTTAGTGATCACTTCAAGACAAAAGTTATTGTCAGAAAACAACACTTAAAATGACATTAGACGCGATCAACGGCGTAGCTAAATTTACTAAACGAATTTCGATGTTCGCGTGTGTATGTACATATGTATATACTATACAGCTACGGACAGAGAAATAGCGCACTTATAATACATTCACATATAAATAGATGATCTACTTTTTCGCGCTTAACTCAAAATCCGTAATTAAAAAGCGCGATTTCCCATACAAAATTTCTCTCCCACAATCTGAGATTATAAAATTTTCCTAGATAATAACGATACTTTTTGACATAAAACCCTGTGTTATCGATAATTACGAATGTAAGGATAAACATCAAAATAAAAACTAAATGAAATGGATGCCGGTAAAGAAAACAGGTCTGTAAACATAATTCTAATAAAATTTTTGTTAAATATTATTAATTAGGGATTCATTTTACAGAAACAAGCGTGTGTCCATAAACGTTTTGTCCTCTTATTACTTATAGTGCAGGCGCTAAAGGACATTGAGTATGCAAAATGTGAGGACCGGCACCAATGCTGAAATTCTTTTTCCTGAGACCCTACACAAAAAAAAACACATGTTTCCGGCAGCTCTGATGGTCCCTTCCCTTTCCCCCGCCTTTCACCTTGTCCAAGCGTTACTGGGTCATAGCACTCGTATTAGTCAGTAGAAAATATTTCGTGGCGCATGACGGTTTATTTTTTTGTAATAATTATTTTATTTAAGTTTTCTTATATTATAATTCAGTTAAGTTTTCTTATAAAATTCCAAGTAATTGTAATAATTTCTTTTCAAGCACTGAAAATAAGTTACAGCTCGTTCGATTTCTCTGTAATGTATATCCTAAATATGTACGAGTAATATTAGAAGATTGCGAATTATATGTTTGCAACAAAATGTTTTATATTACAAAACTCTTTATTTTTTGAAGTACCTGATTTGAATTCGAATCAATTAGAAGCAGATTCAAGGATGTTTTGCCACATATTTCACGCAGTAAGAAAACATTCTGCTCATATCATAATTCTTAGTGCTGATACCGATATTTTTATTCTTGGAATTTACTTTTGGAATTATCTAGCACGTCTAGGTTGTTTTGGTCTATGGTTTGAAGGTTCTTATAAGAAAAAATACATTTCAGGGTGTCATTTATCTGCTCGATCCCTTGGCGAAAACATTTATCGTATTTTGCCAGCATTACACTCTCTAATTGGTTGCGATTCGACTAGCAGATAGGGCTAAAAAAAAATTGTTTAAAATCTGCATCGTTGGATTTTGTGCAAGGCATTTAGGAAATCCATACCTAACAGTCGAACAGTTAACGAAATTAGAAACCATTTGCACCTATCTTTTCTCAAAAAAAAAACATTAACTGCTGATGAACTTCGCTATAAATTTATTTGTCAAAATATCGGCTTCGGCTTAAATTTATTAAAAGTAATTTGCACATCAGATGCTCTACATTTACATTTGTTAAGAGCTTCAGCACAAACATATATATGGATAAATTCTGATCAAACAGTACTACAGCCTATTGATTACACCTTGTTAGGCTGTGAAAAAAAAGATGGTAAATTGGGTCCACGACAATTGACGCAGCGACCATTACCGGAATTGTTAATTCAACCCTGCAAATGCACAAACATCAAATTGCCAAACAAAGGCTGTTCTTGGAAAAAGTTACAAGTAAATTGTATTTCGTTGTGCAAATGTATTAATAATAACTGCCAAAATAAAAAAGATTAATTATTTGTATTTTTTGAATGACTTATGTTAAAATGTTCTTTTTCCTATTAAATCATTTTTTATCAAAAATATGTGTTTTATTTTTTACTTTTTTTATTGACTAACTAAAATAATAGAAATAATTGAATTTTATCACTAAAACAATCATTGAAATGGTTTCAAAGCACTTGTTCAGTCCATTTACTTGAATACTAAGGGGGTGGGGTAAATAAAAATGGACCATCAAATCTCCCGACAACAACCAGAATCATAATCTGCAAGCTTTTCTGAGTTCAAAACTATTTATAGAATGCGGTCCTCACATTTTGCACACTCAACTCCATACAGCCCCCGCTCTATTACTATAAAATGTAATATCGAATTTCGAATGCGTATTACTGCCATAATTTTTTGCAATCTCAGTTAACGTCGCATACGGATTTCCTCCAACTGTTTATTATTAGTAGCCAATTGCGCAATTAAGTTAGCTATTTCTTCTCCTTGCATTCACATCGTTAGTAATAATTACACGAACCAAAAACACCGAAATATTCAACCAAAATAATTTAAGTATATGAAGAAAAACCTGTCAAAGCAGTATTGACAGCTGATTGTAAAAAGATGACAAACGTGACCCTTTTAAGTCCTCTCGAGTACTGAATATATCATTCAGACTTCTACGAAGACGCCCCACTGAAAATAAGTTTTATGGGTGTGTCAGCAGAAATAAATTGATAGTGTCGAAAAAAAAAAATGAATGCACGTTTGTTTTTTTCCAATGTCCATAAAAGCAAAGACGTACAGTTCTGGAAAATAATACTATTAACAAACGGAACTAAAATTAATATGCACAGTTCTGATGATAAACTTTTGTTCATCGTGAAAAAAACCAAGACTAAAATCCCCAGAACACAACAAAGATCTTAAGGGGGGAGCCTGCTTTAGAGGCTTGAAAAAATCGATTTTTTTTACATAAATGTCTTCCCAAACTATCCAAGAATGTGTCCTCAAAATTTCAGAAGCAAATTCAAAATATTTTCGGAGTTACAGAAGAAATTGTGAGCAAGCGTCGAGCAGGTATACGAGCGACCGGATCGCTCGAAGTGCGATTTCTCGGTTTTTTATTTTCACGATTTTTCCTAATTGACGGGAAAGATAGGGGAAAAGTAAAACGTCCTATTGAAACGAGATAACATTGATTATATTCGAAATTAAATTCTCTTCTAGTTGAACCTAAAAAACCTTAAGAATGTTATGATTAGCCCACTTTTTAAACAATCTAAAGTGAATTAGTTTTTCCAAAAAAAAGATTTTTTTTTTAACTAGCGAAAAATTTTTGAATTTCTTTTTGTTTAATTTTCTTGGTTTAACTAGAGGCTATAATATACTAAAATAAAAATTTTTTTGGGATTTCGGTTTCAGATGAAATTGCGACCTGCATCTCTTCCGCCGCAGGACACATGCACACTCGAGGCGCCCCGGCAAAATGCTTGTACCAGGCATAATATGACATATATTTTAATGAAAAAATTTGAAAAGTCTGCTGAAATATATGACAATAAAACCTGAAAGTTTCCTTTCAATCGAATATTTCTTTCCTTCCAAAAAAAATCCACGTAAAAATCGATTTTTTTAAGCCTCTAAAGAAGCCTCCGCCCTTAAAACACGGTGGAGGTAACATGAGTGTTTGAGATCATTTTCTTGGAATGGAATTGGACCAATCGTGTTAATAAATGGCAATATAGATAAGTTTGTTAACTTGAATGCGATGGAGCCATATTCCTTCGAGCTCATGCCGTTAAATCGGTTCATGCCCCCAAGAATACACCAAAAGTGGTGAAAAATGGGTTTTACGAAGAAAAAATTGCAGTTCTGAGTTGGCCAGCAAAAAGTCCCGATCTTAACTTGAAATGTATGAAATGACCTGAAAATGCTTCAAATGATATTATATTAACATTAAGGTTGGGCAAAAAAAGTTAAAAATGCCAATGAACTATGAAGGAGTACAGGAAGCGTGGAACTGTATTCCTTTGGAGATGCCAAAAGTTAATAGAAAGTTTGCCTTTCAGGTGTGAAGATGGTTTAAAAAATAATAGATGCTCAACAAAATACTAATCAAATGCAAAATTAATAAAAAAATTTAACAAATTTGATATACAATAACCAATTTCCGTTTTCCTGGCAGAGCGATAAAAGAGCGTTCAGTGCCCAGTTCAAAATGTGTTAAAATCCGATTTTTCGAACTTCTTGTAATTGTAAGTATTAAATTATTATCTATTTGTTATTATTATTATTTTTCTTTTTTGATAAGACTGAAATAAAAAAAACTGATTTGAGCAGAGATAAATGCTTTACTGTGGGGAGGTGCACTATTTCTCTGTCCATAGCTGTATGTACATATGGATGATATGCTTTTTGCAGTGATCGCAATTTGTTAATTATAAGTTTTCCTCTCTACTTTACTAACTAAGCTTGCTTTGTTTACCTTGCACACAATTAATTTCTACTAGTCCAATAAATTCAATAAAATCGGTTTTTGGTTGAAGACAAGCAATTTACTTTTTAATTAAATAATGTTCTTTAACATACAATTTTGGAACTATCTTTGTACGTAAGAATTAAACAAAAGCTTGTTGTTTTGGAAATTGAAAATACGAAAATATTATCCAAATAATTGTATCTACGTTGTATACGTAGGTGAATGTCAATTGCTGGCGCGCGCATTCTCTCACCACACAAGCTGCCACAATGGCGCCAAATTTGGTTAAGTTCAACGTTTTAGGCAAGCGCGGGCGCGTGGGAGTCGCTCAGAGCGTGTCAAACGCCATCAAACTGCGGCGGTGCCAGGCCATAAATGCTAGCCTCAACTTAGGTCTTAAATATTTCAATTAAGCAATTTTTTCTTGGCAAGCTCTTAATGCAAATACTTCGTCACTTAACCGGAGCTTGTTCGCATGCTCTCTAATTTATGTACCGGAACCTTACCAAATCCACTAATTGAAAAACGATTAGAATAAAATACGCGATTAAAGAATAAACAAAGAAACACGGCAGTAGAATAAAAAAATAATAATAAAAGCATTAATGTCATCAAGTCATCAAATATCTATTCAGCGAAATACAGATTTGTTAGAAAAAAATCCATAAGTGCTTGATGTAATATGAATTGTATTAATAAAAATGGTAATGCAATGACGCATATAAACTTTCTGTGCGCTTACGCTAAATCCTTCTAATTTGTGGAGTGAATCCCTATGTTAACCTACAAATGAAGGATCGCGTTTTTATCGCGGGTTGCAGCAGATTGTGGTGAAATTTTTGCTTCCATAATAGATCTGGTATGAGTGAACTCGTCCTATCTTAACGAAACCGAAAAGATTTGAAATCTCTTTCTGCCAAGCTCTGGAAGGAAAAATTTCTTTAAAATTTTAAAGTAATGGTCCAGTTTTCTTCACATAAGTATGGTCTGACAAACTACATACACACAGCGCCGACTCGAGGTGGATCCTATTCTGTCTAATGATGTATTGCAGAGATGAAGTCCCTCTATACGAGGGGGTATTAATAAAATTCTAGAAAGATACATTTCTCCTACTGTTCCATTCAATTTTTAACCCCACAAAAAAGTAGGATTTGTCGAACTCTAAAAAATATGCCTCTGTCTCGCCGATGATTTCCTCGTTTGAACTAAATTTTTATCCCGCGGGACATTTCTTCATGTTAGGGAACAAGAAAAAGTCGCAGCGAGCCAGATCGGGGAATACGGGGGCTGTGGCAGCAATTGATAACGCAATTCATGCAGTTTGGTGGCGACAACTCCAGATGAATGTGCTGCTGCGTTATCGTAGTGAAACAGCACCTTCTTTTTCGCTAAATGCGGCCATGTCTCTTTCAATTTTTTGTGAAAATGGTCCAATAATTCACTATATTCAGTGACCGTTCTTCCTTTTTCTAAAAGATCCATGATGATGACGCCGTCGCATACCAAACAATCCTCGCCATGACCTTTCCGGTCGATGGGATTGTCTTTCCCTTCTTTGGAGCAGATTCTCCGGGAGAAATCCATTGTTTTGATTGTTGCTTAGTTTTTGGTGCGTAATGATTAATGCAGGTTTTTTCAACGGTGACAACTCGATGCAAAAATTCCTTCTGATCTTGCTTAAATTGCTCAAAACACTGCTTCGAAGTCCACTTGTTGTTGCTTTGTAGCAAGTGCGGCACCCAGGATAGGTTAGGTTAGGTTGGTATGGTTGCCCAAGGAATGAGCACACTTGGACGAAGAAAGATTCGTCCCTTGTGATACCATTATGAAGGAGGTGAGGTGAAAGGGAAAGACCGATGGGATGCAGGGAGAGGGCGGGGAGAGGTGGTGCTGGGATGGTTAGGAGCGTGCGGATTACGAACGATGACTATGTTTGCGTCAACCGCTTTGTGCTGCTGATGAAATTCATCAGATTTTTAATGTCAGCGCCAGCTATATCAGCAGGCGTGGCAAAGAAGTAAGAGCCAAGATGCCTGGATCTTAGCCCCGCTAGACCAGGCAGCTAAGGAGAAGGTGCTGAGATGATTCCACCTCATCCTTCATATATCCAGCGCAAAAAGGAAGCATTCCTCGAGCATTGTGACTTGTGAGAAAACCCACGAGATTCGAGAGCTCATACTTTGTCAACCTTAGAAGCTCCCCGGTCCACACGTGGCCAGAAGAATTTAGCGACCTTACACGTTTGTGTACTTGCCCAGCACTCGCTGAGTTTGCGCGATGCCCATCTTTCCAGGAGCAGACCGCAGGTAGTCAGGGGGATTCCAATTCTATCCCTTCGCGGGGAAATCACCTCACATGTTCCTTGTCTGGCCAGCTTATCCGCCTCACAGTTTCCCGCAACGTCGCTATGGCCAGGAACCCAGATGAGGCTGATGTCAAAAAATTCGGACGCAGTTGAAAATGAGGTCAAGCATTCCTTGACCAATTCCGAATGCACCGTCATAGCCCCAATTCTCTTATTACCGCTTGGCTGTCGGAGTAAATATTTACTTTCTTGACTGTTAGTACGCATGTCAGCTGCCTCCTTGATTGCGGCTATCTCTGCCTGAAACAAGTTCACCAGGCCCTGCCTCCAAGTGTAGCCCTCCGTCCACTCTTCCCTTGACGGGATTTGAGTGGAGAATGTTTCGGTTGGACTAAACGAGGGTATACACTGGGCTGTTGACAGAGGGATGAACTCGAAGTTTCTAAGAATGCTTGAGTGCCCATAAGTGAGGTTGAGCTTATAGCTCCAACCCCTCAGTCTGATTGCGGTACGTGTATAGGCAATCCTGCCTGCGATGTCTACGTGTACCACATTTATCATTGCGTTGAGCGCCAGAGTAGGAGTCGTTCGAAGCGCCCCACTGATTCCAATGAGTGCCGACCCCTGAACTCTCTTCAGGTTCTTCACTAATGTCATCTTCTCTAGTGAGTTACACCAGACTATGACTCCATATAACAAGATAGGTTTTACAATAGTATTACATAGCCAAAAAACATCTCTAGGCGGGGCCTTTCGCCAATTGCGCCCTTGCACCCATACAAGGTGATTGTTGCCTTCCTCACTCTTTCCTCAATATTGGGCTTCCATGTAAGCTTGCTGTCAAAGATAATACCTAGGTACTTCACCTTGTGAAACGAAATTGTAGATGAGTTTGCCAAAAGCGCTGTTTACATACAATTCGAACAAAAAAACGGCATACTGGAACCTTTAAACACGGTATACAATGAATGTAGAAAAATACACCAGATTCGTACTATCCTAGGTACATATACTGACAAGCCACAATTTGTTAGCGGCACACGCATACAAGATGGGAATTACAAACAATAATAGGTGCAGATTTTACAATGAACTAGAAGAGAACGAAACTCTAGAACACCTTCTATGTTCTTGCTCTGCGTTAGCTAGAACCCGAATGAAATGCTCAGGAGCTCTACAATATGAGAGGTTAGAATGTTTCTCGGGGTTAGAGCTTCAGAGCTTACTTATGTATTATGACCATTCGACAACCCAATTTTTAAGCACATTTTCGATTGTTTGGGCTACAACTTCATGAAGGGCAACTTCGATTTCGTGTTTTAAAGCATCAATCGCCTCTGGATGGTTCGCATAGCGTTTGTCTTTAACGGCTCGCCACAAAAACTAGTCCAACGGGCTTAAATCACAGCTCCGAGGCGGCCAATTGATATCGGAATTTCGACTGATTATTCGGTTTTCAAAAACGGTAGCCAAAAGTTCGAGTGTGGCAGTGTGGCAAGTTGCGCCGTCCTCTTGAAACCAAATGTCGTCCATGTCATCCTCTTCAATTTTTGGAAACAACTCGTTGAGCATGCCACGGTAACGCTCGCCATTTACTGTAACCGCGGCTCCTCGCTCACTTTCGAAAAAAAATGGCTACCAGACCAAAAACCGCATCAAACAGACTCGTTGTGGATGCATTTGTTTCTCTACAATAACGTGTGGATTTTCTGAGGATTTCGCCGAAGGGCGACCGCTTTTTCTTAATTTTGGTATTTCACTGAGACTCGAACCACGTTCTCTGTGAATTCCGAATCGAAAAAAAAAAAAATATTTACTTTTCTATTTAGGTCGATATGGGCAGGTTGAGCTTTTATACCCTTCCACCAATTGAAGAAGTTTCTAGCGACGTTCTAGGCGGATCGAAAAGTCTGTGAGATTAGTATCCTCAGTATTTGAGACTTTCAAGGAAACAAACTCGAAGTTTTGTAGAGAAAAGAACGCGATCTACTGACAAATATGTGAACAGATAAATTATTGTAGTAGCACCTTGAGTGCATACAGGTCTTATTATTATTCTCATTACCATATTATTATGAGAAGATTTAGCACTGCGACCTGAAAGATCTATTGCATCTGAATCTATTCATGGACTTAGAATATTTTTTCTGAGTCCAGCTTCTTCAATATATTTTAGTAATAGCCTTATTTGGTTGGGTTTTATTTCTTCTAGTAAAATGGTGTCTGGTGGCCGCCGTAGCCGCATGAGTTCGTGCTTGACTATCATTCGGAATTCAGAGAACGTTTCGAATCTCCGTAAAACACCAAAATAAAGAATGAGTTGGTTTTCTAAAGTGGTGGCCCCTCGGCAGGCAATGGTAAACCCCCAAGTGTATTTCTGCCATGAAAAAGCTCTTCATAAAAAAATAACTGCCATTCGGAGTCGGCTTACAGCTGTAGGTCCCTCCATTTGTGAAACATCAGGACGCACGACACAAATAGGAGGAGGAGTCCGGCCAAACACCCAAAAAAGGTGTAAGCGTCAATTATACAGTTTGTCCAGAATATCTTTGCATAGTGAAGAAAAATTTTAAATTTTAGCTTTGCTCGAGAATTCCAACAAGAAATAAAAAAGCAAACAAAAAATGTATACACACATTCCATTACTTGTCTACGACTATTAGGCGCCAACAGTTATTAAATAAACACACACAGTACAAAAAGAATAATAAAAAAAGATGTTAACTCTATTTAAAAAGTGTCAAAAAAATCTTTGCATAACTGATAAAAACAACAAAATATGCAGTCTTTTGGGGTTAATATTTTGTATGTCATGCTTGGGCATCAATTACCGCTTGAAGACGACTTCGCATTGATTTAATTAGTTTCGGAATATCATATTTCAATGGTATTTTTCCCCACTCTTCTCTGATGAATCTTATTAATTCAGTTTTACTAGTTGGCGATCGTTTTCCTACCTTTCATTTTAAATGAAGTATCAACAACTTTGGTGCAGTTGTAGAGTAACCAGGACCTGCATAAATAAGATTTATGTTTGGGATCATTATCTTGATAGTATTTGTATTTAAATTTGTTCGAATTTTACGGGTCAACAAAGCTGAATTTTCTAATACTGGAAGTCAAATCCTTTTTTAAATTATCAAGATATACTTCCTTGGCCATTATTTCGTCCAAAATTTTGATTTCACCCACTCCCATTGTTGATATATAACCCTAAACCATTACTGACATTTTCCCAAACTTTACGGTAAAGATAATATTTTTGTTTTGTAGTGCTGTTAGAGGCTTACTCCAAACTCTCTGGGGTCCATCATGGTAGTAGATCATCATTTTGGTCTCATCTGAGAAAATAACGTTATCGCAGTACTCTGTGGGAAGTGATGTGTGCTCGGTGGCAAATCGCAATATTTTCTCAACGTTTTGTGTTGATATCAGGTTTGTTTTCCTAACCACTCTTGAAGAATATTTGTGTTTTTGCAACACTTTTCGAACAGTTTCATGAGAAACTCTTAACCCGTAGTCTTTTTCCACTTGAAGAGCTAATCCTCTTGTACTGCTTTGCGGACTATTATAAATAGTTTTAAAAATTTTACGTTCAATTCGCTGCGTCACTTTTTTTGGTCTGCCTGTAGATCCTTTCAACTCGAGTCTTCCTTCATTTTCAGCACGGTTTATGATATTATATACAGTTCTAATTTTGAGGGAGGACACAATTCCATTATTTTGCATTCTATTACATAGACTCTCCCCGAAATCTCCTCTACATATTGTGACTATGTCGTTAGCATGGCCTTGAAATGATAAGCCGTTGCTGTCTAGTCCCATCAAGGGATCATCTACCACAAAGCTCCACATTAGCGGTGATACTACACCACTTTCCATTAGGCTACCCGAGTTGGTTGGTATCTCCACCTGATTCCTTTTTAACACATTGCCAATCCATTGAGCGAGAGTAACTATATAGAGCTCTATTTATGGCTTCACGTGAAATGTTATCAAAAACACCGCCTATATCTAAGAAGGCGCATAAAATATTGCAGTTACCTTATTTTTTATACTGTCTGCGGCACATTAGTTAGTTGCTAGCGAGCAGTCTCTGTTGATCACCCGGCTCTATGTGCATGTTGTTGCATATAAATGCAGTGGTGCATCTGCTAGAATCATGTCACAGTTGTCTACTACCTTTTTCATCATTTTTAATGTAAAAGACGTGAGACAAATCGGTCTGAAGGTTGAAGTGACTTCTTCTTTTCTGCCTTTCGTATAAATACAACTCCTGCCCTCCTCAATATTTTTGGTATGTGCCCAAGTAATTGTCAGAGGTGGTGGTTCCTAGTAGGTGGTTCTGGAAGATGCCCTTTTGGAATAATGCCGATAAGATGCCATCAACATCAAGGGATTTTAGCGGCTCGAATATGTTTATTGTCCACATCAATCTTGATACATATTTTACTGGCAATAATTCTTTCATTCGTGTTAACTATTCCCATAGTTTCAGTATGTTCTGTTTCTATTTCTACCGTTGTAGAGAAGCCTGAGTATAAGTAGTCTAACTTTCTCATCTTCACTTTTAATGAAGGTGCTGCACACCTTTTTAAGGCTTCATCTGGCACATCAAATCTTTTGCCATGTGATCAGCATTAACACTGATAAATATTTGTCTAACGGACCTCCACTATCGGAATTGGGTTTCTGGTAGAAGTTTTCTAATGTAGCTGTCATGACGACGACAATATTTAAACTGCCGAGCTATGACTCTGTGTTGCCTGCAGGTCTTCAACTGCCTCGCTGTCATTAATTCTTCTTTGCAAGTCAAGCGAATCTCCGACAGGGGATGCTATTCTGGTTTTTCAAGGTTAGTCAAAATAAAGATGATGGAACTTAAAATCTTAAAGACAGACTGCGTGCAGATAAAATCACAGTTTCGGATGAGAACGCAGAAACGTTTAAAGAACTATGTTTTGTAATTGGTAGGTGCACTCCCTTAAAGGGCAAGGTGCTTCTGCTCACCTTCATGTTCTCGGAAGAAAAAAGGGTTGCCATTACCGCAAGTCCAGAGATGGATGCAAACTAGTACATTTGGCATTCATAGTGGTGCGGATTCTGGTTAGGATTTGTGATGTTAGAGTGGTTTTAACGCCAATACCGTCCCGATAGGCAAGCGTTCACCAAAACCCGCATTAGAATCAGGTTCTTCAACACACGCTCCTTCATACTCACGATATTTTTTAGGACGGGGGAAGGTTTACTTTGTTCGAGCAGCGGCAAGTTGGTTGTTTTTTGCACTAACGGAGGGTTAAATCAAGTATTCTCCAAAGCAGCCCAAAATTCTGGTCCAAAAGTTATAAGGAAGTTATAAATTGGTAAAATCATGAATATTCCAAAATTGATTCAAAGGCAAATAAATTCAATCGCTAATCGCTCAAATGACGCCAGTCACTCAGCTAATCAGACAGACAGCGAAATATGAAATGACAATGACATAAAAATCATTAATTAAGAAAACACGTGCAAAGTATTTGTAACCAAAATGTGCGAATTCCACAGAAATTTTGTCAGAAAGCTTTAAAAGTTCTGCTAGAAAAATATGAAATTTTTTATAGCCCAAATAGGTATGGCGCTCAGAACTACAATATTGCGATCTTTCACAAAAGCGTGAGTATGCAGGTACATACATACATTCATATATCTACTATAAAAAGTATGAGATTTCGTGCGCTACATCAACTTTGTATGTACGTAGATATGTACAAATGTATGTATGCATGAATTTAAGTGGTTATTATTAGCCGCAAATTGACAAATCTGGCATTTGGCATTACACAAATTTTAAGACTTCATACATTGCAAGACCATTTCTTAGAGTTTAGTTGACCATATGGGCTGATCGTCACTCATATCCGCTGATTCGTTTAGCTGGTTGAGCGATTTCAAGGCGGTAGCTTTCTGTATTTGCTAATCGACCGCTCAAATTTAGTAATCAAAAGTCCTAAATAAAAAACTAGCACAGCTGCCTCTACTCGGAACTTGGTAGAATTTCAGACAGATAAAGTAGATATGTCAAGAAAATAAGAAAAGTTAACGGAACGGCAAGCGCTTGCGCCGCCACTCAAGTGGTCAATACTGTTAACTGTGTTAGCCAAGTTAGGTAATCAAGCGGCGCCGACGTGTGTGAAAAAAAATATATGTACCTATGTCTATGCTCTCCATAATTTGCTTTGAATTGTTGCCACCGTTGATTTCATTGTTGTTGCAACTAGTTTTATTGGGCTCCAACCAATCAATTGTAGGAAAAAAATACACTAGAAGGAATAGCTTCATACACGTACCTGTCTGTCTGCAAGAGCAACGATTTATATAATTTAAAATTCCAATTTTAAATAGTTTAGACACCGATCGCCGCCGTTGATCACCGCTAACAATGATCTTACCTTTAGTAGATCTGTCAGCCGCAAGCGCCTTTAACTGGCCAGAGGCCGATGATCAGCGAATTCAGTGAGTTTGATGCAAGCGTGGCTCATAAATGCTTTCCGTTCTGATTTTGTATACGCTGTCAGTAATAAAATTATTACAACGCGCCAGTTTGATCGACTTCGGCTTTACTGCTTAACTATAAAAGGCTGATGCTCGTTTGGGGGTTTCCATGCTCATGCCAATACTATTTGTGCTCACTGTTTTTAATACTTAGTTGAGTTTTTTCCTGCTGCTTTTTGCCAACACTCATTATCCAGCCACGCTTAATTGCTTATTTGTTGTGTAAACAGGTTGATTGGTAGCTCGGAGGCGCACTTGGTTCCCACCATTAACTGTAATACAGCCATTTAACCGTGAGTGTTTCAGTCAGCCAGCAGTATAGCCCGTTTGTCTGCCATAATCGTGCCGCCGCCTGTCATCTCGCGCGCCAAATGTAAGTATGAAAAGTTGTTCGATGAAAGATGTTTTATTTGTCTATGGGACTGTTGCAATTTGTTGCTGCCAACACAATCCAATCCGCCAACAGCTGCCTAACAACGATCGATCGATCAGTGCCACCATTCGGTGAACGGTTGTGATTCTAACTCGCCTAAACAACAGTCACGTCGCATATTTACCGCGTTTTCTTATCGCTTGTCGGCTTGATTGCAAGCAAGGTGTGCGTGTGTCTCTAGTGCTCACCTTGTTTATATGCCTTTGTTGCCGTTAGCCTAGAAGCCATATTTGGTGTGGTGACATAAATATGAGTGTCTTATGGCCATGCCACAACGCAGCGTTGTGCGAACAGGTGTTGGTTGAGAATCGCATTCAATCACAGCGGCAAAGCAATTGCATCAATAGTTTGTTGTAGCAAATTGTTGTGGGAAAAACGCTAGCAGCGTATTTGAGCAAAGAGTTTAAATGTAGTTTGGTACTGGTAAATTGTTATTCCTTTATTGCGGATCATGTTTGATATTTTCCGAAGGTGCACTTGGTTTGTGTAGCTCGCTGGCTGCCATCAACAAAGCAAGCAATTTGTCTACAGTAAACTACGGCAAAGCTGCGGCAGCCGAATGGGTTGGTGCGGTATTGGTATCACTACTCGGTAGTGGCTATTTGGCGGACAATGGCAAACCCCCGCGTTTATTTTATCCATGAAAAAGCTCCGCATAAAACAAACAATCTACCGTTTGGAGGCGGCCTGAGACTGTAAGTCCTTTTAGTTGTTGAAAAACATCCAGACGCACATCACAATATAAACTACTTAGTTGCACAAACCACTAAAATACGAAAACTTATTTGCCTATTATGGCTTATTCAAGATAATAATTTTATTGAAATTGAAGTGACATTTGTATTTTAAGTCCAAGTTCTACCAACCCCCAATTAACTGCTGATTATTTTGCCCTAAAGTATTACAGGCAAGAGCCTGGTATTCCGGACTGCTCTTTGGCTAAGGAATAAAGATGCAGCCATGAGCTCGCGGAAATATTCACTGTAAGATCGGAGGTGGACGGAAAATTAGGCTGTCCAAAAATGTTCTAAAAATGTTCATAAATACGAGGGATGCCTTTTATATGTCGGGATTTGGCAACCCTGGTGTTGCAATCTGGCAACTGACATCTGTATCACAAAGATTGACATTTTTTGGCTTTTACGTACTCAGAAATACCAGCGTTATTTGTGTTGTTTACAGTAACTTAAAAGATTCATCTCGGTCCAAAAATGGAATTAAATCGTGAACATTTTCGTGCGATTATTTTTTACAACTTTCGACGTGGATTGACTCAGCAACATTGCATGGTTGAACTTAATTCATTTTTGGGCGATGAAGCTCCATCAAGGACCAGTGTTTATCGATGGTATGGTGAATTCAATCGTGGTCGTAGTTCACTCCAAGACGAATTTCGTGAAGGTCGTCCAAAATCAGTTGTTGTTCCAAAAACCATTGATGCTGTGCGCGAACTGATATTGCAAGAGATTGAGACAATCTTAGGCATTAGTGGGACCAGCATACACTCAATATTGCATAAACATTTGACGGTCAAAACAATTTGTTCGCGTTGGATCCCACACAATTTATCAATCGCTCAAAAAAAGTCTCGTGTCGATTGGTCGAAGGAAATGCTCAAAAAATACAATCGCGGGGCTTCGAAACACGTCTATGACATCGTGACAGGTGATGAATCATGGATTTATGCGTATGAGCCCGAAAGTAAACAGCAGTCGACTGTATGGGTGTTTCAAGATGAGCCAAATCCAACAAAAGTTGTTCGCGCACGAAGCACTTCCAAGCAAATGGTCGCCTGTTTTTTCGGAAAAACTGGAATTATCGCCACCGTACCACTAGAACAACGCAGAACAGTAAATGCTGAGTGGTACACAACCATTTGTTTGCCAGTTATCTTCCAAGAAATTAGGAAAACCAATCGCCAAAGACGGATCACTCTTCACCAGGACAATGCGAGCTCTCACACATCGGCTCAAACAACTGCATTTTTGAGCACCCAAAACATTGAATTAATGGGTCATCCGCCGTATAGTCCTGACTTGGCACCGAATGACTTCTTTTTATTCCCGTACGTAAAAAACAAACTGAGAGGTCAACTTTTTTCGACACCTGAAGAAGCGGTTGCGGCATTCAGAATGCATGTTTTGGAGGTACCTCATTCAGAGTAGCAAAAGTGCTTCGACAATTGGTTCAAACGCATGCAAAAGTGAATAGATCTTCATGGAGAATATTTTGAAAAACAATAAAGTGATTTTCGATGATTAAAATTTGTTTTTGTTCTCTGATAATATAAAAGGCACCCCTCGTAAAACTGAAAACTCCCATAGATTCATTGATAGAGCGGACAAAGTAAGTTAAGTAAAGTAAAGTAAACTAAGTTCGATTCTGGACTTCGGTAGAAAAATGTTTGATCAATTTCTTCGATTTGTTGGGCAACGGAGTGCAGCCATATTCAAGGTAAAAACAAGCAGAACTATTGAAGTAAGAGGGTGCGTTACGTCTTCCAATTGGTTCTTACAAAGGGCAAAATGTGCATGTAATGCGGGTTGAAAAAAGCAATGCACAATTTGGCGAATTCGTCACTTAGTGGGTCACGTCTTGGATTGCTTGGTGAAGGACAGATAAATAATTGAAGTTGGTGTTTGAGAAATGTGCAAAACTAATCTAACTCACCGTACTCTAGTTCACATGCAGCACAACAAGAGAGGGCATTTTTTGGCAAAAAAGATCAACCTAACCTATAAAATGCAATATTAAATGCAATCAATTTCGAGATGATTTTAGTGTCTCTCTTATTATTTTGTTAATTTAGATATTTTCCATTTGGCTATCTTTAAAAAACAGCGCTTACACTGGGTTAAAGAAAAAAAATGCCTTTTTCTTTAAATAATTATCAAGAATCGATCGGATTTGCTTTATCAAACCGAGAGTTTTTACATCTATCCTTTATATCATAAACTTTAGTTTCAATTAAGTCGAAAATCAGGCATTTACGTTCTTGGTTGTTGTTGTCCCTGAATAAAATTCTCCATAAATGTTTGGGGAATGCTGCTGGAATGATAGTCCTTGGTCGGGTATAAGTCCGGGTAGTTCCGGTTATGTAAAACCGATTGTTGCGTGAACGTTTAGGTTCTTGGTATTTATCTTGAGTTTTTCATGTGTTTTCAACGGAACCCTGTTTATAGACTTTTCAGTATCGACCTGCGGTCGCTATTGAATGGTAAATCTTGCAAGCATAGTGCCGCCCTGAAAAATTTTCTCAATAAAGCAAGAAAAAAGCAAACACGTTTATCGTTCAGAGACACTTATGGAAAAGCATTAAAGCAAATTGGAGAAGAAGTTTGTCCTACGACTAAATAGCCCTCAAATATTAACTTTATAGAAAGGGTATGAAAATGGTGAGAAAGACAAAGCATCTAAAGCGCTGATTGCCAAAAACAAAAACCGAAAGAAAAACCCGAAAGACTTCAGTACCGAGAAATTTTGTACTACGTCCAATGGGTTAGCGAACACTCCGATAATCGATGCTGCTTTCCAATTTGTTATCTTTTTTTTTCCTTTACGCATTGTCATTGCCGCTGGCTAACAACATTTACGCTTCATTTATTAAATACCTATGCGAACGAAGAAACTTTTCGTTACCATCAACAATAATTCGCAAATGTTTTGGCAGCCAGTTGTGTTTTTTTTGGTTTATGCTTTGCACGTCAATTAATTTCACCACTGTTGTTTTGGCTCCTTCATTCATGCCACCGTTCACGCGTTGCCTGATTTTCTGCTGGGTGCTGCTGAAATGTATTCATTCGTCCGGTTTATTGATGCCTTATTAGCACGCCAGGAGGTGTTGAGCGTTGTGTCCCAGTTTCGGTTCTAAGTGCCGTTTATTCCGTTATTTTACTTTGCTTATTAATTTTTGTTGGAGAATTTTGTTTTTCTTTTCGTTTTTGCGTAAAATGGAAAATGAAGAAATGAAATATTTTTGATTGCCCATCATTTAGGTTAATATTTCCTATTAAAACGGAACGCCTGGTAACTGAGCGTTGATGGGTTGTAAATGGGAGTTGCCGTAAGAAATTGTTTTGTGTAATGAAACTGTCTTTTGCTTTTTTTTTGTTTTTTTGAAAAATAAAATAATACTGGAATAAGAAAATTGAAAAAAATCCTCGGAAATCGCTGCAGCTTCGGAAAATATGTTTTATGACTTGCATAAATTGGACATTGAGCAGAGAGATGCCGTGTTTTTTTGTAAACATCGTGTTTTACGTTGAACTCGCTTATGAACCAGACCAACAAACAAATAACAGAAAAAATACCTGGGCGCCCGTAGTGGCATAGTGACCACCTTGGTATCGATACTTTTACATACTTCTGGTACCGGAGTGTCGAGAAGTGAACAAATATCACTAAAAAGCAGGAAGACTTGAAGTGACGTTGAAATTGAGCAACCCTATTATGAAATTTTTGATGACTGTCAGACGAAATCTAGAAATAATTTTCAACTCTATCGTAGAATAGCCACATTTACAGTGCAACAGGCAAGGCCTGTGGTATGCTCTGTTCGTTAAAGGCTGTTCAGCACTTTGTATGGATGTGAATTGTATGTGTATGCTAATTGTGATAGTCTGTGTCGTAGTATACTTAACCTCCTCTACAACAACATCGTCACTTAACATACTGTATTGTCGTGGTCACATATCAGCTTTCGCCTTAAAAATACTTTTTGTAAAATTTTATGACTTATTGAAAATAAAATACCTAATGCCGTTTCGTGAGCCCAAATGCATTGTCGAAGGAATTCAATTCTTGAGATCTTCGTTTTTGCGGCTCGTCATTGAAAGCTTTGCCACGAAAGATCAAACCCATCACCAGATGCCAACTAAGTTCCTAATATTATATGTACGTACACATACAGTGGGGAGCAAAACTGAGTACATGTTCGAAGACTTTGCACAAAAATGCCCACAGAATGAAAACGATCAAGGCAAATGAAACAATTTTTTTTTGTTTATTCAATAACAAATAATTAACAAAATTTCATAATTAAACAAAAAAAAAGAATATTCCATAAACCGTACAAAAATAAAGAATGAATGGTACTCGTATGTACTCAGTTTTGCTCAGAAAGTGCAATTTTGTTGGCTTTTTTTAATACTTGGTCCATAGACCTTTATTTTTTATGACTGAAAGAATACGTCTAGGCATACTTTCTACCAAATTATGCAAAATGCCGTGGGGAATTTACATCCATTCATAGTTTATTCTTTGCCATAACATGTCGAGGTTAGTGGGAGGAGTATCATATTGTCCCAACCGTCGCTTCACTATTGACCACAAGTTCTCAATCGGATTGAGGTCGGGACTTTGTGGGGGCCACTCCATCAACTTAAAACTTTGAGTCGTAAGCCATTCCTTAACCACCTTTGCTGTATGTATGGGGTCTCCGTCCTGCTGAAATGTAAGTTCAGCTGACTGATATGCGCATACGTTCACAAAGCTGGTAAGATGGATTTGAAGAATACTCAGGTAGTCCTCCTTTTTCATTATGCCATCTATTTTTACTAAGGGACCAAGCTTCCACCACGTAAAGCAACCCCATGCCATAACATTGCCGCCTCCGTGCTTGACGGGTTCCTTTATATGGCGTCTTTGCAATGATTCGCCTGGACGCTTCTAGCAATATTGCTTCCCGTCGGACTGGTAGCGGTTAAATTTTGACTCATCTGACCAAACAACTTTTTTCCAGTCGTCTATGGTCCAGTCTCGGTGTTTTTTAGCAAATTCTAAACGAGCCTGAACATTTTTTTAGATAATGCCCGTTTTTTCTTTTTGGTCTCAGCCACATATCCGATTTTTTGAAGGGCTCTCCTTGTTGTCCATCGACTAACATTTTTGCCAATAGCAGCCGCAGCATCTTTTGGTGTTAGCTGAGGGTCTCTCTTCAAGTTTGTGACTATGAGCCTTGCGTCACCATCTTTTAAAAGTCGTGGGCGCCCACCAGAATTTTTTTAGAGGCAACTCCACACCTTTTCTGCACTCTAATTACCACCGACTGACTAATATTTAAAGCCTTTGCAATTTTTCGAGACGAAGAGCCTTGTTCCGTTAGGCACTTGATATTATTCTCAACGTCAAAAGGAGTTTTTTTCATTTTTGTAAAATTTTAGGAACACTTCAAATATTAATGCAATTCATTGCACTGATCTCACCGAAAGACTAGAATAAAATAAATTACATATTTCTTTCTTTTTGGGATGATTTTGCTGCTTGATAACTGTAAATCAAGATGCATTCGGCTATAACATAGCTAAAAATAGAAATGTGCAAAACTGAGCTCATGCGAGTTGTTTTTGTTTCCCATTTTCTTTTTCATCATTCTTTTGGTTTTTTATTTCTCTTTCAATGAAATGTATTGTGAATTAATATAGCAAAATTAAAAAAAAATTATTTCATTTGCTTTCATCGTTTTCATTCTGTGGGCAACATATGAGCTGAAAAGTCCCGAGCCCAGCAAGGAAAATGATTTTTTTTTTGTTCAAAGTTAGCTTTAACCGCCACTTTAACATTTCATACCACTTTTGTAGGACGTTTTATCTTTTGCTTTAAAATGGTCCTCAGTTTCAGCGATAACCACTTCATTCGAGCAAAATCTCTTACCGGCGGTCATTTTTTTAGGTCTGCGAACAGCCATTCTGGCGAATACGGTGCATGTGGGAGCAATTAGGAGTTCAATTCATGTAGTTTGCTATTGTTTTGATTGACTTGTGACACGGTGCGTTGTCTTGATGAAACAAAATGACGAGCAAATGCAGCACCCATAATCAAATGCGCATGCAATATGAAGCTAACACGTTCTTTTGATATCTTTACGATATCAGCTAACTCACTCAACTTCACCTTTCGATCATAAAAATTATTTTGTGGATTTTATTGATGTTTTGTGGTGTTAATTTATTTGGGCGTCCACTGCGTTGTGCATCATCGGTGTCTCTACGACTACGTTTGAAGTCAGAAAATCATCTTTTTATTGTTGTTTCTGATGGAGCGGAGTCCCCAAAACACTTTTCAAGTTATTTCTTTGGTAGTGAACGGTATTTTTCCCCATCAAGCAGCAGTAAAACACGGGATTTTGTTTTATCCATTATTTTGAAAATAACAAAAGTAGCGTCACTCTTAGCACAATAACTCACGAACTAATGAATAGAATAGTATGCAATTTTAACAGTTGTCTTTTCAAGGTTAGTTCTAACTGAAAAAGAGGTGAATGCAGTAAAACTAGTGCAATCTATTTGTTAGGCCCGGGACGTTTCAGCCCATATGTTATGTTCTTCTACTGGTTTCTTTCTCGTCTCCTCCTACTTCCACTTTTTTACAACCATCTATAGTTTTTTTATTTGTCTAATCTTTTTCCCTAAAAAGGCCTATTTTTGCACTTGGTATCGATACTTTCTTGTAATATTTGCTGTATGGCAATGCTATAACTATTATTCATCATAAATTCTTTCCATCATGTCATAGTAGACCATGTAGATTTTAATCTGGCGATACTTTTCGCATTATCTTTTCTTGTAAATTGATTTTGAGTAATTGAAATTGCGAGTTAGGAAGAAGTGCAGCATGAAAAATATATAGTAAAGGAGTGACGTATTCTGTGTCTTGCGACAGATATTTTTTAGGAAATATTGTATAACTGCACAGAAAATAAATAAACCGCCTACAGGAAAATATTTAGAGAAATTCATTTTTTGTACCTCAGTTAGTGAGGACGATTTCTTTTGCTTATTATGTTACACTAAATGTAGGTTAGGTTAGGTTGAACTGACTGGCTGAAAACCATCACATAGACCTATTGGTCCTTACTGTTACCAGATGGAGCTAGACCTTTACGTTTCTTTGTAGTAGAGCTCCTAAGCATTTCATTCGGGTTCTAGCTAACGCAGCTCAAGAACATAGAAGGTGTTCTACACTTTCGCTCTCTTCTAGTTCATTGCAAAATCTGCAGCTAGGATAGGTCTGCTTTCCTTTCTAGACAGGCGTATTTATCTGCATTCTGTGTAACATGCGTTTCGCGGTTTTGCAAGATTATTCCATCTCCTGTCTATCCGTATTTTCATGTCCGCAGCGTTGTTATTGTATTTAAAAATCTCTTAAAAGTCTGTATGTAAACAGCGTTTTTGGCAATCTCATCTTCTATTTCGTTTCCTGCAATGCTCTTATGACCGGGTACCCAATAGATGTAAGTCTGCGGCTAGTCTCTCTATGGCTTCCCTGATCCTAAGAAGGGTTTTAGATGAAATTTCATATGAGTTGATTGCCTTTATTGCCGTTTGACAGCCAACACACAATGTATATTTACGTTGGAATTGCTAGATGCCTTTGCTAGTGCTATTTCTGCAGCCTTTCTTGCTGCAAAGACTTCTGCTTGAAAAATACTGCAATGGTCAGGGAGTTTAATTGGCCGCCTGATGTCCAGCTCTGCGCAATAAATCGCTGCCATCATTTGCGAGCCATAAATAAATATATTAAGCGTATTGGGGCTAGGTTTCACACTTCTTTTCCACCCCTCTTCTTATATTGTTATTCAGAATCCCTTCATCCAATTGTATTTCGGAGTTATGTAATCCGTATTGGTCGGATAACTCATAGGTTAGGTTAGGTTATGGTGGTAGTCGGTCTGCACGACCAACTCACTTAGACCTTACAGGTCCGTTGTGATACCTTCCTTCGTGGAACCATTTCGTGGCTCTTATGAAGCGTAGTATTGATGCCAACCCCACGCCAGACAGTTCTGTAAGAGAATTAAAAAAGTATTTACCTAGACAACCTGCTCTGATTTTAGCTAGGGATGGACAGTTGGAAAGGAAGTGCTCGACTGTTTCTTCCTCTTCCTCATCTCTGCAACTTCTGCAATATTCGTGGGAGAAAACTCCTAGTCTCGAGGAATGCCTGCCAAATAGCCAGTGACCGGTTAAACAAGCCACGACCTTCGAGATATTGTCTCTTGAGAGACTAAGCAATTCCTTTGTTATTTTCTTGTTTATTTGCGGCCATAGTAGCCTAGCTGTTAGACACGTATCTTCATTTCTCCATGACCTATTGGCCTCTTGGATAAAGTGGTTTTTTATTATTAGTTTACTCGTGGCCATGGGTATTCCAATGGTACTTTTATCACTCAGCAGTTGGAGAGCGGTACCCTTTCTGGCTAGCTCATCTGCTTTACAGTTTCCCTCAATATCTCTATGTCCCGGAACCCAAATAAGGCTGACCTTGAATACGTCACTAATATCATTTAGAGCTGCCCGGCATTCCTGTGCAACCTTCGATCTTAGTAAAGCCGTATTCATTGATTTTATGGCCGCCTGGCTATCCGAGAATATATTTATAATCGTTTTTGTTACGGCGTGCGTATTTAGGTATGTGGCCACTTCTTTTATAGCTAGTACCTCTGCCTGATAGACGCTGCAGTAGTCTGGTATTCGAACGGATAGTTCCAGTCCTAATTCCTTCGAGAAAACTCCGTAGTCAACCTTATGTCCGAATATTTTACCTATACCTATGTCCGAATATTTTAAAGGTAAATTCACCCGTTGCGTTAAGTCTTGCGGCAGATCTAGCTGCTAGCAATGCCATTCGGTGGTAGGCTGAGTATTCTTTCAAGTGCTGCCGTAGGAGTAGTTTTAATTGCCCCTATAGGGCAGAGTGCACCAAGGCGTTGAATACTTTCCATAGGTGTTTTGTGTGTCATTTTTCTTAATGCAGTCCACCACGCTAAAGCAGCATAGAGTAATATTGGCTTTGCTAAAGCTGAGTAGCACCAATACATTATTGAAGTAGATAGGCTCCATGTAACTCCCAGCATTCCTTTACTTAATGTAATTAATGTTTCATATAGTTTATTAATTTATTGTATTTATCACAACCATTTGTTTTTATATTACAGCGTTTGAGCTTAATTCTATTCACTACTTTCTTCTCCTTTTATATATTACTTGAAACCACCTAAATTGATTTTTTACTGCCTTCTATACACAAAACCTAGGTGGAAATCCCAGGTGGAAAATTGCATAACTTGCGGCGAATAATGTAATCTGTATGTATTATTAATGAAAAGAAGATTTAAGTTATCAAATCATAAAAAACTTGTATGCAAAGCATATTCATACAAAATTAAGCACCCACAAGAAAGCAAACTTTTGCATCCTCCTTACACATACACTTACATAAATTCACCTAAGGACTCCATTTCTCTAATGCGGCATCCTCAATAAAACTGCTATTATTTGAATCTGTTAAACCGCAAAACCTCAAACTTTGTGCTAAAGAATTCCTAGTTCCTATTCAACATATACAACCGATGCTCTTGCTGCAACAAACTCTGCAGCTTTCAAAAATTTCAGAATTCGTAACCACACATCAACACCATGCAACGAATACGCCGCCGGATGAGCGAATTGATTGACGTACGACCCGGTCTGTCAGCAGGCAAAATGAACCAAGCCTTGATAAGCTGGCAACTGACCAAATACCTAGCATGACCTACAGCGCCTCCATTATTCAGGGCAGAATTGAATGCATAAAATTTTCGCTTGCCCAACCTTGAGGAGAGGCATAAAGTTACCACAAACGTACGATTACACACGTGCACACATCTATGCATAATATTTGTAAGACTTATTGCTAGCAAAAATAGACGAGTGTAGTCCAGAATATATATTTTAGCACAGTGAGAAATGTAATTATTTCTGGCAGTTCAGTTTTATAACCAGAAATGTTTCTACGTTCAAACGGTGCATGACTGAATTTGAATCTAGTGAAGTGAATCAAGTTGTGCAGGAAATTTCTAATTTAATTGTCAGACGAAGAAGGCTGGAGAAAGCGCATCCTGTTAAACTAGTTTTCCAATATCTTGCTGACTATTTCTGGCTCCATCTCACGAATAGCTTCATCAATATTCGCCTTAAGTGCCTAAATAGTTAATGGATTGTTGGCACAACATCGGTCATTGACGGCACCCTACAAACCGAAACTTTCATGGCATCAAATCGCAGCTCCGAGGTGGTCTATTGACATTTTGGTTGACGTACAATCGATCGATTGTGGCATGGGCTGTGTGTCATGGCGCGCCATCCTGCCAAAACCAATAACCAATAAGTCCATATTTTCAATTTTCGGCCACAAGCAATCGTTTATCATGCCTCCATAGCGCTCACTGTTGACCACAATGGCAATTCCAGCAGAATTTTCAAAGAAAAATGGGCGGTTGCGGTAATTTTGCTTGTTGACAAAGCCGCCGAAATGAGAAAGGGCTTCTTCGGTAAATATGATATTTATTTCTTTTCGATAAACGCATTGTTGTTGTACTTGACTTTGGAAATAAGATTGCAATATTTTCTCACATTGCTCAAGCGGAAAAAGAATCATTTCGTTCACATCAGAGCTGCCACTGTCAAAATAATATTTGGCTAAAAAGATACTATTGGACTACCTTGTATATATAAGCCAAATACCAAACTTTGTATTGCGATGGTCTTTCAATGTTTTAGTTAATATTTTATTTTAACATCCAAGCTGATAAGGCAGAGCTACGAGGGGTGCCTTTTATATGTTGGGATTAGAGAACAAAAACAAATTTTAATCATCGAAAATCACTTTATTGTTTTTCAAAATATTCTCCATGAAGATCTATACACTTTTGCATGCGTTTGAACCAATTGTCGAAGCACTTTTGCCACTCTGAATGAGGTACTTCCAAAACATGCATTCTGAATGCCGCAACCGCTTCTTCAGGTGTCGAAAAACGTTGACCTCTCAGTTTGTTTTTTACGTACGGGAATAAAAAGAAGTCATTCAGTGCCAAGTCAGGACTATACGGCGGGTGACCCATTAATTCGATGTTTTGTGTGCTCAAAAATGCAGTTGTTTGAGCCGATGTGTGAGAGCTCGCATTGCCCTGGTGAAGAGTGATCCGTCTTTGGCGATTGGTTTTCCTAATTTCTTGGAAGACAACTGGCAAACAAATGGTTGTGTACCACTCAGAATTTACTGTTCTGCGTTGTTCTAGTGGTACGGTAGCGACATGTCCAGTTTTTCCGAAAAAACAGGCGACCATTTGCTTGGAAGTGCTTCGTGCGCGAACAACTTTTGTTGGATTTGGCTCATCTTGAAACACCCATACAGTCGACAGCTGTTTACTTTCGGGCTCATACGCGTAAATCCATGATTCATCACCTGTCACGATGGCATAGACGTGTTTCGAAGCCCCGCCATCGTATTTTTTGAGCATTTCCTTCGACCAATCGACACGAGCCTTTTTTTGAGCGATTGACAAATTGTATGGGATCCAACGCGAACAAATTTTTTTGACAGTCAAATGTTTATGCAATATTGAATGTATGCTGGTCCCACTAATGCCTAAGATTGTCTCAATCTCACGATAGGTCACATGACGATCTTGCAATATCAGTTCGCGCACAGCATCAATGGTTTTCGGAATAACAACTGATTTTGGACGACCTTCACGAACTACGACCACGATTGAATTCACCATAGCATCGATAAACACTGGTCCTTGATGGAGCTTCATCGCCAAAAAATGAATTAAGTTCATCCATGCAATGTTGCTGAGTTCATCCACGTCGAAAGTTGTAAAAAATAATCGCAAGAAAATGTTCACGATTTAATTCCATTTTTGGACCGAGATGAATCTTTTAAGTTACTGTAAACAACACAAATAGCGCTGGTATTTCAAAACGTTCTAAGTACGTAAAAGCCGAAAATGTCAAACTTTGCGATACAGCTGTCAGTTGCCAGATTGCAACACCAGGGTTGCCAAATCCCGAAATATAAAGGGCACCCCTTTTATAACACCATTTAGTGTCTAGGAAAGAAAATTACGGTGCTGGTTACTTGGCCACTATGGAAACGAGATCACCGCTGCACTGTCAAAGTGTGTGCGTTGGAAACGGCGTGTATTTAGAGGTCTTAGCTGAACCACGTTTAAATTACTACTTAATGAATGGATATAGTCAGAGCGCACCCGGGTGCGTTGGCAAGCCTTACATCCTTTTAGTAAGCAGGACGTAATGACTGTTGTATAGTGCCGACTTAAGATTGCTCGCAAGGTACCTCACAATCGCTGATCGGCTGTTTCGAATATGTAGCGGAAGGATCAACCTACTGGCATAAAATGCCGTTTATGTAAGGAAGACAATGAGACATCTTGGCTCTTAGATGGATCTGCTTAAAAGAATTGTTTGAAGAAATGTATAACTGATTAAATATGTGTTATCTCTTAGCTTTAATTAGGTTACGCTAGCTTCAATTAAGAAGACAGAAGGTGCCTTGAGTACTATCGGTTCGGAATGCGGTATTGGGATAAAACATTTATTTTAGGTCGCAATCATGCCGGCTTAATTATAGAGACGCCCCTTGAGTCTCAAGGCACCACGTTCGTCGGATAGATCACAAAGAAGAATAGGGAAAAATTAGAAGATTTGTAAAATAATTGAGTTTTGATCATTTTCATATTGTAAAATGGTACAATTCATGGGGATTTGATCGATGCTAACTCATTCAATTTCGTTATAGTACTAAATGTATCATAAATTTTAACGTAGCTTTGCATTTGGGTCTTCAAATTTGTGATGAATGAGTCCAGAACATGCTGGAAAATGGCGTTTTCGCAATGGGTTTTTTGTTGTCCATACTATTTAAAGTGAATGCTGACCGAGTCCCCAATGTGTTTTCATCGACATCTATCTCTAAATAAACAGAATTTGCATCATCAATCAAGCTTGAAATTCTTCCAAGTGTTGCATAAAGCTTTAATACGTCTGCACTGAAACTGTGAGGTTGAAATTTGTTATGTGTATTAACATTTAATAAAAATGTGCAAAATTTTGCATTATTTTGTAATATTCGAATAAAAGTTTGAAACAAATAAAGTCGCAGAAAATTTTTATGTGAGATTTTCAAAGCTCATCAAAAAAAATTTTCCCCCGGGCACCAAGATAAATTAACTCAGTACTGCCTCTCTGTTCTCCCAGTGCCTCTCTCATATTCTAGTGTTGACCTTCACTTTCACTATCTACTCGTAGACTAAAATTTTTGGTCTTGAGTTGAGTATGGCATCAAAGATAGCCACCAGAGATTTTATATATCTTTTGCTTAATACTTCACTTTATTTATTCATTAAGTTCTCCGAATTTTTGTACGAAATCACCAAGACTTAGATGAGGTGCTTATTTCAAAATATATTTTCTGGAAAATCATTTTATCGAATACTCTAAAGCCATATGGTCGACCGGTTTCATTGCCCAAGCTTCTAGTATGTACAATAGATCAAATTTATTGGGAAGGGCATTAAATGTAACTCGTCGAGAGAAGAATTTGCATCTAAATTTCCGGAAATAAGCACACAAAATGATTTTAATATTGTACCTTACATTCTTTCCCTTTAAGACTGGTGGGTAGCTGGTAAGTAATCAAGTCATCCCTTTTAAAAGTCAAATTGAATATCTAAGCATTTTTGTCACTGTGTACAAATTGGAATATTTGATTCTGTAGGCCCAACAATCGACGAAACTATGACGATGTAATACCGCATACGAGTTTAACATATCTAAATATCAGTACAAGTTATGCACATATTAGGTGTGGGTAAGTAGACCAGTAAAGGCTGCTGGGTGCCAAGTGATGCCTGAACGCCACCACAATCGTCGCTTACAAGTATCACCAAGCAATCAGCTCAGGATTACAACTACCACTCAGCGACCACCAACACTACCCCCACCACAACAACAACAACAACAAAAAATTAGCCAACAATACCACTTCAACTGCAGATGTATGTGTATCTATATACGTACACACATACAAACATGCACTGCCTGCCTGTCACACATGATATGCACAAGAGATCCTTCAGTTGAGGCTGTGGCTACCTCTTGAGCACGAAAACTCGGCGATAGAAATAATAATATAGAAATAAATGCAATATATCCGAAAGTATGCGAAACTTATAAATATGTAACATACACGTACGTATGAGTATATACTTTTCTACTTACTTACTTACTTATCCATAGGTACTTATGCAACATAATTCCGCATGCTTGCAACAAGCCCTCTTTGTTTCGCTGTGTGTTTGTGGCATGGAAAATTTGTGCTGATGTTAGCCTTATTCATAAAATAAATGAAGTATTTAGTTGAATTGTGATCTATTGCACGTTCTGTGGTGACTACCTCTTAGACGGCAGCGGCTATTGCAATCGCATCGTTGATACTGTTGTTGCTATTGTTTTAGTTGGTGCAATCTTTGTGGTGAGCATGGCAGCCAGTTGCTGAAGACCTACAAGTGAGTCGCTGTGTGGCATGGTAAGAAAACTTGAATGAATGACTTACGTAGTTGCTGCTGTCCAATCTGTGACTTAACCGCTTGGCATGCGACATGTAACAGCGACTGCAACAGCAGCATCATCAGTAGTAGCCGCAGCAATAGATATGTTGTATGCATGTCTGATGGCATCAAATTGAAATAATTTGTGGTGAAAGATGAGTGACTGATGGCTTGATGCGATGCGATTATGGCAGAAGCGATAGACGACAATGACGCGTGGCAAGAGGAGGCCTAGTGGCAGAAATTGTTGGTGTGAGTAACAGAAGTCTACCTATGGCTGTGACTGGAGAGGTAAAGCAAGACATGGCGCATGATTTGAGACAGTTGATGGCGTTTTATTAAGCAAATTATTATATTATATTTAAAATGAGTGTCGCAAGTGTAAGTAAGTATGTGGTGCTACTTTTCTATTTATTGTTAGAGACTGAGTACTTAAAAGAAAGAAATACAACGTACAGACTTCGGCTCAACTGCGCTGTGACCGACGTAAAGATATATATATATATGTATATATATTATGACGGGTCGATTTAAAAATCGCTCATTGCATTGGATCAAAATAAGAAACTTTGCCGAAGAAACCATACCTCTAAAACGAGTTCTGATGTCCCCCAATTTGGGTCGAACTTTTAGTGTCTTTTGTGGGGAGGCAAAAAAATCGCCCATTGCTCTGAGAAAATCATATTCTTGGGATCAAAATAAGAAACTTTGCTGAAGGAACCATACCTCTAAAACGAATTGGGGGTCGGTCATACATTTGGACTCGATTGGAGCACTCTAAGTGGGATTTTTAAAAATTTGCCCCTACCCAAAAGTTCGACCCAAATTGGGGGACATCAGAATTCGTTTTAGAGGTATGGTTCCTTCGGCAAAATTTCTTATTATGTTATCAAGAAAGCAGTGCCGATAGAGGGGAACAAAACAAGAAAAAAATGTGGATTTATTTAGAAGGGGCCCTTAATTTGCACCTTTTTGTATATTCTTATGGTAAGTTGGCGTAGGACTCTATGTGATCCTTAGATTTGAGAAATATGCATAATGCCTTTAGCATTTCTTTGTAAAAAACAACGCGGAACATTTTTTTGTGCAACATTTTAACCCTCTAACTCCTCAATAAATTGGTATTTTTGTTGTATATTTTACGTGAAAGTATCAGAAATACTTACAGCAGAGAAATACAGGGGGTTAGCCCTTTGTCAACCGAATGGGTCCAATGAACACGAATGAGATTTTGTTGTATTTCCATATCCACATCTAATGTTTTTAGGTTCTGTAACTAGTTCACTTTGTTTATGCTATGTCTTCTGTAATATTCTAATAATATTATCAGTTTTTTTTTATATTATTGGTATTGCCAATACAAATTTTGCTAGTGTTAGTGTTCTTTACGGCTAAGTGCTAAATATACCACAAATATATTAATCATAGAATTCTCCTATAAGTCTCTAGGTACACCAAAGCTCAAAATTTAACTCAAACGCCTAAAATAAGTCAAAACGGAAGATGTGCAAGGGTTAATTTTGCATTTAGGTATTGAAGAAATGGTTTTCGATACACAAATGTATTTTACAGTTCCATTTCAACAACAAAAACGTATGACTTTTTGTTTTCCTCTGTTCACCTTTTTCTCCTACTGAAGCCTACGGAAACCATGGTGACAGTTATGTAAAATCTGCCCATACCAGATGTTAGGACGAATGATCTGCAAGTGCGCCAGTTTTGTTCTTGCCGATTTATGCTAGTTCGTCCAATTTAGTATTTCGATATTGCCCCCAGTTTAGTTTGGCCGATTTACATTATTAAGTTGTTGTTGCCTTTATTTCAGTTTTAATAGATTGCTTTTGATTTTCTTAACATTTTATTGTTTTCTACTTTCTGGCACCCAACCGTCTCCACAGACCAGCAGAGTGCTTTCCTTGCAAAAAAATTACCTGCTCATGAGGTCCATTGACGGCCAAAAATTAAAAGTCAACCAAACTAAAGTCTTTTAGCATATTTTCATAGGGAAATAATCAAATTTAATGCAAACATATGTAATATACAGGGTGCTTCAAAAAAATGTATACACACTTTGAACTTCCATAGAAAATTTATTTACCGGTCTACAAAGTTAAATTTCAGGAAAATAGAAAGCTGAAAGTCCAATGTAAATGAAACATAAATAACAAATGTTAATACTGTTCAAATACGGTTCAAGTATCACCATCTCCTGAATCCATTCACAAAATTGCAACCTTCGCTCTGGATCGTCGTCATTTAGCTGTTGCACCAGCCTTGGAATGTAAACACGATACTTGCCTCTCTTCAGAATGCGTAGTACGCTGCTAGCACTTACATCACTTTCACGTGCCCCTTGCCTTGAAGATTTGTTAGGAGAGCGTTGAAACAGTTCCCAGACTGCCGTTGATGACTCATCACTTGTAGCTGTTCGAGGCCGACCTGAATGACCTTTATGCACATCACACACTGTTCCATGAACTTCGAATTTGTCTCGTATGCGTGTAATTGTTAATCTTGAAGGTGGTTCTGTATCATACTCCCTTCTCCACAGTCTTTGAACTTCATTTACATTCTCAAACTTCCAGTACCACTTAATAACCTGCTTACGTTCTTCAAAACTCAAACGTACGTCCCCCATGTTGATATTACAAATTCCAACTGATAATAGAGGGACGATTATGCTGGCATCTGGCGAAGAAATATAACATTAGCCTTGTAGAGCGGGAAAACTACAATAGTTCAAAGTGTGTATACATTTTTTTGAAGCACCCTGTATATTAGTTTGGATAAGAAAAACTCCATTATTTTCTCGGTAGATGCTTGTTTGTTGATTCGTTTAAGTGGTGTTTCGTCTAGAATCTAACTAGCGTTTTCGCATTATTTTGTTGCCACATCCTCCCTCCCAACTTGTTTAATGGTTATTTACAGCCTGATTATATCTAGTCTGTGCAGTTCAAGAACCTTATTAGGTTGTTGATGTAGATGCCTGTAGTGATCGATATCTCGTAAAGTATCTAGCAAACAATTTAAAGTTATGCTTGTTGCGTGCAATTTTTGTTGCTTCGATTCCGTTCATGCATTTTTGATGTTCAAGAAAATGTCTATAATGCCGATAAAATCACAAAAACAATCGAAATAATCGAAGTAGATCGGTATGTAATAGTCGTAGCATCGTTCAGTAGCTAAAGTTCGACCACAAAACACTTTTAAGCCCATTTACGCAAAATAAAAAAATAATAATAATGGATTTCTTTTCTCCCAAACTTTAAGAATTTTTCTATAGAGATTTGCGATGCTCTTCCATTAGAAAAGTCCTTTTTTTTAATTTGTGTTTCGTACCCGGGCTTTCGAACCAGTGCACTGGCATTTGATAGTCACACACCAACTCTTTCGGCCACGGCGGCCGCCAATACGTTCTTTTGAATGATTTATATAGAAGAGCAAAAACGACATTAAAAAATTAACGGAGTTGCAAATGGTGGAGAAAAAAGTTGAAGGAACATCTAACAGAATTCCAAGCAATGAATTGGAAAACTAAGAAAGAATACGGAATGTTGAGCAAAAGTGGAATGCGTTGGTTCATGGAAATAATGAAATGATTGAGAGGAAGGGACAGTATGAGCAAATACGTAGATGACAAAGTTGGGAGAAACTCAGAGAAATGCGGAAAGTTGGCCAACTCTGTAAGAAGTGCAGGCGTGGTTGAAGTATTTATTTAAAAATATACGCAGTGTGCATAAAGAAAAAAATAATAATAGCATTCCTAATGCTATTTTTATTAAAATTTTTTTTCTTATTATATTTAATAGTATATCCTGTATTCATTCTTCGTATTTCACTTAAGTCTGTTGTTAATATGCGAAAATAAATGCATTTAAGTTCTGTTGATGCAATAACATTTTTCCGAAGCGTATTTATATATGCATAATTTAGTAAAAACAGCAACAGAAAATACATAAATATGATGATGGAAAAAATATCTCTTGCGACATGTCCCGTGCGACAGTGAATAAAATAAAAAATAAAAAAGATAATTTTTGCATAAAATTAAAACCATTTTGAAGAAACATCAACGCACAACATTCCTAAGTTGGGCACATTTAAATATTGCCACCTGTTAGCTAATATCGGCGTTTGAATTGTCATTTGTCGCGAAAACCACTACTGTGTGAATGCCCTAATTTTTTCAATTATCATGAAAAGGAAAAATTGCCCAAAATTAACTTTAATACTAATTAAAGGATTAATGAAAAGTTGCATTAAAGTCCGAACAGTTTCTAAGTCTTCCTAACAACAATCCATAACAATTTCACTGCAAACGGATGAACTACAAATAAACCAACTTTCACTTTTAATATGAAAATTAGTAAAAAATAACAGCAGAATTTATTGTAACTATTAATTCATTAATTAAATTAATTTTAAGGAAAAATGATTAATATAACAAGTTCACAGAAGTTTCAGAAAAGTAAATTTAAAAACTGCGGTCCCTGATCGCTCAACATCCGATGTGTTCCTTGATTAGGAGCACAGACCTACTACATACAATCCCATACAATAATTACTAGAGGTGATGAGTAAAAGAAAAGTTGAGTAAAATGTGTAAAAGTGAATTGTGGCAATTCATTCATAAAAAACTTCCTAAGTTTTCGCAATGCCCATGATTTATATAGAAACCCAATTAGTTGGAAACTAGTGGGCGACTTGAAATTTTCATCACAATCTTATTCTAACTTACGCTATAGCCCACCTACAACCATAAAGGAACGTCAATACTAATAAATATGAAAGCATCCCTTTGCAAACTCACGAGAGTGATAGCTAGCTTCTGGTCTATCGGGAAACAAACAGCCAAAATGGGCATCCCTCACAACACAGTAGTGGCCTTATAATTAGAAACGATGTTCTAAGAAAAATAAAATCACTGTGCATATTTTTGGAAGACGTGCACTGTGAATTATGAGCACTGTTATTCTTAGAATAGGCGATGAGCATTTTAGTTAGAAAGACACGTTGATATTTGATGGTTGAGTTCTGAAAATTCTCACATTGTTTCTCTGATTGTGTTTCTTGGCTGGTCACAAAATTAGAAACGCGCAGTTTTTTCTTAAATTTTCTATATTTATCTTGGAGTTAGTGTTAAAGTAAGTATACTGAAAAAATCCATAGATTAGCTTTTCTAATTTTAGTTCATCTCAATTGTTAGAATGGGTAAGAAATAGTCATGCTCCCGAAATTGAGGGAGCTAATTGTACAGTGTTACAAAAAGGAAAAATTTCAATGTCGGCTATCGCAAAAAGGTGTGGCTGCTCCAAAAAAATGGTATTCGGAGCAATTCATTTGTACAAAAAAACCGAGAAACTTTGAAACCCCAGCCCGGAAGCCTAGACCTCGAAAAATAACTCCAGCGGATGATAGGCATATTTGTAGGACCAGCAAGAGCAACCCTTTTATGTCTTCGCATGATATAAAAGCCGAAGTTGCAGAGCAATTAAACGTAGAAGTCTCTGCTCGGACAATAAGAAGGCGCTTACAAGAGGCGGGACTACGTGGGTGCAACGCACAAAAAAAACCGCATGTGTCAAAAAAAAAAGTTTTATGAAGCGGTTACGATTTGCTAAGGAAATGCTCAAAAAAGATTCAAGATTCTGGAATAGAGTTCTCTGGAGTGACGAATCGAAACTCAATTTATTCCAATCTGATGGAAAAACATATGTGAGGCGTCTTCCAGGCAAAGCTTTGGACCCCAGGTATACTGTGAAAACAGTGAAACACGGTGGCGGATCTATTATGGTCTGGGGAGCATTTTCTTGGCGTGGCGTGGGCCCAATTGTGCGCATTGACGGAATCATGGACCAACATCAATATAAAAGCATTCTGGAAAATGTAATGGAACCATATTCCTTTGAGAACATGCCGGTTCACTACATTTTCCAGCATGACAATGATCCAAACCACACTTCACGGTTAGTAAAGCGTTGGCTTTTGGAGCACTGGTCACCGCAAAGTTCTGATCTCAACCCAATTGAGAACTTATGGGCAATTGTGAAACGAGATCTCAAGGACAAAAGTCCGAGAAATAATAATGAATTGTTTCAATTGGTGCAGCGAAGCTGGGAGAGCATATCTGTTGAAAGATGCCAAAATTTAATACAAAGCTTGCCGAGAAGACTGCAAAATGTTATAAAAAATAAGGGTTATAAAATATTAAAATTATGCTAATTTTGTTGAACTTTTTGAAGATATATTTAAGTTTTCCTTGTCGTTTCTAATTATTTGACCAAGATGAATTTGTGTTTAGTATTAAGTTTTTTTTTTTTTTTTGGATTGTAGTAATGGTGAACATTTTTTATGTTAAACTGAAAGACTACTTATTTTTGTATTATTTCTAATAAAAAAAAATGATGTGGCGTAATAAATTTTAAAATTGTATTAGTAAAATCAAATGCTGCTATCTCGTTTCTAATTATAAGGCCACCAGTTATACTAAGTGTTGTAAGCAACCGAAGAAAAAGGAAACGATTTTCTATTTCTTTTTTGAATATACTGCCTTATGGAAGGAAAGAATGTCTACCCTGGGCAAACCACTGTTTGAGGGTCTCAAACAACTGTCTAGCTCAGGCGTCAACAACCTAATAAGGTTCATAAACCGCACAGACTGGATATAGTCAGGTTGTAAATAAACATTAAATAAGTTGGGAGCGAGAATGTGGCAACAAAATGATGCGCTAGTTGGTTTCTGGATGAATCACCACTTTAACCAACCAGCTCTAACTTATCTATATATGCCTTAGTCCTTTTATCCCACTAAATAGGTGTGAGCATCTATGGGTATATTTTATTCATGCGTATATATTATTTTTGGCAAATAATTGATGTGAAAATTCTTAAGCCACAGTTTAGTATATCTTAAATAGTTTGAACGTCGTAATTACTCAAATCACTAATCTCACACTAGCAAGTCATAAATTAAAAACTAGACATCAAGTGGAATGGAATTCTGAAAGGAATTTTATCTATTAAAGAGAAAAAATAATACTTCAGTGTAAGTTTTTGTTTTTTCGATTATCCCCGAGAATTCCATGAAACATGTTTTACGCAACTAATAATAATTCTGATAACAATCACAAACCTGTTGCACAACTCGTGCATACAAACACCTCAAGGCCACTTGTCACTAAACAGTTGAGAGGGGAGAAAACAAGTGAGTAGAAGATTCTGTGTATATATGTAAATGTGAATATATATACACAACTATCTTTAAGCTGGATACAGTGACGTACATAGAAATTCAGACGAAAGGTGTTAGTACTCATGGAACTTTCATTGAAGAACTTATGATTGACCCGATGTTATGAAATATGGGCGCTGGTGACATTCAATTAAAAGTGGCTAAAGGATATTGAAAAAAATTTGTAGCAGACTGCAAATGAACTGAAACTGATATCGAACATTATGTAGGGCAAGCTTCCAAAATCAAATTTCTTAACATACTTTGCGTAGTTATTGGTGACTATAAAATTCGGAAACTGAAAATATAACAGAAAACACTGCGGTTCTTACGGGCTACAGTGACTAAAAGAACTCATTTGGTAGTTATGCGGCTAAAGCCTTAACGAGCGACATGTCCTTTGGAGCAAAATTCAATAATATAAAAATGAAGGGTTTTTCAAAAGACGAGCCCAGAAGTTGTTTTAAAATAAAACATGTCAAAACTTTAATTTTTTCAGGTTTCACAATTTTTATTCAAAATACAGCTCTTAACTATTCTATGTGAAAAATGTCTAGCAGGAGCGCGTCTAGACGCTGCCAAGCACGCATTCAGTTGTGCAATCTCGATATAATTATTGTGTTTAAGCTCTGGAATCGTTGTTTTGGTTTTTAAGTGGCTTTTCGAAAAGTAAAGTCTATGTGAATAAGCCAGCATTTGCAAAACAAAAATAAACTACGAAAACGAATATGTAAATTTTTCAGTGGAATACCTTTAAAATGATAGCATAGAAATCTAAACCTCTCTTACAAAAAAGTCTAAAATAGCATAAAAAGTTTTATTATTTTGATTTCTTTGATACAATTTTAAACATTTTTATGCAAACCTTTTAAACTTAAGCGCTTCTACCATTTTTCGGAACATATATTTTGAAAAGATAATTATTTAAAAAAGAACCTCAGGTTTTTGGAAGCGTTTTCAAATCGGTTCAGCTCAGGTAAGTCTTAACATTTTTTGAAAATTTTGAATACAAGTATTAGAGTGCAGAACATTTTATAATTCCGAAGGAAAAAAGTACCTTTTTTTGCATGGAACCCTCGCATGTACACACATACACATAATATAGGTATGTCAATAATTTATAAAATGGAAATGTAAACTTTCTTGCTGTAATCTTACAATATATGGTAAATACGTACCTTATGTCTCTTTCAGCATTATTATTCTGTTATCAGCCTATTGAGTTTTAAATAATCTTCCAAAAAGATTGTAGGATGGGTTTACGTGGGCGACAGATAAGTTCACGGCCTAAGGTACTCAATAAATGGAAAGTATACTTAATTTTAATGAATAATCCCTGGACTGAAATACGACTTTTATTTCTAAATTTCAAAACTCTTATTGCTCGTAACACCTTTTTTAAATTGGACAAAAGAAAGATTACCTAGAGTCTAGACAGCACCTTAAAACAGTCGGTAGGTTTCTGTGAATTCCTTTAGCTTTCAAGGCATCACTCACAACACGATCCGTCCAACTATCAAACCGTCGATGATTATCAAGCGGTGTGGTTATTTGCGGTATCCAGCTAGCTAATGTTTTCCGAGAGGGATGTCCTCCCATGCATCTCTTCTTTGTTGAATAAGCAGCTCCTTTTTTGCTATTAAATATGCAGGTGCAGAGTTCCGTTTAAAACTTCTTTCGGTGTATTTCCTTCATTAACAACTATATTTTGTTATAATCTAAATAAATCATGATGAATCCATTCCGGCACAAGACCATTACGTTAGGAATTCAAAATTGTGCCTGTACCGCGTTCGCCTAGGGCCACCTTCCATCTAACATTAATTTTCGAAAGATGCAAAATAAAGCAATATTCAGTAATTGCTTAATAAAATACTTGTACCTATATTAAATTATTTCATAGAAATCTACATCAAAACTTTGTTCGTGGCACCGGCTAATTTTAAGTGGCTTATTCTGCCAAACTTTATTATATTTACCATATCTATCAAATTGTAAAATCAGACAGCAACCATGCCTACTTCTGGATATTCCTTTGTCCGTGTAACAAATAACTCAATTTGAGTTAAATTTTCAAAACTTTCCACACAAGTACTAGAGCTCAAGATTCCCGGGTACCGAACAGTTTAAGTAGCTCGATACTCACTCGAAGCTCGTTCATTGCTCAGCTGCTCAAATATTTGTTCGAAACTTTCAAGCTTTTGTCGAAAAGTCTATATAATCAAAAGTATTACTAGAAAACAACTCGATATTCTAGAGCTCACGCTCGAAAATTTACAAATAATAAAAATTGAATAGGTGTGCCGATACTCATTGCTGATTTTTGTGGACTATTCGAAAATGTACGAATAAAATCGAGGGCTCTACCATCTATTCGTACATATATAATGCTCCGCATCAGGCAGCTGGAAGTCACTGAAAAAAAGTTTAAAGCCGCTATATATTGTATTAGCTTGCAGTCACATTATAGTAGCAGGATGCTCCCTCAAGGACTTTATTTTCATAGATTTTTTACGCAGCTGCAGAGACAAAGAATATGGGAAAAGTGTTTTATACAATCTCTGTGACCCTGTCGCTCTGTCGCTCTGACCAACATATGACATTGATATTTCTTTTAATTATTTATTTATTTATGTAGTTAAGTCTTATATAACAATAACTCACTTATAGGTTATTTACAATTCGGTGTTTAAACTACGAGAATTAATAAGACACTAAAATTACTATTCCATAATTTAGAAGTATAAGTATTTTTACAAACTTAATGTATTTAAAATAAATTATTTGTAAAATTCGCTCACGAATATTATAAATTTAGACTTGGACGAAAATACAATAAATAAAAGGATAAAGAATCTGAGAAGAAATTCATTTCTCTTAAGACTCTATAATTGGAACATTTCTAGTGTAACTACTTCCAATTTGTTAAAAAAAAGTTCATTATTCAATAAGCGATATGAAAATGAATGCAAAAGATAGTGACAGTCAACTAAGCCATTAACAATATCCAAGACAAATTAGGGAGAGAGAATAGTTCTCTTACAATTAAATTATTTTAAATTGATCAGCCTACATCAGGAACTATATGATGGTGGACCTAATACCACAAGACTCAGAGGTCGGAGAGCGAAGCGAGCAAATAGCTTTTGGATCTTGTAATGTGGCAATGAAAATCAACTTTGGATCGAACTAGGGACGTATACTCGTAGAAGATCTTCATGGTATACGGATCAAATTAGCATAGCGTAGGATGTGGCAATGGTACAATTAATCAGACTTAGGAATAAAAACCTTGAGTCGAAAATAACACCCAGGTTGGAGATCTTATTGAAAGTGCTGCTGGGACCAGAGCTGCCAGCAGCTGAGTAGAAAGTGGGGAAAAGGCAACCAAATTTTCGGGAAAAAGCATGGAAACTTTTACTTATATTAAGTTAACTTTTTTGACACCCCACAGTAACTTCATTAATATCAGTTTGAAGCTTAATCAGATTGGACGGATTACATTGCTAGAATAGGTTTCTAAGTCATCCACATATATAAAGATAATTTGAATATATAAAGCAATTCACAAATATAGAAGAAATATAATTTTATACACGCTAAAAAAATTGAATAAAACCCTGGCTAGTTTGGCCACTGAGCGTGACTTTTTCTTCTGCTTAACAATCCGTGGTGGACCATAGCTTCATCAACAATTTTTCCTCTTTTTCTTCCTCCAATGGATGTTAAAATGAAAGGTTTCCTAGCATTTCGCTCTTTCGGCATGCGCAGTACGTGTCCAATCCATCTAATTCGTTGGGCTTTGATAAAACGTATTCTATTTTGTCTTTGAACGATTTCTTCGATTTCATTGTTGTAGCAAATGCGGTAGCTGCCATCTATTGTTGCAACCGGACCATATATTTTCCTTATGATACGTCTTTCGAAGCACATCAGCTGATGAATATAATTTGTTTTCAGCGTCCATATTTCTGCGCCATACCTATGTATGTAAGGACGGGTCGTATCAGTGCTTTGTACATTCTTATTTTCTGTGCTCTGGACAAATCTTTTGACTTAAATAGTTTTACGTTAACACAATAGGTGTTATTTGCAGCTTGGATCCGGTCGTTAATAGCTACCGCCGAATCTTTATCTGCTGATAGTTTAAAACCCAAGTATTTAAATTCAGTGATATTTTCGAAAACAAAGTTGTTTATACTTAGGTCATCGCGTGTCGTGTTGTTGGCTGACCGAATCATGTATTTGGTTTTCTCGGTATTTACATGTAGCCCCAGAGCTTTTGCATTTTTATCAATAAATTTTAAGACGCGTGTAAGAGTGTTTCTGTCTTTGGCCATAATAAGAATATCATCAGTTCGTGTTCCATTCGTGTTTATTTCTTGAACAGTCGTGTGTAGCATTAAATTGAATACTAAACATGACAATGCGTCTCCTTGTTTTACTCCGGATATGATTTTGAATGGGTCTGATAGGCTTCCTTGCACCAGTACCTTACTTGTTGTGTTCGACAATGTACAGAGAATCAAATTAATTAACTTCAAAGGTATTCCAATTTTCTGAAAGCAGTATTTTATTTGTTTTCTATTTATACTGTCAAATGCCTGTTTGAAGTCAACAAAGAGGCAAAATATATCAATTTTATATTCGTAAAACTTTTCGAATATCTGGTGGACAGTAAAACCTTGATCAATCGTTGAGCGGTTGTTTCTAGAACCACGTTGGTAATCGTCTAGGATGTCTTCAGCATAAATATTCAGTCTTTCAAATAGAATGTTAGTAAATACTTTATAACCTGTATTACGTAAAGATATGCCTCTGTAATTTTCGCATTCAGTTTTATGTCCTTTTCTGTGTATAGGACTGAGTGTAACTAACTTTGTCAAATGTCTTTTGTCGAATTACGTATTTAAGAACTTTCCAACTGCTTAGTAAGTGTTTACAATTGTTTGATCTTCATAAGAGACACTCAATGACTTCCTTGTATAAGTTGGCAGCTCCCAACCTAAAATAATGGTGCACAAAATAATGGTTCCCCGAACTTTTTTAACTTTACAGTGATCCGCTATTCATAAGTTCAAGCTTAGTCTATCTTTCAAAGAGTTTAACCTCAACTTGCACCTTTCCGCTTCCTAAGTCAAGTGATTATTTTTCGCAAACTTTCAATGCTCTCTGTCCCACTGTGCGCAGCGATCATTATTCGGTGTCTTGTGTTCTTGAGTGTTGATGAGACGGCGACATGGTAATTGCTACTGCGCAACGGTTACCACATACTCGTAGGCCATTGAATTACACCAGCCACAACAGAGCAGAATTATCCGCAGCGGCAAAGTAATAATACCAGCAACAAAGTTCTAAAATGAAAATAAAGCGAACCAACAAATTGTGACCAACAAAGTATGTAGTTGCTTGGCTGAGCAATTATGATGGCTGACAGCGCTTGTGGCTATGTGGAGCTATCAAGTTGATACTACGTACGATTATATAGAACATACATATGTGTGTGTAAACATGTTTTGTCGGTGATCAATGCTGTTGCTGCCACTTTTTTACTGCCGTATCAAATTAAATTACTGTTGTTGCTTGAACCCTTAAGGTAATCGTATCTCAAATTTGACCACACAGCAGATGCTGGGCTATCAGTTGTTATTCTAATGATCAATTTATGTGTTTGGGCACATGTGTGTGTGTGTGTGAGTGTCTGTTATGAGTATGTAATCTGGCGCAAAATACTGCCGTGTTGCAGGTTACGTATGTTTGAGAATAGATACGCTGACATACGAGTCGATTACAAAATTATGACAACAAATGCGGTTGACTGATGGCATTAGTGCACCGACGCTGCTGTGGCTATTGCTCAATTCTAATGAGCGCTTAGGCTCGCAGCCAATGGAGATTAGGAAGGTGACAGCGTAGCTGATGACGATTCAATGATTCGATAGGTGATGGAGTGGCTTTCGGAGTCTAAGAATTTCAGTGCTAGAATGTCTGCAGGTGATGCTGCTGCCGCTGTTTGCGTACTCATTCCCAGCATACTCATGCAGCAAATGCCAACTGACAACGTATGTTTGTTCATAGAGGCAAAATAAATTTACACTAACACTTACAACAACAACAACAAATGAGCAACAGCAATGAAGCGTTAAAATTGTCAAATCATTAAGCAATCAGCGCAGTGCGGCCAAGACCAAGAGCGCTGTGCAGGCCAAGTTGGTAGCAACAGCCGGTAGCGCTGGTCACTAGGCGGTCCAGCCAGCGTGACGTTGGCTAAACTAAGACGCAACAGTGACAAGTAATAAAAGAGTAATAAAAAGCTACAAAAAACCTGTCATTAGTACCATGACGGCGAAGCAACAGTTGTCCAAGTAAATATAATACACAGATGCATATAATTATTTGTTCTTATATAAATATGTACATAAGTACTTGCATATCAGTTTTTTACCAAATTTCCAAGCCGACACAAATGTCAGCTGCTGTTTAATGTCTTTTTCTGCGTTAAAACTTATTTTAATTATTTTCCGCCACTGTCATCGCCATCGCCTTTGCTGTTGTTGCTGTTTTATTTGCCCAGTAATTACGTGCCGCATTGCTTACTGTTTGCTGATGCTTTGTGTTAAAATTTAATTTGCAACTTTTTTCTCTTTACCAGCACTTCAGTCATTTGTTTATTTTCGTATGGATAGCACCGGCATGTTGCAAGTGTCCAAGATGTGCTGCCCTGTAGTTGCTACCTTACACATATTGCACATGCAATAGCAGCAACAAAACTCGCAGCAGACTCAATAGATTTCGCAACTCATGCGCCAAAGGCGAGCTGCAAATCATGCAATTAATGCTTCCTATACCTTTTTGCATTTCGTTGCATTGCTGTTATGGAGTTTTTCCCTATCAAAGATGGATGCAAAACGCTGCTCCTCCTTTATCCATTGCGAGGCAGCACATTCTGATATGTGTGACTGTTGGCGACACCCGTCGGTTGAATCTGTTCACTTCTCCGCCTCCCAGGTAGTTCTTGTGACTAATTAGCAGCAGTTACTTGCAGAAAAAACTACAAGTCGGCTTGTTAAACAGGAAAATTTTGCTTACTTCGTGTCATATTCATGGAAATGTTTACGCTGAGCTCATAAAGCAGTTTGATGTGTATATAGGGTGACTAGATAGCAATGATTATTTTCCAATTTCTATGCTTCAGCAGGTGTCAAAGTAGCTAATGACATACAGCTGTCAAAATATGTATGCATCTTTTCCTGCATGCCAAATATGTAGAAATTAATAAAAAAAAGTATTTGTCGATATTCGAAAAAAAACTCGAAAATATCAGCTGTTAATATCCAACGTAAATTTTGTTAAAATTGTTTTTCGATAAAAAGTCGCCAAATAGAAAATTTTTATTCAAATTGAAGAAAACATAGTCGCCTTAGCAGCCAGTATCGAAAAAGACCTAAAAATGTCGATTACACAACGGCAAACCCGCAACAAATAATACGAGTAACACTTCAATATTTCGACTAGTTTTGAATATTTTTCTTGCCTCTTTTGTAAAACGTAAAATTTATTGTCTTAAAAAAGTTTATTGTCTTATCCAATAAAAAATTTTAAAATATTTCGTAAAATTTTCATCCAAATTCCACGGTTTTTAATTAGAATTTTTTTTGGCAGATTTTTTGCATAAAGTTTTATTGTAAATGTATAGTAAATTTTAGTACTAAAGTACAAGTTTAAGTTGCTAAAAAAATATTAATTTGTGGTAATATTTTCCCCTTGACAATTTTTTTATATTTTTTTAATTAAAAAGTTTGTGGAATTTTAAAATTTTTTTATGAAGTTTGATGCTTGGATTTATATAGCTTTTATTAGACACTAAAACCTTATTTAAATAGAAACTCTGAATAATTAAAATAAAGAAATAAAGTATTCAAATCAGCTAAACTGATCAAAATATGGATCGATATCACATCCGGAGTGTATATATGCTTGCTTAGCTCGAGTGCCTTAAGATTAAAAGGTATATCTGAACTTAAATGTGGGGATATGAAAGGACATTTAAAGATCTTAGAAGACTTCCTACATAGTCCCATTCTTCATAGGGATTATATACTATCACCCAAACCAATACTTTTCAGGAACTCCTAAGTTATAATTAATGAACGCACAGACTGGAGAACTAACTCTATCACCTCCAAACCTGGCTCCCAGCTATGGTTTACTGATGGGTCCAAATTGGAAAATGGTAGAACAGGGGCTGGAATCAATGGGCCTAAATTCAAAAAATCGATTCCGATGGGATTCTACCCAACAATATTCCAGGCAGAAATACATGCCATTGAAATATGTGTGAGAGAATGCCTTAGAAGGAAAATGAGAGGTACTCACATCTACATACTTTCAGACAGCCAAGCGGCTCTAAAAGCCCTTCTATCAACAACTATCACCTCTAAATTGGTAAATGATTGCCTAAACCTTATCAACACGTTAGGAAACCTCAACATAGTAACACTAGGCTGGATTCCGGGACATGAGGGACATGAGGGAAATGAAATGGCTGATGACCTTGCAAAACAAGGAGCAAATATGCAACTTACTGGTCCTGAGCCTTTCTGTGGACTGACAAAAGGCCACATTAATGAATTCCTTAGGAAATGGGAAGAAAGAAAATTTTCTGCACACTGGCTAAACTGTGCCGGTCAGGGTCAAGCCAAACTATTCCTAAGTTCCAACAAAGGAATATCTGACAAGCTTCTCTCACTAAGCAGAGTAGATCTGCGTCTTTTAACAGGATATCTTAAAGGTCACTGCAGCCTGAGGTATCATCTAAACAAATTGGTTTATCTGAGACCAATGTCTCCCGCTTTTGCTTGCTTATAGTATATTGAAACTTTGCTGTGACATTGATTTTATTAGTTTCCTCATATTTTATGCGGCCGCCGTAGCCGAAGGATTGGTGCGTGACTACCATTCGGGGGCGCGTAGATTCGAACCTCAGTGCATGAAATAGCAAAAAAGTGTTTTCTAATAGTGATCGCCTCTCGGCAGGCAATGGCAAACCTCTGAGTGTACTCTGCCATGAAAAAACTTCTCATAAAAACCATTTGTCGTTCGGAGTCGGCTTAAAACTGTGGCTCACACCGCAAATAGGAGCTCGGCCAAATACCCAAAAGGGGTGTGCATGCCAAATATTTATTTATTTTTAATATTTAACTAAATTTTATTTATTTATTTATTTATTGATTTAGTCTATGAACACAAGTTTCTTACACACTATTTTCAAAGAAAAGTAGAGTAACTATCGACTAGGACTTAAGTAGCCAAAAATAGAATATAAAATAATTGAAAATACACTTTTCATAGATGATAAATCTAGTTAGATCGAAATCGAGATTTAGTTAAATTCACTTAAGGCCCTAACAAGGGAGACCCGAGAAAAAGTAAAGAGCTAATAATTAATTATTTCCAAAAGAAAGGGGCAGTCGATAATGGTATTGATGATGTTATACGAATTAAATGTACTAGTACGTAATCATTTTTCAAACCAGGATTAACAGGGAGTACAGGTCTTAAACATATACATTGTTTAAGATTTTATAGTTGCCTAACTGAATTATCCTTCCTGAACGAGTTTATTCAGGCATAAAAAACATGTAACAGAGAGTAAATTTTCGAAAGAATTAAACTCATAACAATAAATATTAATAATGGGCTCTATAAGTAGATTCTGCAAACATATAATTCATTAAATAGTCCTGGATATACATTTTGTTGTTTAAACATCAAAATTTATTTTGTCGCCTTCAAAATGGGCTCCATTCGAAGCTATACACATATGCCAACGATCCGTCCAGTCATCAAAGCTCCTTTTAAACGCGTTTGAAGAGATCTTCTTCAGCTCCTTCAGCGAATTCTCCTTAATGGTCTCATTTGACTCAAAGCGGCGTCCGCGGAGTGAAAATTTAAGCTTTGGGAAAAAGAAAAAGCCACTGGTGGCTAAATCCGGTGATCACGACGGTTGTTGGATGATATTTGTTTGTATGTTTTTGGTCAAAAAGGTGTTCACAAAATGAGCCTTGTGAGACGGTGCGATATCATGCTGCAAGTTCCATGAGTTTTCCTTCCACAAATTGGGCCGTTTCCTACGCACATTCTCTCACAAACGTCGCATAACTTCCAAATAATATTCTTTACTTACCGTAGAACCATTTGGAACGAATTGACGTGGTTTTTTGGGTTCGGCTCATGTCAATAGCGCCATTCAGCCGCATGTTGACTGGCTTGCATGTCAACTCATTTACCCACGTCTCATCACCTGTAATGATGCGTTGGTTAATACGTTCGCGGACACTAAACATTTCAGGGAGCTGCAAAAATAGACAGGCAATTATTTTTGAAACTAGTTGTAATATTCAAAATCTGATTATACATATATTATAAGAGTAGTCAGAACATCGTATTTTAACTATTATATGAAAGTACTTAATGAGTCAAGTGGTCAATACTTTGAAATGTATATTAATTACAAAAACTTAAAGTTACATGAAATTAAATGAACAAAACTTAGCTTTAAAATTTTAATGCTGTAGCATCCACGTCAATGTGCATCATCATAAAAATGAATGCTATAGCATTCACGTCCGCGAACGTGTTAAACGTTGGGTCCGAATTCACTTGCTCAAGCATGTCTTCAGCCACCTTCTTCCGATGAATTTTTTGACAAAAATTCAACTCTCTTGGGAAGAGCCGAGCAGCCACGCGTCTCATGCTCAATTGATGGTGTAAAATGCTGCGAATTGATTCTTGAGACACGCTAAGGTCACGAGCTACCTCCCTCAAATTTAAATGATGGTTTTCTAGCACCATTTCCTTTAGTTTGTCCACGTTTTCATCCGTTGATGGGCAACCAGATCGGGATAAATCGGGTTCCTCTGCAAAAGCCTTATACCACTCGTAAACCCGCCCGATAAAGCACACTCGCCATAGACTCTTTGTAACATTTTAAACCATTCGGCATACGAAATCCTGTTCAAAACACAAAATTTGAGACAAATTCTTTGTTCGATATTTTTATCCATAGTGAAAATTGCAGAGCGCATCTGCGGTTCACTGATATAATTAAATGCCAAAAACAAGCAAATCGACAAATCACGCTCAAATACTGCGACACTATAGGGGACAGTTGCACCAACATTCTAGCAAAAAAAATTAGACATATATATGTGTAACGCGCGCTTTTTAAATGAATAATTCCCGATATATTTTGACAGAATGTATATTAACATGTCATAAATGAAAGCCGAAAACTGTGCTTGCGGTAATTCGCTATTAAAGGCTTGCCCTGTTTTAACCCAATATGTCTGTCCACAGACCCAGCAGTACAGTTTTTTGGAAAATTGAAGTTGACTTACGAAATTTCAAGTTTGTAACTTCTACCACAGAAAAAATCTGCAATACTTATTTAAATACCAAAGAAGGTGATGTGAAATTCATTAGCAATGGCACTCTTTCGTTTGCCAAGTTATAGAAGTCACGAAGTGAGAAAAAATTAACTTACAAATTAACGTGAATGCTGATTTATTTAATAAACAAATTATTTCTAGTTCAGAAAATATTAAAGAAAGAACAAAAAAAAAAAAGATTTACTTGTGAGTAACTTTAAGCAGAAGTTGGAGGGACGAGGAGGATATTGGTCAGTATTTGGGGAAAAATGTTATTATTACGCCGTCAGACAATGTTGATGTAGATTGCGCTACCAGATAAGCCGCAGTGGCAATTTGACGGATATTGAATTTCATTTAGGAGGAATGCTATTTATATCCCTTGCCTTGAGCACTTCTAGTGTTGTCAGGCACCATCTGACGTTTCCCTTGGAAAAACAATAAAACTGTTTGCACTCGTTTCACATGACACAATGACAAGAAAATATATCGAAAAATGTTGCTATGTTTTTAATATTTATAAAAAAAAATCTGCTGCTTTCTTGAATCACAATCGTTACAAGAATAAAATTATATATATCCTTGTGCAAATGTGACTTGTTCCGGATGTGTCCAGGCTTAATCTCAAAGGAACAGCCCACTACTGCCACTTTTATTCTCTTTACACGGAATGAACTGTAGCCTTTGCTTGAGTATGTTCAGGGACTAATTGCACCTTTTCGCACCCGAACGGGCACGAATTTTATGGTCGTATCTGGTATGGCTCACTTATCTGATTGCAATGGAATGGCCGGTGGGTTATAGCATTCAGTGCGCTTAAGTTTTGGAGTTAAAATCTTGGCATAGGCAAAAAAATGTATTTACTATTTTTTCCGTTCTAAGTGCTTTGTGTAAGTTTCCTCCAGAGCATAAATTCAAGTTTGAAAAGGAATTTTATTCACGAAATTTTTCGGTACATAATTATTCTAAAAAAAATTAACTTAATCTTGACACGCTTAAATGAATACAGTCGTGGCAACGGTAACGATGCGAAGATTTGTAAATTTAAATATTTAAGTTGTTTAATTCAAAAATTGCCAATTTACTTATATTTGATTTGAAAAATTCGCATGCCCAGTAACGGACTCGGACTAGGGCCTTCAGCATCGTCCTCACATAATACCATTGCCGTCATATGGGAGCTCTGCATTTATTTACGTTTTCTACTCAGCCGTTTTCTACTCGGACATTAATATTTTTTCCGAAAGCCAAGCTGCAATCAAGGCACTGTCGTCGCCGTATTGCAGCTCTCTTCTCGTGAACTCCTGTAAGGAGGAACTTAAACGTCTCGAACGTGCAGGAAACATCTTCCTGGGCACAGGAATATAGAGGGAAATGAAATTGCCGATGAGCTTGCCAGGAAGGGGGCGGCAGAACCGGATCCAGCTGCGCTCTTCTCAGACATTGGTATCCCCTTGGCCGTCGTTAAAGGGAAACTACACAACTTCTTTCTAAGAAAAGCGCAAGACAGATGGAGGTCTGTCTCATCGTGTGCCATTTCAAAAGCACTATGGCCCCAATACGATATAAACAGAACGCTTAAGGTGATGGGAACCCCCCGCCAATCAATTTCCAAACTCATTGCGGTGATCACTGGCCACTGGGTGGTCGGCACTCATGCGGAGAAGCTTGGAATTCCGTACAACCCCCATTGCAGAAGCTGTGGGGATCCTGCAGAGAAAGAGACTATGCAAGGAGACTTTCTTGGAAAGAGACTTTCTCTGCAAATGTCCGGCTTTGGCGGCTAGGCGCTTGAGATTCCTCAGCGTCCCCTTTGGAGATGACTTGATGAAATTCTCCAGCCTAGATCCCTTTTCTCTCCTCCGCTATATCAACAGCACTGGATGGCTGTAGACGGTTTTATCTCCTCCCTTAATCCTTTCATAGGTAGTGGTCCACTTTGTGGTATCAAAACGGCACATAAGTGCTACTTGTAGTGTACCTGGGGTACTCTTGCCATCTTACCTACCTCCCTACCTACCTACTCAGCCGTTTTACTTTCAAACTCCGAAGAAGGGAGTCAAAACTAATAGTAAATGAAGACTTATCCCGGAATACTCTTTTTAGAGATTAGCCACAATTTTGGGCAAGATTTCGTCACGAAATTGATATTGTAAATTTTATGTTTCTTATAAAACTTTCATCAGCTGAAAATTTACCTCATGATTTTTTATGAATTCATTTGCGCTTATTTCTCATAAACTTTCTCATTTTTTCCTATACTTCTACGTTTTCTAAGACCATTTGAAGAATAAAGCAAAAAATGTTCACTTGTGGAATTAACAAAAATGTTGGTGTTATTTTAAAGAAGACATGCGATATTTCCTTCCTACATCATTTTCAGCTCAAAAACATCTGAACAGGCTTTTCAGCATCGACTTATTTCCGTGTGAGCCCAAATGTTTACTTTTGTTTTCTGATTTAGTTTGAGCTTTCCCTTTTTTTCAAAGCAAACTGCATTAATATTTACTCGCATACTAATGCATATGCATTTTATTGCAAGACTCATATGAATATTAATTAAAGTTGTTGATGCATGATGACATGCATACATATATACATATCTACATATGCATATTCATATTCAAAGTAGTAACTGAACGTGCGCACGTGTCGCATAGCAAAGTTCAATTTTTCGCTTACATTCTTTATGTTGCCAGTTGCGAAAATAGTTCTTTTCATAATAATGCCAAGGATATTTTTCGTTCGTAAAAAATGCAAACAAAAAATGGGGGAAAAAGCAAAAAACAGCCATATCACTTTTGTCTACTTTTTAGCCTACCCTGGCATTGTGAAGAAGCCCGTTAGCGATGGTTTTTCACGTCACTCAACACACAGCGACCAGCCTGTCCTTCGATGTAGCCCTTTTCATAGTTTTTGAGTTTCTGTTACCAGTCAACAATGTTTACTGAAGAGCAAAAAACCCGATTTACACATTCATATGCAAGGAGGGGAGAATAAAGGCACAGTAATGGTTGCTAAAAAAAAGGATAAGTGCGCTGATAGCAGACAGATTCGTATCGTGGTCGAGCGTTGAGAATGACTTTTACACGCGGCTGAAATGAAGGATTTTTGATATTGAAAAAATAATAATGATTTTCAGTAAAAGGGCAAAGTGCGAGGTGAAGTGGTAATTAAGGTGCTTAAATACAAATTATTATATTTATTGTATGCCAGTGTGTGGCATGCAGGACCCATACTCAGCTAGCCAACGGTGGCAATCTCATTGTTCGTTGATATGCCGGGCAAAGTGCTAGGAGATATGGTGACCGGTAAACCGCAAGGAATTCCAACAAGTAAACTTGATCGTGCAACATATCCAATCAATATTTACGTGTGTATGTAGGTAATTAATATTGCTGCACTCATATTCATACTTATGCAAATACAAGACTCCATACGTACGTAAGGCCACATATCCCTCAGTGTTGCAAGTGCTTGGTAAACTTTTTTCTCGGCTGGCAGTCAGCCAGGTAGGCAAATATGCCTTACAAACTTGAGCCGCAGCTACATGTCACTCTGACTGGTTGGCCTGAAGGGCTGACAGGCTCTGGTGAGCATTCTTCACAGGCGACCACAATAGCAGACACCCAAAACTCTACACAGCTAACATACATACTATATATTTGCATGGACTGTGCGAATAAAAGGAATTTGTGGTGTCGGCAGAAAGTGTGCTCATAAATGCATATCTACCCATGTATGTAGTTATATGTGCTATGTTGCAAGAATTCTTTGTTGCAACTTTATCCTTTTATACTGTCATCTCTAGCACTCAGTTTTTCTTCGCTTTTTTTTTGAGGTTTCCTGGGAGCGAAGTTTTAAGTTTCATATTTTTGAGACTTTAATCCAATCGATGGCATCGCTGGTGCAGCTCATGTGGAGCATCGTCTCTTGCAGATTGATGCAAAGAAATAAATTTAAATTTTTTTTTGAACAACCTTAAATTCGTAGAAATTTCGTTAAATGCAAGTTTTAGGTAAAAAAAAAAGTTAATGGCATTGACGTGCAATCCTTACGGAGGTAAGCACTAAATGCACTAGCAGGCAAATAGGCTCAGGCTAAAACGTGAGTGGAGTTAGGAATGGAACGCAGCGCTATTGCTACGGTCAGCCGATGCATTTTTGCTAAGTTGATCGGTAGTATTGCCTTGAGTGTCTGCTGACATTGGCGATTGCTGCGTTAATTTAGTTTAGACTTTAAGAAACTGTTCCTCTCCAGTGGAATTGTTTTTCCCGAAACTTTAAGGTACCTAAAACTCAAAGAAATTGTAAAGGTAATTGGGCTACTATCAAACTCTTTCTCGATGTTATAGCCGAAGATTCTAAGTAACTAGATAATCACAGTAAAGGTCTGGAGGGGGTATACCATATTGCTTTAACTGCATCTAACGATCCCTAATGAAGTTCACTGATGTCTCGGCATAGACTAAGGACTTCCCGTTCAGTTCTAAAACTAGAGTTCCCTATTTTAAATTATTTTGCCTTTTGTGCAGACTGCTCATCAGGAGAGATAACGATGTATTCGGTCTGAACCGTACCACCTTTCATTTAGAAGACGAACCGCCGTGGCAAAATGGATGTTTATATGACCTGTGGAAAGTGTCATGAGATTTCCCCTTTTGATTCATTTCACTGCCACGCTGAAAAAAATCACCAAAATATAAAAACTATTTTTGGTATCTTCTCCATAAAATTTTTGATAGCCGCTGGATATCTGAATGTCCCCTGAAAGGTATGTGTTTGAAGCGAGTATAGTAAAAATATTTTACTTAATGATAATCAATAGGGCTCGGTACGAAAGTTTTTATGCTTTGAATTCAAAATTCTGTACTGCAAAATTTTGAGTTGCCAAAACTTTGCTTTTACAAAAGGGAGCTCTTTTTCTCATTATTCGTATGGTTCTCAGAACTTTTAAAATAGAATAAAAATACCAGTCTGCAACAGTATGAGGGTCATTATGTAGAGGCGGAGCGATGATATTTTCAAATTAGATTACTAAACCTAAACTACGTGAACTAGATTACTGAGGAGAATTGAGCAATTGCTCAAACCAGCTTTACTGAAACAATTTTTCACAATCTGTGGACCTAATTACTCCCACGTCTTGTGTATGGAATAAACAACATATAACCAGTCGTCTCACAAATTCATGGCATGATGTCGATTTCTGAGCCAGCTTTCGTTAGCTTCTTAGAACCTCATATACATTTTATTTAGCCAAAGTCAACAAGGCTAAGTCTAACAAATAAGACTTCATTTGTCAAAATAAATAAATAAATAATGGATCACAAAATCTGCTAGAAATGCTCCCTTGGCGAAATATATACGAGAATTCATACATAATCCGAGAGTATCCTCATTCATTTCTCTATGATAAAACAAGCTTTTTTGAATCACTTTGGGATAAAAATATTTGTATAGACATTAAAAGACAGTGTCTCTCCTAGTAAGTAGGAATTATTGTTCATAGACTGAAATAAATAACATAAATAAATGAAAAACGTAAAGGTTGATGTAATGGCATACGGGAATCAATATGGATATAGACATTTATGTATGAAAATGCTCAGAATGATGAAAGGAGTTGATCTAGCCGCGTTCGTTCGTCCGTCCATTCGTACACGCAATTACTTAAGTCAAAATTAGCATTGATCATTCAAACTTCGTACACATGGTACGCTTTATCCAAAGTGGGCTGACTAGCCCAGTGAAATTAGGTAAAAAAAGGGGTCAACCTCGGAATGAAAGATAATAAGCTGGAAATTGGTAAAAACCTTTGTTTTGTCGCCCTAAATATTGTCTCAAAAGTCACAAATGCTATTGTGTCCGCGTATTAAGATATTGAAGGTCAAAGGTCACAAAAAACGATTTTTCTCGAATATCTCGGTGCATATTGCTTAAATGATATTTTCACCCATTATGAAAGTTGTAGAGTATAAAATTCTCTACAACTTTTGTCAAAACTTTTTTTTTTATACGATCAACCGTTTTTGAGGTAGAGCGCGAAGAGTGCGCAGCGTACAGTCATATATGAGCTAATGCAGGGTCAAGCGTGAGTTACGGTTATCAGTACGGTGGATAAAGTCAGTTATTGACAAAAAAATTATAATTATTAAGCAATACCCATTATTTCTGTCCTTATTATTAATTATTTATATTTAATTATTCAACTATAGTATATTATTAATTCTGGATTATCTATTTTAATTATATTTTAAAATAAAAAGACACTAAGGAAATATACAGGGTGGCTGATGAAAGCCGCTACCAAAAAAAAATTGAATAACTTTTTTTCTTTTTAAGTTATCTGTTCCATTTTTGTTTTAATTTGTAGATTGATCTTTAAAATTTATTAAAATGGATAACTGGGACACGCAAACAAGAATTTGGATAGTCCGCCGCTATCACGCACTGGAGTCCGTAGTTTTGGTACAGAGAGAGTACAGGCGGATGTTTGGCGGCGATCCCCCGAGCAGATGGACCATAATGAGACTGGTGAATAATTTTGCTGAGCAAGGAACAGTCGCAAGAAGGCCTTATCATTGAGACCCACCAGTTCGGACGGAGGAAACGATCGCTGCTGTAGCTGCAGCTATACAAAGCAATCCAAGGGTTTCAACAAGAAGCTTATTTGCTCAACTTGGTGTCAGCCGACAGTCTTTGCAAACAATAATGCACAAAGATTTAGACTTATTTCCCTACAAAATTCAAATGGTTAACAAAATGAATGCAGCAGACTTGCCGATTCGCTTGGAATTTTGCCAGAAGATCCTGCAAATGGTGGAAGAAGACCAAAACATGTTAAACTGCCTTTTCATGTCTGATGAGGCCCATTTCGATTTAAACGGCAATGTGAACAAACAAAATTGTCGAATATAGAGTACTTCTAACCTACAGATACTCCACGAGACGGAATTGCATCCTCTTCGCGTGACAGTGTGGTGTGCGGTTTCTTCACGCTGTATTGGCGGGCCTTATTTTTTTGAAGAAAATGGTCACACCGTTACGGTTACTGGAGACCATTATTTGAAAATGCTGAAGGAATTTTTCTATCCAGAACTACGCCGAAAGAGAATTCCTTTCAACTCTGTGTGATTTCAACAAGATGGGGCAACGTCTCACATAACCCAAACTGTTATGACAGAGTTGCGACGAAAATTTCCCAATAAACTGATTTCAAGAAACTCCGAATTTCGTTGGCCCCCCAGGTCGCCTGACCTTACTGCACCTGACTTTTTCTTGTGGGGTTTATGTAAACAAGAAGTTTATAAAACAAAGCCAACAAATTTGGATAACTAAAACAATCCATTCGGGCAACAATTGCGGCTATTCCTGTCGCAACTCTCAAAGCAGCAATGAACAACTTTTTACTAAGATGCCGCACTTGTGTCAACGAGCATGGGGGCATTTAAATTCAATTATTTTTAAAACTAGTTAAGCTACATTTAATAAAATTTAATGACCTTCAACTTGAAAAAAAAAAAAAATAAATGAATTCCATACACTAAAAAAAAAGTTATTTGAGTTTCTTAATGTAGCAAAATTCATCAGCCACCCTGTATTTTAGATATACATTTATTTATCATTAAATATGGCATGTTATACATTTATCAAAATGTGAGTTTAAATATTAAAATAATTTGTGAATTGATCGAAATTGCGAATGGAAGCTAGTTATCTCCTTCTTCGTCGTCTTCTTCTTGTTGTCGCTCTAAAATATTCAATTCATTGTCATCATCCTCATTATCGGTCATATTCATATTCCAAACCTTCTAGAATTTCAGGATCGTATGTGCTTTCTTCATCGGGATTAATTGGATATAGTGGAGCGTTGAGGCAAGCTTGTCCATTGCACTGGCCACAACATGCTATCTCTTTTATAAATAAAGAAAAACTACTTACACTAGAAAAAAGGTGAACCTAAAAATGCAAATATGACGCAAGTAAAATTAAAAACAAAAAGGGCTGAGCCACGCCCTATTTTGCGTAAATGCATGTATCTCGATAACGATTCTTGATTTTCAATATAACCTGCAAAGTACTTTTGATTGTCCTGTGAATACCGGCATGCATTTAAATGGTTATATGTACCTATGGGTGGGCGGAATCCATTTGGATTAAAATTTGTGAGTGCGTTACATACCCGAACACATTTGATGGCCTAATCAATCTCACAGCGAAATGTAATTACACATTTCACATTCGTATTCGTATAAATATACCTGCAGACATACTTGTATATTATAATTGTTGTTGTTTGTAATTATTCTATTTAAGTTAAGCACATCCTAATTGTTTATCTGTAATTGATATTCGCAAATCGCCATAAATACCAAACGATTTCAATTCACAAAAGTTTCAATAAATTTAATGTTAAACTTGTTGCAGTTTATTCCTAATTCTGAATTGAATTACTGCCATTAATCCCAGGCTTATAACCATAAAATAAAAGTGCAACTAAGTGCAGTTTTTATGTTCATTACACACCAACACAGGATTCATGAGTTCATTAATAATAGACTTTTTATTAGATGTAATTAAATTTAATAATCTCTTAATACAGTCTAAAATGTATTAATGTAAGGGTATTAAACACACAATTGTCTGCTAGCGGGCAATGCGCAGCCCTGCAATGGAAAAGCCTCTCATAGAGGCTACAACTTTTATAATTTTTTTTAATTAAGTGAATAAGTGTATTTAGCCTGAAATTGAAATAAAATCGATTCAAAGTAAAAAATATAAATTTTATATTTATTTACATAATTATTTTATTTAAGTCAAACATACAGCCATGGGTTAATGTTACACTGATTGACCTTAAGAATAGCTTACATATTTCGATCCTAGAATACTAAAATTAGCAATAAAATTAAAATTAAAATCACAGTTAGTAGTAAAAAAGATGTAGAAGGTATTAAAGAAAACATAAAAAATAGTAGTCGAAGTAGGAATTGATTGAAGTTAAAGGATGATAAATTATTTGAGTACATTCAGCAATATTGGGCAACTCAACGAAGAAATTCATTTCTGAAACACAAGTTCTCCTTTATATACATATTTAATTTTTAGGGGTGAATTATTCCAAACGCGGACATATAGCACAAAGTATTGGTGTTCAGACACTGTAAATCGCCGAACACGCGAAACACTTATCTTATTTATGCCTCTCACAAACAAACTAAACATGGCATGTTTTGCTAAAACCGTGAACATAGCTTCAAGGCGGCTGTGCCAAATTTAAAAAAAAAATCGAAAGTCGAATGTACGTAGCACAAGGTAAACACACCTCGTATATATGTATGTAAATATAATGCACCTTTCCACTGGATTTCATGTTCAGAAAAAATATTTAGGCATAAAAATAATACTTGTACTGTTAAATATATTTTATTTGAAATCGGAATGAACTTGGTGGCTGAAAACGAATTTATTGTTAATCCAAAATTATCCGCATAAAAGTCAAACTGTGTAAAGTTAAAGTCTGTATATTTTAGTTTATGAAAAAAATATATATTTATTTAAAATAACTTAACAACTAACAACTTAACAAGATTCACTTAAAATTAACGTTACATTATAACTTGTTGAATTGGGTTTGCATGTTTTACTTGTCTAAGTACAGCGATTCTAATTTAAAGTCGTTCATTGTTTCATTTCTTCTTTCTTTTATTTTAGGGAATTTGGTAAAATGAATTTGTCAAACATTTTAATTTTTGTATTAAAAAATGTAAATAAGTGTTTGTATTTCACAATTTTCAAATTTAATCATAAAGTTTCCTTTCTGTTTCATTTCCATTTTATTACAATTATGTGTTAATGCAATCCCTGTATTCCAGGGATGATTTCTTTTACTTTAGTTTCTTTGCAGTCTTGCATATCGCAGTATGCTTCTTCAAAATTAATAATATTTTATAAGCATATGTATGTTAGTTTTACTAAGTTTCTTGTTAGGTTTCCCTTAACATAAGTGTCAGAAATGTTATTATTATAATCTACAAGTATTTCATATATATGGTACTTAATGTAATAGATTCATTATTGATACTAGCTGTACCCAGCGCGGGTTGCTACGCCAAATTTAAGAAAAATAACTTTAAGGAAAAATCAGCACACAAATATTCAATTCATTCTTAACCATTTTATTGATTTTGTTTATTTCGAAAAAATCGGTTGAACGGGGCAGAAGTTGCTACTCTGCAGCACCACCTGGTGGCGAGTGGCAGCAATGAGCATATTCTACAAATCTTCTCCGTGGAAAAATACATACCATATATACCATATACCAATTTTTATAATAATCGGTCCAGTAGTTTTTGAGTTCACCGAGGACATACAGACAAACGTTCATTTTTATATATAGAGAAGAAGATAAGGCATTGGTTCAAATACGATTGTTGATAGGATTCTTTCTGAACATTGAGGTATTTGGAGAATTAAAATAATGTCGTTGTCTTGTAATGCGACGGCTACTTTAATGTTAGTGTAACTGTCGAAGTCGTGTATTAAATCTAATTCTGTTTTAGTAAGCATATCGGAAGGGATTATTCCTAGTTTACAGGAGAATATTATTTGTCCAATGTCGTCAATGTGGTTACGTAAAAGGGATATATCGTTATTTATTTGATAGATATTTTCTAAAAATGTTATTTCGTCTTGTACCTATTGTAGCTATTTTATTTTGTAAGAAGTTCTTGGAGTTGTTTATGTAATTTCCTATTAGAATTTGCTTCTGATTTATATGATTGGTGATATTTTGTATTTGAGAGGAAATTATATTGTTTATGCTTGTGAGATTGTTCAAATTATTCGGTAAAATCTCTTCTTTCTTGTATATAGTGTTCAATGAATTTTTAATTTCCAATTCATCATCGCTGTTCATCGACCCAGCTACTAATTTGAGTCCTTTTCCTAAAATGTTAATCAGCCCTCGTTTTTGCCTAAAGTGTGGATTTAAGTTTGCAATCTTCTCTTTGACTAAAATAACATTTTTATTTACTGTATCCAGTAATGCATTGTGTTCTGTCGTGGTAGATCTTAGCGAAAGTATATTTTCATGTACCTATTAGTGATAAAGTACCGGTGTATGGTGCAACGTTTATGATGTGTATTATTTTGTTGAAATGTTCTATTACTTTCACTTCGTCGTTCTTAATTAGTAAGTATCCGTTGTTGTTCGTAAGGTCTAATATATTAATGGTTTGTGCATAGCTGTTCGTTAGGAATACAATTAACAATACCCAGGAAGTCATCTGAAAGGGTTATGTTAGTTAATTTTTACTTTGGGGTTATCTTTGTCTTGGTATTTTTTATTCTGTCTTATATGAACCTTATAACATTTATGCCCAGTTTGTGTATTCTCTAGGTGGTCTTCATCGATTTTTCTAGTTTTTATTTTCCTATATGTTCTATGGTTTTTACCTCCTCTAATTTCTTTAATGAAATTAGTTCCTTCTTCTACTTCTACGTCTGATCTGTCTCTGTTTAATTTATCTATATATTTCTCTTTTTGCTTAGAAATAAGCTCATGGATAGTTTTGTAGCTATTTTCATAGATTTTTGCATTAACAAAGTCTATTGGTTTAATTTTCGTTGCATTGTGTATTGCATTATTGTAAAACATATTATTCATAGTATTTTCTCTTCCATTGTCTCGTTTTTATTCATATTGTCATGTCTTAAGAGCCGTATATGTTCGTTAGTTGCATAGTATTTTTTTTTTAAATATACATTTTTTTAAAACTAGTTCAATAATTCACTCAGTTTTACTTAGTTTTACTTTTTTTAACATCTGGTCGCATTGCCCGCAGTGAAATCTCCTCCTTTCGCAGTGAACTCCCTCTTTCGCTACTGCAGTGTTGCCTGGCTTTGGATATAAAAATGCACTAAAATACCAATTTAAAGAAAATAAAATACCACATTTTTTATTGATTTATTGATTAAAAAACTTTGTATGCGTGACAAATTGTCTTCAAAATGTGTTTTTTTTTTCAATAAATATGTTGATGTTATGTTAAGAGAACGACTTTTTTGCTATATTTCAGGTTATGTAAAAAAATAAGGTATTCTTTTCGTAAAAACGTCGTTATGATTTCTTAAGCTTTTTTGGTATTTTGTTGCTTATTTTTACTATGAATACACCTCTTGATGCAATATGGCGCACTAAAGATTGAGGAATGGAAGATGGGATTACAGCTCTATGGTTTTAATTGGCATTCAGTAAATTTAAACGCTTTTTAAAATATGTAAAAGGGTTTTCAATGTTAAGAAGAGTTAAGAGAAGAAGATTTAAGATTCTAACATAACCTTAAAAGGAGCAAACAATTAAATTTGCACTTTCAAAATATCAAATTTTTATTAACACTAAAACCTTTCCAGAGTTACCCTTTTTAACATTCTTTTGTTTAATAATACAATTTTTTTTTAACTTACAGTTTCGGTAACTTTGAATTAAAAAAAGAAACAAACACCAAACTTAAAAATTTTTTTTGGCTATAAAAAATCACTAAATTTATTGTGAAGAGCAAATGGTTGGCAATACTGCGCAACTTGGAAAAACGTGACGTCACGCACTCTCTGATGGGCGCAATCTTCTTTCTATCATTCTTCGATGCAGGACTGCTTAATGTTGTCATTTGTCCACTCATGTGCACACTTCAAAATTAAAAAAAAAAATGAGAAGAACCGATTGCAAAACCCGAAGGGTAAATCGTCAACTGCACCACACACGCATCAATCTGTTGAGATTTCAACAGTGTTTCAATGCTAGTTTAGCTTTTTCCCTCTCTAAGCTCCGTTTCAATCTTAAACTTCATTTGCCACTTTAAATTTATATTTATTTTCAATTAAACATTTTTACAATTGCCAATCATAAGCCATTACTAAATTTCGCATTTGGCGAAAGTGATTACTGCGACGCGGAAGTTAGCGAAATTTGTATAGCCTTTCCGTACGTGACAACTCACATCTTTGCATACGGCGCGCACTTTGTTTTGTAATTGGTGCGTGGTATTTCCTGCTTTTGAAAGTTGGTATAGAATGCGGCCAAACTGTTTTTCACACGATCAGTTTTCGTCAACTGCGAATTTTTTAGGGAAATATAAGCAGATCCGATGGGCACAAAAACGCCCCATAGATCTTCCGGAGATTTCCTCACGATATTGCCTGCCGAGGAGTGACCGGTATTAGAAAACACTTTTTCTGTCACTCTTCTGTTTCATGCCCGGACATTCGAATTCGGGCACTACCGAATGGTAGTTAAACACCAACTCATTCAGTTACGGCGGCCGGCACAATGCAAAAACTCAACTCACAATGCTTGATATCACCAAGTAATTGTCGCGTAGCGACTTGCATTATGAATTTGAACCAAAACGGACCAGAAATAAAAATTTTCGAAACATCTAGTAGTGTCTAGTACCTTTAGTGTATCTTTTGTTTTTGACAAAGTATTTTCTTTCACTCAGTCAGTATATATTTCGAATGAATCAAATGAAGTATTTCGTCTTGATTGCCGCCGAAAATGTATTTATCTACAATTTAGAGTCCCATCAAATTCGGTTCATCCGTTTCGGAGATAAGAGTATTCAAGCAGACAGAGAAAATTTGGTTCTGCGAATTCTGCGAAGATTCACAATATTTTTTATTTTTATTTTAATAATATAATAATATTTTCGTTACATACCGGCCTTGCATATTTATTAAAGTATAGCTAGGTGTCTAGATTATCCGAATATACTCATATTATACAATATTGTACAATAGTGTTGTCATCTTTTTTTAGCAGACGTACTCGTAACCGCAAGCAGCCGGTTATGTGAGTGTCCATTGTTGTCACTACTTTATTAGTGGAAGTAATATTTCACCACCCCGCTTTTAACTCATTTTGCAAATTGTTGTTATGAATAACCCAAACAGTGATCAGCCTATTGTTTGGACAAATGTTATCAGCGTCTAGTCGTCAACATCAACTCATACATATGTATGTACGTACGAGTATGTAACAATTTACGCCATTATTGTTATTTTGCTGGCGTCGCGTCATATTGACATTACCCTAACGTTGCTGCAATATTGTTAGTGCCATTGCTATACTGCCATACAATCGACAACAATGTATTGTTGCTTTGGCAGTTGGCAATTTGCGATTGCTGCTGCGCCAAAACGACATATTGTTCACATCTTTTGTTCTCAAATCAACAGCACGAGTGCCTTTGTTGGTGTACAGTAATTGTAGTTCCTTGTTGCTGTTGTAATTATGATGTGGACTATTGTTTGCATTCATTCCTTGGACATACATATTTGTTGGGCTGTTACTGTTGTTGCTTTCGTTTTTGTCGGCTGTCTGATTGCAGTAATTGACGCAATGTTGGCAATGACGTCCTTCAAATTTATTTTGACTGTTGTCTAGTAGGCCCATTTACAAATCTACTTGTATATTCTGTATGTGCGAGTTATGTTGGTATTTTCGTTGCTCTACTTATGGTTTGCATATATATGTACATATTTATGTAGGTGTATGTGTGTGTATATATTGAGCCAAACTCGCCTTTGCCAACTGTCAGTTTTGCTACTGATTACTGACTGGTGTTGTTGCGGCTGTCAGCTTTAATTGCATGCCACAAATTGTTGTACTTGCTGCGGCAATTGTTTGGCTTTAACCAGACCTATTTTATTGTAAATTTACATAATTTTCAACAAGGAGTAAAAATTTTGTCGTTGACCACTTTTTATTTGTTCAAGGCTCTAAAACACTGTGGAATTTATGCCTAGGGCAAACATTTTTCTACGGGACGATAACTGCAAACTTGAAAGAAATGATGGCCCTGAATGAGAACGAATGTACTTTCAAGAATTCGTCAATAAAATTAAAACATTTCTGACTAATTTTTAAACCGTCATCTCCTCTCTAAAATGTAGTTGCAGATAAGTAGATTTGCATATATATTTATATATTCGCAGATTTCTAGTTCCTACATCATAAGTATAATGAACCACAGTCATGGTCCAATGCTAACACTCATTTATTAAAACCAAATTCTAACTTAAAATCAATTTTTAAAATTGTATCAATGTCAGGGATGTCAAAACTAGTTTCTGACTAAAAGGAGAGAGAACAGAGTCTTGCATATGAAAATGAAAAACTTACCACGAATTATATGGAAATACGGTTGGTTGGTTGGTTAAAGTGGTGATTCTTCCAGAATCCAACTAGCGCTTCTGCGTCATTTTGTTGCCACATCCTCGTTACCAACTTGTTTAACGGTTATTTACAGACTGACTATATCCAGTATGTGCGGTTAAGGAACCTTATTAGGTTGTTAACGTCTAAGCCAGATAGTTGTTCAAGATTCTCCAACAGCGGTTGGCCCAGGGTTAACATTCTGTCCTTCCATAGGGTCCGGCATTCACAGAGGAAATGGAAGATTGTCTCCTTTTTCTCCGGTTGTTTGCAACTGTGACAGTATGTATTGTGAGGGATACCCATTTTGCTGCCAGCTATGACTGCCCTTAGTCTCCGGGCGTCCCGTCGTTTCATTCTTATTAATGCCGACGATTGCTTAAGGTTTTAGGTGGGCCATAACGTTCTGCTAATTTTGCATTTTGTCTGGACTTTCCACCTACAGTCCGCGATTCGGAGGTATTTTTGGGAAATTGTACTCTTGACTGCACCTAATGGTGTGAGTACCGATTCTGCAAGAGCGTTATTCATGGCAGATCCCCCTCTTCTCAGTTCATCTGCTTTTTCGTTACCTTCAATGTCCCGGGACCCAGATTAAGGTAACTTTATAGTTTTCACTCAAGATGGTAAGGCTATTCCTACTTTGTTCCACCACTTTAGAGGTTGTTGTAGCCGAACGAAGTGCCTAGATTGCAGCTTGGCTATCCGAGAAAATAGCGATATTACCCTTAAAAGAGAAATCTGCGATTAGTAGCCTACAGGCTTCCCCAATTGCCAGTACTTCCGCCTGGAAGACACTGCTGGTATTAGGGAGACGCACAGATTTCTCAATTTTAAGTCTGTGAGAATATATACCAGCTCCAACACCGCAGCCCATTTTGCTTCCATCCGTATAGACTGTAGTGTCGAAGTTGTTTAGAGAGAATCCCTTATTCCATTCTTCCTTAGATGGAAAGAGAGTGGCAAAATTCCTGTTGAAAGTTTCCGTCGGGACGATGTAGTCAGTTCTCACCGAGATTAACTGAGTTTGTCGCAATAATAGACTAGCATGACCATACGTTTTTTCTGTCCAGCGACCCGCTTCATTTAACCTAAATGCACTCATGGTTGCCGTCTTCTTAATATGTAGGTCTATTGGAATAACGTGTGTCAGTGCATTGAGAGCCTCTCTACGACATGGTCTGATTGCACCGACCGGTATTGCACAGGCTGATCTTTGTATTCTGCCGAGTAGTTTGGTATTGTACTCTCTCCCTAGAGCCTTCCACCAAACTACCGAACCATACGATAAAATAGGTCGTATAACCGTCTTATACAGCCATAATGTATGCTTAGGTTGAAGACCCCATCTTCTTCCAAGCATACGTTTACAGGCATATAAAGCAATTTCTGCCTTCCTTACCCGTTATTGGAACGATACGAGTACCTTAATAATTTCACCCTGTGCTTATGATTTTTATTTACATTTAGAAATAGAGGAACCAAAACCAATAAAGTATGTTCTCCTCTTCTTAAAGTTGAAACTCTGTTATTTCTATTAAATGCATTTTAAATTGACTCTCTCTCGTCGTTCATGTTTAAATTATGTTTTTCAACTTCTCTATGACTACGGGCCATCATTGTCTTGGCGTTAAGTTATTAGCAGGATGACCCAAAAGACACTCTCAAAAATTTATTTTAGTGTTTAAAATATGCCACTAAATTCTAATTATTCATTTTAAAAATGCTTAAAGGTAAGTTTTAAAATTTCTTATTCAGTGCGTTAAATATAGCACGGAACCTTATGGGCCTACTTTGACATAAACAAATAATATGTTATTTGTTTTCCACCATTCAAACTTTGTGGAAATTAAATAATAAAAAAATTCAAATTCAAATTAAAAAAATTTCAAACTTTTCAATCTGAACTTTTAATTATGCAGTAAAGAAATGAAATGAAAATATTAAGTATGCAGTAAAGCCCTATAATCAAGTGAAAATTTGCAGTGGCTCATAAACCGCGTGGATTTTTTCACACCTGTTTTTTGGAAGTCAAAATATGTATTCGCTTTCTCGCGCAATATGTATAAGTTTATACCATATAAATACGCTCTGAATGAGCAATACAAAACTGACTGCAGATTAATCTTAAGAAAAGCTTCTTGTTGCATCATACGATTTATTGGCAGAGAAATCTCTTCCTCAAAAGAAATAATTGGCTCGTAACATATCTCTGCGGAACGAAGTGAATCGATTACGTCATCCTTGGAAATGAATGCAAACTTATTCACCAAAAGAGTGACTTCATTGAAAAGAAGTTAGCGCAAATGGTGCGAGTAATTTTATTACAAGTATTAAATTGCATTCGGTTAGCTCTAAGATGCATGCGCCGATCACTTTTTCTCTTGCTGAAATAAGTATTTTAAGCTAACAATAGCCCAAATTAAGAAGCATTTGTTGTTCTTATATTTGCCGATAAATTTTCTGTTGTCAGTTGAATGCTTTTACGCCATGGCTTGTGGCCTCCACTGTGCTCCACTGATTCGTAAAAATTTTTTATTGGTTTGAAATTTGGAATTTCCACAATTTTCGCATTCACCTGTGCGGCAAGAAGAATAAAATGCGCAGTAAAATAAATTTAAATTTCGATCAAAATGTTGCTTTTGCCGTCACTGGCTGTGGTGTATGCTATTTTGCCAATTTCTTGCTCTATTTGCTTTGTTTACTATAACTTTGTCAATGCTGCTGGTGTTTTTTGTTTGCAATTTGGCATCAGTTAAAGGCTGATTGCTTTAGATTGGTAATTTTTTGTTTGTTTGTAATTTCTATTATATTTTGTTATTTTTATGTGGGTGTAAGTATGTATATATGCGTATGCTTTTATGCACCTTGCATGTAAGATAAAATAAATGAATATAGGTATATATTTTGGGTGATCCCTGGAGTTTCAAAACTTAAAATAAAGGAAAACCACTTAAAACAAAAAAAATAGAGTAGACCACTTTCAAAACTGCTTCTTGAACAGTAGCGTGTTGGTAAAGTAGCTGCCAGTTGTTTTGTCCCTGTTCGACCACAATGATTGGCAGCTTCAATATGGCGCTAATTGAGTTTTTAATTGCTATAGAAAAACAGAAATAAAAAAAATTTGCAAATTTTGCGTTAAAACTTTTCTGACAATTATACTATAATTTGAAATGATTTTTATTTGTGATTTATTATTTTACTGAATTTTTCTGGCAATCTAATTTATTTCAGGTCTGTGAGAATATGAAACTTGAAACTGAATTATGAATCTTCCTATTTAAATACTCTAAAAGTGTGTTTGCTTCAGACTTAAACGCAACGTAGACGTAAACTAACTTAATAGCAACCAGCAGAAGGGAAATATGATAAATGATTACTCCATCCTTAAGAAACTTGGAGAGCTGTTGATTTTGAATTCTTAGGCGACGTTAATTACGCAAATTGAGAACGCTGAGAGAATTGTGCTACCTTATCTTTAAATTATTTTTAATTAAATAAACCACCAAAAATGTGTAGGTGATTTTAATTTTTTGCATAAATGCGATTGAGTTGGCATCTTTAAAAACCACACATACTCCAGGCTAAATGTGAACCAAATGTTTATCAGAAATGAGCATGTTTTAACCCTGAATGACACGATTTTGAGCTTAGGTTAGCCACAACAAGAAGATGGGCTTTAGCGTGTAAAAAATAAGAAGTGCCCTCTAAGGGAAGGGAAAGCAGGAGACCAGATTTAAAGTTAGAATTGAATTAACGGAAGTATTGAATACTTTTTGTATTTATGAGCTCAATGAAACTCGTCTGAGATTGCATACGTAAGCTGATTTAACAGCTGAGTAAACATCTTTGCAGCTGTAATAATCGCCCGAAACACCGACGAAGCCAAAAGGAAGTTAAATCAGGTGATGATCCGAGTTCAGACATGGCTAGAAGACCATGGATTAAAGCTGGCCACAGAGAAAACAGAGCTAATCCTTCTAACGAACAGACGTATCCCATTACAAGTAGACATACAAGTACTCGATGCCACTTTATCGACAAAAAGAGTGGTCAAGTACCTAGGAGTGCAATTAGACACAAGGCCAACCTACTGGGCGCATATAAACCATGCTGCCACAAGAGCTGCCAAAGTAAGCGGCATGTTAAGTAAGCTCATGGCAAACCTTGGTGGTCCAACGCAGAACAAGCGAAAACTTTTAATGGACAGGACGAACTCGATTCTCATATACGGATGCGAAATATGGGCAGATTCGCTACGGGTGCAATGCCGGCGGAAAACTTTGCAATCTGTGCAACGCACGTGCGCTCTCTGAGTGGCTTCGTCATACAGAACAGTATCTGAAGCAGCGGTGTTAGTTATCAGCGTCCCAACCATCCCTATAGATATTCTAGCACAAGAGCGCAAACGGAGATGGAAGGCAAAATACACAGGAATGCCAGTACCACGTTTCTCCGATATTAGAGTTCAAACGCTCACACTTTGGCAGGCAAAATGGAACTCTGAACGGTATGATAGATGGACAGCGAGACTAATACCCGATCTAAAAAAGTGGGTAGAACGAGAGCACGGTGAGGTTAACTATTACCTCACACAGTTTTTGTCCGGACATGGGTCCTTTCGCAAGTATTTGTGGCGAATGGGTAAAGTCAGCCAACCACACTGCATATATGGAGATACTGAGTATGATGATGCGGAGCACACCTTCCTTAAATGCGAGAGGTGGAACGTAGAGAGAACAGGTCTGCAACAAGCTATCGGCGTATTTACACCTGAAGAAATTATCGAGAAAATGATGATAGACGAAGAAAAATGGAATGCCGTCACAAATTTTGTGGAGGATATTATCCGAAAAAAGAAGCGCGAAATGGAAAGTTATGCTGCAGAGCATTGAGCATTTCTCAAAACAGGCGACCCTGGGCGCAGGGTGAGTAAGTAAGTGTTCTTCTTAGGACGCCGTCTTGGCCCTCTACCTCGAAGCAATGCGGAAGCAGTCCCGGGGTGGAGGGAAAACTCCAAGAGAAGAGGAGGGATATTTTTAGTGGAATCACCACACACGTAGTAGCGACGGTTACTATATGGTGCGAAGGCATTTTTAACCCAACCTCCAAACAAAAAAAAAAAAAGAAGTTCTTACTTAACTTAAGTTAAATTTACGTTTAGAGTAACTGCACTGTTACTTTTAAAAATTGTTCAGGTAGCCAATAAAAAAATACACAAAAGTGGTATGTAGACCGCAGCTGTCAGCGTCAATTTCAACCGCTTTAAAGCTATGCTTACGAACTTGTTGTTCCCGAACGTAGGCTAACTCCTTCGGTTTCAGCGGAAAATGGCCCCTTCCCACAAAGCCTGCGAAACCATCGACTAGGTGAATGATATGCTCGCTGATATGATTACCTCCAGAAAGGGAATTATAAGCTGATCGATATGTTTTCCATTAATTTCGTAAGTGTCTATTTTAAGTAAGTGATCTCCGCCAATAAGCTTTAAATGTTGAAGCTTTAGGCAGGCAATGGCAACCTTTCGAATGTATTTCTGCCATCAAAAAGATCGTCATAAAAAAAATATTTGCGAAATATTTGTGAAAAAACATCAAAGCGCGCACCACAAATAGGAGGAGGAGCTCGGCCAAATACCCAAAATAGTGAAAGCCGTCCGCAATATCAAGTGCATCAATTATGGTGGAGGCCATATGACCGCGTATACACACATAATTTAATTTTTATGAATTGTAGGGCATTACATTACTTAAGATGTCATTTGCTTTCATTCCTCAGTACCTCTGCCGAAATGTATCTAAGCCTTCATTTCCCCTATTGTTTTTAAAGAGTAAAGCGAAGATGATCGGTAACGATTCAACTGTCAAATTAGACGGCATGGAGCATGGAATACCACACGATTCTACCATGCCTTGGATACGGTACACTAGACAGGGCTAGTTTACTGGGGATCCTGGATCCTGGACAAAACAGACAGACCACTCCAGGATCAGACAGTGTACAGACAGGCCATAAACGACATTCATCGGGAAACCCTTACCACCTTCTTAAGCTCCCGACCCCCGAATGCCGTTATCGGAGTCCAACCGCAGACGAAAAGCTCCGGCTTCCCCGAGAGTCTCGCGCAACCTTGGCACAATTACGATCTGGATACTGTAGCAGGTTAAACTCCTACTTATCCAGAATCGACCCCGACATACTAAACATATTTCCGGCATGTGAAATCACCCCGCACGACTCTAACCACCTTTTCACATGCCCCATCAAACCCGCTCATCTAACACCTCTCTCCCTCTGGACCCAACCCGTCGAAACAGCTAGTTTCCTGGGCCTACGGTTAGATGAGCTAGACGAAGACGACCGGTGATTACACTACACTGACAGGGCGAAGATACTGCTACAACATCAACAACCATGCCTTGGAACTGCTAAAATTTATAATAGGCTTCGTAGACAAACAAAATTACTAGACCTAGAGCGAAAAAAAGCCACGGTTTATCAGTCATCAACTTACTTTTTGATCCGGAGGTATCAGTGGCCCTAGTGTAACATGTTCATTAAATCACTTAAATGATTCCTCGCATCACAAAATTTGCAGTTCATAAACAGATTTGGTACTTCAGACTTCAGACTACCTGAATCATAATAAGTTTGTTAGCGGCTTTTTACAGCAGACTCTCCATTTTCGGATTGGAATATATCAAGGCTACTTGTCTTCGGAACATACTGGCCAAGCCCATTAAGCATATATGAGCAGTATTAGTATTTCAATTCACTATATTTTTTATTACAAGGAGTTCTCATTCCAGACTTTAATTTACATAATTTCATATGTAGAGATTTTTAAGGGCTTTAATTCAAGCTAACAAACTTCTTACATGCCACAACTCGTGGTTTCTAGAAAGGGAGCGGACCTAAATTCCGCTCAGAATATTCTTCTGGGTAAAAAATGTGAAACAAATTTAAAACCTTTCGAATAAAATGAAATAATTTACAATATGAAATTCGAGGAAAGACCAAAACCAAATTTCAAATCCATTGAAATGTGCCGAAAAAATACGCTACCGAACATATATAAGTATACCATTTAACATAACATTTTAACTACAATATTTCAGCAACTCTTCCTTATCAACCTGCGAGTATTAAAGAAAAAGTTTTTGAGAATAGAGAACAATTTGAAAATATAGTTTTATTACCTATTGCTAGTAAAACAGCTTTGTTCACGATATCTTTAAATTACGTTAAATCACTTTATAAGTATTCTAATCGACTTTTTGAAGTAATTTGAAAGAATTTGGTCATGTACATTACTAAAGAAAATAAATAAGAGTTTACACCCAAAACGTCTCTCTAACCTAACATTTTTCTCTGCGGCCTTAATCAAGTAAATCAAAAATTATCAATTGACGATTCTTTAACAATCACTTTTCTTAGAACATATTAAGTAATTGGAAACACTAATTTTGTCGATTCTGAAAACAGGTTTGACTCAAAAACAAATCGAAAGTACCTCTTTCACCTTAATCCCATGAGGAGAGTGTCTTTATATCCATAGCGACTCAAACTCCCACGATGGAAAGAAGTTTAGAAAAATTTGCGGAAAGCAAGCGATGTTCGAATTTAAATTAAATTATTCTTTGTTTTCATATGACAAAAATGTCTAATACAGACCGTCGTAGCCGAATGTTTGGTGCGAGACTACCATTCGGGAGTGCGTAGATTCGAATTTCCGTGCATGACGAAACGACGAGAATGATAGAAAAAGTTTTTTTTTTAATAGCGCTCGCCCCTCGACAGGTAATGGCAAGCCACCTAGGGTGTTTCTCCTCACAAAAAACCATTTGCCGTACTGGGTCGGCTTAAAACTGTAGGTCCCTCCATATGTGGAACAACATCAAGACGCACGCCACAAATGGGAGGAGGAGAAGCTAGACCAAACACCTACCAGAAGCGCCAATTATTTATTTATTTTATTTTATTAAATGTCTTTCTTTGTTCCACTGTAATTTGGATCAAATTAGTTTTCATTAAACACATTTTTGTTCGACTTTTTATAAATTTTCTTTGGAACATTGAGAGAATTATATCCAAATCTCCCAGTCTACTGTGTTTATATTTCTGACGCTGCGAGCTAAGAAACAGACGTCCACATGACCTCGAACCTCATAGAGGGCAAGCTTATATAACTTTTTACTCGATTTCAAATGCTAGATTGTGCGCACGTGCATGGAGGTGAAAGTGTTAAAAGTTGTAAAAATTAATTTTGTAATCGTGCTGTTTTGCGTACACATGCACGTAAATATCTTTATTTTTGTGTAATACTCGTAACTATGTAGTCACAGTAAATGCAACAGTTGTTTGTGTCCACTGTACAGCTTTGTTGCATAAACAAAAGGTTGTAGGATATAAAAAACTAAAACCACATACTTTAATAACACTTTGGATCAATTGGTGAAATAAGACATACATTTGTAACTACAGTTCACGTCCAATAGAATGAATTATATAATGTTATGAGCGAACAATTTTTATAGTCGCTACGAAATGTTTTCCTTGTTTTATGCAGTAAACCAAAGAAAATTTCATTGCATATGAAAAACAAACGGGTGTAATCACCAATTAATATATAATATATATAGAAAACTATACCAGCATAAATACTTATGTTTGTAAGTAGATATTAGGTGCATGTAAAATAAAGGTTTTTTCAATAAGGGCGGGTAGATGTTGAAATGGAATAAAATAAGCTGCGTGTGAGTTATTGACAAAATTTTTTTTTTTCTTTGAAAGGCGCATATATGCCATTAAGTGTGAAATATGACATCATTCAAATGCCCACCTCGGCTTCTTACGGGGGAACGGATCCGAGTGGTCCAATTTTCAATGACTCTTCCGCATAGATCCGGCTGAATTTGAGCGATGGCCTGTGTTATGTTCATCTTTAGAGCATCGGTCGATTGTGGTTTATTTGCATAGACCTGAGACTTCAAGAAACCCCACAGGAAAAAGTCTAGGGGGGTCAAACCGCATGGCCTTGGTCGCCAATTCACATCACCCCTGCGAGAGATAACCTTACCCTCAAATCGTTCATGCAGAATGTCAATCGTGGCGTTTGCTGTGTGGCAAGTAGCGCCGTCCTACTGGAACCACATGTCGTCTAGGTCCATATGGTTCAATATGGCCATAAGAAATTGGTTATCATCGTTGTGTAGCGCTCGCTGTTGACGGTGACCGCCTCACCAACGTCGTTTTCAAAAAAGTACGGACCAATGACGCCGCCGGCCCAAAATCCACACCAAACGGTAACTTTTTGAGGATGCATTATCATCTGGCAAACCTCGTGTGGATTGGTGTCGTCCCATATATGGCAATTTTGTTTGTTAACACAGCCATTCATCCAAAAAATGCGCCTCGTCACTAAACATGAGGGTAAGACTCCGTCAGAAAATATGAGATTTGCAAGTGGTCTTTCGATTTCTTTGAAACTTTGGGAAATATTAGTTCTAGGTAAGATACATTCGAGCCTAGAAGGATTTTGAAAATCAATATTTCTTGAACCGTTGGATGGATTTCAATGCAATTTACAGACAATATAGAAACAAATAAGTAGTTTAAATTAGTATTAGGATAAAAAAAAAATTTCGAAGTTTTGACCAAAAAAAAGTCAAAACAATTTTTTGAATCAATTTTTAGTTGATTTGGCCAGTTTTTTAGATTTTCTGATATACACGTAACGATTCCTTATGATTTAACCTTTATTTAAAAAAAAAAAAATTTATGGTGTCTATAATAGTTCTCGAGATATTGCGATTTTAGTGGAAGCGTTAATGAACACTCATTTTGTTTTATCATTTGAACGTGCTGTTCAATCGTGTAACTCGCCATGATGATTTGGCATAAACAACTGAATAATAAACAAAAGATTTGACAGATGTCACCACAACAAAATAGCTGCCACAGGGCGTCAAAATCGACCCGCGCCAATTGAAAATTGCATCAGTATATACTTTATTAATTAAAAGTGAAAATTATTGCATTAGTAGCAAAACAAAAGACGAAAGTTAAATTTGTACGCACTTAATTAATACTTACTTGATTAAGCAATTAAGTTATGTCGAAATAAGATGGACGCAAAAAAATTCAATACGTGAAAAGGTATATTTTGTGATTGAAAGAAGTTTATATATTTTTTGATCTCGAACAATTTAAGCAAAATAAGCGCAAAGTAGTAGGCATATTAGATTATGTTAAAATAGAAATTTAAGTCAGTACAACATTTTTCAACAAACAGCATGCAACGTTCAATCATATCCATATTTCCTAAAAAGTTATTTCATATCTATTTATACCTATATTCAACTAATGCAGTAAGAAGTTAGTTGCTAAAAAGCACCAGTTACTTTCAGTAACTCAATTAACAAAAAATATTAATAAATATTTCATAAATGAATAACAAATACATGGAAGTACCTAGCCTAATTATAAAGCCTTTTAAAATCAAATTGCAGTAATAATATAAGTACATAGTAAAGGTTAATAGTTAAATACCTCGACCTCCAAACCCCACTGAAGGCAGGACTTCTTTGATAATATTTTATTTTTATGATTTATTATTTACTTCTTTTTATCAAACTGATAGAAAAGTGTCAGAGTCCAGTTTCGCATAATTGTAAGAAGTTTCGCTATGAAGTTATACAGAAAGCAATTTTAACTTATCGTCAGTACAAAAGTACAAAAGTTTCTTTTTACCTACATTTCTGTCTTAGTTTAATATGCTTCGTACGAAATTAGAAATCCTGAAATTCTCGCAATTATTGGCAAAAAAGAGCAGATTTCCGGGACTAACAACTCTATTAGGCATGTACAAAATTCATTTGTTTTCGGCTATTGTTCTCATACGAGGGATTCCATGTGAAGTAACCCAAGTAAGTTGGATCTAGTCATCAAATTTGCGGGAAATGAATTATTTGTAAGCTTGAGTATGAGAAAAGTATTAAACAAATTGTATAATTTTGCGATTTAGAGTTTACAAAGCGAAATAATTTTGGCTATTTTTAAAATTTTATTACGATCCCGTTGACTACCAGCGGTCTGCTCATGGAGGGATGGGCTTCGAATCAACTCAGCGAACGCTGGGTAAATACATAAACCTGTAAGGTCGCGAAGCCTTTCTCGTTACGTGTGGATCGGAGACGATCGAGGGATCTTCTAAGGTTAACAAAATCTCAGTTCTTGAATTTCGTGGGTGCCCTTACAGGACACTGTCCGCGAGGTATTCATGCTGTGAGACTAGGCATTAAAAGGACTCGAACTTTTTGCGGAAGTTTATAGACGCTGGAATCATCTTACCAACTTCTTGGCTGCCTTCCCATTTCGGGGCTAAGATTTAAGTATCGGGGCTCTCATTTCTTTGTTGCGTCATCAACGAAGACGCAGTTGCCATTTCTTCCTGGTTTTCTCTGCAATGGTATCACAAAGGCCGAATTCTGATTTTCATCCATTTCAGTCTAACTTAATCTAAAATATGTATAACGTTTTTTTTTTTTTAATTTTTAGGTTAATATACCTATTTGACCTGGTCTATGAAAAGGTACCTTACGTGTCAAAAAATCATGTTTCACTTTTTTGTTGATTCGAATAGTGTGTGAAAGGCTCTTTAAAATGGTGAAAACCAGAAAGTCATAATTTGTTTAAAAGTTTGTTAAAAGTAAAAAAAAAAAGAAAAGTACAAATACGAAAATACAAAAGCTAACTTATTTTTTAAAACGATTTCTGCGATTTGCATTAGTTTTTTCTTATTTATTTATATATAAAAAAAATGTTTTTCACTGCTTCTGTGATTTTATTGATACTATGATCTATGCTGAAGAAAATAAGCCAAGCCGAATTAAAAAATATTAATATTTAAAAAAGTTACAAGGGTTTTTAGAAGTTTAAACTTTAACTGCTGTTTTCTCGAAAACTTGTTTTCGCACGTAAGGTACCTTTTCGTAGACCAGGTCACATATAATACTTTTTTCAAAAAAAAAAAAAATGTAAGTTCACTGATTTGAATATAATTGATTGAATAGATTATAACTTGAGTTATGGGAATTTCACTAAGAAATTTATAGGGATTGGAAACGACAAAAAAAAAATGGTTTTCCAATTGTTTTTTTTCACAAAAATTTACTTAGAAAGTATATCTCATCCTAAAAATGTATAAAAATGTCAAAAATAACCGAGGATATTTCACTTTAAACCAACATTTTCAGCACTAAATAAGTCTCAAAATTATTGAATATGTTTCCAAATGTTTTCACTTAACTTCTTCTAGCACTCAAGTCGAGGAATAAACCAATTTTCCGAAAAAATTGACGACAATGCCCAATGTTCTTGGAACACTTGTTATAAATCGCTCATATGGAATTTACTCTTCACTTCCAGTCACCATCCGCTCCAAAAATGGGTTGATTTCGTAACATTTCAGCAAGGAGTCGCAGCCGTCAATTCGTCAAAAGGTGCTTTTGAACCAATACTTAGAGCATCTGCTTAAGGCCAACTCTGAACTTTTCACTTCCCCGTATACCTATTATTTGCACGCATAAGGATAGGTGTACGAACTAGTGTATATTTATCAGTTTGGCATAGTTTGCAAAAAAATCTGTGGTATCGGCAGAGCTGTAGCTTATATCCGAGGTGAATGGGCACGAGAACCATTAGCGAGCTAAAGATGTGTAAATACAAACATACAAATGTGTATAAATATGCACGGAACTGCAGAAAAGCTTACCCCATTTGTTAGGACCACATATTCGTCGGTATCTACTTATGTCTGGGTAAATATTTGCTGCATGTTGTATACCTACTTTACCGTTACACTCATGTTTTTACCTTCCACTACAGCTCAAACAGTAGTGCCGACTAAACTTTTTCTATTTTTCGTTTGCTGTCGCTGACAAAAACCTGAATTGCTAACTTCCCCTTTCGCATACATACATACGTATACAAGTATGAAGGCATACATAAATGCATTTCGTTCGTATCAGTTACCAGCTCTTTGTTGTTACATGAAAATTTGCAACTAGCAACAATGGATTATCGCCTGGCTGTGTCATAGCAGCGTACGATCAAGAAAAACCCAAGAGGTGTCTTGTCATTGTACATACCTTTGGGTGTTGCAATAACAAAACAGTTAAGCTGTGTGGAACAACAATGCCGATAAGAAAAACCAAACAAACAAGCAAACGAAGTTTCTGAGCCAAACCCCGCTGCCGATGCGAGCATTTTGCTTGGTGTGGAGTGCAACAAAAAATTAAATTAGACGGATACGGAAATGACGTGTTGTTGCAAGTTGTAAAAGTTCATGCTGCAAAATAATTTTTAAGTAGCAAATTCATTGAACTCATCCGGTTTCAGCGTTGGTATCAAATGCATGCTTTGTTGCTGTTTGGGTAGGAAATGTAGCGCATGGGTGGAGATGGGTTCGGGAGTAGATTTGTATGTAGGTTAATATGAAAATAAATATTATTGAAGTATATTAAAGTAATATTGACTCTGTCTATACCTAAAAAAGTTGCAATTAAGAAAAAAGCATTTTCTCGCATGCTCTTATGTATGTATGTACAACAACTAAGGTACGTCATATAAGATGTCCCTTTGAAAAGCTTGAAGAATCAACAAGACTCACTCCGGAGGGAGTAATGCAGTGAGTTGCTGATTTTAAATACTGACTTATATTACGACGTGTTCAAATCATAGGGAAGCATCGGTAGCAGTTGCACCGAAATAGTTAAGTAGATAATTTTTACCCAGCGGTTAGAAAGGTGAAGTACATGAGAGATCTAACTTTGTCTGGCACCTTTCGTGTGTGCTATACTCCAGCGGGGAAAGCTGCTTTCATTTTTTTCCTTTTACACTAATAAATTTCAAAATCATTAGAAATGTGTCTGATAAGTCCTTACCTAAATATACTGTGGGCAAAAAGTAAGGTGAATTTGGTTGTAAAATGAAAAATATTTATTTATTCTTGTAAATCAATTTCATCCCCTTCAAAATAATCCCCTCTCGATGAAATACACTTATGCCAACGATTTTTCCAATCCCCGAAACATGCCAAATATTCCATTTCCGGTATAGCCATCAGCACCTTCTTCGATTCAGCTTTTATCTCCTCAATCGACTCGAAACGCGTTCCCCGGAGTGGTCTCTTGAGTTTTGGGAATAGCCAGAAGTCACACGGAGCCAAATCAGGCGAATACGCTGGTTACGGAACGATATGCGTGGAATTTTTGGCGAAATGGTCACGAAGAACGAGTGCAGTGTGAGACGGTGCATTATCGTGATGCAAAAACCAAGATTTGTTGGCCCATAATTCTGGTCTTTTTAGACGAATTGCTTCACGTAAACGACGCATAACGCTCAAATAATATTCCTTATTAACAGTTTGGCCAGGTGGAAGGAATTCATAGTGCACCACACCACGAAAATCGAAAAAAACTGTCATCATGGCCTTTATTTTTGAACGACTTTGACGTGCTCTTTCGGTCTAGCCTCGCCTCTAGCACGATATTCGCTTGATTGGTCGGTTGTTTCAGGGTCGTAAGCATAAATCCAAGTCTCATCTCCCGTAATGATGCATTTGAGCTTGTCCTGATAGTCTGAAAGCATTGTTTCACACACATCAACGCGACGAATTTTTTCCAAGAAATTTAGAGTTTTCGGTACCAAACGAGATTTGACTTTTCGTAGGCCCAAATGGTCTTTCAAAATGGTTTTCACAGATCCTTCTGATATTCCGATCATATCAGTAAGGTCTTTAACAGTCAACCGACGATTTTTGAGCACTAACTCCTTCACTTTATTGACGTGTTGGTCATCTGTTGACGTTGATGGTCGTCCGGAGCGCTCCAAGTCATCAACACGTTCTCGACCCTCTTTGAAGTCTTTGTACCACTTATAAATATTTTTCTGCAATATGGTCGAATCACCAAATGCCTTCTGCAACATGCTAAACGTTTCCGCAGCCGAAATTTCATTCCGCAAACAAAATTTGATGGCACTTCTCTGCTCAATCAAATCAGACATTGTAAAAATCGAAAAATGCACTCTTGGTCGTTTGGTAAACACAAGCGTAAATATATTACTGATATGACATTCACATGAAAGTTGGCCCAGATGTTATTAACAGTGCTGCCAACTCATGAAAAAAATAACTAGAGCGGAATTTTAATCCCGCGAAGTTTGACAAATAAATTCACCTTACTTTTTGCCCACAGTATGTAGAATACCTAAGTAATTTATTACATCGGAGCTCCTTAAATGCCGTATGAGTTGGTGCGTGATTAGCATTCGGAAGTGCGCAGGTTCGAATCTCCGTGCATGAATCACTGAATTAAGAAAAAGTTTTTTCTAATAGCAGTCGCCGCTCGACAGGCAATAATAAACCTCCGAGGGTATTTTTGCTATGAAAAAGCTCCTCATAAAAACATCTGCCGTTCGGAGTTGGCTTAAAACTGTATGCTCCTCTATTTGTGGAATATCACCAAGACGTAACACGCCACTAATAGAAGGAGGAGCTCCACCAAATAACTATCAGAAGTGTACCCGCCAATTATTTACCTATTTTATTTATTCAGGTACAACCATTCTCACCTAAAATTACATCTGGTTCATGAAAATCGGTCCTATGTTATGGAAAAAAATATAAATAGGTCCAGTTAAACCAAACTTTATAATAAAAATACGTTATAATCTGGTAGTTTTGAGAATCACAACCACATTAAATATCCGTGCGTTGTTATCCAACGCACTTTGTTTTAATCGCACTTTGTTTCCGATGATAATTTCTTCCACAATAATTTTTAATTTAATCATCGTTCACCATGCAGATTTGGTTCACTTTCCTCTCAACTGAGGATATTATAAGTGAAATCTCAAATTTCAGTAAGTTCCCACATACCAGCTTTGATGGGCTCTCGGCTACTTTGGCAAAAAGCTGAGCTTTTTCTCTTATGGTTCCGTTGAAATTAATTCTTTCATTATTTTCATGGAAATTCATTGATGCTTGGAAGGCCACATCTTTAGTTCTTTATTCAAAGCGGCAAAAATAATATGTAATATATCATTTGTAGTTATTGGTCTATGTAAAAGCTCAATAATGCCTCTAAGCTCTGTGAATGCGTCATTCAAGATAAAATAAACCGGTAACTCTGTTAAGAGTTAATTTGTCTGAACAAACACGGATTTTTAACCGGTCGTTGCATATTTGAAAATAAAACTGCTTCTTTGTACGATCTCATCTGGAGTAAGCGTCAGTAATCTGGCATATTTTCTATCAGTCCCATATTGATAGGATAGAGCTCGTTTAGAAATTGTTTTTTCACATTTTCAGTCGTTTGTTGCGTCTCCCGAATCGTATACCACGTTTATTGCTGTCCGATTTGAAATCGTTAAAATGTCACTGCTACCTTTAGCTTTAATTTGTTGCACTATTCAAATTATATGTTTCTGTCCTCGACTTTAAGAAATAATAAATTTTAATGTACTGCGGAGGCTTCTTCGTACCTCTGTATGCTGTACCGCTAGAACGAATTATGCCCGCAATTCTCCTATTGGCTGGGTTATATTACGAATATAACTAAATCCCAACATCTATCGGCCTTGTCTTTTCTTTACCAAAAACATATTTTACTAATATTCTCAAATCGATGCCCTAATCTAAATATAATTGTTAAGTAAACTTAATAAGAAAATAAAGAATGACAGAATTCAAGATTGCGCCTTCCCAAGTGCATCGACGTCAGTACCGAAAATTAACAAACAAAAGAAGTGTAATAAAAAGCAAAAGTGGGTGGAACACCAAGGATAAGGAACAAGGTTTGACAAGGGTGGGTTTGTTTTCTTCACTGACGTCATTTAATTGTCAAATTCGACAGGAACAAAGTGGCGTCTTGCGGAAGGCGCCACCGTTTAAATTCTCTACATCGGGTTGTTGCCTGCGTGACATTTGCACGTTTGCCGTATATGCGTCATTAATTAATAAAATACAATATGTATAAACACAGCGCTGATCTTAATCATTTTCTACAATAGCAACAAACTTTGCAAAAAATGGCCAGAAAGCATAGGCGTAGAGAGCTCAAACGACGACAAGCAGAAAACGCGGTTATGCAAAACATTTGGCATAGGAGGCCTATTCGTGTACCATAGGTGTATACGTGCAAACATATACGCATACATATGTACATACGATATTTAATTCATACATAAATATATAAAACTCAATATACTGCATTAAATTTTTGCGTAATTGATTTGATTGAATTGCTAACGCTTTTGGAAAGCTGAATGGAAAGTTAACGCTTTTTTATACAACCTCATTGAGTTCAAATATTATTATTATTATTATCTTTATTTATTTTACAAATAACTGCTGCAGGGTACCGGACGACGAGGCCATTTTGCACCGAACAGACTTTAAATATGTGTATAATGCGTACATATATACCTTCTGCTCAAATATGAACGAGACGTTATCAATAAAACGGTTCGCGGATGACATATGGCAAAAATAAATTTTTTGTTTTTTGGTAGGACTGTTATAAGCTTACATGGCAAATTTCTGCGTGATATGTCACATAGTTTGTTTTCTGTGCTACTGTAAACAAGTCAAGCTCGAGTGTGTTCTTCGAATTCTCTTTTATGACTTCAATTGTCTCAAAAAGTTTTCCACGGAGCGGCAGCTTGAGCTTGGGAAACAGGAAAAAGTCACATGGAGCCATATCAGGCGAATACGGTGCTTGCGGAACGATATTAACATTATTTTTCTTCAAATAATCGCGAACAAGACGTGATGTGTGAGCTGGTGCATTATCGTGATGCAAGAACCATGACTTGTTGTCCCACATTTCCTTCCTTTTAAGACGAATGCTCTCACGCAAACGCTTCAAAACGTCTAAATAATATTCAGCGTTATCTCTCTTTCGGTCACACGGCGATTTTCAAGCACAATTTCCTTTACTTTTCTGATGTTTTCGTCGTTTACTGATGTTGCTGGACGACGTTCATGAGGCAAGTTTTCAACCGATGTACGGCCCTCTTTGAACGATTTGTACCACTGGAAAACACGTGCACGCGATAGAGCAGAGTCCCCATAGGTTGTCTGCAACATTTTTAAGGCGTCTGAAGCCGAAGTTTTGTTGGAATAACAAAATTTCAAACAAATTCTTTGTTCAACTTGAATTTCCATCGTTAAATTCGAAGAACACACTCGAGCTTGACTTGTTTACAGTAGCACAGAAAACAAACTATGTGACATATCACGCTGAAATTTGCCATGTAAGCTTATAACAGTCCTAACAAAAAACAAAAAATTTATTTTTGCCATATGTCATCCGCGAACCGTTTTATTGATAACGTCTCGTTCATATTTGAGCAGAAGGTACAAATGTATCTATTTGTTTATTACATGCCTACTTTATATGTATCGGCTATTTCTTTAGCTGCATGAGAACCATCGATAGCAATAAGCATGGTTTGACAGCTGACAAATGGCTTGATAGAATGGCAAACTGTGTTGACATTTCTGTTTAGTAAGGTTTGGTAAGTCATCATGAATTGTTTAAATGCAGACAATACTCCAAAATTGTGGAAATTTACTTTGAAAAAAAAAAAAAAAATCTGTTCATAGAGCACTGGCGGAGGATGGAAGAAGCTGCGGTACGGAGAATGAATCTTTGTTTTCAAAAATTAATCAGCTAAATATGGAAGACTTTTGGATCCAACAAGACGACGCAACTTGCCATTCAGCGCGCTTGACAATCGATTTATTGCAATATTCAAGCCACCATTGATGTCATGCGGCCAGATTTATTGGAAAAAAGTGCGTATAGCGTAGTACACATAACAGAAGTGAAACTTTCAAGGCAGACAAAGAAAGAGGGAGAGACCCGAGAGAGAATGGGAGAGAGAGAGAGAGAGAGAGAGAAAGAATATACATCTAAATAATTTCACAACATTTGCAGAGAATACAAATAGACAAAATTTACCAAGAACCGAGAGGGGCCGACCGGTGTTGGTAAACCCCGGACACAAACCGTGGCAACAACGCGCACTACTCCGAGCGTTTATCACCCGCACCAGCGCAGCGATTCCAGGACCGCAGCAACGGCAAAAATTACCGCAAGGCAATACCAATAACTTCGACGCCGGAATGGATAGCACTTTATAGTACGCACAAGCACTAGCAAAAAATAAGCGTCAAAAAGTAGGCACCAAAAAAAACGCCACAAAAATTGGGACCGAAAATCGCCCCAAACAGTAGGCACCAAGGAAATATAACGCCAAAAAGTAGGCACCAATAATATATTTCCTACAAGTTAACACCAACAAACAAGCGCCAGGAGTTGATAATGTTATTTCTCACTAGAAATTAGCAACCACAAGGAAAAACTCAGGAAAAATAGCCTAAGGTGTATCTAAGATATATATAAGATATATCTCTCTCTCTCTCCTTTTCCCCTACGTTATATCTTTTTTCTCTCTCGCGGAACGAAAATGCGCAAAACGTTGCATAGCCTTGAAATTTTACTCTCCATTCTCGCTCGTCCATTGACGCCTAAGAAGTTTCACTTCAAAAAAATAGTCAAACATCGGACTGATCGTATGAATCATCTATTTCGAACATATGTCGGATATTATGTTTAAAGCATACATTTTTTTTTTTTTTTATTATTACATATGTTATTATATTAAACATAATAACATTTAATAATATTTATACTTAAAACTCTACGAGACATGCATGGGAAGCACCCAGTGGTGCAACCATTCCTCAATTTTTGCTTTTTAGCACATGAGATCTATTGTTGATTTCCTTCTCAATCTGTTAAAGGAAATGGGATTGGTGGTAATTTCTGTAATTAGTGGGTTTAGGACGATTGAAGTCTTTTTGATTTCTTCAGCTATTACAAGTAGCTGAGTACAGTGAGAGATTACATGGGTGAGAAGAAAAGAGTTAGAGGTATACACGGGAACTGTGATTTAATAACCAATAAAGAAATCGAAGTTTGATTCCTGTGCCATGCGTTCAGTAAAAATATGAGTTTGTCATGTGCGCTTGCAGTCAATATGCATTCCGGGATATTTTGTAACATTACTTTGAGGTATAATTGTGTTATTGAGTTAAACGGGTGGACAAGTATTTCCCTTGAGTGTAAACGTAACGTGAACAGATTTTGTTTCATTTGACTTTATTTTCTAGTTCTTGAGCCATTTAAGAGAAGTCACATCCAGGAGTGGATTAATTGCAAGTAACGCGGTGTCATCTGCAAAATCGTGAGTGTGAAGCAAGTACAGGGTAGGCCATTTAAAGCGGGCCCATCGGGCAACCCTATAACTTTTGACAGGAACGTCAGATCGACTAATGACATAGCGCGTTGGAAGCGTCAGTCCAAGACAATTTTTACCATGGAGCAGTACACTCCAAAAGAACGCGCTGAAATAATTCAGCTTTACATCCAAAATAACTTCTCAATTGTGAAAACTCAACGTGCGTTTAAAAAAAAAATAAAGTTAAAAGTGCGCCATCCAAAAGCACTTTACAGCGTTTATACGCAAAATTTATTAACCACGGTAGTCTCAGCAATACCAGCCACGCATCCAGACAACGTACACGACGTTCTGCTGAAAATATCGAGGCTGTACGAGCCAGTGTTGAGGAGGCTCCGCGAACATCGAGTTATCGTCGTTCTCAGGAATTAGGCATCGCCAGGACAACACTCAGGCGCATAATTCGCATCGATTTGAAAATGTTTCCGTACAAAATTCAAATGGCACAAAAATTAAACGCCATTGTTCCCTGGAAGGTTGATTTCGAAAAATGGTGATTTTCCGTGGCCACCGAGATCACCAGATTTGACGCCACCGGACTTTTATTTGTGGGGTTATCTGAAATCCAAGGTATACATCAACAAGCCAAGGACTCTAACTCAACTTAAAAACAATATCCGACGCGAAATCGCCGCCATACCGGCCGAAATATTGGCCAAAACGATGGAAAACGCCGAAAAAAGGACACATTTGGCCATCAAGGCCAGAGGCACACATTTGAAGGATATCATTTTCAAAAACTAGCTGGAAAAAATCTCCTTGAATCAAAATAAATGATTTTTCATATCAACACAAAAAAAAATGTTTTTTTCAATGTTTTTTTTCAGAAACAAATGGGCCCGCTTTAAATGGCCTACCCTGTATATACTGCCGTGGGGTACACCAGCAAAACTTTCGCAGAGTTGAGATTGCTCTTCCTTTTTGTTTTACAAAAAAGTGCCACCTTTTTCTGGTAGAATTTGATAAAGATATAATAATTTGTGGGGAGAGCAGCCTTTGTGTTAGAAAGTAAACCATCATGCCAAACACTGTCGAGGGTTAGATTTATGTCGAGAAATGCAGCTGTGCAATACTTCTTCTGTTCAAATGCTTTGTGAATATTATTTACGAGTCTACACGTACTTGTTCGATGATACCATGTATTTTTCGGAAGCCGAATTGGTGATTTTCGATTAATTTTCGGTCTTCAATTATGGGCATAATTCTTTTGAGAAATAGTGAGTCCAAAACTTTTGAGGTAATAGGCAACAAGCTGAGGGGAGGAGCAAAACCAGTTATGATTGAGGCATTGAATATATGCGTGAGGAAAGATATTCCTTCTGTTGGGAGTTGTTTGAGTACTTCTCCAGTGATGAGTTTATATCTGAGGGCTTTTTTGGTTTTAAGCTTTTTTATGGCTTCTTTCACTTCGGTTTTTGAAAATATGCCATGAAATTATCTACCAAATTATATAAAAAAGAAACACATTCCAATAATATTTATGTTCTGCATTATTGTTTCAAGTTATCAAGCTCTTTAAAAAAACACCCGATACATTGCATACCCCGTATGATTTTGATATCGCTAAATTATATCACAGTACATATATAAAGTAAAATAAATTTCAATGTCGGTAAAGTACATCAAAGCCAGTTTCTAACAACAAAGGCAGAAATAAACATTGGAAATCAACTACAGATGACATTCGATTGCCCTTCGAATTTCTATTGGACTATTTCGATTTACTCGTCCTTCTCGAACTGTTTCTAATGGACTATATCTACGTGTACTTTTCCTGTCGCGTTGTGCTGTTGACTGCTATTGTTGTCACAAAGATATCAATGGCAGGCGGAAAAAGTAACTATAATGAAAGCGACAATAAAAAAACGACACTCAGGCATTTATGCTGGCAATGTCACAGAGAAAAGACACCAAAGGAGGTAAAATGAACGAACTGAATGCCATTTGTAGATACCTTTGTAAATAGTTTTTGTTGCTCAGTAGGAGGCATAATAATTGCGACACATTCAATGCCAGAAATTGCGGTATGTGGGGGCATCACACACCTTAAGATATTTGAACGTGCATATTTGTACACCACGTAATGAGATCAAATGTATATAAATACTTATATTTATAGGAGCTTTCGACAATCAACAAGGTGTCCTCAAAATGGACGTAACAGTTCTATACACTGAAAAGTCCATTAATTCTACAAAAATGTTACTGATAACAAACAAAAATTAATAATTATGAAAGAATTTGTCTTTCAGCCCTACTCTGCCATTGGTAATACCAGTCGGATTTTGTTTCCCGGGCGTTCAAGTCTTCACGTTTTGGTCGAAAAGCATTTAATCTATTGAAAATATAATGTTTAAATGACTTCAAATACAATTTTTTTCCAAGCACTTCCGTAGTAAAATTTAGTGGAAATTTTTTTTTAGTAGATTTTAATCCGCTAACTACTACTTAAGTGGGATCTTTTGACCCGTTCTCAGAACAGCTATAATGAAAGGACGTTAAAAAGGCAATTAGAGGTAAAAATGCTCCACACAAATTTTAAGTACCATAGATAAATTCGGTGAATTCGGCGGCGATACAACTCGTAGGGATTAAAATGAGTGTGTAAAAACGCCAAATTCAAGCTATTGATTTCACTTTTCAAAATAATAATAACTGAGTTCCAACATTGGTCCTGGAATGTCGGAGGAACCCGAATCGAAATTGTGAGAGTAACTGCGGATCTACGTCACTGAGAACTCGGCACTAGAGTTCTGCCCGCTTATTTCACATGTATTCGCACACTCGTCCAATCAGTCGTTGTTCATATAAGATTGTGTTAGTGAGATAAATAAGTGCGGCTTGTACATTGGTCCTGGAATGTCGGAGGAACCCGAATCGAAATTGTGAGAGTAACTGCGGTGCTACGTCATTGGGAACTCGGCAGCAGAATTCTGCCCGCTTATTTCACACGTATTCGCACACTCGTCCAATCAGTCGTTGTTCATATAAGATTGTGTTAGTGAGATCAATAAGTGCGGCTTGTACATATGCTTAAAACTGTGAAAGAAGTGTCAATTGATAGCAAGGCTGCTTACTGTTAGTGTTGCTTACTAATAGTGTGCACATGAACCTGAGAACAACTACCCGACGCAGATCTAGGTAAACCAACGCTAACCGGTCTAGCCTCAGGTGAACTCTGCATGTCGGGCTATCTTATTCTCTTACAAAGTTGAATTAACTCAGAAACAATTAGCAGAAGGAAGGAGGTGGCAATTTTGCTCAAACAATTATCTTTTTGAATAAAGTGCTGTGCATGTTTTGTGGTTTTTGTGATCGGAAACCTCGCGCATAGATGTAGAGGATTCTGCGTTTAACTTATGAACCTTTGAAAACAGGTGACAGATGATGGAACAATCAATTGTTTGAGTTTTAAAGCGGCTGTGAAGAAAATATGTTGGATTCCCTTTGTGATTCTCATTGGCACCAATTGGTATGACACAGCTTTGTTGAGCGACCAAACTCGGGGAGCAACTGGACAATTCAGGAAAGAAAAAACTGAGATATAAAAAACTCTTCATTTTTACTCTCCATTCCTTGAATTGGATATCTTAAATTCAATAGAAAGAACGGGAAAATCATCAAATTTAGAAAATCACAGACTAAATTTCATCATGCTATTGTTCACATAGAATAAAAATGTTGCAGACAACCTATGGGGACTCTGCTCTATCGCGTGCACGTGTTTTCCAGTGGTACAAATCGTTCAAAGAGGGCCGTACATCGGTTGAAAACGTGCCTCATCAACGTCGTCCAGCAACATCAGTAAACGACGAAAACATCGGAAAAGTAAAGGAAATTGTGCTTGAAAATCGCACAAATCGCACAAATCGCAAAATCGGTTAACGCTGAATATTATTTAGACGTTTTAAAGCGTTTGCGCGAGAACATTCGTCTTAAAAGGAAGGAATTGTGGGACAACAAGTCATGGTTCTTGCATCACGATAATGCACCAGCTCACACATCACGTCTTGTTCGCGATTATTTGAACAACAATTATGTTAATATCGTTCCGCAAGCACCGTATTCGCCTGATATGGCTCCATGTGACTTTTTCCTGTTTCCCAAGCTCAAGTTGTCGCTCCGTGGAAAACATTTTGAGACAATTGAAGTCATAAAAGAGAATTCGAAGAAGGAACTGAAATCCACCGAAATCGGCCTTCCAGAAATGCTATGATGATTGGAAAAAACGTTGGCATATGTGTATCGCCTCCAATGGTGATTACTTTGAAGGAGATAAAATAAAAATTGAACAATAATTAACCGTTTGTGTTTTATTAAATCAGTCTCGTTCATATTTGAGCAGAAGTACTTACACAAATCTTAATATTCGAAGGGTATTTCCACAGAGACAATTGGTTTTCAAATATAATTAAACAGGCCTTGTTTGAATGAACATTTTGCGAAATTAGGTGTGGAACAGTGGCGGATCCACGGGGGGAGGGGGTTTTCGGGTCCGGACCCCCCCCATTGGAATCATGCTCTAAAATTTTATGCTTCAATTCTGTATGAGTCAAGTTAAAAAAAAACAATATTTTTTTATATGCATTAGCAGTTTATTAGATTTTTCTTCCAGTTTTAATTTATTTTATAATAAAAACAATTATAATACGACGGACGCAATTCAAAATTTTGAATAATTACACAGGCCTGCGTAATTTCATTTTTGTCCAATTTCTAAAACGGCTACGAGTGTCTCTTGAAGTTTTTTTTGTGCTGAAAACGAATTTGATCTTGAAAATGCTCCAGCACGTCAGGACTTTTGGCAATTTGTGGTTAAATAGTCAAGAAATGCCGATTTTGGACATCTTTATGAATTTTTTTTGAGTAAGGTACATTTTTTTTTTATTTTCCACAACGGAATCGCAAAGTAATACTCTGTAGCTTTAAAATCCATTTTTTAAAAGACTTCTAGGATGAATGAAAAAAAAGTTATACTATTTTGAATTTAAGACTTTTAGACATGCAAATTCATTTTCTTAACGCCCTCTTTAATGGCGCAACAGATGCTTAAAAAACTATGTATGTTCGACATTGGTGTCGCTGATTACAAATCTGATGTTAGTTTTTTAAAATTCAAAATGGCAGATTGTTAAACTGAAGCTATGTGCAGCGCAATGCACATAAATTGCAAGAATGAAAAATGATTTCAAATAAGCCTGTGCTCCGTGAAATTCGCCACTCATTGCTGGAGCTCCGTCATATCCTTGGCCATACATAAAAGAGCAATCCACGCCGATGTCGATCAGGTAATCCTTGATAGAATTCGCTAAAGCTTGTCCAGAAACGTCAGTTACAGGAACGAATCCAAGAAAATCCTCGCAGATATTATGTTCAGAATCTAAATATCGTACGCAAATAGAAAATTGCTCTACGCTAGAAATGTCAGTCGATTCATCAGCCAAAACTGAAAATCCTTTTGATTGATTTATCTTATCAACGATTTTTCTTCTGATTACTTCATGGCAAGTTTCAATAATTTCATTTTGAATGGTTTTGCTGAGATATGTTGCATTTTTTGAAGTGGACCGAAGGTTTTTCTTGAGTAATTCGTCACCTTCAGCTCGATATCGTAATAGTGCACGAAAATTCCCTTCGTTCAAGTATTGTCCTGTAGTTTTGTTATTCGTGTCAGATTCGTCGCCGTACAAACATCCGTCGTCTCTATGGCCACGAAGTGCAATTCCTTGACGTCCACACAAAATTACAGCGCTAACTATGGGTTTCAGTCTCTCATGATTTTCTTCTTTCGTTTTTTCAAGTTGCTTGTCAAGTCGTTCATCGATAGATTTAGTTTTACCGAGCTGAATATCACGTAAATTTTCAATACCGACAACGGATTTTTTCGAAAAGTTTCTTTTGCGTGTTTCCAAGTATTAAACGGCTTTTTGATAAGTTTCCCTAGACTTACATTGCCTATTCCACCAGTTTTTATGCCAAAAGCTATGCAATACTTACAGTATGCACCGTTTTCTTTGGCAGAATATGCCAACCAATAAAATTCCTCAAGCCATTTTCTTTGAAACGATAAATTTTTTGTGGTTGATTTCGGAAACGAAAAATTAGCTGGTGGTACCCACGAATCATTGACGATGTTTAGAATTTCATTTGCATTTTTTTTACTCGAGAGTTTCGTTGCGGCTGATTGTTTTACAGATTGTTCTACAGATTGTTCTAAAGTTTGTTCTACTGTATTTTCCTCAAGGTTCGACTTCTCTGTGTTTTCAATAGAAAACAATAAGTAAGAAATCCAGAATTTGTAGTTTATTTTTACTTTCATTCATATTGTAAATTATATTGTGAATTTTGAAACTAAAAATGATATTTCGTAGAGGTAAAGAACGTAAAAAGCCAACTACGTAGAGTGATACATTTCCTTAATCAAGCTCTGCATGTTGACTTATAATAAAAATATGCACGAGTTAAAAAGATTTGGAGTGAAAACACTTGTATACACAGAATGATTGCTTACAGTAAAATATCTTGTACAAAAAACGTTAACTTTTTACTTACAGTGGGTGCTCAAATTATTAGAATCATACTGTAGAGGAACAAATTGCCGAGTTTAATGACGTGTAGTTTGCAAAAATGTTAGGAAATGCTACTTTTTTGTATAATGTGAAACATTGTAGCAATCATTGCTTTGTCGAAATTACCGTTCGATATATTTGGCTTTTTGTGAGCAGCTTTTTGGAAGAGCAAAAAATTCAGGTTCTTAATTGGCCAGGAAACTCACCAGACCTCAATCCAATTGAGAACCTTTAAGAGTCAACAAAGACAGAAATATTGAAAGATAATATTACAAATAAAGAACAACTGAGCGAAAGACTGCAAAATATTTGGAAAAATGACGACCAAATAAAAACAAACTGCTTAAAATGCGTTGAAAGCATACCCAAAAGGATTCCGGTTTTAATTGCTGCACGAGGTGCTCACGCAAAATATTGATTTTTTGATTTTTTTTTTGATATTTTTTTAATAAAAGACTGGTTTGAATATTGTTTTTGTCGTATTATAGAAATTTAATAAACAACATATTAAAAATAGACTATTTTTTGATTATTATCAGTTAAATGGCTGAAACTTGAATTTTTCATAGTGATTCTATTAATTTGAGCACCAACTGTACACTGACTGTTATTGGATACAAATTTTTAACTTTACCTGTTTTTCCTTCTTTTTTATTTTTGGTTCTGATTCTGGATCAAGGCGCTCGAAATAAGAAAATAATGTTCTCTTCATGTTAGGAGGCGTATTAACAATCACATTAACTACTTGTCAACAAATGCTCGACACAATGTATTCTGCTCGTTGAAAGAAACAAAAGAATAGAAGCATGTTCATGAATGTTTACAGATAGCCTAGTTATTCACCAAAAAAACTTAGGGAAAAATCACTCGGCGCCGTCATCGCGATTTCGTTGGCGCGCTATTTAAAATTTCGAGTTAACAGTACACAGGGTGTCGCCGTTACGATAAGGAAAAGCTGCAACGGCTCTTTCATGGTAACTTTCTTGCCGTTATATAGCAACACATGTTGTTAGAGAAAAGCGCAATTAAATATATAATATTATATATAAACACGACCGTTTCGTTTGAAGAACTTTATTGGAGTGAATTGAGTCACAGTAAGCATTAATACAAGAAGAAGAAGTAAAGAAGTTACAAACAGGGTTGATCTTTTTTTCGTACTTAAACTACACATGGTTGAATTGCAAGTTGGCTCCAACACATGTTATAATATATTGTATCTTAAATAGGCGTAATTATTTATGAAGGTGTCCCACGATGTATAAAAACCGCCAATTATTCTTGTAATTTTGAATCAAAGTCCTTTACTATTTTTAGAATTTTTTTTACAATATATCTAGAGCTATTAGTTTTTTCATCGGCTAGTCACGACATGCAGCGCGAATAATGCCATATTTTATTCACGAAATTGATTTTTAATAAAAACACCCTTCTAAAATACCCCGGACCCCCCCTTTATGAAATCCTGGATCCGCCACTGGTGTGGAATATAACATCGTAGGAGTTTTCAATGTGGTGGTAAACCTGGCTGAATTTGTCCCAATTAAAGAAGCTTAAAGAAGTTAAATTGCACAATTTTTACGCCCAGTTCCGTTGTCGCTGCGCGTCGTACGAAATGTCTATGGTGGGATGCGCTGTGTGGCATATAAAATACCATCATCTTGCAGTCACATGTTGCAATCACATGTGTTGGTACATATATCAACTCGTTCAGTCTACAAGATGTTGCTTACTATTTATCTGTCGCACCTGCAGTAAACGGTGTGCAGTAATCGGTATGTACGCACCGATGATTCCGATAAATCAATATCCAGAAAAAATTTCTACTTTTCCAGGATGCATTTTGTGCTGGTACTTCTTATGTGACTAGGCATCGTTTCAGACCTATTGTTTGCCCACATATCCATTAATCGAGAAATGGAGAAAACGATTCTTCAACGCAATAACATTTCATGGTAGCTCGGTAGTTTGCTATACACTACTTCGTCTTCTTCTTGCTTGGCGCGGTAACCGCTTCCACACTACTATACTATTGAATAATTCAAAAAAAATTTTACAGGTGAATAGTGTGATAAATTTCAAGCGTCCTCTTTGACATACCCTGTACACACATGCCCTATACATAAGTAAATACCCCAGAGACACATTCAAAGTAGCATTCATTCAAGGTAACAGGCGGTTATCTGGTGACATTGATTGTGTTCAAAAGCTCTGAAATAGACATTAGAACTGTTTATGAGCATTCGAGGTTCCCAGGTTGTGGGCGTCTTTCTTTTAATAGGCTCCAACAGATCCACATCTTGTGATGTTGTGTTATCTACATGTTTACCTATTGTTGCTATTGCTTTTGCTAATGTGACTGTTGGCAATTGACATCTTATTGACATTCAATGTCAGTGATGTTTTATCATTGATGCAACAAAAGAAAGTCACAAGGTATATACATTAGGGCGGGTCGATTTAAAAATCGCTCATTGCTCTGTGAAAATCGTATTCTAGGGATCAAAATAAGAAACTTTGCCGAAGGAACCATACCTCTAAAACGAATTCTGATAGCCCCAAATTTAAAAATATCACCATTTTTGGCCTTTACATAAAAAAATCAGCTAAAAGGCTATGTTTTTTCTTTATTTTTATTTATTTATAATAATATTTATTATTTATTTATAATAATATCTATTTTTTCTCTTAAGAAATTTATTTAGTCAGAACATATGTAAATGAAAAAATTAATTTAAGTGAGTTATAGAAAAGAAACTAAAAAGTTCGACCCAAATTGGGGGGCTTCAGAATTCGTTTTAGCGGTACGGTTCCTTCGGCAAAGGTTCTTATTTTGATCCCTAGAATATGATTTTCACAGAGCAATGGGCGATTTTTTTGCCTCCCCACAAATCGACCCGGCCTAATATACATACATATGTACGTCCACACATGTGTCTACTAAATTATAATTAGAAGTAAGAGAAAATAGAATTATAGTTTGCGATGGGAAAAGCGAGCATTCTACCATCCCTTGCACACCCACAATATATTTATACAAGAAAGTCATCGTTATTTACCTTGAATAACAGTACCTATCAACGGCAGTTTAATGTCAAAGTGTGCATTATGGCTAAATATAGAGTATTCTATCGTTAAGAGAGGGACAATTGTACAGAAAATGTTCTTCCTTATTTCTATTGAAGCATAAAATGCGCACCTGTAATAAATTTCTATAAAACGTACGAATGGGCACAGTCGCACCGGCTCTGAAGGCATTCGATACGAAGCCCGATTGTGGTAGTAGAGGAAGAGCAAACCCACCTCTGCTTTGAAAGATCAGGTGAAGAAGGGCTAGCTCCATTTGGCATCGGTAAAAAGTCGACAATAGCAATAAACAAAACTTACTTTAAATTGATATATTGACTAATTTGAATAACAACTCCACTCCATTAAACTCAATATTGAAAAAAATTAGATATTGGACTTATTCGAGGCACATAGTAAAATAAGCAGTATTGCAGCATTTATAAATGTTTGCAGCCCTGCTGCAATAAATATTATCATTCATAATTTCGATATTGACTGCAATTTACCATTGGAAATCTCAATGAAAGCAAATGCTGACTCCATATCTGGCCGATACCGTGCAAATAATTTGCTAAATTTTTCACCAAAATACACAAAATCCACAAATATAAAAAGTTGTACACATCTCCAAATTAAATTTAATACATTTTAATTTAAATAACTTTTGTTCAACTTTCGTCTTTCATTGCAATCGTACAAATACAATTTTTAAGACGCCCAGGGAAAAGACTTTGCCTGCGAGACCGAATTTTTAAGAGTTTTAACGCTATAATTTTGCCAACGTTTTCAGTATTTCATATCAAATGTGATACTTTAAAAAATGGTACAACACACCAGCTGTGATTGCGACGCAAACATTCCTATTTCTGCGATATTGCTGATGGGAGCCACAGGCACGCAACAAATCATAACAATCGGTTGAAATTCGTTTCGCCACATACTGTGGACCGGTTGACATGTTCATTTCACGTTGTTCACTGACGAGTGGAACGCGGAAAGAAAATAATTATTATGTAAACATACATGAACATTGTGACCAACAAGACAGGAAGTAGGAAAGGAGAAAAAAAGATCGTTTAGTTTGGATGCAAGACTGGTCAAAAAAGCGAGATGAGCTTTCGCACAAATGAATCGGAATTAAGTGCCCTTGTAGACTACACACATTTTCTAAGAATGGACACAAAAACGTATGAGGAACCATGGTGAAACGATTTGAGAGATGTGGCCTAGATCAGATCGGCTCTCAGCCGATGACTGACAGCGGTTTGCTTACGAAAGGGCTGAGGTTGTGATGGTAACGTACGCAAAATACCACAATAGTCACCACCCATCTTACTTCGTTGCCGTCTGAACAACTACTGATTAGTCGAATGTGCGAATATATTGAAATGAGCGGACAGAATTCTGTTGTCGAGTCCTCGGTAACGTGGCAGCCAATAGTTACTCTAACAATTTTACTTCGGATGGCCAAACCTGGTAATCTATATTTCTAGAATAACGGAGCACAATCTTCATCCGCACCAGCGCCATATGTATATGTATAAAAACATTTTCTTTTATTTTAATCATTTAGAATGGCGGATGAACACTCAATTCTGCCAGGAAGGTCGCAGCGCGGCTTCCCAATCGGCGGGCATTGTAGCATCGGCGTCAGTGGCCTGAATACTAAAAACCGAATTTTTTTTGTTTATTAATGTCATAATTTCTATATGAGTTAAAAAAATGCGGAATAAAATGATTAAAAAAATTAATTTTGGGGCGAATTTTCCTACAATTTTTGCTTCGAAAGAATTGTTTTTTCGAAAAAATTTCGAAAACTTGTAAATTCACATAGAAAGCAATATCATAAAAAAATGTGTGAAAATTTTCAGGGAGATCGGTCAATAACTTTTCGAGTTGTCGTGTACGCCAATTCGAAAAATATAGTTTTGAGAAAAACGCGTCTAAAGTTTGAATACATGAAAATTCCTCTCCCAGCGCTCGAACGCAAAGAATAGAGTCGTCACGGTTGACGATCTATAATATAAAAATACTTAAATTTACGTTCTAAAAATATTTTGACGTATTCTTAAAGGATTATATTAACATTTTATGAAAAAAATAATTTTTTTTTCTAAACTTTACAGGTATCTTTCCCCTTAATGCACTAGTTTAAAAAAAAATTAAATTTTGTAAAAAATGTGTGAAAATGTATTATGAACGTCACATTTTAATTACAAGATGCTAGAAAAATATCAGGAGGAAAGAACTAAAACTCCGAGGGTAGAGAATAAAATATGCTAAATCAAGTTAAATGCCAATCTGGTCACACTGATCGCCAATTGGGCAACTTTGACGTCACGAAAATGGGCTTACATTGTCAATTTCGCTGAGAGCAAAGTAACAGTACTATGGTAAGCGCCATCTCATTATTTTCTCCATCGTAGTTGATTTAGTACAACGCACTTTCAGAGATTCTGCTATACATATTTTTGTATTAATTAAAAACTTTTCCAACGCTTGCATTTCTCGATTCGTAATTATGCATATATATGTATATATTAGGGCGGGTCGATTTAAAAATCTCTCATTGCTCTGTGAAAATCGTATTCTAGGGATCAAAATAAGAAACTTTGCTGAAGGAACCATACCTCTAAAACGAATTCTGATGTCCCCCCATTTGGGTCGAACGAAAAATTCCACTCTGACCCATTTAGAGTGCTCCAATCGAGTCCAAATGTATGACCGACTTCCACTAACTTTGGACGGCCGATCCACCCATGCCAGTGGCACACCCCCTGGAACTCCCCTGGGGGTTCCCCACACAATCATTTCAAAATATCACCATTTTTGGCCTTTACATGAGAAAAGAAACTATTGTAAAAAATTCGACCCAAATTGGGGGACATCAGAATTCGTTTTAGAGGTATGGTTCCTTCGGCAAAGTTTCTTATTTTGATCCCTAAAATATGATTTTCACGGACAATGGGCGATTTTTTTGCCTCCCCACAAATCGACTCGGCCTAATATATATATACATATAATATATATATATATATGTGTAAAGAAATAATTCGTGGGTACACCCTTTTTGGGTGTTTGGCCGAGGAGCTTTTTCATGGCAGAAATACACTCGGAGGTTTGCCATTGCCTGCCGAGGGGCGAACGCTATTAGAAAACAATTTTGCTTCATTTTGGTGCTTCACCGAGATTCGAACCTACGTTCGCTTTGAATTCCGAATGGTAGTCACGCACCAAACTATTCGGCTACGGCAGTCGCTCCGTAATCTATGTGTCTTAAGCAGTTGTTTTTACAGCTTACAGACAATGGTCGTTGTGCTTTTTTTATGCCGTAATATTACATTGTTCTTCATGCGATCAGTTCAATTAATTCGTATTCCCAGTTGCTTTAAATTATTGCTTTATTTTCCTCACATTTTTTCTATTATTCGTTCTGGGAGAACCCAACATCAATTGCAGCAATCCAGCTTTTCAATTCGATTCGCATACATCAAAGATGTCGTTTGCAAGTGACAGTTGACGAACTGCAACAATTCAACACACACACACACTAAGGCAGATCTGCATACCACAATTGTAGTTTTAGCCGACCAATAGTTGCTTTCTGTAAGATTCAAACATTCCACACCGCAAAAGTTGACGCCACTTGCCCACTGAGGCTGAGAGAGCTCATTCGAGGCAATAAAAAAAAAAAGTGTTGTTGTTGTTACTGTTGACATTGCTGTTTTGTTTTGTTTTGGTTATACCCCAGCTTGATTGCGTGCATGTATAGTGAAGGGGATAGTGACTCAGTGCGTGTGCCTGTGTGATTGAGTGTACTTGCAACATAAAATAGCGTAAATTGAAGTGCGTGGCAAGTGGGCATCTTCAGCTGTCGACTATCTGAATACGCAGCTCTGAATGTTGCCCTGAATGTTGCTCAGGAATGTTGGAAAATGGCTGTTGAGGCAACTACTTCAGCTGTAGCTCCTGCTCGTGTTGCTATAGTTGTTGCTTTTACTTGGCTACTGTTGCTACTGTCTATCAATACTTTTGCCAATGGCTGTCCGCCTCTTTATGCGACATGTCTGCCAACTTTACAGATTTCGCACATCGATACGTATGTATGTGTGCTACTTGACTTGTTGCTATAGCGGTCTTTGAGTCTTTTTCGTGCTGCAGCAGCGTTATGGTTATTGCTGTTTTTTTCGCCTTTGGAATTTTTAGTGCCGCCGGTCCAGATTCAGTTTCAATTTCAATTGTGCTGTGCCTCATTCAGTCGATTGTAGTTCTCGTTCTAGCCATGCGGCATTCATGCCTTCTTGTGTCCATAATTCTAGTCTTCCGTGGTCTTGCTACTTTGCTAATTTAGTCCCTTCGCATCACTTCATTGCGCCAATTTGCCTTCACAAAGACACTCCATCCTATCTGCCTCCGCTGCCTTGGGGAACCCAGCCAATTTCAATGTTCAATTTTCACGCTAGCAAAGCAATTTCTGCGATTTTTTTACTCGTTTCTTCCCCTCTTTCTCATTTTCATTTCTTTATATTCATGCATACTGTATAATTTAAATGGCATTTGTGTTTTTAGCCATCAAATGTAGGGGACAACCGGCTGCGTGGCCGCAAATTCCTTCAACTGCAGCTGCCACATACCAATGGGTAGCCAAAGTAATTGGCGAACCCTCCCGCCATGAGCCCATAAGTGAGTGCCAGGCTTGTAGAAGATAATTTTTGTTTTTTGTTTTGTCGCACAAATGCTTCAAAAAGATTTTGTTATCAATACAATATTCACAAAATTTATTTGGTTTTTTTTTTCACCAATATTGTATCTCTCTGTAGTTGTATGGCGAAGGATTCAATCCAGCATCCCAATGTTAGGCGGGGTATGGCGCTGTGTGACTTATGTATGTTTCCTAAGGTCAAACCTGTATTAGACCTCGAAGGTATAATCTGGTAGCCGGTTGACCACTAGCAACTTTGAACTGCTGTAAGTAAAGGATCCCAAGTAGTAAAGTATATATTAAAACGTCGGATCGAGAAAAAATTAAGCATTTTTGTGCCGTCCGAGTAGCAACTAATGAAATTCGGATTAGCAGTTCCAAAAGCCGACACCTGCGAAAATTTCACACTAAATAAAAAAATAGGAACTTTATAGTTTAAAGTTACAAACTAGAATTTAGTGTTCTCCTGTTTCACATTACGCACACACCATTTGGTACATTCTTTTCCGAAATTTGTTGTCCCCATACTCCTGCGATAATTGACGACTTTCAGCATAATGAATTTGAATTTGAAAAGGTCGAGCCAAGGAGCACCAGGAGATTTGGTGGTTCCTAAAACACTCAGGCTAAAGAGCCCATTGTATTTAAAGCTCTGGAAAGGGGGTAAATAGTCAAGGAGCGAGGGAGAAAAGTATCAGAGAAAGAGATAGAAAAGAATAGAGACAGAGATAGAGATAGTTAGTCCTGTGAGAATTTTCCAGATTCTTTGGCAAATCTGTAAATATCCTCCAGTTTTAGAGAACGGATATCACTCATTCTCATGACATCGGAACCCAATACTCATAGTCGTGCTCTAGCAAAGGCAGGACACTCACAAAGAAAGTGCTCAGTGCTATCCGCCTCCTCCAAGCATGACAGGCATACCGGGTCCTCGATGATTCCAATGGTGGTCATATGCTGACCTCATGGGTTGTGTCCTATAATGATGCCGACTATCAACTGAATATCTTTCCTTCTAAGTTTTAGTAGAAAGTTTGATAGTTTTCTGTTCGGACTTGTCACAAAACACTTTGCAGTTCTACAGCGTACCAGACCGGACCATCGCTCTTTATGTAGATTGCCTACATAATCGCTGATCCAATTCTTGATTCCAGCAGAACTGATTCCGATTATTGGCTCTGGCCCCTGTGGGGGCACCGCTGATCCACGGTAGGCCAATTCGTCGGCAATTTCGTTTCCTTGAACACCGGAGTGTCCCGGAACCCATATAAGTACAAGCCTGTTTTGTCTTGCGACAGAATTAAGCTTCTTCTTACATCCTTGAACAATCTTTGAGGTTTGTTCGCGTTCTCCAGGGCCTTCAATGCAGCCTGACTGTCACTGAAAACTCCAATCTTTTTCCCGCTCCATCTCCTCTCGATTATCCATTCGGCTACTTTTAGGATGGCAAAAACTTCTGTTTGGAAAACAGTTGCCATTCCCCCCATAGCATAGTGATACTTATTACTATCGTTTAAGTACCATCCGGCTCCAGACCCTATTTCAGTCTTGGACCCATCGGTAAGGAAAATATCCGTCAAACCTCCCTGCATGCATTCTGGATTGCTCCATTGCTCTGACATCAAATTTCCTTCCAAATGAAACTGTGGGTATCAGGTCTACTTTAGGTGCCAAAAACAGTGGATACTGCTCCGACAGCAACTTAAAGGTTTCTCTGTGTCCCGAAGTTCCATCTTCGTGCCAGAAACCATATTTATGGAGTCTACTCATTGCTTTTATTGCTTCCTGTTGTATCTTAAGATCCAGGGGGAGCAAATCAAGCATAGCATTTAGGGCATCACCAGAGGTTGTACTCATGGCACCCGTGATGCATAAACATACACTTCTTTGCAGCCTGTATAGTTCCCGGATTGTGGAAGCGTAAGTGATGATTGGTCTGATAAGTGCTGTGTATATCCATAGGACCATAGCAGGTTTCAGACCCCAAGTTTTGCCAAAGGCTCTACGGCATTGCTGAAAAATCTTCAATGCACGATTCACCTTCAGTGAAACGTGTGTCTCCAAAGTCAGTCATCCAAGTCAAGTCATCCAAGATTACTCCTTTCAGTGTTGGAAGGCTGAGTCCATCCAATTTCCGTTTTCTCGTAAACAAGACTATGGTTGTTTTGTTCGGGTTAACGGAAAGACCTTGTCTCATGCACCAGTCATCGATTTTGTCAAGAATTCTCTGCACTTTCGTGCAAAGCCTCCTTAAGGATTTAAAATGAATTATTTAAGAATGCAGCATAATGAGTAGCCGTTAAACTAAGTTCTAAAAAACAAAGTTTTTGTTTGACACCTAAATGTCTCTTTGATGAAATTGATGCTAAATAAAAAAAGAAAACTTTATACGAGAAGTTCTAGAAGTTCTTACAGCGAAAAATAACAAGCGTTAACATACAAATATGCAAAATACAAATCAAGAAAGCAACAACAGATTACGATGTGTTGTTGGGACTTATGTAAATACTGTAGTAACTCAGTTCTGGCACATCTCGAGTCTTGCAACATAGGACTATTTTCGATTACGAACTCAATACTTGCGACAATTCAGCCTTGCTCTTGCATTTGGTTTAATTAAGGTTTTCTTCAACTGAATAAAGTTCGGACAGGTTCCTGCTGATGAAATGTTCTGATTGGCAAAACGCAATTTTGCGCTCGTATATTTTTGGTCATTTGAAACTGACCTTTTATAATGACATCCCTACCATACGTTTATGTTGCTAACATTCATATAGAAAGTGGACGATATGCGGGATTTTCATTCAACAATAAAGAAATAAAGAAGTTCTTGACATATTCCTGGCAGTTTCTAAAAATATAAAGAGCACTAATCAAATGGCTTACAAATCAAATAGTCAAGCATTTCGGAAACACTTCTTATAAGCTCAAGGAAAAAGCCAAGTTATTCCATGTTAAAGTAAAGATCGGGCGGGTTCCACGCTAGCAATGGTTGGGCTGAAAATTTGAAAAAATTACTGGAATTTTGGAAAAATCCAGAAACTAAATAAATGAAAAACTCAACAACAAACATTCTCTAAACTTGGTTTTCATTACGTGTGAGAATCGAATTACTATGGTAGGTATGCAATACTCGTAACGGCGAAAATGGGGTATAACCCCACCACGACCAACGCGCTATATCTGCCGACTGGGGAAATGGTGCCTGAAAAGTTTCTCTGACATGGAATGCGAGTGGCAGAGCACGAAATAGAAAGTTTGGCACGTCACCTTACATACCATAATTAGGGTCAATGGAAAATTGGTCAACTTATTCGAAACTAATTTTTTGTCTAGCTATAACAAAAAGATCGAAGCACAATGACATTAGAGCCGTTTGCAAAAATTATGGTATCATACATACATATTGTGACAATTCTTGTACTTCTGTCCCCCTCTTTGGTTGGTTGGTTAAAGTGGTGATTCTTCCAGAATCCGACTAGCGCTTCCGCACCATTTTGTTGCCACATCCTCGTTACCAAATTGTTTAACGGTTATTTACAGCATAACTATATCCAGTCTGTGCGGTTTAGGAACCTTATTAGGTTGTTAACGTCTAAGCCAAATAGTTGTTGGAGATTCTCGAAGAGCGGTCGGCCCAGGGTTAACATTCTGTCCTTCCATAGGGCAGGGCATTCACAGAGGAAATGGAAGATTGTCTCCTTTTTCTCCGGTTGTTTACAACTGTGACAGTATGTATTGTGAGGGATACCAATTTTGGCTGCTTGTTCTCCGATAGACCAAAAGCCAGTTATGACTGCCGTTAGTCTACAGGCGACCCGTCGTTTCATGTTTATCAATGTAGACGAATCTGCGATTCGAAGGTATTTTAGGGAAATTGCATTCTTGACTGCACCTAATGGTGTGAATACCGGTACTGCAAGAACGTTATTCATGGCAGATCCGCCTCTTGCCAGTTCATCAGGTTTTTCGTTACCTTCTATGTTCCGGTGTCCCGGGACCCAGATTAAGGTTACTTTATGGTTTTCACTCAAGGTGGTGAGGCTATTTCTGCTTTGCTCCACCACTTTAGAGGTTGTTGTAGCCGAGTCCAATGCCTGGATTGCAGCTTGGCTATCCGAAAGAATAGCGATATTGTCCTTAAAAGAGAAATCCCTGATTAGTAGCCTACAAGCTTCCCCAATTGCCTCTGTCCCACTCTACTCACTTAAACATATGCACATTAGGCTGCATCATTCTCCATGGAAAAAAACTCGATACCGCTGTTACCATCGGAATTACAAAACTTATTATATTCTTAGACTTCGGGCTTAATTATATATATATATTATATAAATTTTAAGTTTAATGTGAGTTGAACCGCTATGAGAGTACCTCCAGAAATCTCATTATTTAAATTTCATCGATGAAATGTTTAAATACTTTTGTGTAGACCTTTTAAGCTTAAACGGTTCTATTTCCTCTGTAATGGTAGAGCCCAATATAGTGATTTTTTGGAATTTTTTTTTAATTAATTTTGTTTTTAATAAAGAAAATAACCTAGAAATGTTTTATTTATAAAATATCTTATTTTCCTTTCGGTCCAGCTCACGTAAATTTTAATATTTTTCTAAAATATTCTGCCGGTGGTCTTAAAATACAAAAGAATTAAAAATTCTGCTGGAAAAAATGCAACTTTAGGTATATAGTAAAACATATAGAAAATATAGAAAAATAAATGTTTGCTTATCTCTTTGTCCTGCGTAAAGTCCTATACCGTTTTTGCGATCGAGATGAGATTTTTGTAAACGTTGGGCGCATAGCTGCGTAGCTTGATTGAACTCACTTTGCTTCTACTATTTGTATATGCATATTAGGTCGGGTCGATTTGTGGGGAGGCAAAAAAATCGCCCATTGCTCTGTGAAAATCATATTCTAGGGATCAAAATAAGAAACTTTGCCGAAGGTACCATACCTCTAAAACGAATTCTGATGTCCCCCAATTTGGGTCGAACTTTTTAGTTTCTTTTCTCATGTAAAGGCCAAAAATGGTGATATTTTGAAATGATTGTATGGGGAACCCCCCAGGGGAGTTCCAGGGGGTGTGCCACTGGCATGGGTGGATCGGCCGTCCAAAGTGAGTGGGGGTCGGTCATACATTTGGACTCGATTGGAGCACTCTAAATGGGTCAAAGTGGGATTTTTCGTTCGACCCAAATTGGTGGACATCAGAATTCGTTTTAGAGGTATGGTTTCTTCGGCAAAGTTTCTTATTTTGATCCCTAGTATATGATTTTCACAGAGCAATGAGCGATTTTTAAATCCATCCGCCCTAATGCATATGTATATACATATGTATGTAAAGAAATAATGTTTAAGGTGTCCAGCAATTAGAAAATATATGTAAGACAGAAAATGTGCTTTGCCACGCTTACCAATAATTCCAACAGATGACCATTACAAAGCACAGTGGCAATGTACCAGTGTGTGGACTCCATTTATTTCTCACATTGACAGTTACATTACCCGCATGTGGCGTGCTCACAAGTTCCCTTTTTCCAAAGCACTTCAATAAAGTTTATTATATAAATAAACTCATAAAAAGTAAATGGTTATATGGAAATATAATTTTGTGATGCATTTGAAAAACATTTTATCTTTTATGGATAAGTCCATTAAATTTTTTGTTTTTGAGTGGCTTTGCGGCACATGCCAGGTATCATCTACTCACTATTTGTTAGTATAGCAAAAAACTATAAGAGTAATGCTGTGAAGCGCTACGCTAGAGACACAACGGTATAAAAGGCCGGACTCTGTTGAAAGCTCGTATATGGATATGGTTGGAAAATATATTTTATATTGCGTTTAAGCTTGCAGTAGTTTGATAAAATGTGCTGAATGCAAAGGAGTTTAATTTGAGGGTTTATAGTGTTCACAGGAAATAGGTATTTCGGTTTAGTTGGTATATCAAAATGCGCCAGTGGATAGCTTTTTCAATGTCTTTAAGGCAAAAGCAGTGTTAGTTATTTATAGAAAACAGATAACGTTAGTAAATAATATCATGCACTGTTGAAATTCCATAATTGAAACATCTTTCGGAGAAACTTATTCTACCAGTAGTTGGGCATCACCCACCAATTCAATTCCACTGTATATTAGATTAAATAAAAAGTTTCAAATGTTTTCTCGCTGAATTTGAAGCACGAAATTTATATTGTTATTATCTCTATGCCATTGGTCCCAAAAAGTTGTCTGTCTAATATTTAACTCCTGGGCAATAGATGAGTGTTGAACCTCCGATCCGGCTTTCCGATTTTCAGGATATTATCGACGCTATCGACGATTGGCCCATTAAAACCGACTTGCTGGAATCACCGCATTGCTACTGCACTCAATACTATGTTGAGTCTACAAACCGGCACCATTTTTTTATTCACCTACAGCAATTTTTCACCTTGGCCGTCGTGATACTAATGTGCAGAATTTTCTCTATTTCACATTATTTTTGGAAGCACGTGACATATAACTGGCTTCAATAAAACACAAAAGCGCCACAGAAATATTTTTCAAGCGTAATCTCACATTCAAATCGAAGTACAGTATGATCTGATGCAATGGATACATCGTGAGATATTGCACAATTATGACATCTTAGAACTGTTTACTTCACCTAACATTTTCGTGAAAAAATTCCCCACATTATTAAAAAAAAATCACACGAAAAAGAGTCTCTGAAATCTGGTTGTAAATTGATTGAATGATTTTTATACGTCTCTAAATTTGAATGGCTTAACTTTCTTAGCGGCAGTCGCTGACAGCTACATCAAAAAAGCAGAAAAACTCAAAACGAAACAAAGAGGTAAAGAGCCAAAGCGATAAAATATTGTCGTATTTATCATTCTTCAAGAATTCATTTTATTGTTATTACAGTATTTGATGGGCAACTGTCCGTAAATGTTGCTGTCATTCTTTATTCATACTTTAGCCATAACATATTATTATTTAAGTTTTTCTTCTTTGGTTGTATTCTTTGTCCTCTTGCTGTATGTGCAGTTTATTTAGTGAAAAAAAAAAACATTCACCGACTGGATAGTTCATTTATTATTCAGCATTCGATTAGTTGTGACTTAATGGTAATCGTAATCGGTTTGGTGTATATGAATGGGGAGAGATGAATATGACGACGAACAAAGAAGTAAATATGCTAAAAATATATTCAATAAAAATTGATTTAGCATTAAATTGCGATCGGTGGAGTATAGCAAAAGATGGTATTTAGACTTGTGGGGATTTCGTATGGTTTGGGCTCCATGACTACATCAAATAGTTACATACAGAACAACTGGAACAAAAAACGAGAAGGTTAAAGAAAATATTACAGGTTCGCAGTGCGATGGTTTTGTTGAAGGTTGTACGTAACTGCAGAAAAGCGAATACCCCAGAAGTTTAAACTCGAATTCCAACCCAGCTTAACTCATTTATTCGAGCATGATTTTTTTATATTTTTTTTTTTGCATTTTTCACAAACTTGGAATGCTTTTCCTTCCGCCATGTTATTTGACTATAGTATTGGGCAGTTTGGGCTGAGACAAAATATTAAATTCAGATATTCATGGCAATGGAATTAAGCAATGCATTTCAATAAATATTTATATATTACTAGCGTACCCTCGCCCGCTTCGCTAGGCGATAAATTCAATGATTTGCTGAAAGAGAATATAATTAATACGAAACAAAGCAAATTCTTTGATACAATTTCATTCGAACTTTATTGTAACACTTTTTGGTAGACAACGTTTTTGGTTTTTCCATCTTTCGCGTAAATGATTATGACGATGGTTTGCCAACTCGTGAGCAAGCTACATACATACAATTGTCCATGAGAAAAAATTGGGTATTCTAAATTAATACCGCACATTTGTAGAGACTGTCCTTGCGCCTTATTAATTGTCATAGCGAAGGCAAGGCGAATAGGGAACTGCAAACGTTTGAAATCGAATGGTAAATCCGTCGGAGTCAGTGGAATTCTGGGTTTAAAAACGTCTTCTCCTTTGTACTTCCCTTTTAAAATTGTTGCTTTGATAACGTTACCCATTAGCTTCTTCACAGCGAGTCTGGTACCGTTGCAAAGTCGTGGCACATTAATGTTGCGCAGCATAATAATCAGTGCTCCAATTTTTAATCGTAAATTATGATATGGTAGGCCTGGCAAAGCGAGTGAGTTTAAGAATTCAGTTGGATAATTTACGACATCATCTTGATCAGTAATAGTGTCCATTGACTTATACGCAACTATGTCACCAGGTATTTGATCTAAAATAGCTGAATTTATATCATTGACGTCCTTATTTTTCCCAGCTAAAATTGCGATTTCGCTGAGCCAATCATGGTTTTCGTAATGTTGAACTATGTTTGGAAATACACTCTGTATCAATGCCTCTTTAGACTGTGCAAAAGTGCAGAAATTGTTAGGCAATGTAATCATTCCTGTTGGATCGACAGACATTTGGCCATTTCCGATTTTCAGTAATTGGTGTGAAAATTCAGCTGCTAACGGATCGTTCTGTAGTTGAACACGTACGTTTGTAACAAGTGTAAGCGTGTTTACATGTCTCAATAAATACAATGATTTTAAGCATGCATTGATTTCATCTGCAGCCGTAGATTTTGGGATCACAGGTAAGGTTTGCCTGAAATCTCCAGCCAATAAAATCAAGGCACCTCCAAAGACTGTTTGGCTTCCTCGTAGATCTTTCAAAGTTCTATCAAGTCCTTCCAATGGTTTCTTGTGGGCCATATTACACTCGTCCCATACGATGAGCTTATATACTTTAAGAACTTTTGCCATTCCAGATGTTTTCGAAATATTACATGTTGGTGTTTCATTTACCTGCATATTCAAAGGCAACTTTAATGCAGAATGTGCTGTGCGACCGCCTTCCAGTAATATAGCCGCAATTCCGGAAGAAGCGAGTGCCAATGCAACGTTATTATCTGATCGAATTGTTGCTAATATCAATGAAATCAAAAAGGTCTTTCCTGTTCCCCCAGGAGCATCCAAGAAAAACAATCCACCAGTTCCATGGCTAACATTATTCATGATTGTATCACCAACAGCAACATGGGTCATTCAATTTCGTTAAATTTGATGTTACAAATGTGTTTAGTTCATTACAATCATAATGGTATTCACGCTCCAGTTCTCGATTGAGAACGTCGGATTGTGTTTTCGTTTCGTGATGAACAACTTCCGTCTTTGACTCGTTGTTCATTGAATTTTCGTCTGAAACAACAATCACATTGTCCTCATCGGTCTGAATTCCCATGTCTTCAAACACTCTTCGGTAAATAAATCCACAACTTTATTTAAATCTGCCATTCCGAAAATGTAATGTTATTTTTTTCAATTCGTATCAATCCGGGAACAATGTATTCTATTGTAATCTTATCGATGTGAATACCCAAAGAAAACTGTCAACACACAAGGTCTATAGATTTACCAGGTCTGCTTGAAACTGCAAAAACAAAAAAAAAAAATTTTTTCTGCCACATCACATGGGGAAAGGTATAAAGTGGTGCTCTGGTGTGCGGTATTCGTAAACAAACCGTTTGAACATTCCCTTTGTTCTTACAAAATGTATATCTCGTTTGACGTAAACCCAAAAACAACTTCTGTCAAATTCTCTTGTCTGGCAAACCTTGGTAAATCTATTATCCTTGGTCAACACACTTGTTGCTCTTACAAATCAACTGCACACAAAACACAAATCAGTAGTTCGGCGCTCGTGGATGTGTACTGAAGCATTTCTCTTCATAAAGAGCGTACAAACCTCTGTGTTTATACTTATTAATAAGTTTTAGGAAAAATAAATATTTATTATCGAAAATGGCGTCTTTATTCTTTTCAAAATATTACCCGTGAAAATCAAAATAGTTTTGCAAATTTTCAAAGTACTCCGATTGAAATAAATCTAAGCCATGCAATTTGAACGCATCAGTTCCTTCTTCAGGTGATGAAAAACGTAGGCCCCGTATTTTATTTGTGATCTGGAAGATTAAAAATAAATCATTGAGTTCCAAAACAGAACTGATGGCGGAATACCCATAAATATGATGTTTTAAGTGCTCAAAAATTCACTTGTTTGAGCCAATGATTGAGAGTCTTGCATTGTCTGATTTGTGTGAATTTTGTCATATTTATTGTATTTAAACCAACAAACATAGCTTAGCAGTTTGGGGTGTCTCTATTTTGACAGGAATCGTAAGACTGAAATTACAATGTTAGTTGTAACCTTAAATGAGCTTCATGAAATTTGAAATATAATAATGTTGTTGTTGTAATAATGTAATTAAATTTAATCTTACCGAGAGAAGTTATGAGTGGCTTAACAGAGTAATGTTATAATACCTACGTTCACATATAAGTAGATAATCTACTTTTTCGCGCTTAACTAAAAATCCGTAATTAAAAAGTGCGATTTCCCATACAAAATTTCTCTCTCACCATCTGAGATTATAAAATGAGAGATTCAGCGGAAAAAAACACTATTTTTGGGAATCTTTTTCTTAAATATGGATTGAGCAAATTTATTAAAACCTTTTGTACATTATTAAGCATACTTTTAACTGTAACTTTTAATACTTAAAAATAAGCCGTTGACAGACCATGCCCGGGAACGTCTTGAAAAAAAAAAACATTTTGCAGTAATCACTGTATATCGGTCGGAAATTATCTGAAACCAAAACCAATTCAAATTTAGTCAAAGTATCATTAAATCTTCCCCCCAACGTTGTCCGCTTATTTTTTTCTTCGTTCAAAAATTTTAGGCGGCGGTCTAAAGTGAAAACTTCTATTTTTAACGGAAGTTGAAAAAAAAAAAATAAACTAAACTTTGGGGGGTTGTTGTTGTTGTTGTTAAGGTGGTTGAACATTTCTGAGCTGAAATGCTCCTAATTAGTGACCAGCACCGTTTTACTACCACTATCTCGAGTGATGATGATTTTTTTTTTTGTTTCCAAGTCATATCCATTTAGTGAGGTCCAATTATAACAGCAAATCCTTTATCTCGATGTCTGAGATCTCCTTAATTTGCTGTAGGAAAGGCTTACGGAAGGATCGGAGTCGTGCTCTGGTTAGTCCCGGACATTCACATAAATAGTGGAAAAGACTTTCCTTCCCCCCTTCCGCTTGACAGCTTCTGCAGATAGGATTGAAGGGTAGATTGGGTCTAGCTGCATGGTCCCCTACTTTCCAATGTCCTGTAAGGGTTGCAGTGATGCGTGAAATGTTTGGCCGAGAGCATCTAAGCAGGTCATTCGTCCTTTGGATTTTGTATAAGGGTCATGTGTTTCTTGTTGTAATACATGTAGGTCTTTGCTTCCATCTTCTTTCCGCTAAAGCATGATAGTGTAAAGCAATGGATGCTTTTAGTGTGTTGAATGGGGTAGAGACTGCCACCGCCTCTGCTCTGTCTAGTGTCGAATCCTTTCTTGCTAGCTCATCCGCTATCTCATTGCCCCGTATGTTCCTATGACCGGGAATCCATATCAGAGTAATTTCAAGCCAATGGCTGAGCAGTTTTAGCTCCTCTCTACACCGTAGGACCAGTTTGGATGAAATGTAGTTGGAGTCTAAGGCCTTAATAGCTGCTTGACTGTCTGAGAAGATAGCTACTCTTGCACCAACTTCCTTGTAGAGTTTTAGGGATTTGCATGCTTCTCTGATCGCTAAAAGTTCTGCCTGGAACACGGTGGCATAATCAGGAAGACGAATTGATTGAGATAGGTTGAGTGGCTCCGAATGGAAGCCAGCTCCCACACCACAGTCGAGGGTCCCTGTAGGAGGATCTTACTGTGACCGTACGGCATTTTATACGAAGAAAATGTGAGCCAAGTTTGGAATGAATCGGTCAAGTAGTTTTTAAATGGCAGTGATCACAAACGAATAAACTGTACTACTTGTCAGCCGCGCTGCCCTCCCGAATACTCGCACCTGTCAGAGCTAAGACGCGAGACTAATTGTACAATAACTCCAAAAGTTTAGCTCAGATCGGCTTAAAATTTTGGGAATATATTCTTGAAATGTTAAACAATAAGACTAGAAGAAAAAAACGGTTTTTTGAAAGTGCAAACCCTTGATCTTTGGATCTTCCCCTTCCACTAGAAACCGGTCCCAGTTCGCGGGAAACAGTGGTGCAGTCAACATCGCTCCGCGCGTGAAAGCTGTTTTAAAAGTGTGTTGGGATTTCGCAGTGGCGAAAATGCAGCGATCGTTGGAGCAACGTTACTCGATCAAATTTTGCGTAAAGCTAAACAAAACGAGTAGCGAAACCATTGGGCTACTCAAGGAGGCTTACGGGGACTAATTTCTGTCCAGTGCCCAGGTAAAACGGTGGCACAAGTCGTTCAAGGAAGGCCGGGAGGACGTCGAAGACGAACAGCGATCTGGAAGGCCTTCGACGACGCAAACAGACGAAGATGTGAACCGAGTTCGTGAATTCGAAAGCACTGTAAACGCTGTATTTTCCAAAGAAGTGCCCCTTCGGCTGAAAAACCGCGTCGCCCGGGTTCGGCCCGACCTCGTCAACAATTGGACCCTTCACCACGACAATGCGCCGGCGCACACCGCCTTCCTCTGCAATTCTACATTGGCCAAGTTGGGGGTTCCGGTGCTTCCCCACCCTCCCTACAGCACAGACCTGTCCCCTCCGGACTTTTTCTTGTTCCCGCGCCTGAAAAGAAAGCTGAAAAGGCGTTTCGACTCCATCGAGGCGATCCAAAAAACTGTGACAGCCGAATTGAACGCGATTCCGGCAGATGAGTTTAAAAAATGTTTCCTGCAGTGGAAGGACCGCTACCAGCGGTGTATTGACGCTCAAGGGTCCTATTTTGAAGAATATTAGTTGTATAAGCCAAAAGGTTTAATAAAACTGCTTAAAAAAAATAAGGCTCATTACTTTTCAATCAAACCCTGTATTCATGGAAACATTCAATTCTCTATAGAAGAAACCAAAACAAGTTACCGAATTATTTGGCATCTGTAATCGACGTTCAACCGCACAACTAATTTTTTTACTTGTTTTCCACCAATTTGCCTTCAATTTTTCGTTAACTTTTCAAGTACGCTCTCACGCTTTTCTTTCAGTGACTTTACATTTGATTATTTCCATCAATACAAACAAACATGTTTTCCTGTCCCAATGTTTAATTGAATTAATTTTGTTTAATAAAAATAAAAAGAAAATTAGTAGTAAATTTACGATCTTTCCTTCGCATTAAAATTCGTACAAACACAGAGGAGATAAGAAATTCTACAATTTTATGTGATTTTATTTCACTGAGCTCGCTTTGATGGAGCTCATGTTTTGACTTGTTAATGTGTCTGACATGACAGTCGAACATGACGGCTATGTAGCCGCTGTAGTAAAAGCTGTTGTTGTCCGCTTCAAACAGTGTTTCTCGACCCTCTGCTTTCACAAGCATATGTGCGTGCCTGCGTATACATACATACATATGTACTCGTACACATGCATACAAAAACAGATTCGCAGACAAAAGATTCTAAAGGTTCAGTCAAGCAGTTATAACATGAGAAGAATACCAAAGCCGTTTGAGTTGGATACTGAAAACAAAATTTAAATAAGTAGATATGTACAAATATTTACGGCCAGCGGTAGGCCCTTCGGTTACCCGCTAAGTTAGCCGCTCAGCTGCTGCCATCAAATTTACTCATCTCTCTTTCTGTGACACCCAAATTGCGCGCGGTTCTTGCTGATTGCTGTGATGTGCTGTGCTTGCAATAGCAGGACCAGCAGCTTAACTGTTTTCTTCTGCACCAAGCTTCCGTCTCTCATAGCACACAAGTATGCCTGTACACTTACACATATTTCGGTGCATTATAAGCGATGCTCCCCAAATCTGATCGACTACTGTTTGTACTCTCATCAACCGGCTGCACATTGCACCTGTGATTCCTTAGGACAAACGCTTTATGGGAGTTCTTCCTCCCTGTAGCAACGCATGACTTTGAAATGCCGCACATGACGCCGTCCTGGTAGCGCTCCTTTCATTCGCTTAAGACTAATTTAAACGCAAATAATATTCATTATAATGAATATTTAGTTGTCTTCTGCATTTTTTATATCGTTTATTCATTTATTTTACAACGTTTTTCGTTTAAGTTTTCTAAGTATACTTTTTTGTTATTTGTTATTGTTTCTTTTAGTGTATTTAGCGCTTCGATGCTGCTGAGTTGACGTCTGCTTCAGTTAATTGGTTAAACTAATTTGCATAATCATATCATTACGCTTCAATTCGATTGTGTGATATCACCGCGTTTGATAGTAATGTAATTTGGATTTCATAAAATGTATTTGATTATATTTGTTTTTGTTAAAAATCAACCAAAGCAAGTTCCATCCATGCCTAAGGATGGAAGAAGATTCATAAGCTCATTTGTATGTGTCTCTGTATTTTATTATTACCAGAATTGAATAAAACAACTCTGTTCACAACTGTGGACATTTTCTTTGAGAGTGCGATTTGCGCCGCTGCTTTGCTGCGTCTTGAATGCATAGAACTCTATGTTTTGACACATTCGATCTGCTTCCTCGCGATGCACTGCTAAAACCGGGGCAGCATTTTCGAAGACATCAAAAATACTGATCATAGAGGCAAAGCGCATAAACGGCACATAAAGTTTATGAAGGATGCATTCTCTCCATCGCAATGTTTTTGCTTGAACATATGAATCCCGTATAAGCAGATCCGACTACATTATTACACCATAAAGAATTATTGATGTCACTACGCTTACTAGAATCTGCCTATATTGTTGGTGTGGTTCGATAGACAGCCGGTCCGGTACATAGATATCGCTGTTGTTGTCACTGCGGATTTGCGAGACTTTACCTCAACTATTTCCTGTATAGTGCTTATAGATACTTGCATCTACCTCGTGTGATAAGTCATAAACAAAACAGATGATGATAAAACTTTCGGGGACCACCAAGATAGATTAGATCTTAATAATGAAATTTCACTTAAAGCTAAAACATATTCATATCACAACTTCTAGTGAATAAGGAGTACTTCGGATGGATTAGTAGCTAATTATTTCTTTACATTTTTTTATGATGGAAAAAAAAAATTGCACTTTTTGTCTGATGAATGACTTTTGATACTTGATGTTTACTAATTTGACAACGCTGATTCTAAATACACCCTCATTTTTTTGTAACAGCTCTTGTTTACGAGTTATAGCTATCACAAAAAAATCACTATATTTCAGTCTTAATTGACGAATATTTAAACAAATATTAAGTTTTCTTAATATTATTTGTTATGGCATCGTCAAGACGAGTTTGTATAAATGACCGGAATAGTTTTTGTTTTATTTGCGGAGAGTATATGTTTCAAGAAAACCGTTAGAATGTGACATCGTTCGTAAATGAGGCGTACAAAAATTACTTCCGTCACTCAATGGAAATGAAAAATAAGCCCTGGATTCCACAAAAGGTATGCAGAACGTGCGTTGAGTTTCTACGCTTGTGGACGAATAAGAAAAGGAATAAATTTAGATCCGAAACTGCTATGATCTGGATTGAACCTGTGAACCACCACGACGACTGTTATTTTTGCATGGTAAAAATAACTGGCATTAACCGAAAAAATCGAGGCAAATGGGAATATCCTTCCATACGATCGGCACATAGACGTGTTTTGAGCCCTACGATGTCATCTGAACCTCAACCTGGTGCTTCACAGGAAGAACCTTTACATTTTGAGGCAAAAACAGACAATAGCGATATTTACTTTGATTGAGACCTGGGAACACCAAAACCATTTAACCAAGATGATTTAAACGACCTCATTAGAGATCTGGGACTGTCAAAGACTGGTTCAGAAATTTTGGCGTCTAGATTAAAAGAAAGAAACTTAGTCACAAAAGAAACTAAAATTTTTTACTATCGCAGAAGAGAACAAACTTTCCTTGAATATTTTGCTGAAGAAGATGACTTTGTATTTTGTAAAAATGTACCAGGTTTAATGTCTGCAATGGGATTACAAAATTTCGTTTCTAGTGAGTGGCGTTTATTTATAAATTTATCAAAACGGAATTTAAAATGTGTTCTCTTACATAATGGGAACAAATTGGGCTCATTGCCTATTGCACATTCTACTAAAGTAAAAGAAGAATATACACCTATTGCTCTGGTTTTAGACAAAATTAAATATGCGGAACACAAATGGGTCATATGTGTCGATTTAAAAATGGTAAACTTTCTTTTAGGCCAACAAGGTGGTTACACAAAGTTTCCCTGTTTTCTTTGCTTATGGGATAGTAGAGCTAAAAATCAACATTGGATTAAAAAAGATTGGCCTGCTCGGGAAGCGTTAGTACCAGGACAACAGACGATGATAAACCCACCTTTAGTATCAAGGGATCGTATAATTTTACCTCCGTTACATATAAAACTGGGGCTTATAAAACAATTTGTTAAAGTTCTTGACAAAAATGGAAATTGTTTTCTTTTTCTGTCTAAAAAGTTTCCAAAATTGAGTGCAGAAAAGATAAAAGCGGGTATTTTTGACGGGCCACAGATAAGGTCGTTAATAAAAGACTCAAATTTCATAGACACTATGACAGTGATTGAGAAAATGGCATAGAATGAGTTTGTTTGGCTTGTTCAAAATTTCTTAGGAAATGAGAAAAGTTGTGACTATTCTCAGCACGTCGACAACTAATGGCTCACTTTCAAAGGGTTGGATGTAATATGAGCATTAAGTTGCACTTTCTTCACAACCATCTGGACTATTTTCCAGCCAATCATGGGGATCTCAGCGAAGAACAGGGCGAGCGATTCCACCAGGACCTTCGTACGATGGAGGAACGCTATCAAGGTTACTGGCACACACACATGATGGCCGACTATTGTTGGAGCATTAAAAATACTTCTATGCCTTCAACTTCAGCAAGGAAATCATATAAAAGAAAATTTTTTTAAACTTAAGAAGGCAATAAAATAAAATAATCTTTAAATCTATAGTGTTTTATTATTGTACAAAAAGTCAAATGTGTCATATAGAGTCATATAGAGCTGACACAGGAATTTCAGTTACATATTTGAAGTTGTCATTAAAAATTGTACTAAAAACATGTATCATAACTCAATCATCAGAAATGCTGTTGTGCAGTGAAATTATTCAAAACTTTCTAACCATTTTTGAACTGCTATGTGTGGATTTGCTTTGCTCTACTTTTCCATATTTTCATATTTCTGGTTTTTGGCGTGATAACGTCTTACAATTCGATGTAGCCGGCTGCACGCACCAAAAAATGGGTCGTTATTTTGCTCATGCCGCCTTAGCTTGCTCATGCGGCGTTACCTTGCTTGAACTGCAAGCGAGAGCGCGGAACGAAGGACAAAGAGGCACAATCGGCCCCGCGTTCGGCAACGTTCGACATCTGGCTCTCTCCTATATGCGCATTTGTATATAAATTCACATACTTGTATTTGCCTATGCCTTCTTCCTGTGTGCATGGTAATGAACCATTTCTTTGTTGAGAATAGGACGATGATAGGAAGAGTAGGAAATGAAAGGGAGTGTCTCGAGTGTAAAGTGTCTTGAAAAAGTCAAATCGATGATGTTGCCTCTTAGTGTTGTTGACTTATTAACGTCTGATGCACAATCAAAATTGAACATATCTTTCATGAATTTGATAAATGTTTCGTCATTTTTCACGTTTGTGTAAATGTAACTTGGTCAATTCCATTGCGATTCCATTTACCTCCTTCTCTATATCAATACAAAATATCTATCAAACAAATAAAATTAAAATTTTCGTTTGAAAAATGCAAGCATCAGTATTTCCTTATGACGTTGTCACGTTAAACTTTCGTCAGTAAGCCGACTTTACAGACAACCTCTTTTTTTATATAATATAATTGGTACCAGAAAAAATACGAAACACGGTTTCTGTCACACAGCTAACATGGCGCACAAGAAGTAAAAGTGAAACTACTTTATATAAATTGGTGTATCAGAGTATCAGCGTATACTTTTATTTGACGCTGGCAGTAAATGTGTATTTGTAAAAAAGAAGCGTATTTCTATTAGTCATCTTCATTGATCAAAATAAGTTATTGTGTAATACAAGAACAGAAGGACACTTTTACTTAGCTGATACACATGCAAGGATGCCTCTACTTTCGAATGAAGTCTAAAAAATTATTGACGGCCGGTTCTCAGAGCAGACAGATATAGAAGTGCATGCCTTAAATGATATCAATGCAGATCCTGCAAAGGTCAGATAATCTCTTAACATGTGTTGAGATGTCTCCTGGAGGCTCAGGAGACTTACTCTCTCAAAGTAGCCAAATGTACCAAAAATGTACAGAAAATTCAAGGTCTCAGACACATTCAGCCCAGCATGCATTTAGGTGGTGTCTGCATAAAATTTTCTTCGAGCCTTTAAATTTCCCACTTTAGTATCTGTGTTTGTTTTGCTAAAAGATACAAAACGTTCGCTCTACAATAACTTCTTAAATAATTTAATCCCCTCTATTTTAGATGTTGGTAATTGTCTCTCTGTGATTTTTGTTGCGTGAGCTTTTTAAGCCTCTTTGAACATTCAATGCCCTAAAGACTTACATGAGTATATGTCAACTGATATTTCTGTGTATTTGTGCATTCCTGCTCATTTACGAAGGAACATTCACATTGCGACACAAATTCGTAATTTAAATCATGTCACTCGGACAACTTTAGTGCCACATCCCCTAGTATATACTTACCTTTCGTCGGCAGCCATCTGTATGTCTGCTCTCATTTGTTTGTTTTACACAGACATATGCACTTATATGTGTATATGCAGCTTTTTGTTCCCTGCAAGGAAATCAGTTCGTGCCGAACTGATTCGCTCCTAGTGAATTTAGCACCGCTCCTATATTGCTTCTCTTATTTCTTCTCTTTTCCAATGCGGCAACTAGTGAATTTTACACGGTAATGTTAGTCACCACATCATCTAGAAATGATGATGTATTCCTTTCTCGGCAATTCCGAGCCTGCGTCAAATTCGTATTTTAGAGCCTCCAGGCTATTCTTTGGAACAAGGCACCTATCATCATTGCTTTTTTTTAAAGGAAAGGCAAACAATTTCTGTTTTCAGCTGTAATTTTTTTCTTTTCAATTATCTGTGCACATATATTTATTGAAGTTCATACATAAATGTCTGTGCTGGTCAGCCTTAGAGTCGAGTTTCTGAAAATAACTTCGGTTGATTTGTCGACAAATAAATAAAAGCACTAATTTGATTTGCTGTTTTATTCTTAAGCCGGCCTTGAGCTCCCAAAAAAAATCTGATAAACAGTTTAATTTGTTCCTTATTTTTCAATAGTAAAGTGAACTATTTGATAAGTTGCTATTTTTGTAATAAAATTCAGCTGGTTTTTAAATATATTTTGCACAAATGTGTTTGCCTTGCTACCTATGCTGTAATACCTACGTGTATTTTTTTACATACAAATAGCTGGCAACACTATGACGAAATTAGTGCTTCTCAACGCTGTAAAAATCTTAGAATCGAGGCAATAGTTGCTTTTCTGCAGAACTTTTTTCTACATTTTAATGCAATTAAAGGTATTTAATTAGAATGAAAATATTCCACACTAACCTGCATCCACTTTGTTCCAAAAAACCATCAGTGTCGTTTTCCAGTAACCAGCAAACCAGCAACTTACCTTCGTCGTAGGCACGCATATCCTCTGTCTTACGAGTATTATCCGAGAAGCCCTATTATTTTTGGGCGCACATTTTCAGCTTTGACACTAACCCACTATGCAGACAGATATCAAACTAGTTCGAAGCTGGTGAAATGGTACTAGTTTTCAATTAGAAATTTGCTTCCTTTGCTCAGCTGTTCCTACTGGCATTTTGTATTCATGTTTTTGTTTGAGCGTAACAAATTGGGTATGCATTAAAATCATCGGTATGGTAGAATATGTAAATTCCATTTGGCTCAGAAAGCCCAACACAACTTTCAACATGTCAACCATCTTTTTGAGTTGCAACTCGAACAGAAAATACATTTTCATGAAAAGAAAAAACGTCGAATGCATTAACTTCAATTAGTGAATTTTAAATAAAGTTTTTCTATAATTGTGCAGTTGAATGCTCAGTTTTTGTGCATGCTGTGCTTCTTATTTATTTGGAAATATATACGTAAATATGTAATTTATATTAAAATTAATACGAACACATGTTCTGCTCGATTCCATGATAATCCTTTTGAATTTGTTATTTCTTTTTTATATCAGTTTTTATTTTTCGTTCTGTTTCTTTAGTACAGTGTAGAAATGTCCCTTAGTTCTTCTTAAATATTTATTCTGTGGAGGGACAGTTCGTCTAGAAAGTGCTTCGACATGAGAAGACATTGAAGCAATTTTTGCTTTCTAAATAGGTAGGTAGGTTTGGCAGCCGCATCGCACATAGAGACAACGATGCCACTTAGACCACGGAATGGGTCCGTGGTGAGCCGCGGGGGCTGAGCTACATTTCCTTCTCCATATTGAACCATCCAGAGCTTTTGACAAAGCGTAAAAGGTTGTTGATACCTAAAATGTATAGATTATCTATATTTGTTAAAAAGTAGGGTTTTAAAAATCAATTTCTGTTTCTGGCTAGAGCCGGGTATGTGCAAAAAAGGTGTCGAATTGTTTCCAATTCCTCCTCATTTCTGCAGCTACGACAGAAATCATACGTGTAAGCGCCTAATCCCCTTGCATGATTTCCTATGAGACAATGTCCTGTGAGGGCCCCTACTAAGGTCCTGATTTGAAGTCTACTCAGTTTTATAATACTCTTGGACAGACGTAAATTTAGCCTTGGCCATGTTTGCCTAGCAATTTCGCAGGTGTTAGCGCTAATCCATCTCTGATTTGCAGACTTGATTAGTGTGTCCTTAATGAGAAGCTTACAAGTTGCGAGAGGTATCTCCATAAAATTACTTATGTCTGGCATACAGGTACCTTCTCTTGCAAGTTGGTCTGCCCTACAGTTCCCTGGTATATCTCTGTGGCCTGGGACCCAGCATCAGATTATACGATATTGTTTGGCCATCTCATTTAGAGATTGGCGACAATGTAAGACACTCCTTGATGTTGTTTGGAATGCATCCAGGGTTCGTAGGACAGCTTGGCTGTCTAATAGAATGCAGATATCCGTTCATGATATTCTGTTTATCTTTAACCATTTTAAGGCTTAATGAATAGCGTTTATTTCCGCTAGAAAAACGCTACAGTGATCCAGTGATTTAAAGGATTCACTAATAGAAAGCTCTTCGCAAAATAACCCTGATCCTACACCGGTGTCCATTTTGGATCCGTCCGTGTAGATCTTAACGGGTGTGTTGGGTGTTGGGTGTTTGATCTTCTTCAAACCATTCCAGTCTAGAAGGGATTTTCATTGGGAAATTCCTTTCGAAGCAGAGAATGGGAGGGTGATAGTCACAGTCACTGGGTATATCCGTGTAGGAGTCTAAAATGGTTGAATGTCCCTGTGTGACAGTTCTCCATTGTGAGGTCGCCTTGAGCCTTAAGGGGGGACCCTCATTTAGACGGTCGAAAAATGCATCATTTTTGAGAATTTTTTTCTCAGGTAAAATAACTTCAAACGTTTTGTAATTCATAAAGTACTTTAATAAATGTCTTGACTGTCTACAAAAATTTTCGGAGAAGAAAAAAAACATTTTAAGTATGGAAATATACACCTCGTCTATGGCACCTCATTCTATCTGTGTACATTCTAGCGCTCTGAATTTTTTTCTGAAATAAAAAAACCAAATTTTTTTTAAAACTTTAGGATAATACCTTTGATGTGACATTTTGATTTAAAAAAAAAATGTCGAAATTGATATTTTTTACCCAGTTTTATGTTAAAAGTGATTTTTCATGCATAAAAATTGACTTTAAAATTACAAAAAAATATGAAAATCTTTTTTTAAAAAAAAAACGCTTAATGTCACATTGAAAACAATTTAATTATCTTTAAAATGAGCTATTGTAAAGCCTGATTGGTTCAATACAGCGTTCTCAATTGTGTACACAAAATCGAAAAATGATAAAGTTTTGGATACAGGCGATCAGGCCACCCGTCGCGTCCTGTTAAAAATTTTGTCACTCCTTCAAAAATACAGATATCGACTTGAAATTTTGAAAGTATATTCTTAAATAGTTGTAGAATAGATTAAAATTATTTCCAAAAAATCGATTTTTTTGACCCGATAAATGAGGGTCCCCCCTTAAAGCGGAGCAGGCCGCTAAGTGTTTGCAGAAGAGATCTAGGGGTGGCAGATGTAGTATGATATCAAAAGCCATGGATGGCGTGGTTTTCATGACGCAACATATTGCTAGTTCCGCTGATCTCTGCACCTTATTCAATAAATTAGAATAGGTTTTTTTCTGCGTAGCACACCACCAGACAACATTTCCATATAGAAGAATGGGTCTGACGACAGCAGTGTAAAGCCAATGAGCAACCTTAGGTTTAATTCCCCAGGTCTTACCTAAAGCTCTTTTACATGCATAAAAAGCTAGATTCGCTTTCCTGACTCTTTCTAAGGTGTTTGACTTCCAAGTCAGTTTCCTATCTATGTTTAGTCCCAAGTACTTGGTTTCTTCCGAAATCACAAGAGCTTCCCTTTTGAGTATAATTGGACTTAGCTGAGGGATTCTGCTTTCTAAATAAAGATGTTCAGTATTTTTAGTTAATAATAATAGTTATTAATATTAATAAATAATAGTTTATAATACTAATAATATATTAGTTAATAAAAAGTATACATATGTGCCAGTTTAAAAATTTAAAAAGCAAAAATCCTAAACCATCGCTGTTTTCGGAAAATGCTTTGGAAAAATGTTACAATAATAGGACGGAATGACGTAAAGTGTGGATTCTTTCATCGAGAGAGAATTTTGCTCTTAACTGCCTTCCAAAGTAGCAATTGTTGGATTTTCGATTTTCACGTTTATGTTATTACCGGTAATAATTCGAGTTATCTTGTAAAATTAACCCTCCATCACTTCGAGCTTGCTTCCTTATTTGAAAATGGGCATATTTTCAAGTCTTCTTTCAGCACAAGACGTCTTCGTTTGCACTCTTTTCCCAATACAGGGTGGTTCACATAGCTTTTCAAATTTAATTTAATTCGGTTATGAATACTTTTCAATTAATTTATTTTTTACTCTAAAGGGGTAACCCAGACACGCAAAAAAGTTTAATTAAATTAATTTCCACTGCTGGCGTTACAGTGGTCTATTAAGTCAATCCAATCATTCAAAACATTTGGCGAGCTTCAGCGATTATCTCACCAACGGCATCTTCAACATCATATTTAAACTCTCAAAACGTCTCAAGATGGTTGGCATAACATTCTTCTTTCAAAAAAAAAACAAAAAAAAACCGAAAACAAGGCACAGCATCTAGGCTGATATAAGCGTTACGATTGAATCCTTGATTTTCAAATGTTTTTAATATTTCCCAAATTTATCCAGCGAAAAGTGCTGGAAAATGTGTAACAGTAAGCCTTTTTCCTGACACATTACGATTTTGTTTATTTGTTAAAATCAAAAAATCGATAGTTTAAAGGACCACCCTGTATTCCATGGAAAAAGAACAAAAATGTATTATATTACCGAAATAGAATAGCTACGAACGAAAATTTGAAATTTGGAGAGAGCCATCATGGAATGCGCTTAATAAAAAAAACGTGTTTTCTTTGCTCGGTCCGGGACTTTTCAGCCCTTGTGTTACGAGGATACATTGCGCCCAATTATGAAACCGAGCAAAATAACAGAGAAAATGGCTTCATTGGCTTTCAAAATATTTTTCTCGGAAGTCAATACTCGTCACTTCTGCATTCGCCTGAACCAATTTTCACAGCACTTTTGCCATGTTCGGGTACAAAAAGAAATCATTGGATAACAAATCAGGGCTGTAAGGCAGATGAGCGATTAATTCAATATTTTGAGTGCTGAAAAACTCTCTTGTGTGAGCCGATTCGTGTGAGCTGATTCGTGTGAGCTCGAATTGTGAGGAATTCTTCATTTTCGTTGTTGGTTTTCCTTATTTCTTCGCAAACTTCTGGCAAACAAATAGTTGTGTTCCACCCAGAATCGACCGTTTTAAGGTTTTCCGGTAATACGTATTGTCCACAAAACCAGAGGACCATTTGCTTTGAGGTGCGTCTTCTATGAACAAATTTGTTTGAGTAAGTTCATCTTGAAGCACCCATACTGTTGATTGCTGTTTTGTTTTCGAATTATATGCATACATCCAAGATTCGTTACCCCTTATGATGTCAAAGACGTGCTTTGAACCACCGCGGCTGAATTTCTTCAACTTTTCTTTACACCAATCGGTACGAGTCCTTTTTTGGGCAATTGCCAAATTATCGGTATCCAAAGAGAACAAATCTATTGACGACCAAAGGTTGGCGGAGTATGTACGCTGATCCTACTAATGGCTGGGGATGCCTCTGCAGCGCGATATGTCACATGACAATCTTGCGTTATCAGTTGACTCACAGCATCGATTGTTTCTGGCAGCGTTATAGTTCTGAAATTAGTGCTTGGTGAAAGAATCAACATGTTTTTTATGCTCTTTCGTGTTATTTCTAGTGATCTAGAGATCATCTTAATCTCTAGTACTTTCATTTTGTTTCAGATATTTGTTCAGATATTCCCATATCCTTAATATAAATATTTAGCTGAGTCAACATCAGCCCTTTCGGTTCGCCGTTCGATGCGTTAGGGAGTAGCAAATGTATAAGGCAAGTGGCATAAATAAAAAAATATGGAAAGAGCGCCAAAAATTATATTTATTTGGAAGTACTTAATGAGTATTAGAAGGACTACGTTCAAACATGGGTAATCGAGTTGCTTGCATTTGTTCTGGTTTTTCTTCTACTGTCAACAACAACATTAAGAAAACAAAACGTGTTGCCCGAGCACAAGCACGTCGGTTTCCCTCTCCCTTCCCCGTCGACCTCTCCACCAAAAGCTACGAATTGCTGCAACAAAAGTAGCCGTGTCTGAACACATTCTAATAAGACTTGCTAAATATCAGAAAAGAGATTAGCAGCATTGAAAATAGTGAGTTATACCATTTTTATTAGGTATAACAATATTTGCAAGCAGAAAACCGAGCTTGATAACTTTGTTGATGATTTCACAAGAACATTTTTCGTCAAGCAAGCAGAGCCCAAACATAAATTGCAGAGAAGTGGCGAGTCGAAGACGCCTATTGTACTTGTCAACTGATTTGACATTTTGTTATTTCTAAAGCTGAAGCATACTGTACGTATTCGGTACTGAGTAACTCACTACTCCGAAGTCCAAAAAAAAAAATTAAAAGTAGAATTGGAGAATGCTAAATATGTATCGATTACCACCGATGGCTGGACTCCAAGAGCAACAACTTCTTACCAAGCTGTAACAGCCCATTATTTATTAAATTGGGAGATGAAGCCTGCATTACTAGGATGTTTTGAATGCCATGAGCGACATAGGGCCGAATACATCAAAAATGAGTTGCATAAGTTGCTCTGCTATTGGGACATACAAAATAAAATATTTGTCCACGTTACAGATAACGCAGCGAACATGAAGGCTGCTATACGATTGACAAATTATGAGCATTTACTGTATTTTGCTCATACTCTGAATTTAGTCGTGCGTGCAGGACTCCAGGAATGTGGACTCGGGGAGCTGATAAAAAAAATAAAAGCTATTGTGGAACATTTCCACAAGAGTCCAATAGCTACCAAAAAACTAATTGCCATGCAGGAACAACTGAGGCCTAATCAAAAACCATTAAAGCATAAAATGGACGTAGTTACCAGATGGAACAGTACCCTAGATATGATTGAGAGAATTTATTCACTTCAAGAAACTTTAGAAGCGTCTCTTGGAATCTTACACAATCCAGTAGAAAATTTTTCAGAAGGCGAATGGCAGACACTGCCAGAAATAATAAAAATTCTGAAGCCATTCAAAGAACTCACTGAAGAAATGTCTTCCGAAAAAAAGGTGACTGTTTCAATGGTCCTAGCTTCGACGGGAAGTATGACCAGAATTTTGGTCAGTTTAACTACGAATATAATAACAGATACAGGAAAGAAACTGGCAAATAAAATACTAACGGAATATATAAGTAGGTTTAAGAATTGTCACAGGCACCCTGTGTTATCTAAAGCAGCACTATTAGACCCGCGTTTTAAGAAGCTGGCAGTTAGGTTTGATTTATCAAGTTATGAGTCTGCGAAAGATGCATAGAAAACTGAGCTGCAAAACGAGTTCAACTTTCAGCAGCAATCTATAGAACCTACTGAATCAACGTTAGCTATAACTACTCGTAATAGCAACACTGACGCTGATAACGATTCAATTTGGAAAGATTTTGACGCTGTGGCGTCGTCATAGTCAGCTTCAAACTCTGTAGTTAGCAGCAGTATTATTACTATGAGGCAATATTTAGAGGAAAGAATTATATCTCGAAATGAGTGTCCTTTGAAATGGTGGCAAGCACGGGCAATTCTATACCTGGAGCTCTCGAGCTTGGCTGATAAATATTTATCAGTTATGGCTTCTTCTGTACCATTTGAAAAGACTTTTTCGAAATCGGGCCAAATATTAAGCGAGAAGCGCAGCTTTATTCAGCCAAAGAGAATGGAAAAGATTTTATTTTTAAATATGAACCAAAGATTCTTGCAATATGTATTTTTTTTTTAATATATTATTAATTTAGTTTATCAAAAATACTTTTTGTTTTGTCTAAAATATGTTTTTATTTAATGTTTAATTTCAGTTCAGAAACGAAAGATTTTTGTTGTTTAAATGTTATTGTCAATAAATAAATTTTGACACCTATTTGTTGTTTTTTCATTAAAATTTAGGAGATTCTGCTAATACTTCATTTGCAGTTCTACGCTTTCTTGGGACATCGCAACGTCATACTGTACGCGTACCATACCGATACAACATATTCGATTCGTTGCGTTATGGATAAGGTATCAAAAGTAACGAGTAACGTAACGATACGATAGTAACGAGTACTCATCGTTATAGTAACGAACATATACGGGTTTGCTTTTTTTCGTTACTTTTACACCTCTAGTTATTTCAAGTCAGTAGCATCTCATCCGTCAACTTTTACTTTAGACTTCCCCATGTATCATACAAAGCAATACATACATACATATGTACATATTAAGCGCACGTTATTAACATACCAACTATCCGAGGAAGCTACTACGGCGGTTTCTAAATTGTGTTAATGTTTATTTGTTTTTGGCCTTGCTCGCCTACCCACACCCATAAATATTTACCTGCATTCACTCCAACATAACTGCGGGCGTTTTAGCCGCTGTCTGCTCCCGTTCCTGTACTGTGCGTGTGGTTTGCTGCTCTCTCAACAGACCACTTCTCCGCCGGATTTGTCAACTTAATTTATGCATGTTTGTATATTTGTACACATATTTTGTGATTTCGATATATTCATGTGCTTTTTTGCCGTTTCGGCTATTCAAGTCTTCATATTTGACCCATGTCGCATGCGTAACTTTGGTAGCCTCTGACTTAGTCAATACTTTGAAAGTGGAAATTTTTGTTTTTTGTTGTATTTATTTGAATTTATTTTCACGTTTTTGCTATTAAACGTGTAATTTAGTAGTTTCGATATCCAAAAATTTGTCTTTATTGCCGTTTAAAAATGTGACTACATGACACCTTTTTGCTTATCTGACTCTCGTTGAAGCTCAATCTCTTCTCGACTTGGTCTTAGCAGTGGATTTCTTTAATTGCTCTTGATGCTCTTGTTTTTGTGGATACGTTGATGATGGGCACTTTTTTGTTTTGTTTTAGCTGCAGTTGTTGTTTTACCTTTGTTTATTATTTCCCGCTCGCTATTTACTGGTGATAAATTTACTTTGAAATTGCTTTTGCTTTTTGAGCGGCGGCATGAGGTGTTACATTAGGATTTAATTTATTAATTTGCTATGCAAATTAGCACTGCTTACTATTTAATTGCCTGTTGAGGGGACTTTTATTTTTTATATTGTTTATTTTGGCTTGCATTTATTATTTTTATTTGACTTCTAAAAAAGGGGAAATCGTTTTAATTGTCACTCATTACGTAAGCATAAAGCATTCAGCAAAGAAAATTTACCTATAACTAAATATGTATACTGAGATGACTAACCAAGCGATAGGTTTTGCCGATCGGATTCATCTGTTTAACTGCCTTCGTAATTGTGTGAATGCAAATTAACCCATAAGATGGAAATTAGGAAATTGCAGGTTTGTACTACCATAATAAATCAGAGAATAGCTACTCCCGTAAAAATAAAATAATAAAATTCTAGAACTTAAATTTCATATATAGCACTGCGTTACAAAAACGAACTTTTTTTCTGTCCTATGAACCAAATATACTTTTTCGGAAAGGGGAGAAAAAAATAAAAAAAATAAAAATACACGTTTATCGGCGATTTTCATGTACACGTCAGAATTTTTTTTTTACGTATAAAATATAGAGCTCGTAGTCCGCCTGTGTGAAAAACTTTGGATCAGTTTTTAACCCTTTTTACGTGATCCAATCGCGCTGAATTTCTGCAGGGAGACTCTTAGAAATGTTTTTATTATGTAAAATTAAAAAAAAAAATTTTATCAATTCTCAGATTTTCTTGAATTTTTTTTTTTTCTAAAAAAAATTTTTTTTCTAAATTTTCGGCATAACTTGAAGGGACTCCAAATTTTTAAACAACTTATTAACCTTTAATTTATTGTTTCATACAACACACTCTGTGCCGTTTGTGTGTTTGTTACAGTTCCGATCATCTGACAGTTGCGCTACTAGGAGACGTATACTTTGACAATTGTTTTAAGTTCTGTTGCGCGAAAACGTCTTTCTGTATATTTCATCTTACGAAAAATGCAGTGCCCGACTCGAAATAACTTTTGTTACGTTTGTGGCTTATTCGCACCAAGTAAAAATTTTAAAAATATTACGTAAACAGTGGTTAATTCGTGTCAGAAAATATTCAAGACTGCTTATGTTCCTTACTTGTGGTATACTCCGGAAGTCGTGTGCGACTATTGCTATAGAAAAAAAATAAAAGGCCTAAGTTTCTTTAAAAGCATTAAAATTTTTAATGTAACCATTTTTAATTTTAATATAATAAAATTAATCAAAAAATTCGGGGTTTTATATCTCTATTGTAAAGTGGAGTGATACCTTTCTTTTGTTACCCACATCGGCAATCTCATGCAATTTTTTTTTAATTTCGAACAGGTGGCAACCCTGTGAAACATTGTCAGTGGCAATACCTAGGTGAAAAGTCTAGAAATGTAATACACTATCTGTGTGCCCAATTTCTTTCAAATCCGTTAAGCTAATCCTGAGATCGTGTGGCTATACAGATATGCATACAAGAATTGCTCGTTTAAAGTTATGAAATACAAAAAAAAAAAATTGTGACGTGTACATGAAAATCGCCGATACACGTGTATTTTTATTTTTTATCCCCTTTCCGAAAAAGTATATTTGGTTCATAGGACAGAATGTGTGTAACGCGGTGTAAGTTTTCAAAAGAATTTAAAATATTTGAATACGTTGGTATTATGTAAGTATTTAGAATATTTCCGCTCTAAAATATTTAACATTAATTTTTCCTTCATCGGAAATAAATCTTTTTCTGCTGAATCATTGAAACTTGCATTCCGCAATAAATCTCAAGTTAACCACTAATTTCAGCTTCATATGGGTGTCGGCTTTATTAGAGGTATAGTATCGTTAATGATACTTTGCAAGACTTCCTTTTTTACCCCGTAGTACGAAGCAAACCTGCTTTGTATATGCACTCACCCAGGATCAGAAATATCCAAAGGATTGGAGTAGTCTTTTAAAAGACATCGCTCAACTTCCTCATGACTATTAAAGTAGTTTTTATGTATTAAATAAGCAGAAAAAAGGCAAATCTTCAATTCGAAATATAAGTAAATTTTTGTTGTTTGACAGCTGTTTCAGATTTAACTTCTTACCTCATTAAATTCGCGTGAATTCCATCTCACCTCAAATTAATTCGTGCGATTTGCAATTTCGATTTAGGAATGAAATCGTGTGATTTCCAGCAAATGCCCTATTACTCGGAAAAATTGCTTACTATTTTTCAAAAGCCATTATAGACCTCCCAGAGGTGAGAGTTCATATTTTTTAATTGAGCACGCTAGGCTTGGCGGATTCTATGGAAAACACTGAGGAGAATGAAACATGTTTAAGCTATCTGAATAAAGTAAAAACAAAATATATTAAGCAAAACAGCCCTCACGATCCAGTTTTTAACAAAATTTGATACGACACCGAGCTTAATGTGTAGTGATGGCAAAATGATTTGAGATGGCAGCACTAATGGTAGTTTTTCTATACTTTCTACGCCTACTTTGTTGACAAATTGTTGGTACAGAGTACTTTATTGCTGACCTTCCATCAGTAAACTTGCATAAATTTCTATAGCAATAGTCGCACACGACTTCCGGAGTATACCACAAGTAAGGGACATAAGCAGTCTTGAATATTTCCGGAAAGAATTAATCACTGTTTTCGTAATATTTTTAAAATTTTTACTTGGTGCGAATAAGCCACAAACGTAACAAAAGTTATTTCGAGTCGGGCACTGCATTTTTCGTAAGATGAAATATACAGAAAGACGTTTTCGCGCAACAGAACTTAAAACAATTGTCAAAGTATACGTCTCCTAGTAGCGCAACTGTCAGATGATCGGAACTTCCGGAACTGGAACAAACACACAAACGGCACAGAGTGTGTTGTATGAAACAATAAATTAAAGGTTAATAAGTTGTTTAAAAATTTGGAGTCCCTTCAAGTTATGCCGAAAATTTAGAAAAAAAATTTTTTTTAGAAAAAACAAATTCAAGAAAATCTGAGAATTGATAAAATTTTTTTTTTTAATTTTACCTAATAAAAACATTTCCACGAGTTTGCCTGCAGAAATTAAGAGCGATTGGATCACGGAAAAAGGGTTAAAAATTGATCCAAAGTTTTTCACACAGGCGGACTACGAGCTCTATATTTTATACATAAAAAAAAACTGACGTGTACATGAAAATCGCCGATACACGTGTATTTTTATTTTTTCTCCCCTTTCCGAAAAAGTATATTTGGTTCATAGGACAGAAAAAAAGTTCGTTTTTGTAACGCAGTGTTATTATTAATACGACCTGAAAGACATATTGTGTCCTCTTCATGTATACAGAATATTTCTCTGAGCTCAACTTTTGCAATAAATTTTAGTAATTGTCCTATTTTAATAAGTTTTATCTGAGCTTTTTAAAAGTCGAACAACATTTTTATCAATTTGATTTCTTGCTAATCTAAGAAGAATTCCAGTGAAACGTTAACAAAATCAGTATAAAAAACTAATGAATGAAATATCGGGAAGAATAACTCATGCAAATGATACGAAGTGATCAGAGAAAAATACAGCAGGATAGCAGCAATTGTAAAACAAGCAACTTAATTAGGTATAAAGAGTTCAAAAGTGTGGGAGGGAAGAAAATAAGAAAAATGCTGAGTTTATCAGAAATTCTTTTGGGAGAACCTACAAGGGCGTGCCGCAAGCCAGAAGATACGCACGTCAAAAGAAGGTGGAAATTTGATGCTTTATTGCCGATACAGAAGCACCACAAACTTAAGTATTTAGTAATTTTTCGTTACGCCGCAAAAACATCTCTTGAGAAGTTAAAAAATATTGGCTAAAATTTCAGTATTGCTTTTTTAACACTAAAAAAGTACTAAAGTTTCTTTCTTGTAAAATTAAATTTAAAAAATTCGTAGAAAAAAAAGGAATGCAACAACTACCACTAGACCGCAACTGCAGCGGCACCGCCTAACAGCTAACAAAGTGTACCGTCCGTCAAGCCATGGAAATTAACTCAATAGCTCGAGGTATAGCGAAAAAGTCAAATTATGAGCTACAAAAACAGTAATGGAACATAATAAAGAAAAAAACTAAAGATTATGCGACCAGCAAAAACTCTATCAAATTATGAATATGCACCACAACACACACACACACAGTATTTTCTGAAGTGACAAGCACTCTTTAAAAGTTGCTGTCATACTCCTGGTCATAGCAAAAACAACTGCAACAGTGAACAGGACAAACTTCAGCTATAAAAACAAGACACGAAGAGTCAGTAACAACAAAAAGCAAGCGAGCAACCGAAGCGTTAATGTTGAACGCATCAAAAGCGAAACGTCAGTGCCAGTAGCGGTGGCGGTGGCAGCGACATTGTCGGCAACTTGCAACACAACAGTCAACAACAATCAACGTGTGTCATCATCGTCATCAACATGCTCAATCGACGGCCAGGCTCAACTTACAACAAACTCATATAGTCATACGTATAAGTACATACCACATACATAAAAAAGCAACAACAGCGACAGGCACTAATCAGAAAAAATTACAAATACAACAATAACAGTATATAAAATGATAACTAAAATAAAATCAACAGCAGCAGCAGCAACATAAAAAATGAAAGTTACGCTCAATTACAACAACAATAACGAGTGTATGTTGCATAAATTTTGTTGATGTTACCCCTATCATTCTTGTCGCCGTCGTCGTTGGCCTCACTCAACGTAATCAAGCGTTAAGTGATTCTACGAAAGTTGCGGCGCTGTTGCAAGCAGCAGCAGTTAATAGCAGTGGTCAGGGTTGCCAACGTTTCGATTTTACTAAGCACTCACCTAAGAAAAAAGGACAACGAATCACAAAAAAAAATTGTTTAATTAGAATAATGGGTTCTATTGATTTATTACCAACCTCAATTCTCTCGCTCAGCCAATGTTGCATTGTTCGAAATAGGGTTGGAAGTCCTCTAACATCTGTGGAACGCATGGGGCATGAGTAGTCGCACTATCTCGCATGTATACTTCTTCGGTAGCTGTGTCATACAGCACTCCCGAGGATAGAAAAAGGACTGAAAGACTGTTAAGGGCATTGCTGCTGCAGCGCAGAGTGATGTCAACAATTAGACGTTCATCAATTGACTTCTTCGCGGATTTTACTTGTAGACGTTCTTATGGTAGACATTTAATTGATGCCATTTTTGAATTAAATTTTTATTATTTTATTTTAAAACAACTTCTAGGTGCGTCTTTTGTAAGACCATTTTAAATAAAAACAATTTAACTCAAAGCTATAAACTTTGTACAAAGTTCACAAAAATTTTGCATATATCAAAAATAAAATTTGCAAATTTCAAAAACAAAAATTAACTTTAATTTAATTGAACGTTTTTTATCAGAATCTTTACCAAATTTCGAGCTCTGCTTTTTATATCTCTTTGAATTTAGTATAACAAATTGAAAGTGTAAATTTGAAACCGCTAAAAGGTCGCATTACATTTTGGGAATTTCTTCATAAAGCATAAGCTCGGAAGTCTTTTATATTGAATAAATGCTCAACACCTCAGCAAAAAGTAAATTCCAAAAATCAACGTGAATTGTGCTACTTAAGACTTGCAAAATTTTTCTGAAAATTCTGAATTACAATTTGAACATTTTGATACACAAATATATATTTTTTTAATATCTTAAATTGTTGAGAATTTTGTACGCAATCTGAAACTTTGAGTTATATAGTTTTTCATGTAGAATGCATTATAAAACTTTTAGAAAAACAGAAAAAACATATTAAAAAAATAGTGGAAACTTGGTAGTTCGTTGCGCTCCTATCATTTTGAACATATGACACCTCTGCAATAATTTCACGCAAAATACTATTCCGCAGATTTTTTTATTGAAATGTTAATGAATGTGGCACTAATTTAGAATAGTTTTAATAACATAAATTGTGGAGTACTGGTTCATCCGGGATGCCGCGTATGTGCAGTTTTGTCGATGCAGAGTTAGAAATGGAGACGGAGATTCTTTTAGCATTTTCATGATATCTTTAGTTAGCTTGCATGCCAAGAAATAATAAGACACTAGTCTTGGGTGCTTAAAGACATCTCTACTGATAAAAGATCAATTTATTACTCTCTAATCCGAGTCCGGTGTTGTCGTGAGCGATGAGTTCGCGTGAAGAGGGAAATAAAGTTGTTCATCTCAGCGAAAATTACGGCCTTAAAATTAACTTAAAAAAAACAAAACTCATGCACGTCAGCAGGAGTCACGCAGAAGCAGACGCTAATCAAACTCTGGTGGTTCATAATGTGAAAATAGAAAAAGTTTCGAATTTCAAATATCTTGGATGCTGGTTGAATGAAAATTGGGACACATCAGCCGAAATAAAAAGCAGAATAGAAATGGTTAGATCTACATTTCCCAAATATAGAAAGATCTTAAGCTCCCATGATTTCGATATGAATCTTAAAAATCGTTTTGTGAAGTGTTAGGTGTGACTGTGTTCCTATATGGCATGGAATGTGACACTCAAGGTCACTGACATGAGCAGTCTCGAGGCCTTCGAAATCTGGATTTTTAGGCGGATTTTGAAAATTCCGTGGGCCGATCTGTTTTCTAACTTAGAAGTGCTACGACGAGTTAATCGAGAACGACAACTTCTACAAACGATAAATCGTCGCAAGACAGCTTATCTTGGACATATCATGAGAAACACTAAATACCACATGTTACAATTAAATTAAAGGGACACGATGCGCTGGGCGGAAGCGGTAATCATTGTTACGAAATAGAAGGCATTGGACGGGCATATGCAATGTTGCAGAATTATGGGAGGCAGCAAAAATATATAATAGATATTTATAAAGAAATTGTAAATAACATAAATTAACATGTTTTGAGTAATGTAGTTAAGAAACAAAAAGATATAAAATAAGCAATACAAAAGAAGAAAAAGAAGGAGGAAGGAATAATCCGAAATTGTCAAAATTTAGTTAGATAGAAGAGATAGAGGGTTGCCAGATTGCTAGTGTAAAAACTGGACTTGCTACATATTTTTACGAATTTCTGGTGATAGACTTAGCAAACCAAAAAAGTTTCTCTCTGCACAATATTCGGTTCGGTCTATTATACAAAAATGCACTGAAACGTAAGAATTAAGATGGCTTTTAAACAAAGAGTAAATCGACCGCCATAGCCGAATGGGTTGGTGTATGACTACCACTCGGAATTCAGAGAGAACGTAGTTTCGAATCTCGGTGAAAGACCAAAATTAAGAAAAAGTTTTTTCCAATAGCGGTCGCCCCTCGGCAAACCTCCGAGTGTATAATATTTCTGCCATCAAAAAGGTCCTCATAAAAAAATATCTGCCATTTCGAGTAGGCTTGAAACTGTAGGTCCCTCCATTTGTGGAACAACAACAACAAGATGAACAACACAAATGGAAGGAGGAGCTCGGCCAAACACCCGAAAAATTATTTGTGTAAATGCCGTATACATTTTTTATTTCTCTACTGGTTAATAGGTGTTGCTTCCAATGCTTTAACTAACATGACAACATTTTTCCTTACGTTTCAGTCTGTAGCACATGAAGCACAGATGAGTCCAAATGTCAAATTAGGCTATGTAAAGTTTTCTCATTCCAGTTCTTCTAAGGTATCCTGTTAAAAGACGCAGATCTACTCTGCTTAGTGAGAGAAGCTTGTCAGATATTCCTTTGTTGGGACTTAGGAATAGTTTGGCTTGACGCTGACCGGCACAGTTTAGCCAGTGTGCAGCAAACATACTCGTAGTATTTGGTTTAACTTTTATTAAATCATATTCAAAAGAAAATATTATACATTTATTGTTAAGGTTATCAATACTTTTGGAGAGACGGTGTAATTCCAATTGAAAAATGAAACAGCTGGCAACACTGTTGCTGAATTGCTGTATCTACTCGAGCTTGATTTTGTGTCATTGCTGTTGCGTCTCATTTTTGCTGCGGTTATTTTCTACACTCTTCATATTTTGCGCCAAAATGGAAAAGAAAATCAAAAAAAAAAAAAAACAGCAGCAACAAATTATATGTGCAAAGCCAAACTGTAGTCAACTTTGACTGCTTACTTATATAAAAGTAATTGGAGCAAACAAACTGAAACGAGAGTACGACATTGTTGAAGCCGTTGGCGTAATACTCGTAGATGCTGATGCTGTGATTTAAGCGTTCCATTTCTAGCTGATTTTGTTTAAGAGCTGTCCAGATGGTTGCACGATATCCTTTGTTGATATGTATGTATGTATGTTCGTTTAATCAGAACGCTTAAAATTAAAAACGAAGACATTTCGTGGGTTCTAAACGCCAACTGTTGTCGCTAGATGCAATCAAAATTTTTAATGTGCTTGAACAAGTGTATTATTGAGAGTCACTTAAGAAAATAAACAACTATTTTGAATTTGAAGAGCTTTGAAAATTTATATGAAATTCAACAAAAAATTGCTACTATTGTTATTAAAGGAAGCTGAAGCCTGGAATATATAAAACCGTCGTAAGACCTACCCTCGCATGCTTTGCAAAGTCTGGGTGCTGAAATCAAATGAAGTCGATCAATTAATTTGTTTCAAAAGAAAGATTCTCAGAAAGATATATGGCCCTATGCGACTTGAAGATGATACCTACCGCATTTGGTACTATGACGAGTTAGACACACTTATCAAATGCTATCAGATACGTTAAAGCGCGCTAAGTTACAGAACTCGATGGTAGGGTCACATTTTGCGAATAAGCAACGATAGAACTGTAAAAAATATCTTCAAAACAAATCCACAAGGCGATGGAAGAAGAGGTCGGCCGAGAAACAGATGGAGACATAAAATACGAACCATGGGCGTATCTCATGTCAAAAGAAAAGCTGAAGACCGAGTGACGTGAAAGCGAATTGTAACGAAAGCAATGGTTCACCCCGAACTGTGACACTATGATGATGACGGGTATATTTACTACTATCTGATGCTCGCGAAACGGAAGGGCAAACATTTTCTGCTTTCAGTTAAAATTTTGTTTATCTTAAAGTATGTAAGTATATATACGAGGGGTGCCTTTGATTCATCTCGGTCCAAAAATGGAATTAAATCGAGAACATTTTCGTGCGATTATTTTTTACAACTTTCGACGTGGATTAACTCAGCAACATTGCATGGATGAACTTAATTCATTTTTTGACGATGAAGCTCCATCAAGGACCAGTCTTTGTCGATGGTATGTCGAATTCAATCGTGGTCGTAGTTCATTCCAAGACGAATTTCGTGAAGGTCGTCCAAAATCAGTTGTTGTTCCGAAAACCATTGATGCTGTGCGCGAACTGATATTGCAAGATCGTCATGTGACTTATCGTGAGATTGAGACAATCTTAGGTATTAGTGGGACCAGCATACATTCAATATTGCATAAACATTTGACTGTCAAAAAAATTTGTTCGCGTTGGATCCCACACAATTTGTCAATCGCTCAAAAAAAGGCTCGTGTCGATTGGTCGAAGGAAATGCTCAAAAAATACGATCGCGGGGCTCCGAAATACATCCATGACATCGTGACAGGTGATGAATCATGGATTTACACGTATGAGCCCGAAAGTAAATAGTAGTCGACTGTATGGGTGTTTCAAGATGAGCCAAATTCAACAAAAGTTGTTCGCGCACGAAGCACTTCCAAGCCTGTTTTTTTGGAAAAACTGGACATGTCGCAACCGTACCACTAGAACAACGCAGAACAGTAAATTCTGAGTGGTACGCAACCATTTGTTTGTGAGTTGTCTTCCAAGAAATTAGGAAAACCAATCGCCAAAAACGGATCACTCTTCGCCAGGACAATGCGAGCTCTCACACATCGGCTCAAACATGTAAAAAACAAACTGAGAGGTCAACGTTTTACGACACCTGAAGAAGCGGTTGCGGCCTTCAGAATGCATGTTTTGGAGGTACCTCATTCAGAGTGGCAAAAGTGCTTCGACAATTGGTTCAACCGCATTCAAAAGTGTATAGATCTTCATGGAGAATAATTTGAAAAACAATAAAGGGATTTTCGATGATTAAAATTTGTTTTTGTTCTCTAATCCCGAAATATAAAAGGCACCCCTCGTATAACATATATATGTAATTAATGAGGGTACACAATATTCTGTACACAATATTTTTAATATTATTATCGGTGACGCGAGTGAGCTTCTTCGTCGAAAACAAATAACGTATAGCTGACCGTGGAAGAAGCAGTTGGTAGCTACATCAAAAGTCTGCCATTGTGGCTTCTTTCATGTCATTGCAAAAGCACAGGCTAATCAAAAATGGAAGTCATTAAAATTTGAATTAGTAATTTGTTGGGATAATTAAAGTACGAGGAATTTTGCTTTTGTGCAACTATCCAAAATTGTCGGTTAAACAGTCTTCTTTTATAGTTTTTTTTACTCGCGAGTGTCTAGCAATGTACAACTTCAGAGGTATTAAGGGGGAGGTAGGGTTTAGCGCTAAAAAAAAAACACTTTTTTTTGGAATTTTTTACAGAAATATGGCTTAAGATACTTTAATAAAATCAGTTGCATGTTATTGTACATCTTTTCAATAAGTTTTTAAAAAATATTAATAATAAAATATTGACAAATAAGCCCATGACAGAGTTTTTTTGGAGATATGTTTTTCGAGAGGTGCTCTGCGGTGCCAATCGGCATTCGTCGTAGAATCATCTGAAACTAAAAAAGTCGAGTTTTTCAGTTAAAGTATGACGTAATGCTCCCCCCTACATTAATAAATTTTTAATTTTTTTTTCATTTTTGTAGTTTTGGTGGCAAAAAAACGTAAAACGAGCATTTTTGGCGAAAAATTTCGCCATATTTGTAAGTGAAAAACAACCTTAAAAAAAAAAATAAAAAAAAAAACAGTGTAGGGGGAGGTATTTTTGATTTAGAAAACGTGTGCCAAATTTGAAAAGAATCGGTTGAATAGTTTCGGAGTTGTGATTGGCACCGACTTTAAAGAAGTCGTTTCGGGAAAAACGCGTTTGAAAAAATGACTCTGAGAAATTATCGATGCTCCGCATTCGAGGTAGAGTGCCTACAAAGGCTATAACTTTGAGAGTTCTGCTCCGATCCACTTAAAATTTTTACACAACATTCTTGAAATGATTTACTATAAGATGAGTGAAGAAAAAAAAATTCGATTTTGAAACCCTACCCCCCCCTTAAGGGGGGAGCCTGGTTTATGAGGTCTAAAAATTGCATCTCTTTGCAATTTTTTGTTTTAAGGAAAAAATTAATTTAGCACTGCAAAGTTTTTTCTATCTTTTAATGAACATTTAAAAAGTATATAAAATTTTTGTACTGGTTAAAATAAGTTGAAAAAAATGTTTAACATAGAAATTAGTAGAGCGCTGCAACGCTGGAGTTTCCAATTGGCGTACAAGATACAGCTCGTAATTATTAGCTAAAGCAAAAAATTCAAATGGATTTCTAATTATCATGAAACGGTATTATGGGAATTCCAGCTTTCGACTTATAAACAGTTTATTCACTTTGTGTTGAATTTTCGGCGTGAATATAATTTTTGCAAAGCCATGAGTTCCACTTTGCGAAAGGGGGTTTCGTCTAATAATTTTTAAAAAGATGTACAACCCTTATTTTATAAACTGATCCTGATACTCTCTGAAAACATAAAATAAATATTGGTGGCAACTCTATTCAAAATATATTTTCCAATAAAACGTTTTTAATCATAGTTTTCGGTATACCTGCGTCTTAATGCTTAATTCCTTTGTACTGTAATTTACGTTTTTCACCTTAAGAGTTAGGTGGCAACGCCATAGACAATTAATATTAGTTACAACTTTGTCAATTTTATTCGACAACCATATCCTAACCTCTAATTAAATTTTGTTATTAATCCAAAATTTTTCTTTAAAATAGGAATGCATATAAAAATATAATATAATTGAAGCCATATTTACCTTCACATTGGTACACAAATGTATGGACGTACATGTAGGTTTTTACGAGCATTGTGTTTTTGTAGTCAATTTCTTAATTTCCATGGCCGCGAGCCATGTGGCATCGCTACCGGGAGCTAGAAAAGGAAGAGAAATGCATCAGAAAGAAGAAACGAGGGACCGAAATACGTGAGTTCGAGAACCTTGAGATGCCCTATTGGCCGACAACCCACAAAAATTCTACCAGACTGTTTGGAGGCTTACAGAAGGTTTTAAGACCGGAGCGTTTTCCTGACTGACATTCAGGGCGTACTTAAATTATTGCGAGAACATTGTTAGGTAAATAATGACAGCAGCTGCGTGTCATAGAGAATGTGAAGATCCCGATACCTCAAATCGTTGACAACGGAACTGGCGTTCCGGCAGCCCACCATGACGAGGTAAGAATAGCGATATAAGATATGCTAAAAAACAACAATAATATAAGATAGGCTAAAAAACAACAAAGCCGCGGAAGCCGACGAACTGAGCTACTCAAACAGGGTGACAAGAAAATGTTATCTCCTGGTATCTCCGGATATGCAAAATGACCAGCAGCGCCGCCAGGATTAAGAAGGTCCTCTCTGAGTAGTTTGTTGCCAAACGAGGTTTTAGACAGAGCAACTCGCTGTTGTGTAACTTCTTTAACCTGTTGTTGGAAAAGATTGTACGAGCGGCAGAATTTAATCGCTCAGCCACAATTTTTTATAAGAGCGTACAATTGTTGGAGTATGCCGATGATCATCAAACAAACGCACTCGCGTATCAGCACCCACGTCACTGTTGACAGTTATGATTTCGAAGTTGTAAAAGACTTCGTTTATTTAGCAACCAGCACTAACACCGATAACAATGTCGAAATCCAACGTAGAACCTCTCTTGCCAACAAGTGCTACTTTGGACTAAGCAGGCACTTGAGTGGTGAAGTTCTCTCTCGACGAACAAAACTAACACTCTACAAAACTCTCATCATGCCCGTCTTAACGTATGGCGCAGAAGGGTGGACGATGATAGCATCCGATGATGCGTCACTTGAAGTGTTTGAAAGAAAGATTCTGGGTAAGTTTTTTGGACCTCTGCACGTTGGCGACGGCGAGTATCGGAGGCGATGAGAACAATGAACTGCATGAAATTTACGATGCCATAGACATAGCGCAGCGAATAAAAATCAAGCAGCTAGGCTTGCTGGGTTATGTCGTTCGAACGTATACAAGCGCTCCGCCTGTGAAAGTATTCGAGTAGTTCAATGGTAGCAGAGGAACAGGAAGGCCTCATCTGCGTTGAAAAGATTAGGTGGTTATCGCGTCATTCCAGAATAAGAAGAAGAATTGTTCTATGTTTAAAAGCGAAAGAAAGAGAATTTGACAAGAGTTTCTAAACCCGCTTTGATATTATAAAAGGGAGCTGTAACTGGATGTACAACGAGAACTTTTACAGAAATCAAATTAAATGTGGTACCAGTGTAATTTGTAACTCTGTAAATACCGCTTCAATGAAAAATATTGATCCAAGTATTGCAAAGGTCTTTCAAAAGACGGACCTATATATTGTTGGAACATGTACAAATTTTCAGGTTTCAGTATTTTTTCTCAAAATATGACTCTTAAAAATTATATGTGAAAAATTTAATCATTAAAATATCCACCACGAGCGCGTCTCCAGGCTGTCAAACAAGAATTTAAATTTTCAAGCACTCGCTCACAAGTTCAGCAATTTCGATCTGAATGTTGCACTTCAACTCTGGAATCATTGTTGGCTTATTCACATAGATTTCTCTTTTTAAAATACCAAAGAAAACAACACTAACGATGAAGCAGAAAAATTGCGAAGCAGAAAAATTGCGAAATAGAAAAATTGCGAAGCAGAAAAAATTAAGAAATTTCCTGGTGTAAAGAGATTTGGACGCATTTTGTTGGAAAGAAGGCAAAAAATTATTTGTCTCAAAAATCCATTAAAATCGGTTTAGCTCGGAGTTTGCGTTGTAACAGTGATTCGAATAGGAATATCTTTAATCCTCTAAAAGCCTTGATGAATGAGCACAAAATTTATTTATTTATTTATTTATTTATTTATTTATTAGAAATATAATTATAAATAACTATATTACATTACGAAAGGCACTAGTAGCTAGGACTATCGGCCTAAAATAATACTAATAGCGTTTTTCCTTATTTATAAAAAAAATATTAGAATACAAATTATTATGTATAGGGAATTAATAAACAAAATTTTAAAAGATAAACTAGTCCAATTTGATATTTAAAATCATAAATATTCGACATATTTTCTAGAGAAATCTCTTTCAGTAAATCGGAAGGTTTCCTGCCGTTAAAGATATTGTTTCTCCCATTGTTATACTTGGTGCAGTAGTCTCTTATATGAATAATGGACAGTGGACAGTTACATTCTAAGCAAATCGGCGCAGGCAGGCATTTAGAAGGTGTTGGTGAGTAATATTTGTGTGTCCTAGCCGAAGTCGGGTAAAGATTTTTGTCTGCTGCAGTGTCGCTCCTGTTGGAATAATTGCTTTTAGTCGTTCTGGATTTATGGATTTGTAGCTGTGTTGGTATGTAAACCATTTCTCCCTTGCGGTTGAGTGATAGATTCTATCGATTATCCTGAGAATGTCGGATTTAACGAAGGTTTCGCAGGCTGCTTTATCAGCGTTTTCGTTGCCAAGAATTCCGCTGTGTCCATGGATTCACATAACTTTTATTTTTGCCTTTTGTTGGGACAATTTATTTCGAATATTGTCAATTAAAGGTTCTCTGCTGTTTGCGCTCGATTATATATTTTCCTTTAGTTGAGGAGGCGTAGTCAATGGCGAAGTTTATAGCAATCGTCTCGGTAGTAAATATCGAGTTGTGTGGGAATAGAAGACCAGTCCTAAGTATGCTTCCCTTATCAGATACCACAGCAAATGCAGTTGAGTCGGTTTCTTTAGAGCCGTCAGTGTAAATAAATTTCCAGCCTTTGGCATCCCCATTGATCTTGATTTGAAATAATAGCATTTGATAAACAAGTTTAGAGGTGTTTTGTTTGGAATACATCAGTAGGCTGGTGATGAAAATGGATGGAGGAAGTTCCCAGGGTGAGAATCTCGATTGAAAAGTTAACATGGGCTTTATGGAAACGTTGAATTTCGCGGTTTCTTCCACTGCTCTGTATATAGCTGATTCGCGCTTCAATTTTGTGGTTCTTCTGATGACATTTTTCAAGTCATTGAGCACAAAATTATTTCTAACAATTCTAACAATAGTATAAAGATCCAAACCCAGTTTAGACGAAATAATCTAGAAGCGCTTCACTTTATTAGATCAACGTCGAATTCGCGACCTCATTCCTTGCAATTTAATTGAATCCAGCATCAACAATCAATTCCTGGAAGATGCTTTGGCGACCAAGATTTAAAGCCCGCGTAAAGAAAAGTTGACTTCCAGTTGTATTTATTTTTTTAATTCTGTGAAGGACATACTTTAACTACTTATACTGCTTGAAGCAAAAGCAGGCTTTTACAGATATTTCATTTACTTTATTGAAAGCAGGTCTGCTTTGCGCCCGGACAGCTGTGCAGGAACCTGTGAAAGCAAACTGGGGCTACATACAAGTACTATGCACTTTTACTACTACGCTTTACTCAAAATATAATTAAGCTCAAGAAGTGTTGCCTCAGTTTAATTACAAATTATTGATTACAGCATTCGAAGTCAATGTTTAGACACGTATTTATATATTTTTTTTTTCTGAAAGGTAAAGCGAGACATTCTTTGCAACAGAAAGCTCTTGAGTAGAAGAATTTCCAATACAGCAGCTGCCACTCAATCTTTACCCAGCACTAAAATCTTTCTAATGCTATTAAATACATATTTGTATCATTTTCTTGCTTTTTTCACCAATACCAACTCACCATACTTAATATCAACCGTAAGTATACGCGTAACAATCTTAGTCGCTCCCATTTGCTTCCACGCTTCAATAATGATGCACCCCATACACACCGTTTTCATAAATTTTATTCAATTTGACAACTACCGCTGCAAAAAGTGTAGCAATAACAACAACGGCGACATGTGGTACGTATGAGAAAAAAGAAAAACATTCGCATGCGATCATAAATATCGAATATTAAAGTGGAGTAACGCATAAAATTGACGCGCACAAAAAACACAAAAATAGACTTGCAACATAGGTACGCGTACGAGTATATGTGCGTACATGTATGACTTGCTGCCATAATCAATAGCGCAACAGAGGCAGTAGTGCGCCATTAACTGCGCTGGAAAAAGATTTAAGTTATAATTTGTTCTGCTTTGCTCTGATTGGCCATCGCCGGCCAGGTGGTCGGCAGGTTGGTTGTGCCGGTTGACTGTCGCAAAGAGTTCACGAACATAGCATATTACGTCTATTTCTTTATCCATGCGCACCAAGGAGCTAGGTATAATTGAATAGAGTTACATATATGTGATGAAGGGAACTGATTTCGTCATATCTATCTGAACGTGCGCTTGTGCAACAGATAACTTGCGAAAGAATTAAAACGCAGTTCATATTAAAAATTATATAAATTGGTGAAGAACCAATAATTTTCAAAAATCCAAGCAAAGCGATATTTCAGTATCTGTTAACGCTTCAGCCCACAGATGATGAAACCAATTATTTTGTGATTTTGGAGTATCATAAACGTTAGCTATGCCTTCTACCTTTCCTTGTCCACCTTTTGGTTGTTTTAATGTTGCTAATTTATCTTTATGTGGACTTACTTATTTAGCAGCATTTGATTCTAAGGATTTAATTTTGGAAATTGTTTCTTTGCGGTATTTAGGTTTTAATAGAAAAGTATCCCTTAGTCATACTTGTTAAATTTCAATAAAAAAATGTGGTGCCCAAATGTATTTAAAACAGTATTTCCAGAGTAATTACTAAACAGAAATGATACCTACGTATTAAGCCATTGTTAGTTAATTTTTTTGAAGTGAAACTTCTTTAGCGGCGGTCTGATATTTGAGCGAGAATGGAGAGTGAATTGGAAAAAATGTAACGTTTAGAGATTTCGTTACGCGAAAGAGAAAAAAAGATATAGCGTAGAGAGAAGGAGAAAGAAAGCTATACATTTACTATACCTAAGACATAGGCTTCGTTGTAAGACAGAGTATACAGATATATAACATAGAGAGAAAGAGAAGGAGAGCTATACATCATAATGTTACGCGACAGAGAAAAAAAGATATTACGTAGAGAGAAAGAGAGCTATACATTTTCTATACCTAAAAGACAGGCTTCGTTGTAAGACAGAGTATACAGATATATCATGTTTCAGCGCTTAATATTAGTAAAACAGTGGTACCAATCGGACGACGCACATCAACAATCCCGCTTAACAACAACAAAACGATTAACGCTAGACGATCACATTTACCACTCGTTTGTGCTTGTGCGACGACCATTCACAAATCTCAGGGAAGCACGTATTCTGAAGTTGTTTGCGAATATGATAAAAAACATTCGCAATCATTTGTTTACGTTGCTTTATCACGAGTCACTTGTATTAAAGGCTTGTGGATTATAACGAACGGAAATGATTTTAGATTCTACCATGGGCGACGAGCATCGGTCAGTATGTCTCATTTACAAGATGAATTCCGGAGACTATCGTTAAACAGACTGGAAACTGTGGATAAACAAATAGTCGATTTCATGACTCAGAGAAGAGGGCTATCTGTATATACTCTTAATTGTCAGAGCCTACGAGCACATTACGCAGATTTAACAGACTCTGTCATCCGCAAATCGAGTATAGTACTTTTGTCCGAAACTTGGTTAAACGATAACGAGAATATTAGTATACCAAATTTCAATTGCGTCATCAAATATAAGCGACTAAATGTTAGAGCTGGCTGTGTGGCAATCTACCACAATCAAGATGATAGCGTAAATATCGTCACACCAAACATGGAAATGACTGCAAGGCAGTCTCAGTCATATTCATCAACAGTCACACCAGTTGGCGTTGTTTGCATTGTAGAATGTCAAACGCTGAATGGAAAATCTATTGTCATAGCCACCATCTATATCTCACCGAACTAAAATCTTGATGACGTAATATATTTCATTCACCGCTCACTACTGGTTTACAGCCACGTAGGTGCAAATGCACTTGGAAGAGGCGAAGACAAAATTCCATTGATTCTCGGGGGAGATTTCAACGTAAATTTCGGATTCAATGATTCTTTGCTGTTGATTCAATTTCTTCGAGAAACATTCGGTTTGCAGATAAACAATAACCCTAAAGAATTAACAACAAAATCCGGAACTACACTAGATGCAATTTTCACACGTTGTCTAGAAAATATTGAATCACGTACATATATTTCATATTTCAGCTATCACAAACCAATCATATCAGTATTATCAATTGAACCACCAACAGATGATAGCATAATGCATATATAGTTAATAAAATCGAATTTTGGTTACACAAATTTTATGCTGTTGTATTTCTTTTGAAATTATCCCTGTCTCCTTCTCTTCCTCTCTCGCTCTCGCTCTCTCTCTCTCTCTCTCTCTTATTCACACTCATTCAGACACAGAAGTTTCACTACGTACCAAGTGTACGATGCTGCACATGATTTTTTTTTAATACTCTTACAATTTTTACGCACTGTAAGCTATGTATAACAAATTTTCTTAAAAAATTGATTTTTTTGTAATTTTTGTTTATTTACTTTTTGCAATAAAATATACAAAGAATTCAACTAACAATACTTTCGGACCAGTTTGGTTTTGAAATTGGACAGTTAAAGAAACATTTTCGAAAATCGCTATTTGTCTTCCTACTAGAAAAAGAAATACGAAAAAATGCTGACTTTTAATTAAATATTTGTATCTCTATAACTGTTTTATCATACTACGCCATACTTGGTACATAAATGTTAGGGATTTCCATAGAATTTAATCCAACTTGTGATGATTTTTAAAATTCACCAAATGAGTTAGGAAGACGTTCACCGCTTAAAAACAGAAATTTATTATTTCCATCCAGTAACGTTTTACTAACGAAAAACACGAGTAAATCAGAAATGTATTATAACATATTTGAAGACAAAGAGCGAATTGGTCTTAAGTAATCAAAGTATTTTAGACATGGTCTTAAATTTTTCTGAAAATTAGTTTATTTGTAGGCTTAAGTTGAGTAAACTAAGAAGTAAACTGAAACACATTTCAAAAAAATATTACACTGTTCAGACTAATGCATTGTTGGAAAATTTGGTATCGAGCCTTTTAAAGTTAAATGCTTTCGGTAGTTTAGGATAAAATATAATTTTAAAAATTTATTTTGTTGCAATTGGATTTTGTTCAATATTTTTCGGTAAAATTATTTTATTGTCATTTTTGAAAAACATTCTCTCAGATTTTTTTCTTATTTATTTCATTAGCCGGATTCCCATAAATTTTCGAATTATATTCAAATACGCCCAGTAAAACAGTGGAAAATATTGAATATCTGCTTACTAATGTACGTAGCGACGTTTTGATCGATATATATATAAAAGATTGCTGTAAGAAGGGCTTGCCGAAGGAGCGAAGTCTTGCTCTAGCTAGATCTGGACATTCGCATAAATACTGAAAGAGATCTACTTTCCAGTGACCTGTAAGGGTTGCTGTGCTACGTGAAATGTTTGGCCGAAAGCATCCTAACTTGACATGGAATCACTCACAATTATTATCTTTGATTTAAGGTATGTAGACATATTAGATGTTGAAATTTAGTCAATTAGCCCGCTTACCTTTCATATAAGAGCAACTTATAAAAATGCAATCATTTAGGAAAAACCGCTACAGTAAGCCTCCTAAAGACAGAAAGACGTTTTTATTGTTTTTTTAGACTAAAACTATTCCCTCAAGTTAAGCCGAACTTCTGAAGTATTTTACATTTGGAAACAATTTGGCATCTCAGCTAATGCAAGGCATTGTGCCAATATATGGCATTGTCATATTTGAAATAACCTTAAAATTTCTAAAGCACAGGATCCTAATATGACCACGGCTTTGATTATGACATTCGACCAACAACATGCGCTGGGTTTATAAATTCAGTTACGTCCACTTTATTTTTTCAGCAATTTCTTTGGTCGCCAACTTTTATGACTTGTTTACGTACGCGGCTACATGTGTGCCCCTGTCTGCGCAATTCTCTTTCCGACCCTTTTTTTATTGGCGTTTCTTCTGCACAGAACTCTTCCTTATTCCTTTTAACTACTTCAAGTTGCTTTTTATTTATCGTTGTTATTTTTTAGTTTTTTGTTGTTGCGGTTTTACGCTAAAACTATGCAATGCTGCCTGTTAATCACGACTAGCGACTCCATCGCGTCCACAACCTGTATCTCAGCTTGACTTATTCCCTCTCAAGTAGCATCACATCGCGTTCTTTGTTGTTTCATTGGTTGTTCTAAGTCTTAGCGTGATTAACCCTTAGGTAGGCAAATGATGCAATTTAAATATACTTGCAGAAATCACTCACGCGAGATCACATTTGCAACGATTTGCGAAGAAAGCGAGCCACATTTTCACTGTCAAAATTGACTTCGACATCGAAACACACAACGGGAGTATTCATTTTGAAGTAACTTAAAAACGTAATAAACTCATCACATTAATCTTATGACCGCCGTTGGTTGTGCCTGAGTTCGAAACTCTGAGCATGAAAGACCAAATGATAAATACAGTTTTTTCTAATAGTGGTCGACCCTCCAAGTGTATTTCTGCCTCGAAAAAGCTCCTCATAAAACACCATCTATGTGATTTTAAATGAATTTTTAGAACTAATCAAAAGTGTTATATCTTCGATATTGGGTCATAAATAAAAAAGTTACGCAGAAATCACGCAGCTGTTTGTACATTCATCACAAATTTACACTCTCACCACATATATATATTTCAACCGTCTCTATATGTTGACCACATTAGGTGATTTTTAAGGAAAACGGTTTTTTTCATTTATTTTATTTATAAAATATATGTACAAGCTGTATAGCTGACATATATCCGGAAGCAATTACCACTTCGCTAACGGAAATAGGAGTAAGCAATACAATAGTCTCGTTTATAGAACGAATGCTAACTGGGCGAACGATAAGCGCAAATTGGGGTGACACATTTGTTAAAAAAATTTCCGATCAGGGGTACACCCCAAGGTGGGGTAATTTCTCAACTTCTGTGGAACCTAACTGTCAACAATCTTCTACAAGAACTGGAAAAAATTGGAGGTAAAATAATATCATATGCCGATGATATTGTAATAGCAATCTCGGGGAAACACCTTCCAACATTATGTGACCTCCAACAAAGATCTCTCAACAGACTATCACTTTGGTGTAAAAGTCGAGGACTAGAGGTAAATCCGGAAAAAACGGATTTGATACTCTTTAGTAGCAAACAACAAAACACCTGCTCTTCAACAAATATTCCTAGGAGGGAAACCACTTAGAGTAATATAAATGGCAAAATATCTAGGACTTATACTAGATAGGAAGCTAAATTGGGGGGAACCCAGAATGATACTTTGGCTCTACACAGCAGTGGTTAGGCCAATTCTCTACTACGGTATTGTAATATGGTGGGATATCCTTCAGAAGGGTGTGAATATCAAGAAACTTGACAAGGTGCAAAGACTAGCATCTGTTCTGATAACCGGCGCCATGTCAACCACACCATCGAAAGCATTATATGCGACTGTAAACCTCCTTCCGGTAGATCTGCAGGCAATATATAACGCACGCAGTGCGGCAATAAGGCTGAACACTCTAAACAAGTGGTCAAACACGGATTATGGCCACGGTAAAATCCTGGTGGACTATGCACTCCCGCCTATACTTGCCATTACATCGTTTACGACCCTCCTACCCTCAAGGGAAGAGTGGGAACGGGACGACGTGAGACAGGGCGAGTCCATCCATGTATACACAGATGGCTGAAAGCTCGAGGGCAGGGTGAGCGGAGGTGTAGATTTTGAACATCTGGGGATCTCCTTCAGTTTTCGGCTCCCCGACTACTGTAGTGTCTTTCAGGCTGAACTGATGGCAATAATAAAAGCCGCGACACTGATACAGTGTGATGGGATATCCGGAAATGATATCTACATTTTCACTAATAGCCAAGCGGCGATAAAATCCCTCACAAAACAGTCGACAACCTCCAAGGTAGCCATGAAATGCCGCACATCTCTTAACGAGATGGCTGAGTCATTTCACCTAAAGGTAACATGGGTTCCTGGCCATCGCGACATTGAGGGTAACTGTAGAGCCGATAAACTAGCAAGACTCGGCACTAAATTGTCTGACGAGCACATAGATAATGACATAGGGATACCCTTACAAACATGTAAGCTACACATCCTTGAAGAAATTGTAAAGAAAGCAAACGAAAGATGGCGAAATGAAGCAACCTTCAAAATCGCTCGCCAACTTTGGCCGACTCTAAATGCTAAACGCACAGAATCTCTGCTAAGCCCAAATAAACACAGTCTTAGCACATTGATCTCAGTCATAACGGGGCACTGCCTAATAGGCAGACACGCCCAAAGGATGGGTGTGCAAACACATGACTTCTGTAGAAGTTGTCTAGATGAGGACGAGGAAGAGACAACCTCGCAGCTACTGTGCCACTGCCCTGCTCTACCCAGACGCAGGTTAACTATTCTGGGTAGACAATTTTTTAATGAGCTGGAAGACCTCAGTACTATAGAAATCAGAGATATTTTAAAATTTTTGAAAAACACACACTGGTTTTAGGAGAGATAGGGACAAGCTCCTCACGCGGCATCACAATGGGCTATGAGCCTGAGTGTGTCCCACAGGACAACCGCTTCAACCTAACCTAACATAGCTGACCTCTATGCTGTTAATCGTATGTTATGAAATATAGTAATGTAATCGAGAGAAGAAACTTTTACAAACCATCACCAGCTTTATAAAAAAGAGCAAAACCAAATGCTCCCAAGTTCTACGCTACCGGAAAGTTCTACATTTATATGCGGCTAAGAAGTGTTACTGCAGAAGGATTCACTAAAAGTTTATGGATACGTGTTTTACATGGACTATTTCCTAGAGTTATCTTCACTCAGTATCACGATCAATTGCCACTAGAACGATCCGTTTCATTTTTATGGATGTTGGCAGCGCTGATATAAAACTTGTGTTTCGGTAGTGCGAAGAAGAAGAAACATAACTAATTTGCTACATTAAACGTATGTACCCTACAAGACCCTGCAGAAATTATCGCTTTACTGCAGAAAAATTGCTTTTCATTCTTGCGAAAAGGAGGAACAGCGCATCACATAATCGAATGAACTATCGATAATCTGTTTACAGAAAAGCGGTGATCCTTTAAGAAAATATTTATCAAAAACATCATCATTAGCACGCCAAGTCTTTGCTGAATTTCTCTTATGACAGATACTCTGACTTAACATATGTCTATGGGGCAAAAAAAAACCCTGCTTCATACTCAATGGTTAACTATCAACTCTAGCGTTCTAAGCCAATCGTATCTGACGCTTAAACGTCTCAGAGTAACCTGCAACAGCAACATCAGTCGTTTGACTTTTATGCTCTACTTCGCGGCTTTCCAGAATAACTTTTTTATGCATCTGGACAGTTGTGGTCTTTTAAATTGCATTCGATACCGCATTTCCCCGCTCTTCTGTCTAAAGTACGGATGCTATTTTTACAAAGCTGAAACGTGCACGCAATGCCACCTAAACTGGTTCAGATTTGTTTGGCTCGATTGGTGAGCAGCTGTGGCAGCCGCTTCACAACTTTCATGCATTGGTGTGATTGTAGCTTCACGCACACATGCTCTCAAAATAAGTATGTACTCGAATACATATTGCCGCAGAAGGGTTACCGCATGCACCGACAACGCACCAAGACGAAGAGTGTGGAAGTGATACGAATTTGGGAGCGAGTGTGTTGGGAGGATAAGGGAGTAGTGCATGTATGTACGTGTAGTATATGTAGATGTAGTGGACAGTAGTAGGAAATCAGTGTTGCAGCTTTCAACACTATTGCTGGCAGCTGTGAAAACATCGGTCGGATTCTGATATTGTTTTGCTAAGCTTTTTATATTTTACTGATTGTAGTCCCGTTTAGTATGTGCATATGTATGTATGTGTATGGTACAACGAAGAAATACTAAAATATTAAAAGGTTAGGCGACATACTCTTGGACTTACGTCTAATGCGCTCAACAATCGGTAGCAACAACAATAATAACTCAAAGCACTTGAACAACAATTTTCATAAACTTGTTGCACGTTTAATATTGTTTTTTTATTTCGATTCGATTCGGCTTGCAGCGCTTAAAAACTACTCTAACGCAGTCGTGTATGAGGCGGCTGAATGCTACAACTTTGTGCTTGTGCGCCCCCTTCAAAATCTGCAGTATTTGTGAGAGTGTGTGTTGCCTGACAGTCACACACGCACACGCACACGAACGCGCATACTTAACGGCCAGGTGCTTTTCGCGCTGTTGCATGATTGCAGTGCGCCGCGGCTCTAGCAACGCCAACAATAACCCCGGTGTAAAAGATTCTGTGTGGAGCATAAGCTCCGCGCATGACGTTGCCAACAGGGGAAGATTGTTGCATATTCAATACGTTGCAAGCAGCTGCTTTGCTTGATATATTCCTACTTGTTGCTTGTGATTGTTGTTTGTTGTTCATTTGGTTGTTGTTGTTGTTGTACTAGGTAGTCGCCACCAGCATCACTGGCATTTGCTCATTTCCAAGCAGATTAATCAATTTGATTTCTTATATCGTTGTGCTGCAAGTCCGTTTTTTGGCATCCATTACTACATCGCCGACTGCCGTGTGGCATGCATGGTCCTTGAATACGCATTTAATACGCTGGAATGCGCCAAGTTGCATCTGCCACAAATCTTAGCCTGCTTTGGTTACATAGCAAACCAGCAGCAGTGTAATAGCGCTTGTTGCAGTTTACTGGATTTTGTGGCACCTTCAATTGTCTTGCACTTATTGCTAAGTTTTGTTGCTGTAATCTCCTTTATTTCTCTCAGATCAGTCGAAATCTTGGGAAATTAGCCAAAAAATCTGCTGCCACAATTTAACGTATCGGCTTTAGATTGTGCCAGTGCACGTTGCGCTTATATAGTTGCCACTTTCGGCGGCACATACGCCAAGTGACATGTTAAAAGCACACATTACACCAGTTAATTGAAATGCCACTCAAGTGCAGATACCAGGGAGATAAGCATTTACTATTTTTGGATCTTGCAACATAGTCGTGCGCACGCCCGCTGATGCAGCATGTGATTTACCATCATACAAATGTGCCATTTTATAAAGAAGTGGCTAAGCAACATACGCTCGCAAGCCACTGCTAAGCCCTGTGGCATGTAAAGTAACGCATGAAGCAAGTATTCTCTCTACACTTCAAAATTATACACATATATGTGCATATGTTTGTTGCAGCTACGTGGTATGCTTCTTGCGCCCGATTTGATTGCGTGTCAAATTAGTTGCGCAACTGCAACCAGCAACGCAGCTGCTGCTGCAGAAATGCACCTGTTACAGCAAACAATAAGCCAAGCCAGCTACAAGGATGGTTAATTGGTGGGCTAGGGAAGGTGAGTTAGAAAAGGCTCAACTCATGTTGCAAGTATGTGATTGTACCTTTGGAGATGCATGTGCAAGCATATGTGCATGTGCCTGCAACAGTCGTGAGATCTTGCAACTTTGCTACCATGCACTCTTGCTAGAGTGTGTGTATATGTGCCCCAGTATAAATGATGAGTTTCATAATCAAGTGCGGCACTCAGCAAAAGCTGCAACACCACTGCTAAGCATATTTTTATTGTTGCAATAATTTGCACTAACATATTGCTGGTAGATATTTTTACTTACCTCCAATTTCTTAATCAAACTAAGCCAAATTCCTTGTGCATTTTTTTCTGTAAGGCACGCAGTCGTTAATTGCACAAAAACCAATGTGGCAATTGATTGCAATTTGACATTCGTGGTGACGGTGACATGCCCTGGTAGCACGTTCAGTCGCCTTGCCACGCAGTTGCTATGTGCCAACACAATCGCCATAGCTGCCTCAATGTATTAGACAGTTATATTTTGTCGTTTGTGGCAACATCTACTGTCAGCGGCATTTAGCATGCAACATTTGTTGGTGTCTACTCAATTGTCATTGCGAAATTGACTTCTGGAAGAAAGTTGCAAGCTTGTTGCAAGTAGAAATGGTTGTACATTAGTTTCTGCCACCCAGCTGAGGGAGTTTCTTCAGCATTTTATGGACATACAAATGCTGCTTCTAAAGTAATAAATAGTTTAATGAATTTTGTTATTAATTATCTCAGGTTGGTGCACTTATATATATTATATATAAGTGTCCTCTGATGCTTCTATAAAGTGGCCTGAAATAAAATCCTCCTTTGTCAAGTTACATTCAACTAAATATTTTGCAACGGGCTCTCGCGGATACTAGCAAGGCAAATTGAGTATCGAAGGTGGCCATTAAAAAAGAGTTACTTTATTTTTTGTAATTTTGACAAGTCTGACGTCAGCTCTCTTCGCAATACAAAACAAACGAGCAAAACAAACAAAAGTAGGAGAAATTACATGTTTGGTAGGAGAAAAAACTTCTGCGAGGATCTAAAAGATACTCCAGCAACAGCTAGAATCCAAAAATAACTCTCCAGAGGTGACTGAAGTCCCATAGGCACACTAAAAGGTCCAAACGGAACTATTACCAACACTTTCGTAGAAACACTAGAGCTTCTTCTAAAACCCTTTAAATCACCAGGCCCGGATGGAATATTCCCAGCACTTCTATCCAAAGGTACTGTGGAACTGATCCGAGTCATGGTGAAAATCTTCAGAGCTAGTCTAATATTGGAATACATTCCAAAGATATGGAGGAAAGTGAAGGTAATAAATATTCCTAAGGGAGGTAACAAACCCCCTGATTCTCCAAAATCTTACAGACCAATCACTCTATCGTCGTTCATGTTAAACACAATGGAAAACTACTTGAATACCATCTAAGAGAAGAAGTAATCTTCAAAAAACCCCTCCTTAAGCTGCAATTTGCTTACCAAAAAGGGGAATCCACAGTCACAGCACTGCACACACTCGTTGTCAATATAGAAAAGGCTCTAAATCAAAAAGAAATAGCCCTCTGTTCCTTTATAGACATAGAGGGAGCCTTCGACAACGCAAATTACAAATCCATGGAAACAGCACTCGAGAAAAGAGGTGCAAACCCTTTATTGACACATTGGATAAGCCAAATGCTTAATCAGAGGATTATTAAAGGCGCGTTAGGCCAAGCTGAACTTAATGTCACAACAGTAAAGGGATGTCCGCAAGGAGGAGTTCTTTCTCCACTGCTATGGTCCCTACTAGTTGATGACTTGGTGCAGCACCTAAACAATAAGAGATTTATAACCATTGGTTATGCAGATAACATATCTGTTATAATAAAAGGCAACCATGAAAGGACAGTAACAGACTTAATGCAAAATGCCTTGAACGTAACATGGGAATGGTGTAAAAAGGAGGGGCTGTCGATCAACCCTAACAAAACCACAATAGTACCCTTCACAAGAAAAAGAAAGTTCGAATTTCCTATATTGAAAATAAATGAAACAGTGAGAGAACTAAAGGAAGAGGTCAAGTATTTAGGTTTAACCTTAGATAAAAAACTCACTTGGGAATCACATATAAATAATATAACAAAAAAAGCCACGAAATCCTTGTGGACAACCAAACAATTACTAGGGAGATCCTGGGGCCTCAGCCCTAGTATGGCCCTCTGGTTAGACCAATCATACTGTATGGGGCACTAGTATGGTGGAGCAAATCTATCCAACGAACAGCGATAACCAAACTGGGAAAAGTACAAAGGCTTGCTTGCCTATGCATCACAGGGGCTATGAGAACTACCCCAACAGCTGGCATGGAAGCACTCCTTAATCTCCCACCACTTCATATAGCAATCCAAGAGGAAGCAGCTACGCAAGCACTCATGCTACACATGAAAGAAAATTTCAAATTAGGCAACCTCACCGGTCACCTAAGTATCCTAAATAAAATCAAAAACACCATAAGCATGGCTCAAGTCTCAGACCACATTGACCCAATCCTCTGTTTCACAAAAGGATACACAGTTACCTTTCCTGAGAGGATCGAGTGGAAAACAAACCCAAAATGGATGAATGATGATTCACAAAAATGGATCAAAAACACCTTATGGTGTAGGAGCAGGAGTAGTGGGGCCCAGAATTTACAAATCATTCACTCTCACCAGGGACACCACCATCTTCCAAGCGGAACTATACGCAATAATGGAAGCAGCAAACATCATGCAACGTAGAAACCACAAGAGAGTAAAGATCAAAATACTCTCGGACAGCCAATCAGAAGAATTGGAGTTAACAGTAACAATGGTGGAACCTCTAGGTACAGCTATATTGCTAGTCAGATAATGACAGAGAAATCGATAAGGTTTTCCTTATCCTCCTTTGAAAACTGTAAGCCCCCTGGACCTGATGGATTATATCCAGCAATGCTAAAGAAAGAAGGAAATAGGCTGATTGAAGCCCAGAAAAGTATAGCCTGCCTTGCACTTGGTTATATACCATCCCAATGGCGACACTTAAGAGTAGTATTTATTTCGAAACCAGGACAGTTTGACGTCGTTTTGTTGAAAAGTATAGAACGAGTGGTAGAGAAACATATTCGAGTGAGCGTATTGCGAAGAAGCCCACTAAGTAGAAATCACCATGCTTACCAGAGTGGAAAATCATGTGATTCAGCCTTAAAGATGTTGTTAGCAACATTAAATCCGGGCTGGAAGCTGACCAGTACACAATCGGCGTGTTTGTGGATATTGAGGTGGCTTTTGATAATGGCACTTTTGGCTCAATATGTTCCTATGTCGAACGACATGGAATTAATCAAACTATTGTAAAATAGATACATTCCACGCTCTCTGAGAGACTGCTAACCGTTGGTGAGAACAGTATCGAACTAACTACCGTCAGGCTAAAGCAAGGATGCCCCCACGGGGGTGTTCTTTCTCCGCTTCGTCGTAGAGTCTCTTGTAACAGAGATGCAGGAACTCGGATTTCATGTCCGGGCATATGCGGACGCTGTCTGTGCGCTAACATCGGACAAATCCCTAAGAAGACTTTGCATGCAAGTGCAGAGAATTCTAGATAAAATTGACGACTGTTGCACGAGACAAAGTCTTTTCGTCAATCCGTACAAAACTGTCTTAGTCCTGTTCACGAAAAAACGGAAACTGAGGGGACTATCTGTGCAGTATCCACTGTTCTCGGCTCCTAAGAATGACCTTATACACATAGTTTCCTTTGGATGGAAATTTGATGTCACGCAATGGAGTAATCCAGAGTGCATAGTAAGAGGTTTGACGGATGTGTTCTTTACCGATAGGTCCAAGAATGAAATAGGTTCTGGAGCCAGATGGCACTTAAACGAGAGTAATAGGTATCATTACGCTATGGAAAGAATGGTAACTGTTTTTCAAATGGGAGTTTTTGCCATTCTGAAAGTGGCTATGCAAAATATGGTCGGATGCAAGCATGCCTGCCGATTGGAATTTAAGTGTGCTCTACCCAATCCATAAGAAGGGGGATTCTGCAATCTGTGCCAATTACTGCGGGATTAGTCTTCTAAATATCGCCTATAAGGTTCTAGCGAGCGTATTGCGTGAAGGGCTGAAGCCCACCGTCAGCCAACTGATTGGACCTTATCAGTGTGGCTTTAGACCTGGAAAGTCTACCATCGACCACCTTGGGCTTTGAAGTTTTTTCTTAGTCAGTTCAATACCATAAAAAAATTATACTTTTGACATATCTATAAAAAAAAAACTGTAAGTCGGAGTTTAGTAATTCTTTTTGATTTTATTGTTGGTTCTATTCTGGAATTTAGAAATACCATTAAACATTGCGTAGGTGGTATGTTGCAAATTTGACTTTTTTCCGAAAAATCCCCAGTGTGCGGCGTTGCAAGATGACGTTGCTCAACACTAGCAGCGCCGTCAGAATTGGGAAGGACCTCTCCGAACCGTTTGATACCAAACGAGGTTTCAGACAGGGTGACTCGCTGTCGTGTGACTTCTTTAACCTGATGTTGGAGAACTTAATCGCTCAGGCACAATATTTTATAAGAGCGTACAATTACTGGCGTATGCCGATGATATTAACATCATCGGCCTTAGCAACCGCGCTGTTAGTTCTGCCTTCTCCAAACTGCATAAAGAGGCAAAGCGACTGCGTCTGGTGGTGAACGAGGACAAAACGAAGTACCTCCTGTCCTCATACAAACAGTCGGCCCACTCGCGTATCGGCACCCACGTCACTGTAGACAGTTATAATTTCGAGGTTGTAAAAGACTTCGTTTATTTAGGAACCAGCATTAACACCGATAACAATGTCAGCCTTGAAATCCAACGTAGAATCTCTCTTCCCAACAAGTGCTACTTTGGACTAAGTAGGCAACTGAGCAGTAAAGTCCTCTCTCAAGGAACAAAACTAACACTCCACAAGACTCTCATCATGCCCGTCCTAACGTATGGCGCAGAAGTTTGGACGATGACAACATCCAATGAAGCAACGCTTGTAGTGTTCGAGAGAAAGATGATGCGTAAGATTTTTGGACCTTTGCACGTTAGCAACGGCGAATATCGCAGATGATGGAACGATGCGCTGTATGAGCTTTACGACGACATATAAATAGCGCAGCGATTAAAGATCCACTGGCTACGTTGGCTGGGTCATGTCGTCCGAATGGATACAAACGCTCCGGCTTTGAAAGTATTCGATGCGGTACCAGCTGGTGGTAGGAGAGGAAGAGGAAGGCCTCCTCTGCGTTGGAAAGATCAGGTGGAGAAGGACTTGGCTTCCCTTGGTTGTCCAATTGGCGCCAAAATCGCGGAAACGGTTATCGTGCCAATTAAGAAGAAGATATATTGGCTGTACGCCTCTTTTGGGTGTTTGGCCGAGCTCCTCCTCCTATTTGCGGCGAGCGTCTTGTTGTTATTCTACAAATGGAGAGATCTACAGATTAAAGCTGACTTCGAACGGCGGAAATTTTTTATGGCAGAAATACACTCGTAGGTTTGTCATTGCCTGCCGAGGGGCGACCGCTATTAGGAAAAACTTTTTGTTAATTTTGATCTTTCACCGAGATTTGAACCGACGTTATCTCTATCTTAATTGAGTCACTTAATTGAGTAGTCACGCACTAACCCATTCGGCCACGGCGGAAGAATGTTATTACAATGTGTAATAAAATACACAATAAAAAATTTTGAGCTTTTTTTCAGCATTGGGGAAGCCGAGTTTCTTTAAACCCCTTTGAAGTCGCGGAACACAAAAAACATATTTAAATTCCCCGCAAGTTCGGAGTGCTTCTTATATAGAACAAAAGGTTATATGTTTTAAAAACGTAAAACGCACAACATCTAAACCTTTCCGTTCTTCAACAGATTGAAGTACGGTATGTAGGAGTATGAATAAAGTGAGTTATTTTTGAATACGTGGGTTTAAAACATTTTTTAATAAAGGCTGGTCAATTTAGAGGTGTCGCATTTAAATTGAAATAAAACAAGGAAAATTCAAATTGATAGGGATATCTTTATTACTTTTGTGTAGACCCATTTCTGACATTTATTTTTAAAGATAATCTTTTCCAAATGTTGGCCTCAACTGCGTCGTAATTCAGCCATCTGTAAATACCAATTTTGAATGACTCTCTGGAGGACTACGGTCGGTATCCCGAATATCTTTAGTAATATTGGCTTTCAATGCCTCAATAGAAGCATGTTTACCCACAAAGCATTTAGATGTTTCATACTCCTACAAATAAAAGTCCAAAGGTGTGATATCACACGATCTTGGTGGTCAATCCACTGGCCCGAGACGAGAGATATATTGCTCACCGAAACGACGACGCAGTAAATCCATTGATCCACGGGATGTATGGCAAGTAGCGCCGTTTTATTGGAATCAAGTATATTTTTAAATCATCCGCGTAAATAAACAAGTTGCCAATAGAATAACAGCTTCTTATATCGTAGACAAATAAATCAAAAACTGACGGACGCAAAATACTTCCTCAGGTACATTCTCTGAAATACATGTCCCCATAAGGCACCATCAAGAGAAACTGCGCAATGTCTATTAATTAAGTTAGAATGAAAACCCCGATATACATAATTGAAATTTGAAAATACCGGTGCTGTGTCCGAAATGAGGTCTAGTGTTAAAAAAGGCGAAAATGCAAAAGGTGAAAACGCAACTAGACAAAGTTTTTCGCAAATTGATTCAAACGAATGCAAAACTGTTTTGATTGTCATTGAGAATATTTTGAAAAGCAACAAAACCGTTTTCAACTACCAATGTTAATTTTTCCATTGTTGGCAACCCTCGTATGTGGTAATTTTTCTTCAATTTTCTTTCTTGCTCTAATAAAATACCTGTGCGAATAGCATGCATTTTGATGATTACTCTTCAGATATCTGGGAAAAAACTTCTTTGAATACGTGATCAGTTTGTGTGAACTTTTGTTGAAGGGGCTAATTGTCATAACTTAAAAAAATTAAACGAAAATTGGAGAAATCGTTTCTGAGCACCGCAATAAGCCAGTATGTCAACGGAATTAATAGTGCCTGAGAATTTTCAGGTAGATATATGTTTTTGTATTGGTCGCAATCCAACCGAAATTATTTCCGTATAACCAAACAAAAAATTACTCATACGCCCGTCTGGGCATTCGAAAGTTATGAAGGGGGACCTCTTATCAGTGACTTCAAAAAAAGGTGTTTTTTCTCAATTTTTTTTCGAGGCGGAAAAAGCGACACACAGAAATAATCTTTTGCATTTATTTTAAGGCATGATTGAAGAGTAACAAACAATTTTTTAACATAAATAAAAAAACAAAATGGCGGACATATGAGGGATCTCGCACAGCTTCTCGTTGCGCACTAGTACAACGGCGTGTAAGATTGCTGTCGTAGTTTTCACACACAATAAAACAACAAAAGAAAAATATTGCCTTATTCAGAAGGCTTTCCCGCATGTAATAGGCTACTCTTGTATAAAAATTTGAAAAAATGATCACACAATTAATAACACCGCGTTACACACATTCTGTCCTATGAACCAAATATACTTTTTCGGAAAGGGGATAAAAAATAAAAATTCATGTGTATCGGCGATTTTCATGTACACGTCACAATTTTATTTTTTGTATTTTATAACTTCAACGAGCAATTCTTGTATGCATATCTGTATAGCCACACGATCTCAGAATTAGCTTAACGGATTTGAATGAAATCGGGCACACAGATAGTGTATCACATTTCTAGACTTTGCACCTGGGTGTTGCCACTGACAATGTTTCACAGGGTTGCCACCTGTTCGAAATTAAAAAAAAAATTGGATGAAATATGCCGATGTGAGTATCAAAAGAAAGGTATTTCACTCCGCATTACAATAGAGATATAATACCCCGAATTTTTGTATTAATTTTTTATTATATCATATGCAATACTGCTACGTCGATCACGAGCGGCTGTTATTTTAAAATCTTTGACATATTTCCTTCTCGTACAAGGTCATTGAAGTCGGCTTGTGTTACTAAATGCGGCACTGCAGTCCCAAGTTCACTGGGTGTTGGTACAAATTCCGATACTTCTGGTTCCCCGCATCTCGCATTCGATGCAAGAAATGTTGATAGCATTGTTGGTGCTACTGTTGGTTGTCCATCCCTTCGGGAACATCATCAAAAATCTCCATTGAAGCCGCTATACGTTCTTCTGGTGAGTACAGAACCGCTGGAATTACCGATTCTACATTAGCGTAGCGAATTTTGTTGCGGCGAAAGTATTGGTACCCTTTAGTTTTGAGTAAAAGTTACGCAAAAGTAGCACAGTTCACTGCAGTGCTACGTACGTGGTAGCCAAATTGTTGGTACAGAGTACTTTATTGTTGACCTTCCATCAGTAAACTTGCCTAAATTTCTATAGCAATAGTCGCACACGACTTCCGGAGTATACCACAAGTAAGGAACATAAGCAGTCTTGAATATTTTCAGAAACGAATTGACCACTGTTTTCGTAATATTTTTAAAATTTTTACTTGGTGCGAATAAGCCACAAACGTAACAAAAGTTATTTCGAGTCGGGCACTGCATTTTTTGTAAGATGAAATATACATAAAGACGTTTTCGCGCAACAGAACTTAAAACAATTGTCAAAGTATACGTCTCCTAGTAGCGCAGCTGTCAGATGATCGGAACTTCCGGAACTGTAACAAACACACAAACGGCACAGAGTGTATTGTATGAAACAATAAATTAAAGGTTAATACCTTGTTTAAAAATTTGGAGTCCCTTCAAGTTATGCCGAAAATTTGGAAAAACTGTTTTGTTTTTAGACAAAAAAAAATTCAAGAAAATCTGAGAATTGATAAATTTTTTTTTTTTAATTTTACATAATAAAAACATTTCTACGAGTCTGCCTGCAGAAATTCAGCGCAATTGGATCACGGAAAAAGGGTTAAAAATTGATCCAAATTTTTTTACACAGGGGGACTACGAGCTCTATATTTTATATATAAAAAAAATTCAGACGTGTACATGAAAATCGCCGATACATGTTTATTTTTATTTTTTCACCCCTTTCCGAAAAAGTATATTTGGTTCATAGGACAGAAAAAAAGTTCGGTTTTGTAACGCAGTGTTATTGAAAAAAGTGCTTTGTTCGCTATTTTTTTTTTAACATTAAAAATGATTTTTTTTTGTATTTCGTTAGTAAATTAGTTGCACATTTTAATTATCTTTATATAGATTATCGGTTTGAAACGATTGCTTTCGTCGTTTTTTTTTAAATCTTACACGTCATTTTCAAAAACATGGTTTTGAAAAAACGTGTTTCAAAGTTTTCAGAAGGTAGACAGTATACTCACACGAGGGACGGTACACAGGCCTGTAACTCCGAAATCACTTTGAATTCCGCTATAAAATTTTAGGGGGATATTCTCCTATAATATATCTATCAATTGCAGTAAAAAAATATCGATTTTTTGAAGCCGACTGATAAGAGGCCCCCTTAAACTTTCCATTGAAAATAAAATTATTAGTATCAGCCTTCCATTTCCTTTCTTTACTTTTGAAAAACGAATTTCTTTTCACTTGTTTCTTGCTCCAAACTGTCAGAAAACTTTCTTTCCGTCTTCGCTCTGTTGGTCTTACCTAACTCTCCTGTTGCACACATTTTGTTAATCTTAACCAACTACTACTGCCACAGTTAGATCCAGCATTCAAAGGTACTACGCATTCACTTTTTTGTGCTGGCTGCTTGCAATGAACGTGCAACATGCCAAATGATGCAGACAATATGAACAACTCCGTTGCCAATTAAAATGCCTCCGCAGGCAGTAAGCACGCAGCTGACAATTTCGCTACTCCAAAGCTTTTGCACTTCCTGTTGCTAAGTAAAAAACGCACAATTCCTTCAATTTTGTTTTTGCTGTACAGCCCCTGCAATACCATTTCGTCGTGCAGAAATATGCGCAGACAGCGCTTTTCTTCATCGTTCATTAAAATCTTACCTTTCAGCAGCTACTCCTTTCCATACTCTTTTCATTTTGCTCGATGACATACGCATCGTAGGTAAGATAACTACAACCGTCGCCAATTTAAAATGGCAATTGACATCACGGGTATTGTTAACATGGTTTCCTTTCTACCTTCTTTTACGCTCTTGCTTTTATATGGCTTCTCTGTCCTTGCGACTGGCTAATGACGGTAAATCAAGCGCGTAAAGCTATGCCAGGTATTCGATGGGAGTTGAGAAAGTGAGCCACCCAATTCATTGTGTTCTCCTCTTCCTTCATCTGGCAAGAACAAAAGGCTGACTCACTCAGTCGTACAAAACCCTATTTTTGAAAAAAAAAAAAAAACTCCTACTCCTCCAACATAATTCCACCTGTTTTTCCTGTCCCACCTGGGCACTCAGCGTGAGTAAGCGTCCAGGCTTAATGGCAGTGCCCCTGCTCTTCCGGCTGATTTCGTGGGGGTGACTATTTTGAATTACAAAATGAAACGTGTCCTTTTTGCCTTTGACTTTGTACAGGTTTTTGTCGTTTTGTGTCGGTGCAGTGAAGCAAACCAGTCATATCCTTACTCATATAGCCACTAATAGAAAAGTTCGTTGTAGGAAGAGTAGCCTGTGCGCCTGAAAGATTAGGAAGTGCACATGACTGCATTGTTCGTTGGGGTGTTTTGTAGTTTCCGCACAGCAGACAGACAAAAATGCGGGTTAAGTAAAACGAAAAGGGCCAAATTAAATAAGTTGAAGTCAAAGGGAAGTTTTTGCGGTATTAGGAGGAAAGTAGATTAGGTAGTTAGGAATACAAATAAATATATATAAAATATATGCGTATATAAAGAACTCTATAAAAAACTATACATACACACATATTGAAAATAACATTACAGTGGTTTTCTTTTTAATGTTGCACAACTCGTAAGCAAGCATTTTATACCTTTTCTGCTTGATTGGCGTCGTTACCGCCTAGACAATTTTGAATGAGTGAGCTAGCGCATGCCAGTTTCTTCTTCATTCTTGTACTAAAGACTAATTAATTAAAAACTTCGAGGGACACCAAGCTCTTCTTCTGTTGGGGTTTTTAACGCAGAACAGCTCTACTTCGCGCTGTCAATACAGAAGGGTACTTCATCGAATAATGCCTGTGTATGATATTTATCACAAACGCTTAAATACCTGTAAATATTCCACAAGATCCTTTTTCTTAAGCACTCCAAAGGCCTCGTCATCGGGTGATGCCATCATTCATGCATATACACTTTACGTATAATAGGGAGGTCATGGCATGAGACTTAGAAAGTGTCTTGCCCAATTCGTATTCAGCACGGTTGAGAAAATACAGAATGTCGGGCATATCATGTTGCCGTTACTTGGCTTTCAATAAATTTGAAAAAATCCGTTTTTGAACTGGCCTAATTATGAACCTGCGCTGAAATTTGCTCAACTGCAACCAATTTTCTTCTATCTCGGCCACCGCCGAGATGTGTGACTACCATTCGGAAGTGCGTAGGATTGAAATCACGGGCAGGAAACACAAATGATGTGTGCTTTGAAAAATATTCGCACAAAAAACCCTCCGCTGTTGGGAGAAGGCATGGAACTGTATAGTCCCTCCATTTGCGAAAAATGATCAAGTTGCATACCACAAATAGGTACAAACCACACATATTCACATTAGCCTAACCAAAGCTTTCAGTTCCATCGACAATTACGTCATAGGAAAGTTACCCCTTTTTGCCAGATTGATATCAACTCGCTTCCTTACTGATCCAACATTTCGATATTATGGTTAGGTTAAATCAATCGGCATGCGATAAGCTTTGTAATTTGTGTGATAATAGGGTTTAAAACATTTTTAGAGGCCATTTGTTTATTTCCATGCTAATAAATTGAATACAAAAAAATGTAACACGACAATTTAATGACGTTCCTCGCATCTCGTGTCTCGTGTTTTTGTTTTACTTTTTTAAGTTTGATCGCTTATTAAACTGCGATCACAGATGTATGGTCTCGTGATAAGTATTCACCGCTCTTGAACTCTCTTAAGGGGACCGTCCAGATCATGCGCTAAAAGAAAAAGCTATTTTTGGGAATTATTTTTGAGTATGTAATGAAAGACACAGATATAGATATTGTTAGATATAATAAATAAAGTCTTAAATTGTGTAAAAACACTTTTTTTATTTATTTTATTGCATTTTAATGTACAAAATGGTGGCTGCGCGTAAACGCCTTAAAATCGAAGTGCAAAGCGGTACCAAGCAGATCTCGGAAACGGCCAGTCTGAAATAAAAAAATCAAAATGGGTTAGATTCAGTATAACAAATTCTAGTTAAGCCACCTATAAAAATCAATATTTACCGAAAAATATCAAAATGGCGGACAAAAATTGGAAAAAAGCACTTTTTTTTCGCTGTTTTTTTAAATAAACAATTAGTAACAATGCAAAATTTTAATATTTTATAGGTGGACTACTTTGTTTAGTATATGTAGATTATGTGGTTTAAATTTCAAAAGAATCGGTCTAACAGTTTTTGTAAACTACTTGGTACCGTTTTTAAAACGTTCTTTTGAGAAAACGCGTTTAAAGTTTTTTTAATATAAAATTGAAAAAAAATCTTACCTCGACTCAATCAGCAATGCCTGCAAAGTAGGGAACACCTTCTGCACTCTCCATTTCATCATTCTTCTGCAATTGAGCTCGTTTCCTTTTCGTTCTGGCCTCTTTTCAAGACTCCAAGCTGCTGCGATTCGCATTGCTGACGCGCTCGCTATCATTCTTTCTGATGTACTCGACAGCGCCCGGACCAATTTGGACACCCATTATGTCCATAATTTTCAGTAATGGTTTTTTACCCTCGTTGAATTGACATGCTGCAACTTTGCACACAATTTCTACCACTTTTTTCCCATTGTAAAGGTGTTTGGGCGCCATATTCCATACAAGGTTGTTAAAACTTTCATTGTTATTTTGAGTATGGCCACCCAAACACCGTTCGAGCAATTCTGATTTAGTAAGATCCTCGTTAATCGGCTTCAACACTTCTTGAACTTCTTGGTTTCTTATCAGCTTTTTCTTGAAGGTAATTACACCAGGTGATCGAGCAGTCTGAATGCTGCGGTTTGGGGTCTGTTGATATCTTGTGGTAGAAGCCAGCCCAGATTTCCTTTCTCATGTTTTCAACTGAAGGGAGACTTCGACGTACAGCCAATCCGTAGTTTTCAGACAGGTTTTTCATTAATTTAACAGTCAAACCTTGAGAAGAAGTGCCTTCTTCGCTGATTTATTCGCATAATCAGTGTTTGTTTCGTCTGAAAACTGATTAGCGCGGAATGGATGCCCTTTGTTAAATGGTTTCGAACGAACTCTCTTTGCTCTGCTGCCTTTCCCCATGACGAATGCGATCGATATTGCTTGCACGAAGTCGAAAGCGAAACTGAAGTAAAGTAGCAATAGACGAGATTCAAGGCTCGTTTTGCTCCAAAAAGTGAATAATACTGCTTACTTTCTAAGAAAATAAGTCAGAAGAGACAATATATCTTACACCGGAAGAAGCAGCAGCTGCCTCTATTGTCAAAAAGGGATTAGCCCACCGAGGGGCGCGTATACCTGTCTGCGCGCTCAGGCAAGCCGCTCTAGGTAGTGATGTTCAGGTAAGAAAAAAATATATTTTCACTGCTCCGAACTCTCTGAAATTCAAACACAATATTTCTACATACCATATACTTTCGAAAAATGTAAAAAAAAATACATTTATTTTTTGAAAGTGCTAAACTAGACGGTCCCCTTAACGAATCTCAACATGGTGGCACTGGTTAGGAAGACTTAATGAAGCCATGACACTAATTTGCTTGCCTCTCTAGATTACGCGAAATTTCATAGTCTATATCTCTTATTATTTTCCTACCGCCATACACCAGCACGCCATTCTTAGAGCAAAGCTCTACTGTTGTCATTTCATAGCTTGTCATTGCGGTATTGTAGATCGCTACTCTTATAATTCAATTTTTTCCTTTTGGGTCTATCAAAGTATGAAATATTCGGTATATTCGCATTTTTATTGTATGGCCCTAAATTTCAATTTATCTTAAATCATTTCCCTTTATTTGAGACAGCAGGTTAAATATTTATACCAACTCTATAATCACAGCCATTTAAGATATTTATAATACATATAAGATAGATCTAACGTCCTCTACAAAAATTTAAAAAATCGGCTATTATAACCCTCTGTTTTCAGAACGCAAGGAATGGGTTTGAGGGTGTAAGTTCTTACCAAACGTTGACAAGAAATTAGCGGCAAGTTCGGTTGACGCATCAACTTACGACATCTTTAACTATATAACTTCGCCTTCATGCTTAAAATCTCCGGTGTTTCCTTGCAGGTTTTGCGCTCCACATAATGTTTTATAACAAGCTTTTCAGTTTCAACATAGTTTTGCATGCCATGATGTACTGTTGCGAATTTCTAACTGTTTGAACAGCCTAAAAAAATAAATTATGACGATGCCTACTAGGGTTTTTAAACATAAATAACTGTTGTTTTATCTACAAATGCTCAACTCCAGTGATAACAAAAGTTTAAGCTCTACTGCAATATGAAAACCAGAATATTAATATTGCTTAGCAAACTGACTTATTTGGGATCTCACTTATTTCTTACTAAAGTTTACGCACGCTCAAAAATTACATATTTTAGTTATAAATAGCATAACCTAATTGTCTTATGCAGCAAATAAATATTCTTCTTGGTTTACATGTGAAAAAGTCAAATTAAGGACCGTATCATAAAAAAACCGAATATTAAAATTACTCATTATATGAATAATTTTTATTACGAGCAGATTTACACCGGTCAGGAATGAAGATAATGATTTGGAGAATGCGTTCCTAATAGCGATTACTCCTCGACAGGTATTTGGAGAATTGTTCCCAAAATAGTTCAGAAGGCCCGCTTAATGCCAAACACAACGACAAATTGGAAGGGAAGCCCCGTCTAAGCATTTGTCAATTAAAATAATTATTTTTTTGTGTTTACTATATTGAATTTAAGATTAAAATTACAAAACCATATTTCTTGTGTGAGATGTGTTCCCTGCTAAAGCCTATGTGAAGAACGCATTACCAGTCTTATTACATTTTTTGATGCCCAGGTGCCAATACTAAATCTGGTATAAATGGGCTACACATTTACTAATTTGAGTTGCTTTACTAGTATCAATTTATTTAAAAAAGATTCAAAGACTACTAGTGTTTTAAGGTGTGTGTTTAAAGAAATGCTTTTTAAACAGTCGCTAAGTTCAGCTAATATTTCACCAACAGAGAAATTCGGTAAGCAACCAGGTGCCAAAGCAATTCTCAGACTAAGAGAAATCGGCCTTGTCAGAACGAATCAAAGAGAGCACTCTTCAATTTTAGAACAATTCCCCTGCATTCCCGGCACAACGGATTTCTGTAAGACCAAAGACATCAATTTAAATAAATCCTTTGTCCCAGTATTTCCTTCCAAAGAGGAATGGGATAACGGGCTTATTGTTAAGAAAAATGATTTAAACATCTACACAGATGGCTCAAAACTGGACAACAAAGTAGGTGGAGGGGTCTACCAATCATTCTCGTTACCTGACCATTGCAGTGTATTTCAGGCGGAAGTCACTGCCATAAAAGAGGGACTTACAGAAATAAAAACGAGAGTATTATCCACAAATGAAGTCTTCATTTACTCGGACAGTCAAGCGGCAATAAAAGCGCTTGAATCAAAAACGCACTCATCAAAAACAGTTCTAGAATGTTTTAAACTAATAAATGACTACAAGGTGCACTTTATCTGGGTGCCAGGCCACAGGAATATTGCAGGAAACTGAAAGGCGCATGAACTTGCACCAACCGGTACAACGCTCGATCTCAAACCGGATAAGGCGCTGATACCCATGCCCATAGCCACTTGTAAATTACTTATAGACAGGGAAACCATCAAAAAGGTAAATACAAGCTGGCAAAACCTCACAACATGCGAACTAAGCAGACAGACATGGCCGAACTGGAACAGCGGTCGATCGAATATCTTGATCTTGCTAAGATTTAACAGAGAAACTATAAGAAAAATGATAGGTGTATTAACTGGTCATTGTTTAATAGGCAGCCACGCTAGAAGGTTAGGACTCCCGTACTTCGATTTCTGTAGAAGCTGTCTTAATACAGAAGAAGAGGAAACAGTCAGACACCTTTTATGTGAGTGTGAAAGCCTAGCTATGAGAAGGCTGCGCACTCTTGATACAGCATTTCTAACCGATGTAGCGGACATAGCCCATCTAAAACTAACGAAGCTCTGCTCGTTTATTAAAACTACCGGATGGTTTGAAAAGGAACACGTAGAGTAAGGATAAGCTCCAGTGGTATCACAATGGACCTGCGAAAGGTCTAAGTGTGTCTTTATGACAACCACCCCACCTACCAAGTTCAGCTATAACGAATACTTCTGCTTGCATTGATATGTACATAGGGATTTAAAATATTTAAATTTTATTTATAAAAGGAATTTTATGAAAAATAAATTCAATAAATTTTAAATTCATATTTTTGTATCTCATAGCTTTCAGGCATGACAAAGATTCATTTCCACCGAATTTAAAAGATATATTTGCATGTCCTTTGTATATTTAAATATTATATTTTTGCGTACTTTGCATATGCTCTGCATAACCTGCGTTCATATCAGATATTTGCATGTATGTATATGCAGCTGCGGTTTTTTTTTCTATCACTTTAGCAATTTATTATAACCATAAACCAATTTGCACGTTATGGTTTCATATTGTTGTGGTAGAGCCTAAGCTGGCTTTATCTATTTTGTTGAGCCTAATGCCATGTAATTGGAAACCATTTTCTCCTTAAACCCTTTTCTTTATAACCGAATTAAATATTTTTTTTTTGGAAGAGATATATGGGCAGAATGAAAGGTATTTATTTCCTCAGCTGAAAGAATAAGCAAAACCGCTAAATCTTTTGTCCTTTAATACTATAAAGAACTCACCTAGCAAAAGGAGAGTGAGAAAAAATCCTTTTGCGTAAAATGCACCTTTACCTCGTGTTTTTTGTTTGAAGAATTATTCCACATTTAATCTCTAATCTAATAGCAAAATATAACAGTACATATGTGTGTGTATTTTAAAGAGGATGAAGAGACATTTTAAAGGCGAAACTACCTTTTAACAATTTGCCTTTGGATTTCGGGGACATTTTGCATCTTTGCCTTTAAATACAATAAAAACCATCTGTACGCTGGGCGTTAAATGAAATACATACAGGTAAAAAGAAATAATTGGATTGAAACACATTTCAATTAACAGTTTTGTGTCGAAGAAATTTCCTTTATAAATATTATGAACAATTTTTCAAACTCGTGGCGCTACTGGGCGTAATATAGTCGTCATAAGTTAAGAAGTTTCTAATCATTGATATGTAATACAAATTTGCGTTTGAAATCACAATTCGAGTTTTTTATATAAAGTTATTTCTCATACTTAGTTCTTCCAAACCTTCAACTATAAAGTTTCGATCAGCGCATTTTAATATTCGTAAGCCACTTTAGATACGAGTACTAAGCACGCTGATTCATTAACCGCCCTGACTCACCATAAACCCAATTTGGGTTGTTTTATGTCATATTTTACAATGACATCGAGTTTTGGCTAAAAGAAATGAGTCACGTTTAATAATAACTTGCATATTAACAACATATGCAACAAAATACACGGAAGCTTTTGAAAAAGAAAAGGGTAAAGGGCTGAAATATTTGTGGTATATACAATAAGTTAAAATTCCCTGCAGGAAAAGCTGTACCAATAAAAAAATTTCTTTAAATATTTTCATAATCTTATATATAAAAATGGAGACGTTTTTTTGTGTTCGTTAGTCGCCGATTCACGCCTAAACGCATTCACCGATTTCAATCAAACTTTCACAGATCATTGGTATTCGTCCATAGATGGTTTATGTGAAGTTTTAAAGAAATCGGTAAAAGTATGCGTGCGTTGTGTAAGTGTGAAAAATACAATATTTGCGTGTTTCCCTTATACGGGCATTACGTATACGGAATGAGAATACACGCAAATGAATAGAATATACACAGACATGAATAACATTGTTTCGATGTCGAGTGACGTATGCGACTGTATTATTCGTAACGCAATAGTTGTCCTCTCTTTTCTTTCCTTTTTATGCATGCGTGACACGGCATCAAAGCACATTGCTTTTTTTTAAACTGGAAAAATAGTTTGAGCTTCATTTGAACGTTTTATGATTTAGATAAAATAAAAATTCGTTAAATATATTTGATTCCATTAATAACCATAAGCCTGTATTTTTCGAAGTTCAAAGTTTTTGGACAAATATTGAAACGTTTACTTAAATTAAATGTTAAATACATATATTATATATAAATGCGCAAATCTAATAGTTTAGATGGATTTAAAATATACGAAATTATTCAGCGGTTGAATCCATTCATTTTTTGAAATCCATCAATATGGATCGACAGTCGCCATAAATGTTCTTTTAAAAAATAAAACGTGTTAATTTGATGGTAGCTCGAGTTTTAAGATCAGGTTTCTTCTATTATAACTTTGTTCATAGGTTTGCGTAATTTTTTTGTGGTGAAAGTCTAAGATTACAAAACAATATAGCATTAGCGCTTGCATCGTCTGGAATAGCTGCTAAAAAATCAGTGGAAGCATTGGATAGAGCTTTGAAAGATTTACGTAATAATCAAGAAATATTTGGTGGCGCTTTAATATTATTGTTTGGCGATTTTCGTCAAACTTTGCCAGTAATTCCCCGTTCAACACCAGCAGATGAATTAAAAGCCTGTTTAAAGACATCCCATTTATGGAGGCATGTAAAAACTTTGACTTTGAAAACAAATCTGCGAGTTTATTTGCAAAATTATGCCTCGGCTGACGAATTTTCAAGACACCTTCTGAAGATAGGAATTGGACAAATTCCTATTGATGCTGCTACTGGCTTAATCACTTTGCCAGATAATTTTTGTAATTTCGCACACACAAAACAAGAATTAGTTTCAAGTGTTTTTCCAAATATTGCGCAAAATTATCAAAATCACAATTGGTTAGCTGAAAGGCAATACTGGCTGCGAAAAATAAGGATGTTGGTCAATTGAATGCGAATATTTTAAATGATGTGGCTGGTGAGATTGTAACATTTAAATCAATTGATACAGTTATAAATCAAGATGACGCTGTAAATTATCCAACAGAATTTTTAAATTCCTTGGATTTACCTGGACTGCCGACTCATCGCTTACAATTGAAAGTTGGTGCACCAATTATTTTACTTAGAAATTTAAATCAGCCACGACTGTGTAACGGAACAAGATTAGCAGTCAAAAAGGTCATGAATAATCTTATTGAAGCAACAATATTAAAAGGAAATTTCAAAGGTGAAGACGTATTGATTCCGCGTATTCCGCTGATTCCACTAGATTTAGCTTTTGACTTCAAAAGATTGCAACTTCCAATACGTCTTGCATTTGCAATGACAATAAACAAAGCACAAGGACAATCGCTGGAATTATGCGGAATTGACTTAGAATATCCATGATTCTCCAACGGACAATTATATGTATCATGTTCACGTGTAGGAAAGCCATCAGTTCTGTGTATTTATACCACAACTCAGGGCTAAGCAAAAAATGTAGTTTACGAAAAGGCTTTGCGTTAGTTTAAGTTTAAAATTAACATAAATTACAAAATTACAATATAGTAAAAAAACGAATAAATACACATAGAGTGAATTTAAATCGAGAGTTCATTATTCATTTCTAATTTTGATATGCCTAGCGAAGCAGGCAGAGGGTCCGCTAGTATTCTATAAAATAAGAAAATTTCCGGTTCCCCTGCTGCTTTGACTCGAGCTGTTTTCGAATTAAATGAGTTTGGTAAATAAGCTTTAGTTTAAGACCTCATATTTTGAACACACTTAAAGTGATAAAAAATTAATATTAAAATAAAAACTTACTACCTCTTGGCTCGTGGTCCATTACTCAACTATGACCTTCGCTAGTGCCCTACAATCCAAGCTTTACTAAAATTGTGATAGCGGGGGTAATACTATATAAGCTGCGCTTTCCATAGATTGATTTGTTGAACTTAACTTCGATTTGAACTATGGAAAAGCCATAGTTCCAAGATCACTCGAAAAGCACCAGTTCGAAACTAGTGGATTTACCTGCAGGGTATGTACAGGGTGGTTCAAAAATATAATGTTTTTTGACTATGGCCCTTATTATGAGTAACATTCGATCTTCGACTATAGTCAAAAGTGCTGATCGAACGAATTTTCATTTGGTATTATGGTGCTTATTCGCTGAAGAATAGAACTATTGTGAATTTCGATCGCTCGACGCATTTACAATAGATCATTTTTTCTCAGATGATGCAGCAAATCAAAATAAAAAAAGCGATTGTATTGAAATTCTTTGTTAACAACATTTTTAAAAGTTAAAAAAAAAATTTTTTGTGAAAATGAGTACAACGGAGTTGTGGTTCGACGTTTCATCGGACGATGAAAAATTAGTGGAACTAGCTAGAAGTAGAAAACGGTTGAGGGACCCATCCAACCCCCTAGAAATGGTTTCCACTGAGTAAGTTTAGAATTTTCAAAATGTGTTGACGTACTTAGTATTACAGAAACTTCCTTACAGATTTTTAGAGAAGTTTAAATTATCTAAAGAGGCGTTTATGAACCAACCTACTGTCCAGTACAGAAAACCAGTTGCAGCAGTGCACCCGAGCCAAATCCATTCCAAATATTTTAAAGCTAGCAACAGTTCTGCGATTTTGTGCTCAGGGATCGTACCAATTGAGCATTGGTAATGAAGGAATGCTAGGACTTGTTCAACCTACAGTCACTGTTGTGCTATCGGAAGTAATAAATGTCCTGGAAAATTATATTTGCCACAGATGGATACAATTCAGTAGTACAGGGGCTGATCTGCAACAAAAAAAAGCTCATTTTTATGGCAAATACCGGATTCCAGGAATAACTGGCTGTGTTGATGGCACGCATTTTAAAATTGCCGCTCCCAGGAAAGAAGTTCAGCATTTGTATTACTATGATTGTAAGTAGACATTAGCATATATGTAAATATGGTCATAAATTCTAAATGCGAATAAAGTAAATTTTAGGTTTGTGATCATATAATGGAAATAACTTATATAAATGCGAAAAATCCAGGAGCTACTCATGATTCTATGGCTTTCAACATGTCGCCATTGAAAGCGCATTTAGAGGAGCAACATCTCAATGGCCACCGCAATACTTGGCTCCTCGTTGAGACCCTCAACGATGATGAGAGAGATATTGAAGTGGAGCCAAATAACGGAGAAGCAGAAAACATAAGAAATGAAATTCTTAGAATATTATAGAAAAAACTAAAAAGTATTAATAAACACCTTTACGCCATAGTTTCTTTTTTATTTTTGTTATAAATTTTCTTTATTCAAATATTCATCATTCGAAAATAAATATATGTTTCAGTTCCGCTACGTAGTTAAATTTGCTATCGGGTTCAAAATCAATATAATTTCTTTAATAAAAAACATTAATTCATTTGTTTAACCTACTTTAACAAAATTAGTATATATTTATTATTTGGTTACTATAAAACAATAAATAATCGCAAACAACTTACATTTTAACAAATTTTCCCACAATTCGCTACATAATCGAAAGCAAAATTGCATTCGGTGTACAACGAACATTTCGACAGGGTTGTACCGCTCATACGAGTAATACTAAATTGACATTCAATTTTCGATCTTCGACAACCAGCGAATACCGAAGATCGAATCCAACTCATAATAGGGGCCTATGTGTTATATTGTCTCTACCAGCTTTTCTGCTTAAAATGTTGGTTTTTAGTCAATTGCACACCACCACCTAACAAATTGAGTCACCTTATACGAGTATATGTTTGAACAATATTGAAATGGGTATCGCTGATTTACTCAATAGTACCATAATCCAAGATTGAAAACTGTGAAGCCATTTTTTTCGAAATTTGGGCTTTTTGTGTTATGACACTATTGAAGTCAATGAGAGATGTATACCCGTGCTGTTCTGCGTTTAGAGAAAAGAAGTTTCGGCTGAAATGAAAAATTACAGCGCCGGTTGCATTAAAGTTTTGACAAAAAGTTCATAACACTGAAATACTGTGGGTTAAGTCGTAACGCCCACACTGTTCTCGCGTTTGAGGTTGAGGTTTGAGTTTAATGAGTTTTATTTCATTAGGGTCTAGGGAAATTGGGTTGAGAGGATGGGATACGGTGAGTTCAGCATATGCGGTCATAAGAATGAAATAGCGCTTCATAAATAATAAACGTTTTAGTTATTTCTCAAGAAGTCATAATATACCAAAAGAAATTCAGTTTTGTCCATATAAATTTACTTAAAAAAAAAACAGTCTTTCTTTTAGACCACCCTTTTACACATTTGTTGAATGGCGTTTGTGCTTGTATTTTTTTGTTCAAACAAAAACGGGAGTCTACAAATACACTTGCAAGTATGTTATGTATGACGACAGCCGCTTTTACATGGATATGTAAAATATATGTGCAAGCACTTATCAACCCATTGCCCCCTCAATATAGCTTTGAAAACACCACAATGGGACATCATACAAAAAATCCATAAGGCGTTGAATGAAGAAAAAATGTGTAGCCGCAAAGAGGGGTTAAACGGTAGAAAGTCAAAATGTAAAATGAGGAGGGAAAGTTGGAAAATCTCTTGGCAAGGGTTAAAAGGTAATTTTTTCCTTTAGTATCGTATGAGTGGGTGTAACGTAAATGACGAATGATTACAGGGAAGTAAACAGTAGGCAGTCCTATAGAAATTTTTGTTAAAAATAGAAAGAAAAAAATTGAAAAGAAATATTGCGCCCCCATAACAATAGACAAAGTTTAAGAAAATGTCGGTTAGTACACGGACACACACGTACTTATGTAAGTGCTTACATATTTATGCATGTATGTAGGTATATGTACCCAAATGTGGAACATAATAAGTATTTCTGTTTAAATGTTCGGGCACATTACAGCTACATGTGAACATTTGTATAATATATCTCAAATATTTGACAAAACATTAGCTGCTGACGTGGCCAATATTCTCAAAAGTACAAGAAAGCCAGCAAGCAGGGGTAAATTCAGTCTGTACCGAACTTTTTATACCCGCACACATTTTAGAAAAAAATTATTTGGGCTAACTGTTAATTTTTGGCCCACGCCAACTCATAGACTATGTGAGTTGTAACTTGTGACGTCAGATGGACGGACGGAAATTTAGTCTCGACACATGAAAAAGTGGGCGTGGTTTTCATCCGATTTCAATAATATTTATGCCCAATCAAAATGCGGTGACGGGCCATACCTACCCGGAGTTTGCGTTAACTCGCAAGTGGGCGTGGCACAGCCGATTTTTTTTTTAAATTTTACCTGCTTCGTATTACTTGCTTTTGGCTCATCATTTGTACAAAGTTTATATAATTTTGCATCATTAATAGCAGAAATATCTTCTTTTTTTTGGAAATTAACGCCCAATGTTTGCAGGGTATAGACTCCCTTGGACAAAGAGTAGGTAATATTTGTACAGAATTTATAATTTTTTCAAGTTATCGTGCGCACGAACGGATGGACAGACATGACTAAATCGAATCCTCGATCTATCTTGACCATTTTGGTCATCCTACCTATCTCTAGCGCGATTCGTTTTCGCGCTTAGATATAATCGTTTTTGAACAAAATTATACTACCCTTGCGCACAAGTCCCCGGGTATAATCAGTTAAAAAGTTGACTCATATTCCGGTGTATGTTTGTGACAATAAAATATGCAAGTAATAACGACAAGTAAGCCACATCAAAAAGGAATACAAAAATTGCAGATACGACAGCCACAAATATTAAAAATATGAAGAAGAATAAAATGAACCCAAACATTGCAAAGAAAGGTGTTCGGTTTCATCGCACTTTATTGACTCTGTTCGTCAAATTATACATTGTGTTGCATATTGTTAGGCTTGCCACTCTCTCCCCTACACACACATATACGCTAGCTCAGATTTTTTGACGTCTTCTGCTTTTGTTGTCAGCAGTTTATTAAATACAAAAAAGAAAAGAATGCAAATGAATGAATGAAGATGAAATCTCTTCCGCCCACAATTCATTGCATAACAATCAAAACGTCTCACTCCCAAAGAGGGTTGTTATGTTGCCATACTGAAGTAGCATAATCTCGAACAACTTTTAGGGTTATCAACTCTTGCCGTAATGTTCAAAGTAAAGTGTGCGCGTGCACTAAATCAGAGATTCATTTACATCAATTGTAGATAAGCCATGATTTGCTAAGCCTTTATATAAACCATTAAGCTTTACGTAAGTGGCCACGATAGAATTATTCTGATAAAAAACAAAAATGCATTTTAGGAAAAAAGTTGACTTTCAATCTGAATAATTTACATGCATATTCTTCGCATAGTTAAATTCAATTACTGTAAGCTAAAGCCCTATAAATATTATTCTTCTTTTTTTTTTTGGAGTTAACCGTAGGATGCCAATGGTATTTTTTAAGTGGTATTTGATGTATTGTGCCAAAAACAAAAAGGTTTGCCGTTTTGTTATTACTTTAGTTTCAAAAATTCATATTTAAAAAACACTTCCCAGACATTTCTTTGTGATCAAGCGTAAAAAAAATAAAAACATTTATAAACGTACTAGCGTACCCTCGCCCGCTTCGCTAGACGATAAATTCAATGATTTGCTGAAAGAGAATAAAATTAATACGAAACAAAGCAAATTCTTTGATACAATTTCATTTGAACTTTATTGTAACACTTTTTGGTAGACAACGTTTTTGGTTTTTTCATCTTTCGCGTGAATAATGACGATGGTTTGCCAACTCGTGGGCAAGCTATATACAATTGTCCATGAGAAAAAATTGGGTATTCTAAATTAATACCGCACATTTGTAGAGACTGTCCTTGCGCCTTATTAATTCTCATAGCGAAGGCAAGGCGAATAGGGAACTGCAAACGTCTGAAATCGAATGGTAAAACCGCCGGAATCAGTGGAATTCAGGGTATCAAAATGTCTTCTCTTTTGTACTTCCCTTTCAAAATTGTTGCTTCGATAACGTTACCCATTAGCTTCTTTACAGCGAGTCTGGTACCGTTGCAAAGTCGGGGCACATTACTATTGCGCAGCATAATAATCGGTGCTCCAATTTTTAATCGTAAATTATGAGGTGGTAGGCCTGGCAAATCGAATGAGTTTAAGAATTCAGTTGGATAATTTACGACCTCATCTTGATCAGTAGTAGTGTCCATTGACTTATACGCAACTATGTCACCAGGTATTTGATCTAAAATAGCTGAATTTATATCATTGACGTCCTTATTTTTCCCAGCTAAAATTGCTCTTTCGCTGAGTCAATCATGGTTTTTGTAATGTTGAACTATGTTTGGAAATACACTCTGTATCAATGCCTCTTTAGACTGTGCAAAAGTGCAGAAATTGTTAGGCAATGTTATCATTCCTCTTGTTTTTGAAAAAAGGTTTATTTTTTTGGTTAAAAAGTGTTTTTTGAAGTTTTGAAAAACACTTCGCTCTAACAAATTTCTTCTCAGTTAATTGCTGAAAATTAAATATTTTGAAAAAACTATTTTTTTTAATTTAACGTTTTTGAGAAAATTTTGTTCTTGAAAAAATTTCATACTTTTGTAAAAGTTTAAATTGATTTGTTAAAAAAGATTTTTTTCCGCTTTGAAAAACACTCCCTCGAAAAAATGTATTCTCTATTAATAGTGGAATATGAAATGCTTTGAAAACACCATTTTTTTTTAATTTTTTTTGGTTTTCAGAAAATTTTGTTTTGAAAAAATTTCATACCCTTGAAAAAGTTTTATTTTATTTTATTTGTTTAAAATTTTTGAAATTTTTTTTTGTAATTTTAGAAAAACACCTCTTCGAAGAAATTTCTTTTATCTTTTTGAGGAAAATTTGGTTTTGAAAAAATTTCATGCTTTCGAATTTTTTTTATTTTACTTTATTTCTTCAAAATTTTTGAAAACAATTTTTTTTATAATTTTCGAAAAACACCCCTTTGAAAAAATGTTTTCTATGTGTCATAGTGGTATTCCATTAACTTTTAGGATTATAGTCAAATACTTACAAATATCTACGCTTTCACAAATATCAACAATAAACAAATTTCCTCAAAACCCAACAATTTACTTTTTTTCTACAAAAATTCTAAACAAACAACGTAATAAATTTAGAATTTTGTGTTCACGAAAAAACAGTATTGTTTTTATTGTATTAACTGAAAACCAAAATGTTGCAAAAAATCAAAACAAAACTAAATTATTTTTTTGTGTTCATTTGGTCCATATGTTCCATAAAAAGTTAATATGGTAAATAATATGCAGGGTCTGATACACGCAAATTTCCATTGACCATTATAGTGACAAAATTATCGATCACCAATTCCAACAGGATTTCAAAATCAGAGTTGGAATGAGTTGTTGTGTGGTGTACTTCTGAAAAAATGAGAAATAAACAAAATAAATCTAAAAATTCGAATTCTAACTTTATCTTGTGTATGTTCTTATAACCTTTGAATTTTTCCAATGAAGCACCATTCATTTTAAATTTTCCAAGAATTTTTTTTATCATTTCGCGTTTCTTTCCTTTTTCATTCGATTCCAAAATTTGTTCATAGCCGAAAACATCGTATCAAAGAAAGCATTGCTCAATTGAATTGAAACATTATTTTCATAAATACTTAGGACCTTAACTAATGCACCTTGGTACATACCTAACGCAGATATTCATCGCGACCTTGACATCGATACTATTGATGAAACAATACAAAGCGCTAGCAGAAGACACATAAATAGACTATTAACGCATACAAATCCTATGATGAGAAGACTACCAAATAAAGAAAAATCTACCCAGAGTCGGCTTAACCGTCAAACACCAACAGATCTTGCAAAATACTTGTAATCAATTGTCAACTAATCGTATATGTCATTGTTTGTTAACCACTTGTTTTTAAATAATATGTATATATTTCTTCTAAATGAGCTTGGGGGCATTGGCCCTTCAATATCACTCTCATTCCATCTTTTTGTAAATCAAATTACTTATTGTCTAACGACAGGTGTAATATTTTATGGAAGAAATAAAAAAAAAAAAAAAATTTTCATTCGAATCATTTGAAATTTCTGTATACAATACATTTCTGTATCACAATACAAATACAAAAAATTCAAAAAAAGTTGTACACATAAAATGAATGTCGATTCGAAACTTACTTTAATCTAACAATCGAGCAAGTTTTGTTTTGGACAATATTTTGATTTTTTCTTTTTTTTATATGAAGAAAATATTTAAAAAAAATTTTTTTTTGCTAAAAACCTTCCCCTAGTGGATCCCTATAATATGAAAAAAGAACGAATAAAATTGGCCTCGTATCGGCCCAAAAAAATGCGGACGAACGAACATCATTTCATTTTTATATATATAGATAAATAAACATTTTAGAATTACAAAAGTTATTAAAAAACAAAAAAGAATAGAAAAACAAGTAATGATTGAAAAATAATACATTTTCCATTTTAAGCGCAATTGTTGCATAATTCAAATTTGTGAAAACATGTACCTCTAAGTAGGTGGAGAACGCTTTCATGGCACTTGATGCAATTCAGGACTTTTTTCAGTAAAATCGTCAGTTAAGCTTCTCTAAAACTCATTTTCCGACCTGACACAACAAAGGCACAGAAATACAAACTCTTCACCTCCAACTTGAAGAAAAAAATGTTACCAACAAAAGGGAAAGTTGCGTTAATGTTAATTACAGAGTTCAACGATTTTAAAAATATGTTATTCTACCCTAACAAAACACTTCAATAATCGATCCTTCTAATAGCTTGAATAAAGTTTTTTTGCGCACTGAGCTCAACCCGGCCGAGTAAAAATTGTCTGCTTTAAATTCTGCGGAGCACTTTAACCTTCTAACTGCCTTTTTAATGATCTCTCATGCTCATGATACATGCCCACTTAGGTAAGAGGTAGAGAATTGAAATTTATTAACGAAAAATTCCTACAAGCAAGAACTTATTTGCAAACGTTTTAGATATAATATTTTTGAAAGCTATTCATTCAAAGAAATCATACGCTCCGGACTAGTACTATCGATAAAGATGATCCTAGAAATATCGTCGTCATAATTATTGGTGTTTGTTCGCATTGAGTAGTCGCCGTTGGACAGTGTTATTAGTCGAAGCGACTTACAAGAGCTTAAAAACTAGAAAACAACGACAAACTACAAGATAACATCAGCAGCTTAGATTATATGAAGTTTGATTCCGATCGGCAAAGCGAGAAAAAAAAGTGTGCTACGAAATATGAACTATGTTATGTAGGGTTAAGAACAGGATTCATCACTTTGATCTCAGCAATAAGGATGATATTACTCACATTCTCGACAGCAGCACAGCCTTGAATCATATCAAATTTTCGATAATTAAAAATTTTAATTCGCGGCGGCCGCCGTAGCCGAATGGGTTGGTGCGTGACTACCATTCGGAATTCACAGAGAGAACGTTGGTTCGAATCTCGGTGAAACACCAAATTAAGAAAAACATTTTTCTAATAGCGGTCGCCCCTCCGCCAAGCATCCGAGTATATTTCTGCCATGAAAAAGCTCCTTATAAAAATATCTGTCGTTCGAAGTCGGCTTGAAACTGTAGGTCCCTCCATTTGTGGAACAACATCAAGACGCACGCCGCAAATAGGAGGAGGAGCTCGGCCAGACACCCAATTATATATAGATATATAAGTCATTTATAAAAATAATGAACTACAATTGGCCACTGTGAGGTCCTTGCGGAATTCCCGAAAAACGCTGAGTCAGGCTATCTACCTGATTTGTAGATAGGATAAATCCTACAAAGTTTTCATGAATCCATAAAAATGCCTAAACATTTCTTGAGTAACTGTGTCAAGGAATAAGAAACGGAATCATGGCAAGTCTTGAATAACTACGAAGAAATGCTCCCACTGTCTGTTTTACTATAGTCCAAGCCTTAAGCTTCACAATTGCAAGTTACAATTTCAATTTCAAAACTTCTTATAAATAGTTTGTAACTATGGAGAGGATAAGGCTGCAACTGACGTAGCGTGTTACTTTTCATAAACTTTGTGAAAGAAACTTGCAAAAAAATCACAAAAGTCCTGAATATTGTTGAAAATCATGTTATCATACTTCAAACTGGTTAGAAAACCATTTGTTTTTCTTTTGGAGTTGACAAAAAGCCATAACGAGAAGAGATTTAAGTTTTTTTTCTACAGAATGCAGAAACTGTTTAAAGAAGAAGTTATGGAGGCGCGTCTGTACATATCTCAATATGTTTAATTTGATTATATTTTGGGATATTATCTTAGAATATAATTTAAAATTGATCCGAAGACCCTACCAGTTTAGCTAATGTTTAAGCATTTAAGTCTGGAAAATATCCAGAGTTAGGCAAATGTGAGGAGTAATACACCAGGTATGCACTGAATGAGTAATGTATGATACTTAATAACTTAATGACTGTGCACACACGCCGGTGAAGAGTACTCAGCAAAAAGTAGCTGAGAACTTAGAAACTATTAACAGTAGGCTTCAACCATCAGTCAATAAAATCGATCACATTTAGCAAGATTACTCTCCATTTAAAAAAGGGTAATGAAGTGACAATTGGGGGTAAAACCAATGCGGAAGACAGGGAGATGTCAACGCCGGGACCAAATAGCTGAAGAAGCAGCCATCAGCGGGGTAACTGTCTCGCTACTACTTCACGAAATTGAAGGAATCGGCGAAGTTTACAGCGTGCTCGAGGAGTGGAGGAATGCCCAGTACTAGAAAACACATTTCTGGGAGACCTCTTTCTCGAAAGCTTAGATAGCGCGGTACCGAGATTTAAAGGCAAATATGTTATCACATCCTTTTCATCCCAAATTTCGTATCGGGAGTAGTCCCTTTAAGGCATCCCATGTACATTGCCCAAGTAAACCCAACCAACGTAATTATTAGAGGGTGTTCTTGCTCATATATAGACACAAGGGTTAATGAAACAACTAATAGTACTAATGTAGGAAAAGAAGTAATTAATTATTGTGAAAATGTATGTGTGTGAACGTACTTTCCTTAATTTATTACCATCACAAATTCCATGACAGTTATTGCTTTTGTCATCATTGTTTTTGTGATTCATCTGATTCTATAAAGTTGCAAATACATATACACACATGTATACATATATGAATAAAAAATAAGTGCGTATGGGCGCACGTATGTATACAAATATTTGCAGCATGTGTCAACGACATGTTCCGCTACATTCAGTTCCGTTATGCTGGCATTTGTAAGCCCAACGTTTGTCGACCACAATTTCCGGCGACGCCTTTAAACAGCTGACAGGGAAACCGAAAAAAAGAGAGAGAGATGGGGACAGAATTGGAATCCCCTTGTACTATTGTTGCTTACGCGAAATATGAAAAGGGATTGTCGTTGTGCGTGGGTGTTTTTGTTTTGCTTTAATAAACATTGCATAAAGTACAAAACCGCCGAGCGTGATGTTGAGGCCGGAGTATTAAAAGTCAAAAATATGTTTCGACGAAATAAAATAAATATAGATTTACAGGCGGTGGAAAGACGGAAAAATATTGCAGACAAATTTTTATTTTCTTCTTTTAGAGTAGAGGCTTAATAAAAAACCAAACTCAAGGAGGCGAGGCACGTAAGGGTGCCTGAAAGATTCCTTCGGTTTATTTTAGTAGGGGTTAAAGCGCATAGAAGGCGAATAAAATCACAGCCGGGCAAGTAAACAAGCAAAAAAAAAAAAAATAATAACAAAAAAACGCAGAGAAAAACTGTATAGGCGGCAGCAAGTGAATGCCGAAGGGTGACTGATGAATGGGTTAATATGTAGCAGTGCCTTCGGCAGTTGGCCTGTTCGCAGAAGTCCCCCATATTTTGCGAAAAATTGCGCACATAAACAAACAAACCCAATATATGTAGGTATGTAAGTGTAAATGCAGTGCTTGAATAAAACCATTGACGTTGGCTGTGAGCGGTCGCAGAGGAAATTGTTGCATACAACTGTCTTGTTTGTTTACGCCGCGTCTGTGTGCATGCTTATACATGTATTTTTTTGTGTGGGTGGCACGTACTGCAAGTACGGTCGGTCACACCGTTGCTCTGACGGATGAAGAAGTCGGCACTTGAGAGCGTAGAAGCACTTAGGAACAGCGAGTGCGCGTGCACCTACTCACAAAAGCATACTGCACACATTTGCATTTACGTATATATATGCGTGTATGTACATAATACTGACAACTGATCACATATGTATGTACATAAGTAGTAGCCAACAGCTGAAAGTATATGACATCTGTAGTCGCATTAGGGTGGGTCAGTTTGCTTGGAGCGATTTTCCGCATAATGCGTAGAACAAAAAGTTGTATATGTCTCTATGGTACGATTCTAAGTGAAACTTCTGCAGGAGCTATACTTGAAGAGGTAACTCAGATTTCGAGCTCGAAATGTTTTCATATAGATACATGTTTTTCTCAATGGAAATATATTTTTTGCAATGGACAATGAAGAATTACTACATATTGTAGAATATAGAATAATCGTAGTTTCTGTTTCTACTTTTTCAAAAGTGATGCTGAACCAGTGATATTTTATTTGATTTTCCCAACATGTTGAACTATTTTTTATTTATATTTTAACTTCAAACATTGTCGTGGCTTATTCTCCACCTTTTACAAATCTCTGTAGTAAAAGTTTATAAACAACGAAAAAGGATGATACAAAGTGAGTTAGGGTACTTCAGTTTAGATAATTTCCGGTGAATGGAGTTAAAACAAACGCATTGTGTCTATCCATTTGCTGTCCATTTATTAGAAAATAAGAAACTTTGCCGAAGGAACCATACCTCTAAAACGAATTCTGATGTCCCCCAAATTGGGTCGAACGAAAAATCCAATTTTGACCCATTTAGAGTGTTCCAATCAAGTCCAAATGTATGACCGACCCCCACTAACTTTGGACGGCCGATCCACCCATGCCAGTGGCACACACCGTGGAACTCCCCTGGAGGGTTCCCCATACAATCATTTCAAAATATCACCATTTTCGGCCTTTACATGAGAAAAAAAGTTCGACCCAAATTGGGGGACATCAGAATTCGTTTTAGAGGTATGGTTCCCTCGGCAAAGTTTCTTATTTTGATCCCTAGAATATGATTTTCACAGAGCAATGGGCGATTTTTTGCCTCCCCACAAATCGACCCGGCCTAATATGCATGTTTTATGTGTATACATATGTATGCATGTATGTACATATGCATGTACGTATGCATGAATAGTTCCTGAATTCTTTTTCAACCGCCTATTAGTGTGAATGAATTCTTTGGGCGGTGTGCGTGGGCATATCACTCGCCTGGGTGTCTTTGCCATGAATGAAAAATCGGTGCGACTATAAAAATACGAGGCGACAGCATTTTATGAATGAATACCTCATATCCGTGAAATGACATGAATGAGCGTATTATGGCATTTAAAAAATGCACCTAGCAGCAGGCGACAGAAACACAATCACTGTAACGCGACATGCCATCTTCTGCAGCGTCAGTAAACTCAAATGTTGAGGAGCAGGTAAAAATATGAATTCCGTATTACCTATTCTTTCATTTCGCTCAGTATCAGCTGACAATGGGAAGCAAATGGGGGAAAAGATTTTCGTATTAAGGTGGCTAGAAACAGCAGCACAGTTGTAGGCTTGCAAGAAGCGGTGCCATGTTTTTACACAAACAAACGTAAACGTGGATTAATGGGCATTACGGCGGTCGGATAGGAGTTGGAATGAAAAAGAACTTAACACATTCGCAGCGGGAAACGAGAATTCTCGTTTACAAAAGAAAAACGTTGTCGTCGGGAAACGAGAATTCTCGTTTTGTGAGAAGTGTGCTTTCCTGGACTAAACAGAAATACTTTCTCCAAGGATATTTGCTTCCCACTCTCCTTAGGTTTTTTTTAGGTCGACACATGTGAATTGTTTACTTTGAATATCTCAATAAAAAACAAAATTAAAATTTCTGTAAAATATAATAGTTTCAAAAATAGAAATCGCAGTTTTCATACATATATGTTTAAATATCTTTACATTGCTAAAATACCCAGATTTTAATGAAAATTTAAGGAAAAATAGCCCGATGCGAATGTGTTAATAATTAAGAGATACCCCTCGCCGGCACTTTAGTACAAAACATAGAGTACAGGTCGAAAAACCGTAAATCAATGCAAATGTCATACTTAGAACGTGCATTCGGCGTGTTCAACTATCATATAAGTAATTCTCGTGTGACTTTGTTTTTCTCTCAGAAAAATCGGTTGGTTCGATTGGGTTAAAATTTGTAAGGCCTGTTCTGCAGAAATGTCTTCTAAAACAAATTACGCTTCAAAATATTAAAAAATGTTGAAGTGCACTATTTGCATTTTTTTGGGCTTCAACAATCGCAACTCTTTACTAGTATGAATATTTTTTTTCTTTAAGCCCTCCAAACTTGAGATATCAAGTCAATGATAACTTCAGGTAGCCATATCAGCTGGATTTATCATTGGAAAATACGGTTTCATGACAATACTCAGGCGTAAAAACCCTTGAATCAATCAAATAATTGAAAAAAATTTATTGAGAAAAAAGTAAAAACTCCGGGCCATTTGCAGCATTCACAATTTCAGGGGTTTGACTTGCATTTTCGCCTTTTAAAAAGGCACTGTAAAATGTACCGAATTTTCTCTTGTTGACTTTCATTTAAAAAAAAACACTCGTATATGGGTGTTATAGCCCTATTGGGGAACCAAGAGTGCGAAACTAACATCGAAAAGGAGTTTCGCATCAGTTACTATGGTCTGAACACTGCCTTGTTAGAAGAGAGTAAGAACACGTGTGAATAGGCGGGCACAATCGTGCTGCAAGTACACTACGATTTAGCAGCCAAAGGTACCGGCACAATTCTGCTTCAAAAGACCAAATCTCGTATTCTGCCATTCTTGGATATGACTTCTAAATATAGTAGATTTTCTTTCGATATAAGTGGAATGGTATACAGATAACTGCGATCAACGGGTGACAGAATACAGAAGGCTGTGTATATCGCCTTGTATCGTTGTGTATATACTTATAGTCGTTTTACTCAGTACTCAGAGAGTTATAAAAATATTTGTCATATATCTTTTATTTAAAAAAACACTTTTCTTCGTATTATATTTTCTGTAGCATTACATATTTTCAATAACTCATTTTATGCATTTTTGTTTACAAAAGTTGCTATTTGCACACTATTTTATGTTTATTAAATATATATATGTGTATGTATGTAACGGGTGATCAATTAAGAGGATTTTTTTTCATTTGCGTTTTTTTTACAGATCGCGAGCGAGTTGTGGCAAACTGTCATCGTGGATTTGTTGAACAGCGTTTGGCATTTCATCATGGAAAGACTCACACCGCAGCAACGTCTACAAATTGTTCAACTGTATTATGAAATTCAGCGTTCTGTGACAAATGTTTTTCGTGCGCTTAGACCGCATTATGGTCAACATAATCGGCCTGCCTTAAACACTATTCGACATACCATCAACAAATTTGAATCCGAATATTCATTGGTGGATAATTATCGACCGAATAGACCACGTCCAGCAAGAAGCATTGAGAATATAGCGGCAGTAGCAGAGAGTGTACGTGAAAACCGCGATGAACCGATTCGGCACCGTTCTCAGCAACTTGGACTGTCGTATGGAACAACTTGGTCAATTTTACGGAAGGATCTTCATTTAAAAGCATACAAAATACATCTCGTACAAGAACTAAAGCCAAATGACCTTCCTGCACGTCACCGTTTTGCTGATTGGGCTCTTGAAAGATTGAAGAAGATCCGCTGTTTTCGAGCAAAATTTCGTTCAGCGAGGAGGCGCATTTCTGGCTCAATGGTTACGTCAATAAGCAAAATTGCCGTATTTGGGATGAAGAGCAACCAGAACAGGTTCAAGAGCTACCTTTACACCCAGAGAAAACAACGGTCTGGTGTGGTTTATGGGCTGGTGGAATCATCGGTCCATATTTTTTCAAAAATGATGATGGCCGCAACGTAACTGTGAATGGTGCTCGCTACCGTACCATGATATCGGACTTTTTGCTACCTGAAATTGAATCTAATAATCTCTACGACATTTGGTTTCAACAAGACGGAGCCACTTGCCATACAGCTCGTGAAACAATGACTTTATTGAGAAGTCATTTCGGAGAGCAGCTGATTTCACGTTTAGGACCTGTGAGTTGGCCACCAAGATCTTGTGATATCACACCTTTGGACTTTTTTCTTTGGGGATTCGTGAAGTCCAAGGTCTATGCTGATAAACCAGCTACGATTGAAGCTCTGGAAGCCAACATTACGCCAGTTATTCACGACATACCAGTCGAAATGCTCGAACAAGTGATTGAAAATTGGACCTTCAGAATGGGCAACCTTAAGCGTAGTTGCGGCCAACATTTGAATGAAGTCATATTCAGTAAATTCAGTAAAATATCAAGTAAATGTCAAAGAATGTCCTTTCAAATGATAAATAAAGGTTTTGAACACAATATACACATTTTTTTTTTTTTTTTAACTATTGAAAAAAGCACCTCATGATTGATCACCCGTTATAATATACCTATATAAAACATAAATAAAATGAAAAGAATACTAAGCAGCAACTCAGAATCTGTTGGTTGCACTTGTTTCCCCATTGTTGCACGGGTTTCAGCATCTTTCTTAAGAACTGCGTAGGAGTTAAGTGCAGTATCGTCTCATTTATGAATACATTTACCACAAGGATCCCGAAATATTAAGACATATCTAATCTGGTGATTGCGTGGTCGGAAATTTTGCAGTACACCGACCCCTATCATTTGTTGCCAGCAGGATATCAGCTTTATATTAAGGCATTACTCAAAGTATTAAGCCCGTATGGAAACAGATTATTTCAAATCGTTCTTGGTATCCAAGAATAATAAGTGAAAAAAAATGGAATCAAACTAGAATATTTTATAGCATCAGTCTCGTTATTTAATGACCACACCTTGTGCAACGTAATATATATTACACTCGTATAACTGCAGTTTTTATACTGAGATGTGCATTTTAAAAATCTTGACAAAGCTCAAGCTCCAAAAGCACCCAGTTTATGTTTAAGACCGAATATGGCAAAGGCAACGCTTTTTCCTCCAGACAGCATGGCATATTTTATGAATAGCTGTAAATCGACAACAAAAACAACCGGAAACAAATAAGGTGTCTTTCCTCGTCTATGCAGTGAAAACTACGCTGCAAACAGGAAGCGCAGCTTGAGCGAACTCCAGATTTTTTTTAGTGAAAATAGAAAACTCGACTCATTTGTACACATTGACGCGAATAGACGACAAGCAAATAAATAAATATATATTTACTCACATGACAACACTGCACCATCATTTAGCTGTGTCATTATGGCAAAAATATGTTGTGGCAGCAATCGCTGCGTTGCTACCGCACTGCCAGTGCTAATTATTTATAAAACATAGGTACAAGTCCATCCTACTTATACTCGTATATGCTTGCAAAAACATATACCCTAAGATATGCTATAAAAAGTGTTAGAAGATATGTACAGAAAATTATGTATGTATGTATGTGTACCGATGGCCAAGTTGCATGTAAGTACCCTGCAGGAAAAAGACTGTGTTTCTGCTCATAAGTGTTAAGAACTATTTAATCCATGATTAGTTGAATAATCTAAGGAGATGATATGGAGAAGAGAGAAGAGAGAGGAAAATGTGCTTGAGAAAAATTCGAGAGTACACTAAATTAAAAAAAAACTTAAAATTATTTATGTGGAATATCAAGAATTCGACAATATCGATGAGAAATAAAGTTATTTGCCGATAGTCAGGAATTAATATTTGATAAATTTTTTAAATTTTTTAATATTTTTTAAACTGCCGAAAGAGGGCTATAAAAATCATTACCGTATTATTACATAAGTATTATCTGGCATTAGTATTATGCGCTACTGGTTTCATAACTGGCATTATCCGATACAGTACCTGCAAGCGGTGACTAAGTGTCCTGCATTGGAAAGATCATTGAACTGACTTCAATCCAGCTGACGACAATTAGCACAAGAAAATCTTATAACTGTTTTGATTTCGCAATCCTATGCGATTATAAGTGTTTAACGAACACCTACTTGAACATAACTCGTAATGTTAATGGAAATCCCAGTATGAAACTTTCTGGGATTACTAAGCACAGTCTCAGCTATTAATGAGAAATATCTTAGGGGGTGTTTTCAAAAATGATAAAAAAACTCCCACAATTTTAGAGCAAACCAGTTTAATTAAAAAAGTATAGCTTATTTTTTAAAAGTAATAAATAATACAAAGGTATTAAAAGAATAGAAGATACTACTGTGGGCAAAAAGTAAGGTGAATTTATTTGTCAAAGTTCGCGGGATTAAAATTTCGCTATAGTTATTTTCTTCATGAGTTGGCAGCACTGTTAATAACATCTGGCCCAACTTTCATGATAATGTCCTTATCAGTAATATTATATATTTACGCTTGTGTTTACCAAACGACCAAGAGTGTATTTTTCGATTTTTACAATGTCTGATTTGATTGAGCAGAGAAGTGCCATCAACTTTTGTTTGTGGAATGAAATTTCGGCTGCGGAAACGTTTAGCATGTTGCAGAAGGCATTTCGTGATTCGACCATGTCGCAGAAAAATGTTTATAAATGGTACAAAGACTTCAAAGAGGGTCGAGAACGTGTCGATGACTTGGAGCGCTCCGGACGACCATCGACGTCAACAGATGACCAACACATCAATAAAGTGAAGGAGTTAGTGCTCAAAAATCGTCGGTTGACTGTTAAAGACCTTACTGATATGATCGGAATATCAGAAGGATCTGTGAAAACCATTTTGAAAGACCATTTGGGCCTACGAAAAGTCAAATCTCAATTTCTTGGAAAAAAGTCGTCACGTTCATGTGTGTGAAACAATGCTTTCAGACTATCAGGACAAGCTCAAATGCATCATTACGGGAGATGAGACTTGGATTTATGCTTACGACCCTGAAACAACCGACCAATCAAGCGAATATCGTGCTAAAGGCGAGGCCAGACCGAAAAGAGCACGTCAAAGTCGTTCAAAAATAAAGGTAATGATGACAGTTTTTTTCGATTTTTCGTGGTGTGGTGCACTATGAATTCCTTCCACCTGGCCAAACTGTTAATAAGGAATATTATTTGAGCGTTATGCGTCGTTTACGTGAAGCAATTCGTCTAAAAATACCAGAATTATGGGCCAACAACTCTTGGTTTTTGGATCACGATAATGCACCGTCTCACACTGCACTCGTTCTTCGTGACCATTTCGCCAAAAATTCCAGGCATATCGTTCCGCAACCACCGTATTCGCCTGATTTGGCTCCGTGTGACTTCTGGCTATTCCCAAAACTCAAGAGACCACTCCGGGGAACGCGTTTCGAGTCGATTGAGGAGATAAAAGCTGAATCGAAGAAGGTGCTGATGGCTATACCGGAAATGGACTATTTGCCATGTTTCGGGGATTGGAAAAATCGTTAGCATAAGTGTATTTCATCGAGAAGGGATTATTTTGAAGGGGATGAAATTGATTTACAAGAATAAATAAAGATTTTTCTTTTACAACCAAATTCACCTTACTTTTTGCCCACAATTTGACTTTATTCGAGTTCTCTAAAATCTTCGACATTAAAGAAACAACTGCACACCTTTCACCGATGTTTAGCTGATTAATTTTTGGGAACAAAAATTCAGTCAGCATGGTTTGATAGCGAACCCCATTCACTGTAACGGTAGCTCCTTCCCATTTCGAAAGAACTAAGGGTCGATGATACCATCAGTCCATAAACTAAAGCGAACAGGTTTATGTTTTTTTGTTTGTTTTGCAATTTGGAAACTTTGTTCTGGCGTTAAAAATTCAGGATTACTTGCCAAAACTTGCTGGAAAGAAATGTCAACACGGTTTGCCATTTTCGGCTGGCAAACCACAGTTATCGATACCAATAGTTCTCATATAGCTAAAAAGCACCCGATATTAGGTGAAGTAAGCGCTTTGAGCCACATCGAGCCGTACAGTACGGCGATTTAAAAATGATGGTACGCTTCAAAAAAGTGAGTTTGCTGAAGTCAATTGAGTGCTAAAGCTTTCTAAAATAAAGATACCAGCAGAGAAAATTGAATACATTCTTCGGTGCGTCGTAGCGTCGTAAGGTACAAATTTGAGTGGATGGTCGAAAAATGTGTGTTTTTTATGAGCCTAATATAGTATTGAATGCAAAGTAAAGCAATGGTTCCTTCAGTTCCCTTCTGTTAGGTGATGTCGGAAGCGCTCCGGAATAGAGAGTTTGTCGGAAGATAGTTTGGAACGATTTGCATAAGAATCATTATAACTACCTTAATTTCATCGCCGATATAAAGCAAAAAACGTGGGGAGCAGTTTACTTAATCCAATGCTTCTGATCATTAAAATGTAATAATGGTTAGAGATTAATATGTAAATATTATATTAAGCAAGCTAGTCAAAAAGCCATTTTTGAAATTAAAATTAAATTAATTTTTTGAAGGTTTTGCACATTTTCTCCATATAAAAACGCATATTTTTTTATACCGAGAAATTGCGAAACATTGTCATGGAAAATATTAACCAAAATCAACAAACATGCATTTTGATATACTGAAATTTAATACGAATTTTAAAAGTTTTGTGAAAACAACTCGAATTTTTATAATTTTTTTACAAAGTTTGAAACTTTGCATTAATTGTTTTTTCTGTAATATGAAGTATATTTTTATAAAAAATATAGTATATTGTCCTTTATAATAAAAATCGGTGTGAATGAGCTGCTTGGTAAATGGAGGGAATATATTGAAAAAAGCCTTTACTAAAAATATCAACTATAGCGAAAGGAAAATGGAGTGAAAATGATCTCTATAAATGATTGTCATAAGGAACTAAGACCTCGAAGCAAACCCACGGGGTGACAGAAGAAGAGGTCGGCCGAGAAAAAGTCGAAAGATGATATAAAAGACGGCATAAGAACTATGGGCTTATCTGATGTCAAAAGAAAAGCGAATTGACGTGGAACCGATAGTTCAGCCCGAACTGTCACATTCCGTGTTTGTCACATCTACCATCCATCCTATGCGCCAAAAAATGTGTTATCATCGTTTGCTTTCTGTCGGCATTGACGGTGAATCTTTGCGCATCTTTTGTGGTATAAGAACCCATAATACCGCCCACGCCAAATCCATACCAAACAATGACTTCTTTGGAGCACAAAGACATCTGATGAGTTTCCAGGGAATTTCTGCGTCGCTCCAAGACTTCGCTTGTTTTGGAAGCTGTTTGACCAAAGAACCGAATCATTAAAAGCTTCCGTAGCTCACGCTGAGATTCTTTTTAGTTTACTTAATCAATTAATCGAAATTCACTATTCCTTTACGATATTAAATCGTGTAGTATTTCGAGGTTAAAATTCAAGACTAATTAAGTATTCACAGACTAATTAAGTATTCACAAAAACTTTAATAGCTATAGCTTTACACAGATGATTGCGATACGCTATCAATGTTCGAACTACAGTATCTACATACTTCCAAATCATTCCGATTCCGATGAGATTATCCCGACTGTCGTGAGAATGCCCAATTCACTTTCTTTCAATTAGTTCCACACCAAGTCACACTGAAAAAATTAATTAGAATCAAAACTTTGTATCTCTTTATAATTTAGGCTTCCTTGCCGGGTACCAACTCACGGCTGTCACCATCCATCTATTGCAGCAAAATCAACAACAAATGGACATTCTCGAAAGGGTAATGACGTTGCCACTTAATCTTCGGTGTAGTGGTGTTTCACCTCCGTTACTCTTTTCAAATATAAATATAGGCATGTATTTTCACACTAACATCTATAAATGGGTATAAGCATATACTTGCCCATATAAACAAGTATATACATTTACACCCACAAGTAAAGTTGAGTATTCTGCGAACTAACTAGTATGAAAAGATCGCTGTATGCGCATATCTAATGTGGTTGAATGTTCATGAATTCAAAGAAGGGGTTTATATGCAGATGTGTGTATGTAAATGAAAAACTGTGTATGTGTGCACTTTTTACTGGCTCAACAACGCTCTTGACTGCTTACAAGTGAGTAAGCGATTTGTTAACGTTAAGTCGGTGTTTAAATTTACTTTCGTGTAGAGTATCTTATATTTTTGTTTTTAGTGTGCAATACATACATACATATGCACACATACATAACAGTTCAAGGGGTTTGAATTTTCTATGTACACCTAAGCATTTGGTCCTTATCATGCACACTTTCCCTATACAAGTAATCAACATGTTTATGTATGTATTAGTGTTAGTTGTTTGTGGGCCTGTTAAATGGGCATTAATTAGACGTTCACCAGTAATTCCGCCTTTGTCTTACCCAATTAGGCACTTTTTAAATTTTTCCAAATGAGGTAAAGAATTTGCAGATGAATGCAAATGTGAACAGACACTCACAAATAATCATTACTGAAAGAAAGTGGAAAAGAAAAAGGGAGGATTATGTCTAGATTTAATTAAAAAATATGGATCGTCAGCCATTAAGACATCATAAGTATATTATATAAAATGATTAGTTTACTGAATGCCTAAAAAATAGTTTTATTGATTTGTGCAACTGCGTAGCCCATTGTAGGGTCTTCAAAGTTATACTTAGGAAACAAGTCACTTATACGAGTACGAGGTAAGGCAATTAAGTTCAGAGAATTTGAATTGATACAACAATAGGATAATAGAATTATTCTAAATCAAAGTAAGTAGTGAAATAGTATTTAACAATGCGCAAGTACACAGAGACTTAAAAGTACTAAATTTTGGTAAAAGAATGAACGGCTTCGAAATTCCTAAGCCCTTTAATTGTAGTGCGAAAAAGTTAAAGAGAAATTTATTGCCTAATAGAAGCAAGGAATTGCACTGGGACCACTGTATTTTTATGTAACTTTAATGTTCAGAATCGATAAAGACTCGACTAACAGCTGATGCAACAGAAAGTGATTGTGTTTGCCTTGACTTTAGTATTCGCTTTATATTATATACTCTAAGCTTAACCATAACCTCAACCTGAACATTAGTGTTAACCTTAAACTCAACTTCAAACGTAACCTTATATTTAACTATAATTAAATGTACACTCAACATTTGTTTTAACCTGAAACCAAACTTCAATTTTAACGTGAACTTTATATGCTTATACATTAAGCCGGGTGGATTTGTGGGGAGGCAAAAAAATCGCCCATTGCTCTGTGAAAATCATATTTTAGGGATCAAAATAAGAAACCTTGCCGAAGGAACCATACCTCTAAAACGAATTCTGATGTCCCCCAATTTGGGTCGAACTTTTTAGTTTCTTTTCTCATGTAAAGACCAAAAATGGTGATATTTTGAAATGATTGTATAGGGAACCCTCCAGGGGAGTTCCTGGGGGTGTGCCACTGGCATGGGTGGATCGACCGTCCAAAGTTCGTGGGGGTCGGTCATACATTTGGACTCGATTGGAGCACTCTAAATGGGTCAAAGTGGGATTTTTCGTTCGACCCAAATTGGGGGACATCAGAATTCGTTTTAGAGGTATGGTTCCTTCGGCAAGGTTTCTTATTTTGATCCATAGAATACGATTTTCACAGAGGAATGAGCGATTTTTAAATTGACCCACACTATTATACATATATATATTTTCATATTTTTTTACATTAAAAAAAAATCGCTTAATTTAATTTGTCCAAATATATCAGATAATATAAGAACATGCTTGGATTTTACTTACATAAAGAACATTTTTATGAGATAGGTGCTTTGCGTTCTAAGGAAAAAATATATCGGAAAACTATCTTGGACTTCAGAAAACTATGTAAACTAAAAATAAAGGAGTAAGAACACAATAAAATAGCAAGTAGATCAAAATTAGTAAGTGAAAAAAACAAATAAATAAATAATCTAAACTGATCAATATGTAGTGTACACTTCCCTTTTATGCTGACATTACATACATATATAATATATATACATACTATACTTTTAATTATATATATGCAATATACATACAAAATATCGGGAATACAGGTACATACGTCAAAAATTTTTTTGCTGGAATGTTGGTACAACTGTCCTCTATAGTGTCGCAGAGTTTGCGCGTGATTCGTCAATTAGCTTGGTTTTGGTATTTAATTATATCAGTCAACCGCAAGGTCTGCTCTATGCTATTCACTGTGGATATAACATTTCGAACAAGCGAATTTCGAAATTTGTTATAAATTTTGTGTTTTGAACTGGATTTCGCATGCCGCATCGTTGAAAATGTTGCAGAAAGTCTATGGCGAGAGTATTTCACCAAAAACACGAGTATATGAGTGGTATAAGGCTTCTGCAGAGGGCCGAGAAATCGTGGAAGATTTGCCCGATTTGGTCGTCCATCAACTTCTTCAACGGATGAAAACGTCGTCAAAGTCAAGGAAATGGTGCTGGAAAAACATCATTTAAGTATGAGGGAGGTAGCTTGAGACCTTAGCGTGTCTCACGAATCAATTCGCAGTATTTTACACCATCAATTGGGCCTGAGATGCGTGACTGCTCGACTCGTTCCAAGAGCGTTGAATTTCTTTAAGAACAATTTATCGGAAGAGGTGGCTGAAGACATGTTTGAGCAAGTGAATTCGGACCCAACGTTTATTCAGCGCATCATAACAGGTGATGAGACATGGGTATATGTATATGTATATGAGTTGACATGCAAACCAGTCAAAGACGGTCGAAAGTGAAAGACATGTTACTTGTTTTCTTTGATTATCATAGTGATGTGCACTCGGAATTTGTTCCAAATGATTCTACGGTAAATAAATAATATTATTTAGAAGTTATGCGACGTTTGAGAGAGAATGTGTTTAGGAAACGGTGCAATTTGTGGAAGGAAAACTCATGGATCTTGCACCATGATAACGCAACGTCTCACAAAGGTCATAGGTAGGTACGTAAAATGGCAAGAGTGCCATAGGCACACTTCAAGTAGCACTTACGTGCCGTTTTGATACCACAATGTGGACCATTGTCTGTGCAAAGAAACAGAGAATGTCTTCAAGTCATCCCCAAAGGGCCTGCTAAGGAATCTCAAGCGCCTAGCCGCTACAGCCGGACGTTTGCAGAGAAAGTGTTCAACAGTCTCTTTCTCAGCAGGATCCCCACAGGGGTTGTACGGAATTCCAAGCTTCTCCGCAGGAGTACCGATCACCCAGTGACCAGTGAACCCCGCAATAAGTTTGGATTGAAATGGCGGAGGATTCCCATCACTTAAAGCGTTCTGTTTCTATCGTATTGGGGCCATAGTGTTTTCGAAATAGCGCACGATGAGACATCTGTCCTGCGCTTTTTTTAGAAAGAAATTGTGTAGTTTCCCTTTAACAACGGACAAAGGGACGCCGATGTCTGAGAGGGAGGCACGGTTCTGTCGACCCCTTCCTGGCAAGCTCATCAGAAATTTTATTTCTCTCTATATTCCTGTGCCCAGGAACCCAGATATGAGAGATGTTTCCTACATGATCGAGATGTTTGAGTTCCTCCTTACAGGAGTTCACCAGAAGAGAGCTGCAATACGGCGACGACAGGGCCTTGATCGCAGCTTAGCTATCGCGAAGACCTCTGCTTGAAAAGCATTGCTTGTTTCCGGCAGTTTAAAGGAGACCGAAATGCTGGTTGATTTAGAGAAAACCCTCGCTCCCACTCCAAATTCCATCTTAGATCCGTCAGTCCGTGCCGACTCTCCTCTCCCTCCAATATTGCCTGCTAAAAAGAAGGAAAATGGCAGAACCACTAAGTTGTACATCCAATGTACGACACGTGGCTTGAGACTCCATTTTTTGCCGAAAATAGATTTACAGGCGTAGAATGCTATACTGGCCTTCTTAACTCGATTTTCTATGTGCAGCTGCCAGTGGAGCTTGGGGTCAAGTATTACATCAAGATACTTGACTTCCGTTGAGAGTGTAAGACACTGGTTGTTTAGTCTTGGAAGCTTAAAAGATCGAGGCTTGTATTTCCTGGTGAATAGCATCAACTCCGTTTTGTCCGAGTTGACTCTGAGACCGCAACTGGCAGCCCAACTACTAAGTGTAGCCAATGCACCTTTCAAAATTTCAGCCATTACTGATGGCAAGGGTCCTGAGACCATTAGGACCAAGTCATCGGCATAAGCTACCACCTTTACCCCACACCTGTTCAAGCGAGTTAAAGCTTCATCAATAGGCCAAAGGAGAGGCGAGAGGATGCCGTCCTCCGGTGTAGCCTTATGTGCGAACATAGTGATTCTAGCCCCTCCTGCCACAGCATTTATTTCCCTACCAGCCAGCAGGGACGAAACCAGAGGTAGATAGGTCTTTCTACCCTTAGCCTGTTTAGTGAAGTGACAGTTGGCTCAGCCGTAACATTACTAAAGGCGCTCTCTATGTATACAAAGGCCACCAAAGTGAATTGTTTTCCCTCCAGAGATTTCTCTACAATCCCTACTGCTTCATGTAAGGCTGTCTCAGTAGATTTCCCTTTCAGGTAAGCGTGTTGAGCTGCAGATAATCTGGTTTCAAAGTGCTCTCGAATGAGATAGTCGACACTCTTTTGAACACCTTGAGAATAAAGGAGGTAAGATTTATGGGTCTGAAGTCCTTGGCCGCGACGTGGCCCCTCCTTCCAGCCTTAGGAATGAAGACCACCTTGGTTTTCTTCCAGCTTGCAGGAACGTGGTTTAGCGAGATACACGCATTAAAGATCTTTTGAAGGACGGGAACCACCAAGGTTTTAGTCTTCTGAAGCATCGCTGGCATGATACCATCCATACCTGGAGATTTGAAAGGGGAAAGCTATCGATTGCCCAGTTTATTCTGTTGACAAGACAGATGTCAGGGACATCGCAGGTAACCCTTCCTGCCGATTCACACCTTCGTTACAGACTGGAGCAATTGAATTTTCCTGTACTCTTTCAAAATAACTCGGTAATCTTGAAAGTTTCTTGTTTGATAAAATTTTTTGAAGACTCTCCTAACCTTCTCTTTCAAGTCGGTCAGCGACTTACTCCACCAGAGAGGAAAGTCTTTCTTGCTAAAGGATGCTGCTCTAAGTGTCTAACTTGCATGTCCAGCTGTTCCCTAGTGGTAGTACAAAACTTACTCTTGTTCCACTTCTTGCTGAAAACCCAATGAAAAAGATACCAATCAGTTATTTTAAGGTTCCTACGGGGTAGCAAGGTTTCCCGAACGAAATCGATTTCGAAGAGGATCAGCCTGTGGTCCAAAAAGGAATTCTTCCGTGAAACCGTCCAATTTTCAACCTTAACAGCAGAAGAGTTTGTCGAAAGAAAAATGTCAAGAACTTCTTTCCATCCTCGTGATGTTTCCGATGCCGGGAAAACAAAAGTTGGGGTGTTGCCTTTGTTCCAAGTTAGTAAATTACGGCTAAATATAAAATCAAATAGAGACTCACCTCGCTCATTGATCTCTCAGCCCAAATGGTGTGTCTGGCATTCGCGTCGCATCTGATCAGCATGTTCGAAGGTTAATTGGACTACATTTAACTAGCTGATCAAAAGTGATTCTTACCTTTACGACTGATCCCATTGCTCAGAATCTGCGTCTGAGCTTTAGTGAAAGCCCTTCCCACGCGTTGCTAACCATAGCAAGGCTCCTCTCCAAAAACTCCGTCGAGAACTCATTGGCACATTTTATTACCCGACAGCCACGACAGATTTCACCTGAGTCGAAGAGAGGTGCTGGTTCTTTGTTGTCTATGAGGTGTCTGACGACCAAACTAGATAGCCGTCCCTCAATAGAATCCCAAAGGGGTAACACCACCTTCCCACTATTGGTTTTAGCGTCCACGAGGGCAACTTGGAGATGATCTCTGGGGTTCCTCACTGTAAGTCAGCCTTGAAAGGCCCTCAACCCCCTGGGCTGAGGAGTATTTGCTCTTTTTGGCTTCGCGTCCACTCACGTCTTGTGAACGGTTACGGTTAGCCGAGCTCCGTGCCGATTTAGGCTGTTGATGTGGCTGTTGTTGTGGCTGGTTAAGTTTAGCTGCGGTCGCGGCCTCGTTCATCCGAAGGTTATTGCTAAGAATTTAATTTGGTTCCAGAAACGTCCTGCTTTTTCCGCCTCACCGTGTTGGCTGGTCTCCCGCATCTCCGAATTCTTGGAAGGTTCCAGTTCAGAGCTGCTCTTGTGATGTCCTCTTGGAGTTTACACAAAGTATGCCGTAGCAGACTCGATGATTTTTACGAAATGTTCCAGTTTGATCTTAATATGGTTTATCCATTTGTATTAAGATTAAAGTAAAAGTCTTTTAATTATGAGGCATAGCTATGAACGAGGAGTGTTAGTTCGTTTATATACTACTGTGGGCAAAAAGTAAAGTGAATTTATTTGTCAAACTTCGCAGGATTAAAATTTCGCTCTAGTTATATTATTTTTTTCATGAGTTGGCAGCACTGTTAATAACATCTGGGCCAACTTTCATGGGAATTTCATTATTAGTGATATATTTACGCTTGTGGTTACCAAACGACCAAGAGTGCATTTTTCGATTTTTACGATATCTGATTTGATTGAGCAGAGAAGTGCCATCAAATTTTGTTTGCGGAAGCGTTTAGCATGTTGCAGAAGGCATTTCGTTATTCGACCATGTCGCAGAAAAATGTTTATAAATGGTACAAAGACTTCAAAGAGGGTCGAGAACGTGTCGATGACTTGGAGCGCTCCGGACGACCATCGACGTCAACAGATGACCAACACATCAATAAAGTGAAGGAGTTAGTGCTCAAAAATCGTCGATTGACTGTTAAAGACCTTACTGATATGACCGGAATATCAGAAGGATCTGTGAAAACCATTTTGAAAGACCATTTGGGCCTACGAAAAGCCAAATCTCGTTTGGTACCGAAAACTCTCAATTTCTTGGAAAAAAGTCGTCACGTTGATGTGTGTGAAACAATGCTTTCGGACTATCAGGACAAGCTCAAATGCATCATTATGGGAGATGAGACCAATCAAGCGAATATCGTGCTAAAGGCGAGGCCAGACCGAAAAGAGCACACCAAAGTCGTTCAAAAATAAAGGTCATGATGACAGTTTTTTTTTCGATTTTCGTGGTGTGGTGCACTATAAATTCCTTCCACCTGGCCAAACTGTTAATGAGGAATATTATTTGAGTGTTATGCGTCGTTTACGTGAAGCAATTCATCTAAAAAGCCCAGAATTATGGGACAACAACTCTTGGCTTTTGCATCACGATAATGCACCGTCTCACACTGCACTCATTCTTCGTGACCATTTCGCCAAAAATTCCACGCACATCGTTCCGCAACCACCGTATTCGCCTGATTTGGCTCCGTTTGACTTCTGGCTATTCCCAAAACTCAAGAGACCACTCCGGGGAACGCGTTTCGAGTCGATTGAGGAGATAAAAGCTGAATCGAAGAAGGTGCTGATGGCTATACCGGAAATGGACTATTTGACATGTTTTGGGGATTGAAAAAATCGTTGGCATAAGTGTATTTCATCGAGAGGGGATTATTTTGAAGGGGATGAAATTAATTTACAAGAATAAATAAAGATTTTTCATTTTACAACCAAATTCACCTTACTTTTTCCTCACCTTACATTTTGCCCATATTCACATAGTTGTATAGTAGCAGCATTCACACACAGACAAATGTTTATAGGTATATATGTATATATAAATATATAGGTGTATATATACACCTAAGTTATAAGGTGGTGTATAATTAATCAATCAACCCGTTGGAAGATTTAAAAATGTTTGCAAATAGCTTCCATGTCAAACGTATTTGACAGATGTGAACTGGACAGCGGTGGTATACAAAAGGTCAAAATAAAGATTTCCATCACTCACAATAATTTTTTATTTAGTATTTAGTAAAAAAGTTATTCAAAAACTAAATACCACGATCAATTTTGCGCCATTTTGTAGTCGCATATACCTGTAACCGCCTTTTCAACACATAAATTAAATTACATTTCTGAATTGTTTCTATTCAAATGTATTTTTTTTTTTCACAGAAAGATTTCCAACTTCTCGCAAATTCTTGGAATTTTTAGTTACTTTATTCGACCGTTATTGTTAATTCAACTGCTCTCGTTTATTTCTACCAACAGATGCATTTACATACGTATTTTTTATTCAAAATTCTATTGTTCATGCAAGATTGATAGAAAGGGTTGTTGCACAACGAGCTACCTAATGGCTTGCAAATATTCGTATGTACCTACATACATACATACATAAATAACATATATGCAGGTTCTTCTTTTGTGCTATGTGGCTATGGTAGGAATTTCAAATTGTATTCGCTTTTAGTGCAGAAGTGTATTGTGTGTGCATTCATGTGCTACATACATATGCAAATGTATAGACTTGGAGCGTTCCATGGTAAAAAGAACTTTTCAAAAATATAATAGCTATTTCTGGTGAGACCCAGTTAACTTGTGTGTAAAATATTATATTAAAACTTTATTATATGGTTTATGTTAAGCAGAGCTCATTATATAAAAAATTTTTTTAAAAAATAAAACACATTCAATAAAAGGAAGATTAGTAGTTGAGACTGTTTCAAATGCTGATGTGCTATCGTTTTTTGTGGGGTGTGTATAGTAATAAAATTCATCACTTTGATAAACTGAAACTGAGTTATTGCGCCTGAAATAACATTACTTTTGAACTATCGATACGAAAAGGAGTCTCGAAAAAGTTGGTAAAACTTGTATCGAAAAGTTTATATTAATAAAAAACTGATACCCAGTTCATGAGTGGCAATTTTTGTCGTGAGGACGCAAAAAGTGAGCTGCATTTTGGAAAACCATGATCATAATGGAATCATCAAAAATTAGTCAAAATATATAAATATTACACTCATGGTATTGAAATGGAGTACTTCAAAAACATCAACGTATTTAATTTCAACTGACAATTTGAACAGAATAGCTCACAGAGTCGACATTTGTTGCAAGAAAGGCATCAATACCGAACGACTTTTACCTTTTATAAATGGAAATAAGTCATTTTATGGATGTAGGGGAGACCGGGGATGGTTGGCTATAGGGGCAGGTAGATTAAGTAACATTAACTCGTCATCATCTCGTGATTTTCATCAACCAATCATGGATATCGATGCCTCCCCATGATCCGCGAACTTGTGCGAAGTGAGTCGCGGCATTCGCAAGGCGTTCGTGAGTGAGATCTACTACATATAACGCAGTATTGCTCCTATGTTAGTGCCAGAGTTTGCATATTATGAGCAATTAAAATGCAAAATGGCGTCAGGGGCTGGTTGACAAATTTTGTTCGGGGCAGGTTGACTAATTAGTCAACCAACCGCAGTCGCTCCTACTTTCATGATCATGTCTCATGGAATTGCTCTATAGTCTTCTGTCACATTCTAAGTTACTGTTGTATTTTTAAAGACAATGAGGACTTACAAAAGAAAATCTGAAAGGGGTAATTATCCAAAAGATATCATAGAAAGAGTTTGCCACGCGATTATCTTCGATAATGAAAGCATAAACTCCTCGTCAAAGCAATACCAAATCCCGTACAAAACGTTGCATCGTTATGTAACTAAACTAAAAAATAAGTTAGAAAGTAATCCTAACCTCACGAGAACTGATTTGACCCTGGACACGGCCGGGTACATAAGAAATAGGCAGATATTTAGCGATGACGAAGAAAACAAACTGGCAGCTTATTTGAAGACGGCTGCTGATATTTATTATGGATTGACACCATATGAGACACGCAAGTTTGCATTTGAATGCGCAAAAAAGAATAATAAAACTATGCCTCAATCTTGGAAAACAAAATTAATGGCTGGCGAAGATTGGATAGGTAATTTTTTAAAACGTTATTCCTCATTATCAATAAGATCACCTCAAGCTATGAGCCTGTCTAGAGCTACGTCGTTCAACCAGAAAAACGTAAATGGTGGAATGTTGATGAGACGGGACTTACAACAGTTCACGTGCCTAATAGAGTCGTCTACTATCTAATAGAGGATCTTGAATTTAAGTTTGTTCATTTTAGTTAAAAAGTTTCTATCATTTAGTAAATTTTTGTGTTTTATTTTATACCAATCCTTTTAATTTATACTAGTTACGGCCCAAGTCAACCTACCCCATGCATATAGTCAACCTGCCCCGGACATGGGGTAGGTTGACCTAGCGTCAGGGGTTTATAAAATCAGCAAAATAAGTATTATAATAGTGAATATATAGGTCATATTATAGTATTTTAGGTACCTGAATAGTTCTTTTATCGGTAGCAATTGTTGTTTTTGTTATATTAAATTAAACATCAGAGATATACGAGCTTAAGTCAAAAGTTAGTCAACCATCCCCGGTCTCCCCTAAAGTTAGCCAAACGGCCCTCATCCTTGGTCACTGCTTTGAATAAAAAATTAAACTAAAAAAGTTTTCCAAAAACAAAGCACATTTCTCGTTATTTGTGCTTGCTTTGGACCACACCTTGTATAAGTAAAAAAAAAAATAGTATGCATGTATTGTTAATGCTGTTTTTATGCAATTACGCACTTTTAATCTCATTTCATTCATGAAGAATACAATTGCTAGCATTTCACAATTATTTTCGATTCTTTTTTCCGCATTTCCTTTGAAATAGCATTTAAAACTCTGCTGTGGTTGTTAAAGTGCAGTTAATTGTGATTGTGGGAGCAATTTGAGTTGAATAAAATAAAAGAAAATGAAGTGAAATTAAATGAATTGGAAGGAATTTATTTGAAACATGTGGAATGGAATATCATCAGATATTATATGGGAGGTGTCTCCCTTTCCTTAGTTCAAAACTCTTTGGCTCAAACTCTACAGCCCGGAGATGAAATTATGGATATCGTCTTTCTCTTATGGCAGTCATTCGTCGGCAGTTAAGACTCAATTTCGAGGACTTTTTTAATACCAAGAAGCAACTAACGTAGGGAAGCACCTTGAAAATGCATTACTCAACCTGTGCTGGTAACGGATGATGTTAACGCATCTCAAATTCGCCACCTCAGTTCCGATACTGTAGTATTCACTAGAGGATATCTTCAAACATTTAACATAGCACGCACAATCTGACTGTTGGGATCACTTCTATAAACGACCTAATAACATGTTTGCACAACAGTGTCATTAGTAAACTGATCGTGATTCGCTTTTTCGTAATTCGTTCTCCAATTATGAAGTCAACTGCATGATTAACCTTAAGGAGCCCCGGTGGTATAGAGCTCGAAAATTTAGGGTATTTTCAAAAAATGAATCTTATTTCACTTGTAAAAATCGAAAAATGCACTCTTGTTCGCTTGGTAAACACAAGCGTAAATATATTACTGATAATGACATTCACATGAAAGTTGGCCCAGATGTTATTAACAGTGCTGTCAACTCATGAAAAAAATAACTAGAGCGAAATTTTAATCCTGCGAAGCTTGACAAATAAATTCACCTTACTTTTTGCCCACAGTTTTGATTCCCCTCTATGCTATGTACATAATAAGTAAACATTTCGCTCGACGACCACAGCTTCCAGTTCATAAAAATAATCATAGCTGTTGGCCTAATTGCTTAACGTCTATGGGATGCCGGCATAAAATTCGAATTAAATATTTCCCCTTCAAAGTAGATCACCTTAAAGTTCGCGTAAATAAATCGGAAGTTTGAAAAACTGCTCACAAATATCCCATATACCTTCAGTTGCGTACATGCATGCACACATGCATATGTATGTACATATGTTTGCATATAAATAACAGCTTTTTCGCAATTGGAAGGGCAGGTTGTCGTGCACGAATTAGTGCAATCTCAGCATCGCAATAAATCCAACGTTTAACAAACTAAGCAACACAGATTTCGCTGCTACATCCGACGCTAACTAAAGTGTATAATAAAATTGTGTTACAGTATTTATAGTTGCACATTTTTATCGAATATACCTACATACGAGTATATGTTTACAAACGTATTTTTTGTCATTTCACAGATTTCCGATGAATCACCATTTTGCATTTTGCATGCATATATTTGTGCATGTATATGTAAGTAGAAAAGTAGCAGCCGCCTTTACCAAGTGGGTTGTGCGTGACCACTGGTGAGTGTTAAACATCAAATGAAAAATATATTTCTTATAGCGATCGGCAGGCTGCCGAATGAATTTCGGTTATGAACAAGCCTTTCATAAAAAGAAGCTGCCATTCATTGGCGACATAAAACTGCGGAGCTTCTGTTAGTGGGGGGCAGCACAGAGACGTACTCCGCGCATTGGAGGAGCATCACGGCCAAACACCTGACAAACGATACGGGTACATACATATACTCGTATTCACATATTCATATTTTTATAGATAAAACTATGCTTATATGTGTTTGCTATATGTGCATGTATATAAATCTAGTTGTTTGAAATTTAAAATAAAAATATTTGCACATTTTGATAAATACTAATGCCATGCAAGCAGATTGTATAAAAATAGATATAGACATACACATTTGGATATATAGTGCATATTTATTGCAACTGTATAGGTGTGTGTATTTAAAAAATATATATGTAGGTTTACTAAGGTTTTTTTTTTGTCCTTGCATTTGTTAGCGCAATTGCTTCGATTTTTGCTATCCTCGAAGGATTTTTTTCTTGTTTTTGTTCCTTCCTTTATTTGTGTATTTGTGCTTAATTTATGTAAGTCAACATATCATACATTGCGATTATGAAATATGAAATATCAAAATAGGAGCATTTCGGATAAACGATACTACACGCGCCACAATGAAGTGATGACGTCGCATCAAGCAAATTAAGGAATATTTCCAACACATGCAGGTGCAGCGTGGCCTGGCCGAATTTTTGTTGTTAAGCTATAGTAGAAAAAACACAGGCCGACAAAATTTAACCAACATTCAGACCCAGAAACCAGACTATATATTTCCGAAGGTTTATGATGCGCTGAATCCAAATCTGGCCTCAGAATTGCTCTATCAGCTCTGGTTTTCGAGATATCATAACCTAAAAGTGCAAAAAACCCCATTTTTGCCCATATCTGAGGTTATGTAGCCTTGCAGATGTTTTCTTTCACCAAAATTAAAGGATGGCATCTTTAAATACAATCCTTCTTTTTTCAAATGGCGTTTTGTTTGCTCAAATATCATTTGTTTCGCAAAGATATCGCATAACCTCAAATATGGGCAAAAATGGTGTTTTTTGCACTTTTAGGTTAGGATATCTCGAAAACCAGAGCTGATAGAGCAATTCTGAGGCCAGATTTGGATTCAGCGCATCATAAACCTTCGGAAATATATAGTCTGGTTTCTGGGTCTGAATGTTGGTTAAATTTTGTCGGCCTAGTTCCATTAAGGGGTCAGTCTACTTTGGAGACTCGAAAAAAAGGCTATATTCGTGATTTTTTTTTTAAGAAAACTATAAATGATAGTAATATAAAATTTGTTTGATTTATTAAATAAAGTCTTAAAATTCAGAAATAAATTGTTTTTTATTCAATTTTATAGTATTTTTAGTAAAAAAATAGCAGTGAAGCGTAACGTCTCAAACATGGGTTGGTGAGGCAGCTCCATCAGAACTCAAGAACGGCTTGTCTGAAACAAAAAAATCAAAATGTTTCAGATTCAGTAAGATACTGGCTACAAAATGACCCTCGGATATTAGGTTTTAATGAAGACAAAAAAAATGGCTGATAAAAATGGAAAATTTTTGATAGAACGGTTTTTTTTTCGCATATTTAAAAAAAATATAAAGTAAAAATTTAAAATTTCAAAACCCCCGAGCGTCAATTTGGTGCAAATTATGTCTAGAATAGGTGATCCAAATTTTATGAAAATCGGTTGATTAGTTTTTGAGATACAGTGGAGCTAGATTTTGAAAACGTCGTTTTGAGAAAAACGCGTTTAAAGTTCATCGATGCACGCTATACGCGCAGGTAGACGAAATAAGGTACTGATGTTCAGGTAAAAAAAAAATAGTTAGAGTGCTCGGATTTTCTTAAAATTTTTACACAATATTTCTGGATATATATACTTTCAAATTATGCAAAAAAAAAAATTGAAAAATTTTAAAGTGACAAAGTAGACTAACCCCTTAAACACGAAAGATACGATTATCGTAAAAACTCAAACTAATAAATTAATTTTAGTTATCAATCCGAATTTTGCATGGACAGAGAAGCAGATATTAGTTTAAATTATTTCGGATACTTTTCCTTGTAGACTAGTGTAATTTGTAAATTTAGTTTTAAGTCGACAATCTAAAATAAAGACATGGACTTCTTGTCCACAAGAACATTTTTAAAAAGTCAATAAATGACTTAAAATTGTAACTTGTGTTCTAGCCTGAGAATTATACGTTCATATTTGACTAACGGGGTGATTTATGCGCTTTATAATTCTTACCAGCGCCGTTTCACATAATCAAGCCTCAAGTATAAAGTTCTTTTCAGTTGATTAGCGATGAAAAAACAAAACAAAAAAAATTTGATTTCTAGGTATCTATGCATTACACTGTGTAACAAAAAAAAAAACTAAATATACTTTTATGGAGACTTAACACAACTTGTAGGTATAGGAAAACTAAAAAAAAATTATACCTACATACCAAATTAGGTAAAAAAAAAAAATCTTAAAACTCACACAACTCTATGAATTTTAATTCTATTACACATGATTCAATTATTAAAGGTTTGCTCACTTGTGACATTAGAATTTTGACACTCCCTTACAAAAGGTTGCATTTAAGAAGGATGAGAAAGGGGAAAAAATTAAATCCCTCTTGATGATAATGGTAGCAAAAACGTACTTTTTTATTTAAATGGAAATAAGCTGCAAACGGTCTAAAACATAATTTAAAATTAATATTTGAATTTTATAAATGAATGAGTGTAAATAAGTTATTTTAAAATTCATTGTTCATGCACAATGTAAATCTAATTTCATATACCATACATATGTACATATCTAAGTGTATAAGCAAATATATGGTGCAAATAGGAGTTTTTAGCAGAATTTGTCTAATGAGAACTAAAAAACAAAATAGTTAAAATTAGTCCAATAATTCTATTCAATTTTGAATTCAATTTTGTTGTTGTGATTACGAGAGCATTAACATTACCCATACATGTTGGGATATAACTCCGCGTTGGTCCGGTAACGAAGTACCGACTGCGGTGCGATAGGCAAATAGGGTCATAATAAATTATTTCATAGAAGAAGCAGATTCATCACAAATTTAATTGACTAAAAACACACTTTAACATACTTACACTATACTAGACTACGTTTTGCCTACGTAAATTTATAGTTTGGATCCCCAAGTAAAAATGTTTCGTATGTTACTACCTACTTGAAAACAAACTGTACTGTATTCAAAGGCATTTTTTAAATGTTTAATTCGTTGGTACATTCTAGTCTTAAAGAAAAGCTTCTTGACGCCGACGCTGACATTTACGTGCTCCGAACACGCGATCAATTTTTCCAAATAGCTGTCGCAGTGCCGAACAGTTCTCCCGTTAAAATTCTGGAATACAAGCTCCAAATGTTTTGTTGTGCTTAGAAAACTGGTGCAAGGCTTGGTTAAGCCTCCTCCGGACACTTCATCAACCCAAGTGAAGGTAGGCTCATTGGAAATGTGCTCTGTCAGTCCCAGCTTTCTTATGATGAAGCCTGCAACATATTCAATTGCGTCCTCGTGGAGACTATCCAACTTTTCTCCCTGTTGAAGCTCGTTGGGAAATGCTAGCTCGCTGCAAAACGAGAATTTCTCCAATAACATCTCATCATCAGAAAGAAATCTTTTCAGACTCTCGACTGATGTATCACTCAGACCAAGCCATTCGGTTTCATCTGATTGGACGTTACCACGAGCAGCAAAACTTACATTGTTGCGGGCTGTAATTAATTACATAATGATAAATGTACTTTTGTTCATAACTTATGTATTTTTAAAGCACCCTTACCTAGCTATGCTCTATGATGTCCTGGAACCCAGACTCGTGAATTTTTTGTACTAAATTGTCCAAGATGCATTTTGTGATTTTGCAGTCGTACGCACAGAAGACTGGCTGCTTCCAAGAGGACTTAAGTTCACGTGCAATCACAACTTCAACGTAGTTGCACGGGCTTCGAATGGTATCGTTCGCCGGATCGTATTCATATATTGCTTCGATTTTCATTTCATCGAAACAAATTATGCACAGCCTATCATCAACATATGCTTCCTTCGCTCTTCGCATTATATTTAGGGAAAGTTCAAGACTCTATCGTCTACCTTTACCTTCAGGAGCCACCTTCGAATGGCCGATTCTCCTGGAAATGGATACCCATTCTTGCACAAGTGCACGTATGCCCTTGGCCCGGCTGCATGTAGAGAAATAGCGGAAGAAATATCGTTCCAAGTCCAGTGAACGTTTTTGTCGCCATCTCTTAATTTACGCACGTGTCCTTCCATAAAAATGGACTGCACACTAGGTTCGAGCTTGCATTTAATTTTTATGATTTTTTATGAAACTATAGTTATTCTCCTACAAAAACCATATAAAATCAATTTTCGAACTTTGTGAAAGTTTTGAAAAAATTCATCACAATTTCATACTTTTTAATCAGAATTTTTCAGAGCAATTTCGAGTATTTAGTTTTTATATAACAAAGTGGGGATTTGCAGTTTCTCAAAAATCGCATCGTGCATTTTCTTCATACCTATGTTCGAAATATTTTTCAGATGGAAGAAAACACCGTCCGCAAAAAAAAATTATCAAAAGTCAACGCGGTTTTTCAACTGCCTCGCTCTATGAAATCAAAATGCAATAAGCGATGAAGCTGCATACTCAAATAGTGTAGCTATTTTGTTTGAAAAGTGGCCAATTTTCATGAAAATGTTTTAATTTTTTTTTTTAATTTGCACAAAGTTTGAAAATTGGTTTTATATGGTTTTTGTGGAAGAATCAACTATGGTTTCATAAAAAATCCATTCAATTAAATGTGAACCAAATAAATTGTGAAAACTTGTTAATAAGTCCGTTTTCCAAAATAATTTAATGCTGTGTATATAGCATTGCCCATTTCTACAAATCGGTACATTCATTAAATTATTCATAAGAAATATGGGCCTTTATTCGAAGAAGATACATGCGAACGCATAAGTACCAATAAATCATTAAATCTTTAAATCATACAAATTTATTGCTATCATTTCTAATATGTATGACTATCTGTGGCTTTGAACCAGCGATTATTTTTAAGATAATTTATACCCAAGTACTAGAACTGCTTTCACTTGCCTAGCGGCGATTAGAGAATGAATGAAATAAAATATATTTAAATGCCACATAAACAATTGTCACAGCATGCGTACATAACATTGACACCTATATTTATGTCCATACATATGTACATATGTGTATGAGTATTTGTCAGTTAATATACATATAAATAATAGACGTAGAGCGTAAACAGTGACAGAAAAGTGAAACAGAAATTCATAAGCGTGTTTATGAATAAAATTACAATAAAATGAAATTGTAACGCCTCGTTTGTGCACCTCCTACAAATGCGAAAGAAGATGCAGATATGTACATACACATACATATGTATGTATAAAGGGTGTTGCTTTAGACATGACGAACTTTCGATTGACATATTCGCCAATTGAAACAGGCAATTAAAATAATATACGCAATTTCTCAATTTACAATGAAAATTACCCATCAATTACGAAATTTATTGAATACTCTAATCGTAACTTGTTAAATATTTACTTTATGCCACGAAAATTTAGTCTTATAAAGGGTGATTTTTTAAGAGCTATAGGAAAGTTTTCCAAAAAAACACACGTAAAATTCCGAAAAATACATGAAAGTTTTATTTAAATCGATAGTACAGTCCATGTAATTTAATGTTTGAAGATTATTTCATGCAAATGTTGACCGCGACTGCGCTTCAAATGGTCCATCCACTTAGTCCACTTTCGGCATACTCTTTTCAATGTTTCGGCCGGTATTTCACATATAAATGCTTTAATGTTGTCTTCCAATGCGTTAATTGAAGCAGGCTTGTCTGAATACACATGAGCTTTAGCATAGCCCCACAAAATATAATCTGAAGGCGTTATATCGCACGATCTGGGTGGCCAATTGACAGGTCCCGAACGTGAAATAAAATGTTCACCGAACTCGCCTCTCAACAAGTCCATTGTTACGCGTGCTGTGCGGCATGTGGCACCGTCTTGCTGAAACCACATGTCATGCAAGTCAAGCTCTTGCATTTTGGGCAAAAAAAAGTTGGATATCATTTCACGGTAGCGCTCACCATTCACAGTTCGCAGCATCTTTGAAGAAGTACGGTCCAATGATACGCTCAACCCATACACCGCACCAAACTGTGACCTTTTCTGGATACATTGGTAGCTCTTGCAATTCCTCTGGCTGATCTTCACTCCAAAATCGACAATTCTGCTTATTTACGTACCCATTGATCCAAAACTGAGCTTCGTCGCTGAACACAATTTTTCGATAAAATGTGGATCTTCGGCCAACTTTCCAAGAGCCCATTCACCAAAAATTCTGCGTTGCGGTAGGTCGTTCGGCTTCAATTCTTGCACCAACTGTATTTTGAAAGGCTTCACACCTAAATCCTTTCGCAAAATTTTCAACGTTGTTGAGTAACATAGGCCCAATTGCTGCGAACGGCGACAAATCGAAAATTGATGGTCATCATTAACACTGGCCGATACAGCTGCGATATTTTCTTCAGTTCGCACTCTACGTAAGCGTCTTGGTGGTTTGATGTCCAATAATGTAAATTTGGTTCTAAATTTAGTCACAATAGCTCGAATAGCCACTTCAGTGGGTCGATTAAACTGACCATGAAATGGAAGAAGCGCGCGATAAACCTTCGTAAGAGAACACGCATTTTTATATTAAAATTCAATGATTTGCAAGCGTTGTTCGTTAGTAAGACGATTCATGGTTAAATTATAGACCCAACTGAAGATGTTTGACAGTGAAACAAAACACGAAACGTGCGTCAGCTGTTTAAACCAACTGTTTAAAAAGATAATAGCTAAAAATTCACTTGTTATATTTAAATCAGATGGGTACTATTTGCCACGCCTAGATGACAGTACTGAAAAATTCTCAGACTGTAACTTTTTTATGACATCTTTGGCATTTATCAAGTAGACAGATGTACAATTTTACACGATAGAAAATTAGTGAAACTTAGTATGAAATGGTCGATCTTTCAGAACAACATATCGCATATTCGTGATTTTTTTTGGTCGAAGCAATCGTGCGAATGAGTCGAAAATTCAAATATTGGTGAAAAATTTTCAAGAAACTGGTACTCTCGAGAATACAAAAAGCACTGACTGACTAAAAACTGGACGTTCCACGGAGAATATTGCTGCTGCAGCGCAAAGTGTTGCTGAACAACCTTTAACTTTCTACATCGACATCTCGACATTCTCAACAATTAGGCATTCATGAATCGACTGTTTTGCAGGCTTTATTTGTAGATGTTACGGACTCTTCGTAGTCTTTTAAATTATGTCATTTTCACATATAATTGTTAAGAGCCGTATTTTGAATAAAAATAGTGGAAGCTGAAATAATCTAAATTCGTTAATGTTTTATTTTAAAATAATATCTATGCACGTCTTTTGAAAGACCTTTATTATGCATGAAATGACTTCAAATTAAATTTCTGTCTGCAGACTTCTCTAATAAAATTTAAAAATTTAAAAAAGCAAGAAAGCTTTTCACAATCTATTTTTTGACTTGCTGCATTGTATAGATTAATACAATATAAAAATTAATTAAAAAGAAAAATTAAAATTAAAGTTTTATTTCAATTCATTATTGGTAATTATGGGAAAACTTTAGTATAATGTATATCGCTTTGAAAAAAAAGGTTAAAAGAGGGGATGGAGGGGTGTATCCCCATCTTAAAACTGAAAACCGAACCTGCCGGAGGCTTATAGTTTTTAAGTAATTTAATGTTAAAGTTCTCTAATTTAGCGAAAAGTTGGTGTTGCCATACACCTGAAATAAAAACGAAGTTCGTATGCAAGGATGTTCAGTGGAAGGTTCATTGTAAAACTGCAGTATTTTTTGCTATAATTTTAAGATCAGAAATATTTTTGAAAATAAAAACATATAACTCATTTAAACTTAAAAACAATGATATTAAGCGTATCACAAAAAATAATAAAGTAATTAAAATTAAATTAAATTAATTAACACATTATTTTTGCGTAGAACTCCTTATCGCTTGGGAGGCCTTCGGCCGCGTTTCAAAAAAATAACCCTCATCAGTCCAACTCCGGCTACGCAATCCACAGTATTTTTGCGTAGAACTCCTTTCCGTGTTAAAACCATTGAACCCAAACTTAAAACATCATATGCGTGTATGTAGTAAGGGCACACAATAACCCCCATCCCCATCATTAACAGTAAACTTAAATACTTAATTTTTGTCCATATTTTTGTTTCATTTGCAGGCATCCGGCAACTCCATACTGTTGTCATTCCAATCTTCTTCTTATTCGGGTTTAAAATTGGAAAGTGATTGCATGGACAAATGAATTTGCATTTAATTTTAATAGAAATAATTAGAATATTAGCATAAAAATCAGTAAAAACACGCGTGTGAGTGTATATTTGGTGAATTTTAGTGAAGTGTTAAAAAATATAGAGTGAAATGTGGCAAATTTTAGTGAAGTTCCCGAGGGCATTTTGAAGACAAATAATTACAAAGTTATTATTTCCGGAATAATTTGGAGTTATAAAGAGTGTTCCTTAACACCTCACTAACATCTCCACCAAGTTTCATTAATAAAAACATTATAGTTTGCCAAAAATTGCCCAATATACATTGTTCTAAATTCCAGCCGTAATTATTTTTACATTAAATTATAGAAATATTTTTATTTTCATTCTTAAATTTGTCATCATCGTCCAAAAGATTATCGTTAAAAGGTTCATGAATTCGCAAACAACCAATGGAATGTAATCAAAACAACAAACTTCAAAAGTGTCTTGGTATTACGTGACCGTGTCTAGTTGGTTTATGCAAAATATTTGTATTTTTCAGTGAGAAAAGGGCTCACGAGAATCCCAATTCAGAAGTACATACGAATTTTTCATGTGGCTTGCATGCCTTTATTCTATCATATTATTTGAAAACTGAGTATTACAAGCAAATGTTCAGTGACTATTTAATCTGGCAACATCAATACCAATCGTCTACTTGTAAGTGCTTCCAGCAAAATAATGATGCCTATTCTACGAATCTCTATTTCGATCGACAAAGCAGTTACGGATACAAAAGGTGTAGGTAAATCTGTTCTCAAATTTACTGCATTCCAATAACCGCATCGAAACCAGTAGACGTCATTTCCATAATTTTCGGCGAAAAAACAGTTGACAATCCAAATTACTCTGTAGGAATTGTTCAAAATATTTTCAAAGAAACATTGAATTTTAAATAAATATTCTTATTTTTGGTCGAAAATTATTTCTTTGCATAGTAAATTGAAATCGGCTCTCAAACCGGTAGCTGTTTTCCTTAATAGTTGTCAAAATGAAGCCCGGCGGGAAAATTGCCAAGAATATGACCTAACAGTCCAACGAATGCTGTGTTACTTTTCGTTTCATTAAAATTCCAAAAAAGGCAATTGTAACTATTTTGCATAATCATTAATCAAACTCTATTTACAACACGACAAACTGCCATAACTAGGTACTATTGGACGGATTAAGGGCGCAGGTAAAGTAGGCAACCGGCGAATACCGAAATAGCAAATCGTTACGAGTATATCCAGGCGCTGGACGCGACTATAACAACCTCTAAAGTGGTAGAGCAAAGTAGGAGTAGCCTCACCAACTTGAGTGAAAACCATAAAGTAACCTTAATTTGGGTCCCGGGACACCGGAACGTAGAAGGTAACGAAAAAGCTGATGAACTGGCAAGAGGGAGATCTGCCATGAATAGCGCTCTTGCAGTACCAGTATTCTCTCCACTAGGTGCGGTCAAGAATGCAATTTCCCTAAAATACCTTCGAATTGCAGATTGTAGATGGAGAGACCAGACGAAATGCAAAATCAGCAGAACGTTATGGGCCACCTACAACCTCAAGCAATCGTCGACATTAATAAACATGAAACGACGGGACACCTGCAGACTTACGGCAGTCATAACTGGCTTCTGGTCTATCGGAGAATAGGCCGCCAAAATGGGCATCCCTCATAACACATATTGTCATAGTTGTAAACAACCGGGGGAAAAAGAAACAATCTTCCATTTCCTCTGTGAATGCCCTGCCCTATGGAAGGACAGAATGTTAACCCTGGGCAAACCGCTGTTCGAGAGTCTCGAGCAGCTGTCTGGCTTCGAAGTCAACAACCTAATAAGGTTCTTAAACCGCACAGACTGGATATAGTCCTGCTGTAAATAACTGTTAAACAATTTGGTAACGAGGATGTGGCAACAAAATGGTGCGGAAGCGCTAGTTGGATTCTGGATGAATCACCACTCTAACCAACCAACCAACCATATATGTATAACATCCCTCGAATACCATGGATGCAACATGCAGTGCAAGCAGGGCAATCATTCCTTTCGAAGGACGAACATTTGGTAATCATATCAAATAATGAATCTATCAACTGGCCGCCAGAGGTACATATGTAACTTCACTACTTTAAAGTGAAAAGTTTGCCCTACTAATTGCGGGAGTACACCAAGTCACTGGTCCAGGCTAACAATTAATAATTTATTAGCCCTAAATGAAATTTGAAAAAAAAAATTGTATACCTTAAAATATACCATTTAGAGGTATGGCCAAGATCAGTCCGTTAACCGGCTCCCAGCGACTTTGAAGGAATCAGCTGATTGGCTAACGTAACTGTGGTCATGCAGCGGTTTGCTTACCAAAAAACTGAGATTGTGTTGAAAGTCAAGAAAGTTTTTGTCTGAATAACGGCTGATTCGACTATTACAATTCTGCTACCGATTCTCCGGTCACGTGGCAGCCGGAGTTATTCGCTAATTTCGTTTTTCACCAAGCTGATGGCCAAACCTAGATGAAGGAACCTATACACTTGCTTCGGCCAGAAAATTCAATTTTAGTTTCCATAAAATTAAAATGTTGATAAAAAATGATTTTATTCGTTTAGAAAAAATATAATAATAAAAATTGAATTATTGTTAAAAATCACCGTTGTCTCCGTTTAGGGTGTGGCTGGGGCGATTATTTTTATGATGTTAAAGTATTTTTAATACTTTTTCGACACCCAGTCTAATATGCTCAGTGCATATAAATACACATATACATATGTACCTATATGGTATATGCATGTATGTATGTATATAAGTAGTTACGATGTATTTTCACACCGATACTTTGAAGCAGCAGTGCACGCAATTTTAATATTATTTCTAGACAAGTAATGAAATATTGCATACTTGGGTGCTTGCATATGCGATATGTGTTCGAATTTACTCTTCAATGCTCGTTTTGGACCAACCGATGCATTTAGGACATAACAAATAAATTTTTATTGCTTGTAATCTGCATAACCGTACATCTTTCTGATAACCACACACACAACCGAAACTACAATAATTCAAACAACTCGAATTCACGTGTGACTAAATTTTTATTTATTACAAAATTATAAATTATTATTACTTTTTGTAGTTCAGGCAGCATCCGTGATAAAACATGATTCAATTTGCAATTTACTGCTCGCAGAGGTTTAATATTTTAGAAGCACCCTGGAAGTTTGAAAAAGTGAGAAGGGAGCCTACAACGCAACCTTTTTGCTGTAATACAGCTTACATATATAGGGTGGGCCATGTTAAATTTGCTTTTTGAATCGGCTATAAAAACAAAACTAATCAGTATTTCTTCAAACTTCTTTTTTTATTTTGAAGATTGAATATTGTCATTTATGAATGAAAAATAATATCGTTCAAATGACTGCCACGACTGGCTTTACAGTAGGCCATTCGATCAACCCAATTTTTAAGCACATTTTCGATTGTTTGGGCTCCAATTTCATGAATGGCAACTTCGATTTCGTGTTTTAAAGCATCAATCGTCTCTGGATGGCTCGTACCTTTAAGTCGTATACTCCCCTTGTTTTAACAGAAATAACTTTGTTCCTGCGGTTAGGTTGAGAGACACCTTTTCTTCTACGGTTTCACTTTTTGATGGCCAACATTATAAAATGTGATATCCAACAGCAAACTGGAAAGAGGATACAGGGTAGCATCCATCCTTGTCACAGAAACGCTACCCTCTAGCCACACCAAAGCTCTTGACTACACTCTTGGCTACTCAAAAATTCTAGTAACTCTAACAAGAACACCTAAGAAGGAAGATTACAGTGTTCCACAACTCCATTTCGAAAATAAGTTTTCTTCAAAACTCGCAAAAAGATGTGAAGAATCTTGAGTCTGGGGTTGACAGTGGCATCCCCTCAGAAGTATTGCAGTTCAAAAGTTCCAAATCATACGGCTACTTAACTACCGCAGTGTTTCTCAAGCTGAGTTAATAGCGTGCGTTTTGGCACTCGTCCTTCGTCACCCAACCGAGCTAGCTAAGCGGTGCACCAAGATTGTCTTTTGGATCCCTGGTCATAAACACATTGGAAATTGAATCGCTTGTGAGCTGGCAAGGAGAGTAACTGCTCTTAAATCAGCCAACTCTGCCCAGTATGGGGGCATCCCTTTATCCACAAGCAAGCCCTGGATCTAGTCGGTCTTCATCGCGCAAGCCACGAATCTAGAACTTCCAATAATACAGTGATTGGTATCATCACCGGGATTTGCATTATGGGACCGCATGGGAAACGTACGGGGTTTGCCTTTTTAGAAAGAAATTAAATGGGTTAGTCGAGAAATAACGTACTCCCCAAAAGTTTCTATATGCATGTCGATTAAATGATTGGCTATAGAAATCGTACAATTTAACACCTTTATATTATTTTCTCTACAATTATATGCCGTTATTGATCTCTGCTAAGAACCTGCGGAATCTTTGGGCGCCTTGGAAGGTAGCATTGTGGGATCCATTGCCGAGAAGTGATCCAAAGATGCATTCACCATAGGTGATGGCACTAGACCAACAACCAACAGAATTAACAAATTCGAATTCATGGATCAAATGTGATGAACAGGTTTTCACTTGAGGGTAATTTTGAATTTTTTTCCCCGAAATGTGGCATCCACCATTTTGGATTTTTAAAATCAGAATTTAGATTCATAATCAGCCACTCCGAAGGACCCAAGGAGTACATTTTCGGCAAGAAGAAAAATGTGCGTTCATATTGGATTCGCTTAATTGGTCGACTTTGACTGAAAATTTGAATTCAGCAAAAAAACCAATTTTTTTTCTGTTCTCTCACTCTTTTTTGTTTTCAGTGTAATTAAAGGAGAAATTAATCGCTTTACACCCTGATGGGGAGTGGCGAGTGCCAACCAGCGCATCCTAAACTAATCTAACCTATGGCGGGTCTTCTCGTGCGTGAGACGCTAGCTTGATTTCTTCTGTGTTTGCTTGGTTGCGAATTTTTTTTTTTTTTTTTTTTTTTTTTTTAATTTTGAACATGTCGTCAAGGGTCGTGGCCTGTTCGCTATTCAGTGCTTAAGGAAATTAGAAATCAAGTAAATTTTTTTTTATTGAAACGTTATAAATATTTAAATACATTTCATTCTATTACACCTAGTTCACAACTATCAAGTAATATTATTTTATTAAATTCGACAGTTTTTACAGGAAATACGTATAGTATATAACTGGAAGACAGCTGACAGAAATTTACATATATTTGTCAGTCATCAAAATTTCTGGAACAAGATCATTTGGTTTTTTTCGTTTAAGTCTCCGGCATTGGTCTTCTAAATTGGCAAGTCGCCGAGCCTCCGGGTTAGTATGTTTCTCGAGCCTTTCGGCATGTGCTACAGCATAATGTTTGACAACTTCTGATACTAATGACATCTTTAGGTCACGATGTAAATCAGTGTACCTCACATACCATGGCGCGTTTACTGCGTTCTTTAAGAACTTGTTTTGAAATCGTTGTATTTTTTCGATATGAGTTTGCTTGGCACAGCCCCATAGCTGTATACCATAAGTCCACACAGGTTTAAATACTTGTTTATAAATAAAAAGTTTGTTTTGTATGGAAAGAGGAGACCTTCCTCCAGTAAGCCAGTTTATTTTTTGCATTTTGAGGTTTAATTCCACGTGTTTTATTTTAACGTGCTCTTTCCAGCATAGTTTGGCATCAAGCGTCATCCCTAAGTACTTCGCCGTATTGGAGTAAGGAATTTTCGTGCCAGAAATATACCTATACAGGATGATATTGAATTTTTTTGTTTGTAAAATCCACATGAAGTGGCTTGGCTTCACTAAGTTTTATACGCCACTTTGTAGTCCATTCGGTGATTTTGTTAACATCTTCCTGAAGTTTGCGAGAGGACTGTGTCTCATCGTCTCCAATTGCTAAAATGCACGTATCGTCAGCAAAGGTAGCTATAGTGCTAGTCTCAGAGACCGGTAGGTCAGATGTGAAAAGCACATAATGTATAGGGCCAAGGATACTGCCTTGTGGAACCCCGGCTTTAATTCGCTTTAGGCTTGAATAAGAGCATCGCACTTGATCCTGAAATATCTGTTATTTAGATACGAAGTAAATAGGTCCGAAAACTCCCTTGGAAGCAAGATTTTAATTTTATGGGGTAGTCCGTCATGCCATACTTTGTCGAAGGCCTTAGCAACATCGAGAAATATTAAAGAGCACACACACACACAAATCAAGTAAATGCAAAGAAAGAACTGTCCGCTTGCAGTTGGAATGGGCCATCCTATTTAATATCCTATTTTATATTTCAAAAATTTTAATTAAGCAGGAACTCCATCTAAATTTGTGCTCTTTTGTGGCGCGAGGTTTACAATACACGTTCTTGCCACAAAGAAACGTGTGACGAACTGCGACTACAAACTACAAAAATACTAGCTGAAAGCAAGCGAGAACTCGTTTATCGCAATGTAAGCGAGCCAAAGCGTAGTTTCTGCTTTTAACAATATTCACGAGCCATAACTCACTTGATTCATCAAGTAAGCGAGAGCTAGGCTAGGAAATTTGCAAGGCCTTTTTTTATGATGAAATACAAATCTAAAATTGTAATTAAAATGCTGTAGGAAATCTTAAGTTTACTTGCACTCCTAGAAGATGCACTGAAGGCGTGCAACTTTACCGATAACCAAAAAGGCTCGATTGAGCAGGTAAATTTTTGAAGTGAAACTTCTTTAGCGGTGGTCTGATATTTGAGCGAGAATGGAGAGTGAATTGGAAAAAATGTAACGTTTAGAGATTTCGTTACGCGAGAGAGAAAAAAAGATACATCGTAGAGAGAAGGAGAAAGAGAGCTAAATATTTTCTATACCTAAGACATAGGCTTCGTTGTAAGACAGAGTATACAGATATATAACATAGAGAGAAAGAGAAGGAGAGCTATGCATCATAATGTTACGCGACAGAGAAAAAATCAGAAAAACAGTTGCTGGTCATGTTGCAGCGCATAATATCAGTAAAACAGCGGTACCAATCAGACGACGCACATCAACAATCCCGCTTAACAACAACAAAACGATTAACGCTAAACGATCACATTTACCATTAGTTTGTGCTTGTGCGACGACCATTCACAAGTCTCAGGGAAGCACGTATTCTGAAATTGTTTACGAATATGATAAAAAACATTCGCAATCATTAGTTTACGTTGCTTTATCACGAGTCACTTGTATTGAAGGCTTGTGGATTATAACGCACAGAAATGATTTTAGATGATAGCGTAAATAGCGTCACACCAAACATGGAAATTACTGCAAGGTAGTCTCAGACATATTCATCAACAGTCACACCAGAATGTCAAACGCTGAATGGAAAAACTATTGTCATATCCGCCATCTATATATGTATATCTCACCGAACCAAAATCTTGATGACATAATATATTTCATTCACTACTGGTTTACAGCCATGCGGGTGCAAATGCACTTGGAAGAACCGAAGAAGACAAAATTCCATTGATTCTTGGGGGAGATTTCAACATAAATTTCGGATCCAATGATTCTTTGGCGTTGATTCAATTTCTTCGAGAAACATTCGGTTTGCAGATAAACAATAACCCCAAAGAATCAACAACAAAATCCGGAAGTACACTAGATGCAATTTTCACACGTTATCTAGAAAATATTGAATCACGTACATATATTTCATATTTCAGATATCACAAACCAATTATATCAGTATTACCAATTGAACCACCAACTGATGATAGCATAATGCATATATAGTTAATAAAATCGAAGTTTGGTTACACAATTTTTATACTGTTGTATTTCTTTTGAAATTATCCCTGTCTCCTTTTATTCCTCTCACGCTCTTTCTCTCTCTCTCTCTCCCTCTCTCTTATTCACACTCATTCACCCACAGAAGTTTCACTTCTACCACGTGTACGATGCTGCACATGTTTGGTTTTTTTTATTTGATTTGTGCGCCTTATTTAGTTCCTTCAGGTAAAACTATTTTAATATTACTCACTGCCTTGATGTTCTTACTGAACTCCGTGAACTAATCAAAACCTAACAAGCTGAATTGTGAAAGGATACTCTGGAAATTGGAAATGGATACTCTGCCAAGACAATAAGCTGTCTCATTTCACATTGACCTCCAGAGATCTCTAGCCAGGTTCTGCACCATCTACCTTATTCTCGGAGTTTGGCGCTGTTCAACTCCTTTTTGGAAATCTGCATGAACTAAGCGCGTGAAGAGTTGTAAAAGTAATTACGCGTATAACTAACTAGCATTTGTGTTTAATACTTTAATAGTTCCATTTAAAACTGTAACAGTTTTTACTGACGCTCGAATTAGTGAGACTATTCCATTAAATGCCAGTTCACGAACTAGAATATTCGGGACTTGTTTTGCTTCCCACTGCATGTTTGGTTTCATTAAAATGCGTGAAAATATGTAGTTCTGAGAAACAAACAAAAACAATGAGAAATAAAAAGTAAAGCTTATGAAATCTGCCACAGTAATTATTAAATCGAAATCTGTAGCTTAATGCAGAAAAAATTCAAAAACAAAAATACTGTAAATATTTATCATTTTTTCACCACGCTTTAAGGCCTTTGCTGCCGGCGTATTGTGTAATATGTATGATATGTAATAACCCTTTCTCGTATATAACTTTGCCAAAAAAATATAAGATGGTTTTGTTAATTTTTATTTATTTAATTTGGTACATGACATAAAAGCAGAACACGAAGAAATAAGAGTATAGGTATTTCACTCTTCTTTGAAAGATGCATTCGAATTTAAAAATTTAAATATACAGAATATTCTAATTTTCTAGAATTACAGCAAAACGTGAAAATCATGTGGGTACATATGAGTCCGTTATGCGTGGAAGGGTTAAAAAGTGGCAGCTGCAGGATGCCAATAATAATAATAATAATAAAAATTCAAAACATGTCAATAGCAGTAACAATAAAATCGATACGAATACTTAAACAAATACTTGTAGTATAGGTGAAATCAATTTGTTGGTGGATTTAAAATTTTATGAATTTCCGGGACTTATGAGCGTAAAGTGGAAAACTGTATATTTTCCGTATAAATCATTTCGATTTTTTATATGCCGTTTAAATCGAATTGTCCGTCAATTTCTATAGGCTTTGTTGCTGTGCAATTGCGCAGGTTGTGTTGCACTGCAAGCCTTAAACCAAACAAAGGCATTTTTAATTGAAATGTAATCACCACGTGTGCAAATATTGTTACGGGGCACACACGTTCAACAATTGCCCCTCGCCCCAACGTCATCACCCACGCGATGCTTATAGCGCCACTTTCACAAATAGTTTTTATATAAAATGTGAAGCATCAATTTTTAATTAAATTTTGCAAAAAATCTATGCCTTTTTCAATATTCGCAAGTACTTTTGATGGCAAATGTCAGCAGGGCATTTTTTGTTGGTTGCACCAAACAGGTTGCAACAGCTGTTAATGTCAATAATTACAACGACACGATGTGTGTAAATATACATATTTATCCACATATTTATTTGTGATAATAAAATTGCACATATGTAAATATGTAATTGATTTGCATGCAAAAACAAATATGGACGTGCACGCAATGCTACTAATTTAATTATTTCATGCCACATATTATGTAGGTATTACTGGAATGAGCTCATTCATGTATTGTATTTTCTTTAAATTTTGGAACAATTATGTAAATGTCCAAGCTCATCAATCTCTGGAATATTTAACGTTCGTTTACCAAAGCCCACCGAGCCCAAGGTAGCAATTCTACGCACGAGATTCAAACTGTCATTGTTGGCAATAAGTACTTGTTGAATGAAGCCTAGGCTGATTCTATTATACGAAGTCCATCAGAGTCAAACTGCCAACTGTGACGCCTATTGCAATACTTGGGGTGACTTTTCGCTAGCTTTCAAGAGTTAATTTTGTTTAGCTCTCGTGTTGTGCCCTTCCACAAGCACAATTAGAAATTCTCTGGACTGACTATACTTGTATCTATAAGCTCGTAATTTTGGTTATTTTTCCCTTAAGACAGTTTGTTTTCGCTAGAGGGCACGCATTTTTACAAGACTTAGACAAAAAGTTATAAATACAATTATATTGAAAATATTCACAATACCCACAGTTGTTTCACAATTTCCTACACGAAGTTCTATATTATGCTCCACTGGGAAAAGTATTCACATCATTCAGAATCTGATGAAACGTCATTCACGAAGAATCTAAACGGAAAACATCAAAAAGACATGCTCGCAATCAATAGAAAAATCTGTGTGTCAATTACAAGAATGTATATACTCTTTACTCAAGAATGATAGAAAGAAGATTGCGCCCATCAAGAGTGCGTGGCGTCACATTTGCCGAGTTGTGCAGTTTTGCCAACCATTTGCTCTTCACAATATATTTAATGCTTTCTTATACCCAAAATGCAAAAATTGTTAAGTTTTGTGTTTGTTTCTTTTTTTTAAGAGGGTAGTATGGTTAATTCGGTGTAAAACAAGCATATTTTTCGAAATTTTTTTTGTCGACACAGTTGATTTATTCAAAATTTTAAAATTACTTCATTATAAAGTCATATTTAAAGAATATTGTGTGAAATTTTCATTGATGTTTATGAAGAAATGAGTTGGTGGCAGCGAATCTTCGCGGACGTCTCATAAAAACGTTTTATTGCGGTGTCCCTCAGAACTCATTACTGGATCAACTAAAATCAAAAAACCAAATTGATTTCATCAGCTAATAAAGTTTCGCAGGTAACAACGTCAAATTTTTTTTTTTTTTTTTTTTTAATTTTTTAAAGCGCTTTGAAGTCAAAACACCGATTTTTCATAAAAAAACTTGAAAACTTTGTTGTTTTAAAATATGACAAAATTTAAAAAAAAAAACAAAACTCGACGTCATTACCTCGTGAATAAAGTAAAGAAACAAAAAAACCAAATTTGAAAAGAATCGGTGCAGTAGATATGAATCTGCAGTGGACACCGACCGTAAAAAAGGCAAGTGTGAGAAAAACGCGTTTAAAGATTTTCGGCAGCGTGAAATCCGGTTGGAGAGGTAGATACTTAATCCTTTGTGTCTTTGTCAATTTTACTCTAATGCACTTCAAACTTTCACACAATAATCTTAAGATGTTATAGAATAATTTAAAAAAAAAAAAAAAAACAATGAAAAAAAAAAAATACCATACTACCCCCTTAATTTAAGGCTACCGAAACTTTAAGTTAAAAAACAAACTATATTATTAAACAAAAAAAGGTTAAAAAAGGTCACTCTGAGAAGATTTTAGTGCTATTGAAAATTTTTTTACTCTAATAAAATTTGATAATTTGAAAGTGCAAATTTAATTTTTGGCTCCATTTAAGGTTATGCAAGAATATTAAATCTTCTTCTCTCAACTCTTCTTAAGATTGAAAACTTTCTTACACGTTTTAAAAAGCATTTGAATTTATTGAATGCGGAATTAAAACCATAGAGGTGTAATCGTTTCTTCCGGCCATCAATCCTTAGTGGGACATAGGGCATCAAGAGGTGTATTCACAGTAAAAATAAGCCACAATATACCAGAAAATACTAAAGAAACCATACTGACATTTTTACAAAAATAGTACTTTATCTAGGTACATAACCTCAAATATAGCAAACAAGTCGTTCCCTTAAGAAAAGAGTCTCGCTTAACAAAAAAAACTCATAAATTAAATTGTACATAAGCATAACACATTTATCTAAAAAAAAAAACGCACATTCTAAAGACAATTTGTCACGCATACAAAGTTCTTTAAGTGATTCAATAAAAATTTCGTGTTTTATTTTCTTTAAATGGGCATTTTAGTGCGATTTTATATCCAAAGCTAGGCAACTTTACAGTAGCGAGAGGGAGATTTGACAGCCGAAAGCAGAAGAACACCAACAACACCGGCAATCGCGGGCAATGCCACCAGATATTAAAAAAAAGTAAAGCTAAATAAAACTGAGTGAATTATTTAACTAGTTATTAAAAAATGTATATTTTACAAAATTATAAACATAACGTTTTAATTAGAACAGGTTAGAAAAATGTCATGAAGCAAGAACTAAAACTCCGAGACTAAATAACAAAAAATAAAAATGCTAAATCAAGTTACGAAAATGGTAATCTGGCCATACTGGAGCTAAAATCACGTAACTCGTTGTCAAATTCGCTGAGAGCAAAGTAACGGAACCACGATAGGTGCCATCTCATTATTCTCTCCATCGTGCTCTTTACTTATTTGTTTATAACATAAAAGTATAAGATCAACAAGGCTAGTTTATTACAGATGGTAGCACTAGATTAACAACAATGTTTTGTACATTACTACAAATGAATGTTGTGACGAAAGAAAGTAGAAAAGAAAAGAACAAACTACGTAGAGCATCCCAAGGACGACAGATTTACCAGGTTTAGCCATCAGCTTTGGTAAAAAACAAAATTGTAAGAGCAACTTCAGCTGCCACATTCCAATTTCTGCCGGCTCGTTTCACACGTATTCATAAACTCGCCCAATCACACGGCGACGAAGTAACATAAGTATTAGTTGTGTTGATTTTTTTTCGAATATCACCAACCCAATCTTAGTTGTTTTGTAAACATATCCTAACTGACGTCAGCTCACCAGCTGATTCTGTCAAATTCGCTCAGAGCCGGCGAACGGTCTGATATTGGCCACACCTGTAAAAATCGTTTCACCATGCAGTTGGAGTTAAAAGCATTCGACGATGTGCGACGCTTTTCACCATTTCATTTTGTGCTGGCATTCTAATCTGCACAGTGAGAGAAAAAAGCAAATCAGTTGATTTACTGATATCACCTCCGATCGCCTTGGTCATCAAATTCCGTAAAATTTTCTAATATTACAGAATAAAAAACTCGAAATACACAGGGAAAAGTCTTAAATTTTGAATTTTTTCTGCTTTTCGGTTAGAAAACACAATTTTCCCCTCCTAACTGAAATGTTTTTAGATGAGACCAGAAAAATATAATGCCAAGGTAATGATTAATGAACCCAATGTAGAATAGCTTCATTGGCTTTGAACATGGGAAAATTTACCATCGGGACTTAAAGCTCCGAAGCAAATTTGATGGTAAAAGGGGTGGTAACAAAGTTCCGGATATTGCATTAAGCATTTTAGCTATAGCGGCTGTAGTATATACATATATATATACATATAATTGGCGCATACACCCTTTTTGGGTGTTTGGCCGAGCTCCTCCTCCTATTTGTGGTTTTCGTCTTGATGCTATTCCACAAATGGAGGGGCCTACAGTTTCAAGCCGACTCCGAACGGCATATATTTTTATGAAAAGCTTTTTTCATGGCAGAAATACACTCGAAGGATTGCCATTGCCTGCCGAGGGGCGACCGCTATTAGAAAAATGTTTTTCTTAATTTTGGTGTTTCACCGAGATTCGAACCGACGTTCTCTCTGTGAATTCCGTATGGTAGTCACGCACCAACCCAATCGGCAACGGCGGCCGCCTATTAGCGGCTGTAGTAAATACATTTGCATAAAATCACTTATTATAGAATTGCTCGCAACTCCCGTGTTCATATGTTTGGTTGTAGCCATTTGAAATTTTAAATTTTCACCCTCCTTGCGCAATTAAAGTTCAACGAATTGATTCATTTCACTTTAAAAGGCTTCTACTCCTCAAACTGAGAATCATTTAAAATTTATAAATCCAACGAAATTCCAAAACATCTGACCCGTATGCAACTGTGTACTGTCAGCCGTCTGGTATGCGACGCCGAAATGCAGCCAACATCCTGTCCAATCGTAAAAATAAACGCCGCATATCCATACACATGCGGAATATTTGTGTGTTTATGTGCGATTTCACAGTTTTTGCTCACATTTGCACTTGTGCGCCTAGACGCTGAAATATAGGCTATTTTTGAACTGCCTTTCAGCGCGTTTCGGAAAACGCTATTTAGTTTTTGCTTTTTCAATTTTTGTAAATATTTGTGTGGATTTGTTTTTTTTTTGCATTTCATTGATTTAGTTGCTGCAACGGTGAAGTGCACAGCTGCTTTAGCTTCACGGTCAAACATGTGTGGCACATATGGGCTGTAACAAGGGCACGAATGTGCATGTACCTAAGTATGTATGTATGTATTGGTGTCTTTTAGCGGTAGTATTTAGTGAACGTAGCTCTGTTTACAAGCAAAGAATGCTAGAAATAGCGAAGAAAAAAGGAGTAGTGCCAGAAAAGTATTGCCATTGAGCAGACAGCCGTGATGAGGCTGCGTAATGGCAAAGGAATGTCGCGAATTGACATTAACAAGAGAAAAAAATACTTTTTCGTAAAACAAAATACATGTATTAAATTGTGTTGATTTACAGGAACTCATTCATTTCGCTTTTAAATAAAACTACTAACTGAAACAGTTCACTAAATTGTTTTCCTTGTGCTCGAATTTCAGTTTCAACAGAAAATTCTCAAATTAATTGAATGACTTCTGCTGAGGCTGGGAAAATTCTTATTGTTGTCATTTAACAAAGAGTTGTGAATCGGCGGGGAGAAGAAAGTACTCGAAAAAAGTGCATGTGGTATGCCAGTGTCGGTCGTCTCATAAGCGAGAGGCGACAATTTGTTAAGCGATTATGTTTCTTTCTATGCACTAGCATGCATGTGTGTGAGTGTGTATGTGCTCGTATGTGATTATTGAAGTACTTACTTGCAGTGTTGTTTTTGTATTTTAACTGCTGTAAATTATCCACTTCAGATGCCGATGCCACCGGTGGATGCACTGCGTATTACGCCCTCCTCCTACCCGTCCTCCTTGTTTTGTCTTCATCTGTTGCCATTGGCATTTAAATGATTGCACTTGCCACATTGATGGACGACGTTGCATGCCACATGCAATTGCACTGCTAGGAGTTGCGGGAATGCTGCTGCCGCTTCAATTTATTACGTTTGTTTGGGAGACTAAAAAATCTTCCCGAGAAAATGTCAATCATGTCAAAAATTAGTGGTGGATGTGTAGTAGTCGGGCGTTTGCGCAAGGGTTGCCACTTTGTACGTACACACATTTGTATATAGGTACAACATATAACTGTTGCATGCAACATAGCTCTGAGCCATCCTGGTTCCATTTTCTTCGCTAGGTAGAACTATTTTCAATCCTGTTTCTCTCACCTCTATATGATCAATTTCATTGTCTTGTTTAGCTCTTCGAGTAATATGTATTTGTTGTTGTTGATGATTTACGTTTGGTTGCGTTATCGAAATTGCGGGTTAATTATATAGATACGACTTCACAAGTGATTTCTACACACAATTACATATCAACGAATGAATGTTTTTATGTATGCACGTAGATTCGAGTTGAATTTATTTATTTTTCAAATAATTACTGCTCTGTCTGCCACTCTAAATTTTCCTCCATGACTTTTATTTTTGTGTCGCTGTTATTTCTACTACATTATTTGTATGTTGCAAGTTAATGACGACGACGCCGGCATTTAGTATGCCATGCATTTCCGGTAGCTGCCACACGGTTTCTGTTATTGTTTCTTGCAACATTTATGGCCTTTTCCTCTTCTTATGAAATATCACCGTGTTGCACTTGCGTGCAGCATCCAGATAGCTCCCCTTTATTGCCGTGCCGCTTGTTAGACTTGAGCGCTTGTTTACGTTAGATGCGCAGGCGTTGCTGCCACATTAAGGAACTCGCACACTTGCATACATATACAAATAAATACATATTTTCCTGGATTTTTTTTCTTTTTATTTCACTATACTTTTTGCTTTCTTATGCGTTCCTGCCAATCCATTCTGTGCTGTGCCCTACCATAAAGTCACCCGACCCAGCTTAGATTCTGGAATACGACTAAAAATCACTCGAAACACTTACGCAGCTATGTAGTTTTGTCTATGTATTAAAACAAGCCGAAGACCTTCTGCGTCCTAGACTACAGGAAAATCAGCTCTTCTGCACACTTTGCACGGTGGCAGCGGCCTGTCAATCATTAGAAATTATCCTGTGAGAAACTGTGAAAATTTAATAAATTTCTAGCAGACATTAAACATCATCAGTTGTGTGCATGTGTGTGTTATATTCATATAATTACAAGGGAATGAGCGCAGGAACTGCAACACTTAAATTAGATATAAACTAGTAGGTACTTATTTTCTAATAGTAGGTACTCGAGGTGCCACAAACCGTCTGCGCATACTCCAGCCCAGATTAGAAAATTCCCACACGCCGAAACAGGAAAAATCATAATTTGTGCAACTCGCTACAGAAGCGACACAAATAAAAATATACACAATGTAATTATTTTAATTACATTTACACATAAGCATCCCAATAAACCTTTTTGTTTGTTATCAACTTTTGATGCATTTTATAAGTAATAGTGTTCTCAAATCTGCAAGATTACCTCAACAAGCAGACTAAAGTATTCTCAATTTTAAAGGCACTTTTTTACGGGTAGATTTTCGTAGAAATTAAGCTGAGAAATTAGTAATTCTCCACTTGACCTGAAAGTGATTTCTTCAGTTGGTATCAAATGAAGTATTTTTAATTTTATTTACTATTTTGTTCAATACTGCAAATGAATTATTTACATAAAGATTTAGGTATTATATAGACTTTTTGAGATGAAGAATAGTTATCTTATACATACTATACAAAAATTAATATTTGTTTGTTATACGTATTTTGAAAGCTACCAAGCCAATCATCGGATACCAATAAAACTTCGTCAACTTATTGCTCGTAATTGCTGGAAGGATTTAGGCGTAGTAAAATTAATTTAAAATGAGGGCGCGTGGCACCTCCCATACAAACCAATTTTTTAATATTACATATTTTCGGAGCCATTAATGCCTAAATATTGAAATTTGGTACAAGTGAGCGGCATTGGTAAAGGTAAAGGCGTGGCAGTCCCCATATAAACCAATTCCTTATTGTAGTATAGTTTCGAGAACATTTATGGTAGAGTAATGGGGTTTGGCACAAATGCATACTAATATCGATGTCTTAATAATTATGAAAAGTGGACGGTATTGATAAAGAAGGCGGGGCTCCTCCCATACAAACAAATTTTTAAATATTGCATGATTTCAAACCATTCAATATCAAGGACTTGATATTGCCAGAATCGGTTATATCGAATTGGTAAAGAATGCACCACAAAAAAGTAAGTACTGAAAAAATATTGGGAAGTCGAAAAAGTCTTTTCGTATTTTGTCAATAGATGTCTTTGGAGTCATCTATCTCCAGTGCTATCAATCACATTGTGTCTTATCATATGGTGTTAGAAAGGTGACATTTAAAAAAAAAAAAAATTAAATTCGGAAAAGTTCAAAAAAAGTTACAGCTATTCAAAAATGAGTGAAAATAATGAAGAAATTCGCTATATTTTGAAATTTTTGTATAAAAAACGGAAGAATGCCACGCAAGCCACCAATGAAATTTATGAAGTTTACGGAGACGATGCTGTATTAGTTCATGTAGAACAACAATGGTTCGCTCGCTTCCATTCTGGAAATTTCGATGTGAAAGATGCACCTCGTTGAAAAAGTCGATGAAATTATGGAAAAGATTGACCAGGACCGTCACATAAGCTGCCATGACATCGCCAAGGCACTAAACATTCATCATCAAACGGTTTTGAACCATTTAAAAAAGGCTGGTTACAAAAACAAGCTCGATGTTTGGGTACCACATGAATTGTCTGTGAAAAAGTTAATGGACCGAATTAACATCTGCGATTCTTTGCTGAAACGAAATGAAATCGAACCATTTCTGAAGCGAATGGTAACAGGAGACGAAAAGTGGATCAAATACGACAATAATGTGCGAAAAAGATCATGGTGCAAGGGTGGTGAAGCTCAACAAATGGTCGCGAAGCCAGGATTGACGCCTCGAAAGGTTATGCTGTGTGTTTGGTGGGAATGGAAAGAAATCATCCACTTTGAGCTGCTCCAGCCTGCTCGAACGATTGATTCTACACTTTACTGTCAACAACTGATGAGATTGAAGCAAGCAATCGAAAACAAACGGCCTGAACTGATCAGCAGAAAGGGCGTCGTATTCCATCAGGACAACGCTAGGCCACACACATCTTCGATGGCTCGGCAAAAACTGGGAGAGCTTGGCTGTGAAGTTTTGATGCATCCACCATATAGCCCTGACCTTGCACCGTCGGGCTACCATTTGTTGCGGTCAATGCAGAACTCCCTTAATGGAGTAAAGTTGGCTTCAAGAGAAGCCTGTGAAAATTACTTGTCGCAGTTTTTCGCCGAGAAACCACAAAAGTTTTACACTGATGGAATAATGTATCTAGAAGAAAAATGAAAAAAGGTGGTCGACCGAAATAGTAGTAATAAAGTTCATTATAAATATAAAAAAATGAGTTGAAGTTTGATTAGAAATACAAAAAGACTTTTTCGACTACCCAATATAATCCAACAATATTTAGTTTCGATCTGCACACTAATACCACGGGTTTCCAAATGTCATTACATGTAACATTACGTTAGCGTAATAAGAGAAAAAGAGACATACCTATCTATCGCCGCTACCTGGAAGTACTGTGGGAGCGTATTCATTTTTAAAATAGCATTGTGTTTTCTGTTGCAAATTTTCGAGTGAAGTATATTAAAGTGAATATAAGTTTTTGTGAGTTAAATTTGTTATTATACATTTTTTGAAGTGAATTGTGTTAAAAAATATGCTTTCAAACGTTCGCCAATAAATATATGTATATACCAGGGAGCAAATAAGCGAAATCGAATATTTCAATGAAACCAGAAACGAGAATTTAGTAATGAAGCCGGACAGGCAGCGACGCGCCGAGTCATAGCTTGCATAAAATAAAATTAATTCCATTTCTGACATTTAATTGCTATGAGGTCAAAGTTAAGCGAAAAGTATGTATAATATATTTATTTTGCAGAATAACGAATTATTATTAAAGTAAATAGACAAAAATGGTACGTCTCGATCCAAAATATAAGCCTCTTTATAATTAAATGCATACAATTTTTAAATAAAAGTATTTCTTATGGAGTTCCGTTTTTATAATTTTTTTCTAAGCAAATGAAATTGAAATTAACTAAGATCTCTTAAATGTTTTATAATATATGTAGAATCTTAAAATTCAATTTTGCTATTCTACTCTGCACATTAAGGTTCTTAATATAGTAAATAATCCAGGTGGCGATCACTTTTGTCTATGTGTGTAAGCACTTCCGGCAAGTTGTTATTGATGACTCCAACATTACTCAACTTCAGCACAACATGAGGAATAAGGTTTCGTTTTCTTAAATTAATATCAAATTAGTTTGTGTGATATCAAGTGAGATGCACCTGAAACTCAACGTGAGAACCAAGAGTTTATCAAATGTTGTAGAAAAATGTTTCTTGTGTTTGCTGGGATGCGGTTTGCTTTGTATGAATGCATGTGCTTACTTTTACTTCAGAACTTGTCTATCAACTACTGCCTCAAGCCTACGAAAACTGGCCAACAAACATACATATACATATATTTCCCATGTTCATATATAGGTGTATGTGCGTATGTTTTATGGTCCCGGTGCTACTCGGCGCGACCTTGCTGCAATTAAAATTTATTTACCTTGTACCTTTCTACTTTATTATTATTAATATTTGTATTTGCTTTTACTGCGTCAAATCAAAGGAACTGTGCCGACAATTAGAACTTCTTTATCCATTTGTGTGGCGCATAGGTATGTACATATATACATATCTACACATAATAGTAAATAGTCATGTTTCGGCTAGGAAGTTAAAGCCTGCGGTGTTTTTCAAAAATATGAAAATTGCTCTAGAAAGAGCAACAATCGTCAGTTTTCTATATTCTACATACAGACATAAAAGTGTATGTGAATGTATTGTACTCTTACACAGAAAAAATGCAGGAAGTAACTGCAGGAAGAAACATACGTTCAAAGTAATAAATTTTAAATGAAGCAACTTGGCCAATATACAATGAAAAATCTTAATAGTTGAGACTACTTAAGGGAAATGAGGACTCTACTGACAAGAAATTGTACACCCCTTTTTTAGCTAATAAACTACTGAGTTTTATTATTTTTGCTCCGTTTTTTTTTGTGTGAAAAAAATAGTATTTTAATTGCTGCCGAACTTTAAACTTTGTCCCTATCATCAAATTCTGCATACCCCCGGGTTTGTGACCGCAATGCTTTCTTTGAGTCAGTTTTTTTTAACTATTTAAGATTACCAGCAGCCCATTCGTTTAAGATTTCGTTTCACTAAAGGCCAATATCTCTCTCTCTCTGGGACACAAATCTTATCTTTTGCTACATAACGGACTTTATTCTTTTTGAATACGACCAAAGTGGAATTGGCGAAATGCGGAGTAGCAAAATTGATGAAAAATTTTGTTTTTTATGTGGTGATATAAGGCGGCGATTAAGTCACTCCTTTCTGTAAACTTCGGCGGATATAGGTTCACCGTATAAAATGGGATGGCTTTAAGTCTGCAAGTACGAATATGTAGCATGCCATATTACGATCTTCTCGCCGAAGTTTTCCACTTTTATGTATTATTCCGACTCAACTACGGCACCACCTTTCTCTTTTATGTAATACTGTGAACCTGGTAATTAATATTCAGACATCCATTTTGATGTAACTTTCATCATCCATCACAATGAACTCAGCAGACCATCGAGGCAAACGGATATACAATTTTCGCAGTCTTGTTTTTCTAACTTTCATTTGTGATTTTCTATTATCTGTATTTTTTTTTTAAATTATGCCTTTTCTTCACTTTTTGCACCATCAAAGCGCTGGCTCTTGCTTTTTTTTGCCGAATCTCTCATGTATGTATATTTTGTTTTATTATACTCAGTACCTTTCTTTCAAGATTTGGATTTTTCGCGCAGTTTTTCTCCTCATTTTGGACTAGCCTTTGAGATTGCAAGCATCTTTAAAATGTATAATAATATGTTTGACACAATTTACCCTGACTTTATAACGTGCAATAAGGGTGCACAATTTTTCTACGCACTTCCAATGCGATTTGTGGCATCATGAAAACTGAAGCAATGTGAGAAAGGAAATTAGCAATGAAAAAATAATTATTCATACTTTCAAGCGAAAAAAATGCCTAACCCCGACATCCAAAAAAAATTGTCAAAATTCAATGATTTTCGAGTGACTTCAAACTTACATTTGACTAAATGGGCTTTTAATTATACAATTTAATGAACTACAAAACAGTATTCCCAGAAAATTTCTAAGTTTTGATCAAAAAGTTGGAAATTTTGATTGAATTCAATTTTTGGGACTTAATGCCAAATTTGAAATTGTAATTTGTAAAGTTTTTGTTGTAAATTTTTTTTTTATAAAAAATTAACAACAAAGAGTTTCGTTTGAAAAATATAGCAGAAATTGTAAAACGAAAAAGTGATTTCATTATGGCAGTACAAGTGTATGCTTACCTGATATTAATATCATTGAGACTCTTGCACCATTTTTGCCTTTTACTAAAAAAAAGTAGAATTTTTGATAAATCGTTGCATGTTTATTACTTGGGCCGTTTCAAATGCTCGGTCCAATTGCGGCCTTAAAAATCGGTATTCGGTCGCTCTCTAGTCATATGAAAGAAAATGCATAAGGCTTAAAAAAATTAGTTAAAACCAAAAAAAGTGGAAAATTTGGATTTGGATTTTGGATTGAAATTTGTTAAATTTTTGTGAACTTCATACAAAAAAAGAAATAGAATTATGATTTGTAAGGTTTTTATTGTACAATATTTTTTTTATAAAAAATTAACAACAAAGAATTTCGTTCGAAAAATATAGCAGAAATTGTAAAACGATAAAGCGCCTTAATTTTGTGAGCACAAGTGTATGTTATGAGCTGAATTAATGTGGCTTAAACCTGTGGCCTTTTTCTTTTTATTAATAAAAATTCGGACTTGGACCTTTTAAAATAATTGGTTCGGTTTTGTTATGCCTTCCGCTGAAATTGGAGAAGTTCAGTTCGCTTTGGTTCGGCTTTAAATGTCGGTGTTCGATCGTTTCCTGGTTAAATAAAAAAAATGCACAATAAGAAAGACATAATCACAACTCAGCGCGAATTTTGAGCCACTTTAAATTTTACACTTTATCATAAAAAATTGAATGGGCCATAAAACTACGTACTCGAAATTATTATGGAATTCTCATGTTTTAAATTTTAATGCGAATTGTTTGAATTTTTCAAAAATTTGTACAAAGTTTGAAACTTTAAGTTATAAGGTTTTTGTTATAGTATAAACTAATTTTTATAAAAAATTTAAATAAAAAATAAATAATTAGTTAAGCCTTTTTAACCCATTAATGACAAAGTATTATATATCATACGCAAAAAGAGCTTTTTTCAAAAATTCACCAAAAACCCACTATTATATAAAATCTTTTTATATTTACAAGGCGAGTGAGATAAAAGAGTAATTTGAAAAGAAAAGCTTTTTAGTTGTCATTTAAAGCTCTTTTGTTTACATTTTTTGCTCCAATTCATGTAGTGTTTTTCGGAAAAGTGAATAATGCCACGCAGGTGAGTTTTATATCTTAAAAAAACCAAGCAACAGTATTATATACATAAAAACGTGCATTAACTCAAAGTTGAAACCATGAGGCATTGAATACATATAAAATGCAGTGAAAAATTTGCCCCGAAATGTGTTTTAGCTTTCTGTAAATCATTGCGTATGTTTTATCATACGTAAACGCTACCCCGGTTTGGCTCTACGGACATTCATATATAATACCTTTTTATAGACAAGGAACAACTGAGGAGATAATTGGATGGCTCGAAGATCTGAATTAGGGCGATAATGCAGACATTATAGACGACATCAGAAATGCCAATTCGATCGATGTGACTTTATTTCCACCTGAAGAACAAGAGTTATCCGATTGCGATGATGCAGATGAGGACGATGACACTGGGCGACTTGGGCCGTGGGGTTCTAAAAAGGCCATGCGAGATAAAAATTGCCAATTCAGAAGTGGATAATGTACAGTTTTTTAATGATGTGAGCAATTCAAAAACCTCGCGGTCAGTGACTTTCACTCAAAGGAAAAAGAAAAAATCCACGATTCGTCGAAAGTGGTCCAAAATAGAACTAAAAACAAGAGAAGGCACAAACATAGTAATTCGCGTTCATACTCCGGATATTATATCAGATATTTTGAATAACGATGTAAGTCCACTACAACTTTTTAAATTATTTTTGATGACGATTTTATGAAATATATACAAGCACAGACTATAAAATACGCTGTAAACAAAGGAGATTAAGCGTTCACCCTCAGTCTTGAGGAATTGTACACATATCTAGGGAACTTGATTCTAAGTGGGTACAACAAGGTAACTATTCTCAACTATAATTTCACTTGATTACCTGATAAATTTATTAGTTGCATCTTTAGGTACCAGCTACTCGGATGTACTGCGAGACAGAAAGTGATGTGTAGAATCATTTAGTGGCAGGTTCAATGGTGCGGAATAAATTCGAAAAAAAACATCGGTACCTTCATTTCAATGATAATACACAAATTGATGTGAATAATAAAGCACTCAAAGTGCAGCCTATTCTAGATCATTTAAATACAAAATTTAAAGAGCTTGGATAACCATTTGAAACTTCATTCTCTGTAGACGGATCGATGGAGCCTTATTTGGTAAACATCCTTAAAAGCAGTTTATACGTCGCAAACCTATACGGTACGGATACGAAATTTGGTGCCTGATCACTTCAGAAGGGTACTTGTTGAACACCGGAAAAGGCGCGGTTCGATCTAATGAGCCTTTCGGTTTGTCTGTCACAAAGAATTTATGCTGTGGCATAGTTCCCGAAAACAGCACTGTATTTCTCGATAACTATTTTAATAGTTTAAGATATGATTGGCAACAAAGACGTAGACAAGACGTAAAGCAACCAGTAATCATCAAGGAGTATAATTGCGGAATGGGTGGTGTCGATCTCTTCGATCAGCAAAGGGCAGCTTACTGAACTCGGATTAGATCAAGGAAATGGTATTGGCCCATTTTCAGATTTTTTCTAAATGGAACTATTGTAAACTTGTGGATGTTATTTCGAAAAGCTTGAATTTGAATTCAAAACCTAAATATATATTCTAATTTTATTTTCATAGAAGTAGCTCTCCGAATAAGCTCATGTATGATATATCATACACTTTGCCACGCGCACATATTTTGAGATATTTTTTTGAAAAATGGAAACGAACCGTTTAACATTAACACAAATATCGCGTTGCTATTATTGTGAACACTGGTATCCACGGTGTTGTTCTTTTTCCACTCCACTCGATTAACTCTGGTGTATTATTTTCTGAATTGAGTTCAAAAAATAAAAAATTCAAACAAAAACTATGCTTCGCATAAAAGAAACAAATGATTAAGGTGAAATTTATAAACTTGTCGTCATGATAAATATTTTGTAATTTGCGTTATTTCCATGTAATTATAAAAATTATGATGCTCACTTAGGGCAACCTACAAACCCCCTGGCTCCCACACTGAACTAATTCTCACACTGCGACAAAACTAGTTCACTAAGAAAGAAAGTGGTGAAGGGCAGGGAGCGAGTGGAAGTATGCATTTACACGAATTTGTGTATATGGGTAATAGTTTTCATATTTTTAGACAGTAAACATAGTAAAAGTTAAGCATAACTATAAAAACAAAGATAACAACAAATGCGATACTTGCAACAATAAGTGGCATAAGTAAAATACATACGTACTAGTATACCTGTCTAAGAGCAGGTTGCTGCTGTCGGACGAACAAAAAAAGTGCTTGCGAGCCCAAGCTCAAGTAACCCAAGAAAATGGAGTAGGTAGCTGAGAGGAAACAAGAAAAATAAATAATAAAATGCATAATCATAGTATAATTGTTGGCAACTATTTTAATGAGTTGTGAAAATGAAATCTCTACCACCAACTTTGAAGCGAGCAACAAAGCATGAAGGTGATTGCTTGTCTGAGATGAAATTACTCAAAACTCAAGTAAGAAGCAATTTTCTTGGCGGAAGCTTAAATCGGCTACGAGTTCACGCATTCACGCAATACCAGTAGCGAAATAGGTAATGCCACTAATAATAACAACAAATGATAAACTCAAAAAGCAACAATAATTTTATAACAATAGCATTTGGTTACAGAAAAGAAAACACAATACGAATGAAAAAATGAAATAAAAATAAAAATGTTGAAGAAAAACAAAAAGTTGAGCAACACTATTACGATTTGAACGAGAGTCACAAAGCCAAGAAATCAGAAGAAAAATGGAAGGAAATACAAATTAAAAACTAAAACATAATTTCCTGTGTACGGGAGGTTCACGTGACTCGGAGGAATTGCTATAAAAATTATGATTATAAATTGTTGGCACTTTGTGGTGGTGATGTCCACAAATGTTTCCTGTACACAATGACATCTCAAATGCTTGCTTTTTAACATTTAGATTTAGGAATGTAGTAACTACTGCCAATGCTTGAAGTAACCCTTGTGAACTTGGCTGGCAAGAACAATCAACAGTTCGGGTTTCGAATGGGTGTTCCTGTGATGTTTCCGCTAGAACAATGTTATAAAGATATTTTAAAATAGGTCGCGGTATCTTGCAAATACTTCTCTTATGTATTTTATTTTTCCCGAAGTAACTTAAAACTTTGGCCTTTGGAGACAACTTCCTGTAGGACATAGCAGAATCTTGAAGCAGATCTCCCCTTCCTTCTCTGATATTCGCACCGACCTCTCCATCCGCAAACTGTGCTTTGAGGGTTGTGCTAGAGCTATCTTTCCGAGGGCTATCTTTGCCCAGGCAAGATTGGAAAGAGGGGAGAGTTGGTGCGGATATAGATGCCTCTGTATTCACTGACGGATCCAAAATGAAGTCTGGAGTGGGAGCGGGGGTCTACTCTAAATCAGCCAGCATTTCGGTCTCCTATAAACTGCCGGAGACAAGCAGCGTCTTTCAAGCAGAGGTCTTCGCGATCCTGCAGGCATGCAAAATACTTCAGGATCGCAGTTGGGAGGGAGGCATTAATATTTTTTCCGATAGCCAAGCTGCAATCAAGGCACTGTCGTCACCGTATTGCAGCTCTCTTCTCGTGAACTCCTGTAAGGAGGAACTTAAACGCCTCGAACGTGCAAGAAACATTTCCCTCATCTGGGTTCCTGGGCACAGGAATATAGAGGGAAATGAAATTGCCGATGAGCTTGCCAGGAAGAGGGCGGCAGAACCGGATCCAGCTGCTTTCTTCTCAGATATCGGTATCCCCTTGGCCGTCGTTAAAGGGAAACTACACAGCTTCTTTATAAGAAAAGCGCAAGACAGACTATGGCCCCAATACGATATAAACAGAACGATTAAGGTGATGGGAACCCCCCGCCATTCAATTTCCAAACTCATTGCGGTGATCACTGGCCACTGGGTGATTGGCACTCATGCGGAGAAGCTTGGAATTCCGTACAACCCCCGTTGCAGAAGCTGTGGGGATCCTGCAGAGAAAGAGACTGTGGAACACTTTCTCTGCAAATGACCGGCTTTGGCGGCTAGGCGCTTGAGATTCCTCAGCGACCCCTTTGGGGATGACTTGATGAAATTCTCCAGCCTAGATCCCTTTTCTCTCCTCCGCTACATCAACAACACTGGATGGCTGTAGACGGTTTTATCTCCTCCTGTAATCCTTTCACAGGTAGTGGTCCACTTTATGGTATCAAAACGGCACGTAAGTGCTACTTGTAGTGTACCTGGGGTACTCTTGCCATCTTACCTACCTACCTACCTTCTTAAAACTCCTCAAACTTCCTTTCATATTCTTATGCAAATTAAAATAAAAATTCTCTCAGCCATTAGAAAAGCCCCAAACACAAGAAAACCAACAATAGAGTAAAAAGAAGGAATCAAACATGCAATGGAGCCAAAAAAGTACTTGTATATGTGTGCCATTATGCTTCTTGCTATCATTGGAAAAAACCTATGACAAATCAATTATGAAATTAAGCATTCATAGCACCCGAAAGGCAGCAGAATAAACCAAATAATCAAGTTTTCCTTCTAACATTTTTGTTTTCATCTGGTAAATTTTTCTAAGCCTAAGTTTTATTCAGTATGAATTAGTTCCTGATTTAGGAATTCTTTTTCTAACAAAAATAATATAAATCAAATTTTAAAATTTTGTACAAAAATTAGAAAAATTCCGCAAGCTTTTCATCCTAACTTCGGAGTTTTTAATTAGAATTTCTAAACGATTTTTGCTGAGCAGTTTTATAGCTTATTGAATTTTGGTACAATAAAGTGCAAGTTTCATACTGGGAAAAAATCTCGTTAATTTTTCATATATTTTTGCCTAGTGGTGATGCGCATTATGGCATATGGCAGCTGACGTCCAGATCACACTTAAGTTCTATAGGAATTACTTCTCGAAATTGCTGAATAGTAAGAATGCTAATCGTCACAGATAATGTGAAGATACCGATTCCCCTATCGTGGACGACCAGACTGTCATTCCGCTACCCGACCATGAATAGCGATAACGTGGCTAAAGAAAAACTAACCAGCGGGAGCGGACTGCCAGCTGATTTATTCAAACATGGCAGCTAGAAGCTGGTAAAGTGCATGTATTAGCTTCTATTCAAAATATGATCGGAAGAATGCATGCATGTCGATCGGAGTTTAAGTGAGCTTTGCGATCTGTGCCAACAGCCACGAAATAAGTCTGCTAAGTCGCAAACAAGGCTCAGCGAAGAACGAAAACCCACCATCAACCAACTGACTAGACCTTTTCAGAGTGGCTTTAGATCTGAAAAATTCATAATTAACCAAGCCTTGGAAAATACTAATAAAAGGATAATCGACACACACCAACTTTTCGTCGAATGCGGCCATTTCGGCAATGTAAAATGACGTTGAGCAATAGCAGCAGCTCCATCAGAATTGGGAAATACCTCTCCGAGCCATTTGATACCAAACTATGACTCTATGTCACTGTTAACCTGAAGCTGGAAAAGATTGCGCAAGTTGCAGAGCTTAATGGCTCATTCCCCATTTATTATAAGAACGCATAATTGCTGCCGTATGCCGACGATATTGACATCATCGACCTTAAGAACGGCACTGTTAGTTCTGGCTTTTCTTAGCTAGATAAAAAAACAAAGCGAATGGGTCTGGTAGTGAATGAGGACCAAGCGAAGTACCTCCTGTCAACAAATACACGCACTCGCGTATTGCATCAATACCCAAAATAATGTGAGCCTTAAAATTCAACGGAGAATCTCTCTTGCCAATAAGTGCTTATTTGGACTAAGTAGGGAATTAAATAGCAAGGGAGAACCTCGACGAACAAACACTTTATGAGTCTCTCATTATACCTGTCCTATTGTATGGAACAGTAGCTTGGACGATGACAACATCTTATGAGGCATTCCTTGCAGTATTTGCGGAGAAATATTCTGCGGAAGATCTTTTGCACCTTTACTTGCTCGCGACAAGGAGCATCTCAGGCGATGGAGTAATGAGCTATATGCAGCTATATGCATAGTGCAGTGAATCAAGATTGCGCGGCAGCTCTGGCTTGGTCATGTCGTCCGAATAGATAAAAACGCTCCAGTTCCGAAAGTATTCGATGCGTTGTTTGTTTTTGGTAGCAGAGGAAGAGGAAGGCCTCGTTCGCATTGGATATATCAGGTGGAGAATCGGCTTCAAATAGTGTGTCCAACTGGCGTCGGTTAGGATGAGAAAGAAAGGGCTGGCGCGCTTTGCTAAACTTGGCTAAAACCCGTTAAGCGGTTATCGATCGCACCAATCAAGTAGAAGAAGATGCGTATTATCTCCATATAAAAAACAATGTCGCGACGCAGTCAGTCAGTTCGAACCAATCGAAATTTAATGAAATTTTCAACCGAAAATTAAATTATATGCCATCACGAAGAATCTAAAAGTAAAAGATCAACAAATCATCATCAAACAAAAGACCTGTTTGTGTCGAACACCGCAAAATGCTAATGAAATACAATAATTGCTTGAAATTTTAACAAAAGACAGCAAATAGCTAAAGCATTTTATCCGAAAAAATCGTATAGTGTTAAAAAGACCTGAAGATATTTCACTTTAAAAAACTGTGCACCAAAATATAAAACAAATTTATATAATTTTTGTTAAATGTTTCTTACTATATACTCAAGAGTACAATGAACCAATTTTCAAAAAAATTTACGATAATGTCCAATTATTTGACAGGAGTGGTAGAGCCTTTCATAAGTGATCACCCAAAGCATCGTCGGCTTACTTTTCAAATATACTAAAAATCAGAACTCGTGTTGGTACAATTACTAAAGTTGTGAAACAGTAAAATAATAACAAAATAAAAATACGATTTTTGAAATATATGAACTAAAGTTTAATGGCCACATATATTAATTTTTTTATTACTCAGCTAAAGTGAATGTATAGAAATTTAAGATATGGATTTTTCCAATTTATATTTCGCAAAAGACCTCACCTTTTCAAACATGTTAATTATGATTTATGCTAAAAAAAGAGTGAATATTAAAAATTTGTTTGTTTTCATTTCGTTCACTGCTTTCATTTACTCTGTCAGGCATAGTTGAGTAAGTCTCTCATGGGAAAAGTTTGTGAAAACAACAAGACTATAAAGATAAAGATAAAGAAACCATAAAGGCAGCGTCAGCGTTTATCTTACGACAAAACCACAAGGCGAATATAAATAAAAAAGTGCGCATGAACTAAGAAATAGAATAAAATAATAAACAAAATAAAGTATTAGACAACAAGACAGGACCTAATAAAAAATTATGTTATCTTAGCCACCGTCAAAATGCTTCAAATAAATTTCATAACATGCCCAAGAGTAGTGAGAAAAGTACAATAAAAATAAATAAATACACACCCTAACTGATAAGCAGTAAGAGGACAAGTAAAAAGCACGGAAGAGAGCGAGTGAAAGAAGGCAAAACACAAAGACGAAAAGTATGTGCGGCTTCCGAAAAAACCGGCTAACAACCACTATCTCAAAGGGAAATTACCAGTTAGCGAACATCAACAAGATAGTCAACAAAAAGGCCATCACTCGCCGAGGAGTCGGAAGATGAATTACCAAATGACCCACAGGCAGCCACACCACACATCATTAGCCACACTCGCACATTATTTAAGTCGTAAAAAAGGCGTACTTTAGAATTTGGCCAAGAGGAAACAGACAAACGAGATGCCCATAGTCTTGCCTTTAGCGTGTGTGAAGGATGTCATAAAAGTGGCAACGTACGTAGGTGAATTTATACTTGCATATGTGTTGGATAAGTGTTTATATGGAGATGTCTTGATAGCTGATAGTTCAACCGCAATTCACGCTCCAATTTCTCTAATAATACTCATTAGTGCCTTCATTAGGGTTCGAAAATCTTCGGTAGGCCTCTTGCCCTTGCTGTATTTTCGATATCAGACGATTTTTGTATCGCTTTCGTCATGTCCACGTCAATGCAACTGTATGCGTAAGCTCTTGAAGATTAAGTCATGTCATGTCATTAGTCAATTTTTGGAAAAAATCAACAACTCATTGAGGTCAATTTGTATAAAATGGGAGTTTGTACTTTTTTTTTGTAAGCAGACAGTAAACTTTGTTGCAGTGATTGATAGGTTAATATTTCATTAAAAACAGCTTTGTTTATTTGTTCAAATCGTTTTGACTTGACATTCGAACTATTGCAGCCATGTCCGTGTGACACAGTTGTACAGGGTGGCAAAAATTGATTTACCCTATCGGAATATTTATTATTTTTGCAGATGACAAAGATTTCTATCCCTCAAAGTAATTATTTTTTCCTTTTTTTTGATTTGCTAAAACAGGATATTCAAAAGCAAAATTGGATGACTAATTTGGCGCCACCTTGTAATAAGTTACCGGCAGTTTTGTTTTTAAAAAAATCTTATAGTTATTTGAACATCGGAAAAATTATTTCAAATCTTTCATATTGGTGTCAAATGAAAGGAAATAATGTTTTTTTTCACTTACATACATGTCGATAATGCCCTTTAAAATTTCCGACATCTTGGAAGGTTTTTTTTTTATTCCACACAAAAAAATTATGATAAGGACCATTGTGCGCTCCTGCTGTATTAGTTATCGGTTAAAAGGACCCTGTGTTATGAGGAGTACACGTTGTGTCGGGTGTTTTTTTAGCTACATGAGAAATCGGTACCATTGGTTGGACAGCTGAGAATGGCAAACTGTGTTGACATTTCTATTCAGAAAAATCTGACAAGTCATAATGAATCATTTAACGCCATTTAATGCTTCCGAATTGTGGAAAGTTACTTTGAAAAATCGCATAGAGCAAAATGATTCGTCGTACTTGTTGACCTTTGTCCTTCTACTGGACACCAAGCCCCAAGGACTTGGCCGACGGGTCTATAAAGTACAGCCCGTGGAAGAATTGAAGCCAAATTATCATCGTTTGCATCCCATTTTCGCTGGTTGGGCTCACTTAGAATTATTTTTCAGATTTATTGGAAAAAGGATTAAAAAATTGTACTCATCGAATGAAACATGCAACTCGTAGCCGCGGCGGGCATATGCCGGATATCAATTCGAAAAATAAATGCCGTGAAATTATCTACCAGACCAATTGCAAACATCGCCAGGATCATGTGTTGACACGAATATTATGATAAGTATACTAAATCGGTTGTATCTTTCGATAGAGGCAATTGTAGAGTTGCAGCACACGCTTACAAGCTAAATTCAACCCTTAACGACGCTTGCAGTAAATGTAATGAGCCGGGTACAAGAGAAACCTTGGAGCATCTTCTATGATACTGTCCGGCTCTCTCGAAAACTAGACTATCTATGCTACCTGGGCTTTAAGAGGCTATACAGCCTTTCACTGAACTGGAGCTCGAGCGACGCCTAAAATTCGCGAACAGTACGCGCATATTGAGTGATGCATATTTTCGCTGAATACTACTCTGATCTGGTATTGTCGTGGACCAAAATGGTCTCTGCGTGGCTTCGACCAGCCAGTATTATGTAACCTAACCTATCTACCAGACTATAATAAAAAAAAGAATCATTCGAATAATATTTATGCTTTGTACTCGTATTATCATTTTAAGTTCGCAAGCTCTTAAAAAACACCATTTTTAACACCTGCATTTAAAATAATAACAGCACAACAATTTGCAATGTTTTGACTATTTATTTTTATTTTATTTTTTATACATAAAAAGTTAGTACTACACCAAAAACCATCTAACATAAAATTCAAACACAAAATTAAAAAAAAAAAAACAAATTTTCATCCAAACTTCAGAACCTTTAACCCTTAAATGCATGACATCTCCGATTTGAATTTTTTTTTTTAAACGAGAGATAACTGCTTATAAAGTCATGAAAAAAATAATAAAAAAAAATTTAGTGCTCAAAATTGTCCTTTTTTTTAAGGATAAGGGTTTGTTGCCAAATGGCTGCATCATGTGTTATTAGAGCGATATAGTGAAAATTGTCAGGACTGAAACAAATCGAAAATGAAAGGAGAAAAAATTATTTTATTCAATTTAAATTGTTCAAAAAACATGTAAATGATATATTAATTTATATGAAAAAGTTTAAAACAATTATTTTTGTTCTTAAAACACAATCAACTGAAGTTATTTCGACTCCATCTATAGTCGTCATATATTCATGGCTTTTTCCGCGTTCTTCTTTTTTCATTGCGGCTTCTGTTGGTAATTTACAATTTGGAGTTCTGTTTCTACGAACAGTTCCAAGCGAGAAAATACCTTTTTTGTCTAAATACACCATCAGTGGAATATGCGATAATTTTGTTGTCTTGGAATAATACGAGACAAACGCAAAACAATGTTTGATGTTGCCCCAAGATCTGGTTCGTCATGCGGTCTGGGCATATTGTTTTCAGCACCAGTGTATATTTCAAAATTGTAGGCAAATCCAGAAATTCCTGCCAAAACAAACCATTTATGGGGTTTCATTGGCATATATTGCTTCATGAAGTGTTTCACTTTTGTTGAGCACATTTGTTCGTCGATGGCCAGTTGCTTTTCCAATGGTATGCTTCTAAATTTGGAAAGAAGATGATTGATTAGGGGCCTTATTTTGTATAACCGATCATGCCCTTCTTGACCACGTGGTATAAAAGAAGAATTATCATTGAAGTGTATATTTTGCTGCAATTTTTCAAAGGCGTTGACTGGCATTATCTCTTTTACAAAAGAAATGCCCAGTTTATCACTCCAATATGATCTAATTCTCGGCGCATGCACAATAGACATGTACACTACAATAGCAATGTACTTTTTTATATCGGACAAACAAATATGCTCCTGTTATGTTTCTCTGGATTCTTTTGTACACTGTGCAAATTTGTCTGCTCCACAATGTTCATAATAAGTTCATCGGTAAAATAAGTTCATCGGCAAAAAAACGGGTATGGAGTCTCTAAACTTAATAATTCACCGTCTATTTCATCGTTGCCATGAAATTGGAGTTGATCTTCATTTAATTGTAGATTTTTTTTCTCAAATGATGTTTTTTTTGGTGCGTTGTCCAAAATCTTCGGTTGAAGGGGCTGCACAATTACATTCCAATGACGGACTCGGAGCTAAAGGAGGCTGCGTGATTGCATCTATTTCTGTATCATCATCAGAATGTGCCAGATCAGTCGGAGCAAAGTCTGGGTCCTCTATATCGTCGTCAAAGCCATTCTCATCTTCACTTTCGTCGCTATTATATTCCAGCAAATATTTCGTAAGCTCCTCCACTGATTTGAATGGTTTATTCATTTTGGAAACTGAACAAGAGAATTAATAGTGGTCACACAAGTTGAACAAACTATGATTATATGCACAATGTAGCCATATGGCAACATGTAGCCGAATGGTAATTTGATAACAATCAAAACTATTTTTATATATAAAGGGTCCGCCATATAACTTTACGGTATTAAAAATGCTATACAAAAGAAACTGCTCAATATTTTTCCAAACTGTTTTTTTTTATTTTGAAGTTCAATCTTTCCGGTTAATGATGGAATACAACTTCATTCATATGGCTGTCTCGGCTAGCCATGCACCATCCCATACGATCGGTCCAATTTTTCAACATATTTTCGACTGTATGCGGCTGTATTTCAGCTATGACATCGCGTATGTTGGTCTTCAGTGCATCAATTGTTGCTGGTTTGTTGGCATAACACTGGTCTTTGACGGCACCCCAAAGATAATAATCCAACGGCGTCAAATAGCAGCTCCGAGGCGCCCAAACGATATCACAATTTCGGCTGATAATGCGATCTTCGAAGACAGTGCGCAAACGATTGATCGTAGAATTCGCTGTGTGGCAAGTAGCGCCATCTTGTTGTAACCAAATGCCACCAATATCCTTCTCTTCAATTTCTCGGAACAAAAATTCGTTCAAAATGGCCCGGTAACGCTCTCCATTGACGGTTACGGCCACTCCTCGCTCATTTTCGAAGAAAAATGGACGAATGATGCCTCTCGACCAAAATCCGCAGCAAACAGTGACTCGTTGTGAATGCATCAGCTTTTCTTCGAGTGCGTGGGGGTTTTCTGAGCCCCAAATGCGGCAGTTTTGCTTGTTAACATACCCGCCGAGATGGAAATGAGCTGCATCCGAAAATATGATTTTTCAGTAAAAGTCTTCATCTTCTTCAAGTCGATCCCAAGCCCATGAAGCGAAGCGAAAACGCATTAGATGGTCTGTCCTTTGAGCGTATACACAACCATTTTCGTTCAGCGGAAGAATAAAACTAATTTTCTGTCAAATCAGATGACAGCTAAGTGTTACCATTCTTCAAATAATACCTAGTTCAAATCCGTAACGATAGATGGTGGGCCCTGTACAACTGCTGCAAATGCAAATACATACCTTTTTATGTATAAACAATAATTTTAAATAACAATTGATGCTTTATTTATTATTTTACAACGCTTTTCAAAGTTCACACTTACTACTGGACAATATGTATACTCATGTCAAAAAATTGCGCCAAAAAAGCACGATCAATGAAAACACACGAGTCAACTTACGATTTCCTTGGAACAGTATGTAGCCAAAAGTCTATATCACGAATTAAACCGTTATCTGTAGTATATGCGAAATTATAGAACTTTTAATGCTATGTTGTCAAACAGCAACGCAATGCATTTAAGGGTTAAAACGATTCTGGGTATGCTGTGGGTATAGCATATTACATTTTGGCGTAATATTGTGCCAGTTTAAAGTGACTAAAAATTCCCGTTGATAATTTGATTTTTTTTGTTGTTGACGGTGTTGAGCATTTTATATTACAATATATAATATTATGTATAATGAAATCTCAACATTTGTTTTTTCCTGGCCAAAATGCACAAGACTGTCAGCAAAAAAACAAAAAAAAATGAAAAATTGAAAACCTATGCAATTTTTCAGGTCTTTCAAACTTGCGCTTTATTATGCCAGAAATTAGTGGGCTATAAAACTGCATAATCGAAATTTTTCTGCTTAAAAAGTTTCAAATTTTAATGATTACTTTTAAATGTTTCGGAATTTTATGTTATATTGGTTTCTGTTGTAGAATAAAATATAATTTTATTTAAAAAAACATTAAATAAATAAGCGAAACTTTTCAATATGTCGCGTTGCTGTTATTCTGAACCCAGATATACATAGGTATAGTCTATGTGTATGAGGTTAAAATTCACTTTTCTTGAACACGCCTGTTTAGATTTATCTGCTCAAGAAAGAAGATGCATTTTCATCCTTATGCTTTTATAAAAATCTCAAAGCAAAAATACTTTAAAAGACATTTAAGAATGGATAATTGTAAAGAATCTTTACAATGCTTAATACTTTTGTCTCATTAAATAAACTTTTATGGATCTGTAATAATTTTTCGGATCCTAAGTCGTGATTGCATTTTGAATTTCTTCAAAAATAAAAAGTTGAATTTCGTTCCACTGCGTAATCCAAGAAAATATAGTAGGCAAATTTATTTGGTGGACTGAGCGATATTATCTAGTCCTGAAACCTCACAAGATGCCTTCGATATCAGCAATCTAATTCACAGAGGCTCATTAAAAATAAATTTATGCAATGTGTACCGCACTCCTGTAACAGCTACGTACTTAAGTATGCATGCAGTACAGAATCACAATTATTTACATACCTATTAAAATAAAGCGACAGGCAAGTTAAAGATCCAAAAGTAAAGGTCTAATCGATAGTTCAAGCAAGCCATATCGAGTTGACATAAGTACATTTTTGATGGGTGTTTTATTTTCTTAATAATTTTTCTTCTAAATATGTATTTGTATGGTCAATATTTTATTTATTCAGTTCTTTATTTCGAATGCCTCTGCCGTATATTTCTCTATCTTCTTCACCTCGGTAAAAATTATTTCTGTGAATTGCGCTACGAAGGCTTCAGCCTGTTCAATGACTTTCTTAAATTTTTCTAATTTCGGTAGAAGACCCTCAATATGGCCCTTAATTCGGTTCTTTTCAACTTCTTTCGCCCAACCGCGCAGTCCGAGCATATTTACTTGTGTTTCCAGAAATTTGCCAACTACCTCTTTTGGAAATTCACCTTTGAGGTCGAAATCGAGCGAAAATAATTGCTCGGTGGACATAACTGTAATTTGGATTGTTATTTGCCGAATGATTATTAAATGGAATAAAAATTTGTTTAATGCTTGAATTGAAGTTACACATTTTCAAAAAGTGACAGTAGGCAGTAGTCATGGTGGAATTTTAATTCAATAATGGTATGGAAACAGGGCGCTTCCTGTGTATACAAAATACTTACAATATTTCTAGAAATTTAGCACAAGACGCACAAGAAAATGTTAATTATTGTTAAATAACTAATTGGCAAAGAAAATTGGGAAACATCTATAGTCCATGAAAAGCAAATGTGGCTAAAATATGAAATTGGATACCACAGAAAAGAGACGCACATACAAAGTTAAGGATGAGTTGAAAGCAGCAGTCATATCACAGCTGTACTTTTCTTAAGAAATATTCATCTGGATTCAAGATCAGACATCCCAATAACATAGATGCCTGAGCCCTCTACAAACACAGTTGGCATTCTGACTCAGTAGAAAGTTCATAGGTATATATATGGTCAAAAGTCGGGTATCCATTTCTCCAAGATCCGTAGTTTGGCATATTTCTTCGCAAAAACTCTGCCCAAATATCTCTTATGCAGTGTCAGCTCCTTTCGGAGGCTTGCCTTTCAGTACAGTTAGGCAAGTTCTTATTTATTCCGAAACTGAACTAAATTTTTGTTGTTGGTAATACGCAGAGGATATGCGCCAAGGCATGGAAATTATAAAAACCCAAACCGAAGGGGAGAAAGTTATGCCAAAAAAGTTCCTTCATTGGCACCCTTACTTTTTTTTTTTGTTTCTAAATAAATTTTACATGTGAGTCCACAACCCGAAAAGTATTGGTCTTTCAAAGGACGCGTCTAGATATTGCTTTAAAATAAAACAAGTAAACATTTAGATTCTTCCAGGTTTCACTGAGGTTTGCACTTCGACTTCATGATCTTTTGTGCCCTCTACTCCTCACTGTAACTTATCCAAACCCAGTTCCCATAAAAAACCTAACATGGAGCTGAGTTGGGCTGAGCGTATGTGCCCTTCTTCCGGCTCCATCAGGCTGAGAGGTCTCATCCTTCTTCGCGCTACAGCGACACATTCGGGAAAAGATATGCTGGAGTTTCCAGAAACTGATCGCAGAAACAACAGACGGCAGTGCGCCATTTTTACAAAACGATTTGATTATGTGCACAGCATAAACGTACAAAACGGCCACGTGCATTTGAAGTAAAATATTAGAAGAAGTCGAAGACATTCATAAATAAAGGTGCAAGGTTATACCGAAGTTAAAAACGTCGACGGCTTCCCCGGACTAGACCCAAGCAAAATGCTTCTCCAAAGCAAGATCAGAATATCATTGATTTAAAGTAACGTGAAGCTAAAGCGGTTTTAAGGAAATGGGGTGTTAATGTGTCCAAAGATACGGTTCGAGGACATCTATGTGCAGAAGACCTAAAGAATGTGGTCCCGCATTAAAAAAAAAAACGCGAATCTCTTTATTCCACATTAAAAAAAGGCTTGCATGGTCTAAGTGAACTTCAGAATGGAATTGGGCAAACGTAATACTCACGGGTAAACCTTCTTTTTGGGCGAATAGTTCTATACGTCGATCCTGGTGTTCTGCTGATAATCGACAACTTCAACGAACTGTCGAGTTTGAAGAAAAAAATTTACTAAATTATTTATTTATTACCGTTAGCTGCGAGGGTGTTTGAAAAAACAAGCCAATCTTCGGTTTTATAAGAAGACAACGATTCCAACCATTGAAGTCGAAGGAGTGCAGAGCGGAAACTAGAATTGAAATGTTGGATTGGCCTTCGCAGTCGGCTGATGCCTACCCTAGTGAAAATGTTTGGGTAATAGTTAAGCAAAAACTCAAGGGACAAGAAATATGAATGGTGAAACAGCCATCAAGGCGAATTCGACTGATTTGGAGTCGATTACCTCCACAACTTGCGCAGAAATTAGCACAAAGTATGACTAAACGATGGGAAGCCGTTATAGCTAATGGTGGTGACTACTAATAACTATTATACGCCCATATAATGCGGTTTGTTAGAATCAAATTGGTCAAGTAGTTTCCATGTTATGGCGGTCACTCTTCTATTAGACAGACTGTAAATAACCAAATTTACTATTTTGTTTGAAATGAAATGACTCACTATTAATTAACATATAAAGAGTTTTAATACGAGGGGTGCCTTTTATATTTCGGGATTTGGCAACCCTGGTGTTGCAATCTGGCAACTGACAGCTGCATCGCAAAGTTTGACATTTTTTGGCTTTTACGTACTCAGAACGTTTTCAAATACCAGCGTTATTTGTGTTGTTTACAGTAACTTAAAAGATTCATCTCGGTCCAAAAATGGAATTAAATCGTGAACATTTTCGTGCGATTATTTTTTACCACTTTTGACGTGGATTAACTCAGCAACATTGCATGGATGAACTTAATTCATTTTTTGACGATCATCAAGGACCAGTGTTTATCGATGGTATGGTGAATTCAATCGTGGTCGTAGCTTACTCCAAGACGAATTTCGTGAAGGTCGTCCAAAATCAGTTGTTGTTCCGAAAACCATTGATGCTGTGCGCAAACTGATATTGCAAGATCGTCATGTGACCTATCGTGAGATTGAGACAATCTTAGGCATTAGTGGGACCTGCATACATTCAATATTGCATAGACATTTGACTGTCAAAAAAATTTGTTCGCGTTGGACCCCACACAATTTGTCAATCGCTCAAAAACAGGCTGGTGTCGATTGGTCGAAAGAAATGCTCAAAAAATACGATCGCGGGGCTTCGAAACACGTCTATGACATCATGACAGGTGATGAATCATGGATTTACGCGTTTGAGCCCGAAAGTAAACAGCAGTCAACTGTATGGGTGTTTCAGGATGAGCCAAATCCAACAAAAGTTGTTCACGCACGAAGCACTTCCAAGCAAATGTCGCCTGTTTTTTCGGAAAAACTGGACATGTCGCAACTGTACCACTAGATCAACGCAGAACAGTAAATTCTGAGTGGTACACAACCATTTGTTTGCCAATTGTCTTCCAAGAAATTAGGAAAACCAATCGCCAAAGACGAATCCCTCTTCACCAGGACAATGCGAGCTCTCACACATCGGCTCAAACAACTGCATTTTTGAGCACCCAAAACATCGAATTAATGGGTCATCCGCCGTATAGTCCTGACTTGGCACCGAATGACTTCTTTTTATTCCCGTACGTAAAAACCAAACTGAGAGGTCAACGTTTTTCGACACCTGAAGAAGCGGTTGCGGCATTCAGAATGCATGTTTTGGAGGTACCTCATTCAGAGTGGCAAAAGTGCTTCGTTAATTGGTTCAAACGCATGCAAAAGTGTATAGATCTTCATGGGGAATATTTTTGTTCTCTAATCCCGAAATATAAAAGGCATCCCTCGTAATCAAAGGCGCAAAATCTGGATTTTATTTTATTTTGTCTTCTCTGCATATCGATATTTTTCAAAGGATTTTCCAAGTGCTTGAGAGAAGATTTCATATTTTATATTATTTATTGATCACACTAACTTGCCATTTTTGGTATGGAAATTTTATTTTGGTATTAAATTGCAAATATTTCATAATAAATAAAAATCTCCTTTCACGAAAATTTTTAACCTGGCAATGCTATATTTATTGATTGCATCTCCGGAAGTCAGAAATTTTCTTTATAGTCTAAAAATAGTTGTAATGATTTTCCAACTTCAACTGCGTATTAAAAAAGAATTCTTCGCATTGCGAACTACAGAAAATGTCGTAGTTTCAAGTTCGATTTTCGTTTTGGAAATTATTTTTATATTGTACTTTACATTTTTACGCTTGCACTAAGGTCCTTGTGATAATTTTTGGTTACCGAATTAAACGTTTTTTTGGACTTAGGGTTAATGATCTTAATCGGGCCGACCGTTGAAGTCCGAAACCTATTTTCGTACAATTTGGTGACCATCCATTTTTACCTAAACGGATTGAATACTTTCGAGTTGTCTGGAATACTTAAAGAAATAATTAGCACCAAACTAAGCGCATCCTTTACGTGGTCCACGCTGCATAGTTTTCATGGCATAATTTGAAAAATATTTGCCTCTGCTGCTTTTACTGCAAAGATTCGGTCGATTTTGCGGATGAGGAATTTCATCCCAGAACTCGCAGAGGCCTAGTTGCCTTGAATTGACTTCTTTAGACTGTATAGTAGTCGTATTAGCTCGTATTGTAAAAGTATATATTTGGGAGGAAATGTTAACGAAAATGAATTCATCGAAGGAGTTGTACGTATGTAAATATTGCTAACTTAAACACATACAAAGATTTCGGTTTGCTTGATTTTTTATTGTTACAAACATTTATATGTATATACCTATAGTAAGTCCTTTTTTATTGATAGCCACTCTCCGCTTGCTCTCCCTTTTTCTCTTCATTAAAACACCACACCTCACTATTTGATTCCAGTCCTCGGCCTTGCTCCAAGTTTTAGGCATGGAAATGTTTTTTGGACCACAACAAAGAGCAAAGTGTGGCGCATTTAGTGAGGAAACAATTACGCCCATACATGCACACATACAAACATACGTCTATTATTCGGTGCATTTCGCTATTTTGCTCTTTTTTCTCACTATTTCTTATCATTTTCCTTCAGCAACTATGGAAATTTAACATATAATCTCAAATTTCATGCCATTATATTTATTAATTTGTTTCAATTCGCCAAAAACGATGCTGTTTATTTTTGAACCGAACTGCGGCGAGTTTATAAGTATTGTTTTGAGCTTCTCCATTTTGGGTATTTCCCCTTCAAGGCGACCCTTGATACATCCATGTGCGACCTCTTGAGCCCAGCCTCGGATGCCGAGATAGTTGATCTCGTTCTCGAGAAATAGGCTGAAGAGCTCATGGGGTGCCCTAGCGCTGATCTCGAATTCACAAGCATAGAGGACGACTTTTTTAACACGTGGCTTGGGTACTTCACTGGACATGACTGTAAATTTCGAATATCAATGCCAACCGAATTGAAAGTGTTACATTTAATTTGAATATTTAAATTCATTATTTTATGATTTTTATTTCGTTTTTTTTTTTTTTGACAAATTTCTAAACCAAATATTGACGCTCATGTTTTTTGTGCTGTGCTGTAACAGAGTGCCTCATTCTGAGACATGGAAATATTTTTTCAATAGATCGACAGAGCTTTCTCTTTGCCGTCGGTCAGGTTCGGGCACTAAAGTTCGATTCGGTCTAAATCATAAATGACCAAACCTTGGTCGACCTTTTCTGTTCAAAATTTTGTGGCTATTTGATCTTTCACTTGTCAGTGCTACAAGTGAGCTGTATGAGATTTTTTTTTAATGTGGGCATAATTTATTGAAAAACTTACAAGTATAACTAAATTCGAGCCTAAGAGAGAGTTTTTGAATTTTAATCTAGTTTCTTTGCTTGCTGGAAGATTTGACAACGACAAGTTTTAGCTATCCCTTAAAGCTAAGTTCAACTAACTGAATGACTTCCAAATACATCTACTGAACTTAGTTACTCCGAATTACTACTTTTAACTAATTTTTATCATGGTAGATTAGTGCAATGGGTTTACATTTCGCTTATAAATTAATTCACTTTTATTAGAATAATTGACTTATAATAAATCCCAACGCGTATACATCTCCAACTAACGGCTCTCGTTGTAAACGTGGCATGCCGATTGTGTGTGCGGGAGCACTAGCGAGAGTGTTCGGGCGATTCAGCGATTTTTTGAGATATTTTTCACTGCTATTTTCAATTTCTGCACCAACCATCGGTATTTGAAGATTTGTATCAATGTTCGCGTTTTTGACATACCATGGCACTGCTGGTATTGGTCTCAGTACTTGTGTATGTCAATATAGCATACAGTTGTGAGCTGAGATGCATTGCAATCGAACGAAATGGGCATGGTGAGAAAAACCTCGAATATTGCTTTGCTTTGTTTGTTGTTATATTTTTTCACACAGATGGCTCGCTGTACGTTTCTTAATACGGGTATAACTTGAAAAGTTATGGGACCCTAATATGAAGTTTCCATGTATTACTGGCCATAGTTTCAGTTATTATTAAAAAAAGTAACACAAAAATTTGAGAGAGCGAAAGTTACAACAAAAAAATTGCTAAAAGTTTTCAACAATATATTTCCATTATATATATAAAAAAAGTATTTAAATTATATATAAAAAATAATTTTTAAAAATTTCCAAGCAATTGGAAAAAATTGGAATAAAATTGGAAATTTTTTTAAAGTATATTTTGTCTTAAAAATTAAAGAAAAATACCAAAAATATTTAGAAGAACCTAAGATATTTCACGTTATAAAAATCTAAACAAAAGTTTTCTACATTGTATAAATCTCAAAATTATTAGTTTTATTCTTCAATATTTTCAGTTTACTTCTTATTACAATCATTTGGCTGGCGAAAATCCTCCACTGAACCCTCCCCGAGGGTGCCAGCTGGTAATAAGTACCACAGCTTTCCTATTTATAGGAGGTACTTAGCTAAGTTAAGGGTACTATGGGTTGGGTTCGATACTCCTCAATAGTACAGCTCTACCCAAAGTACTCTCAACGTGGTCGGGGGTGAAGGGCTGGATTAAGGTGTGATGCGACCCGTGCCGAGAATCTGTCAGGCTTGGGGCCCTTCTAACAAATAACCAAGTCTCGAACGGAGCTTACGGATACCTGGCGTCCTCCGTAATAACTAGCCTTACCCGTGTAGTTCGGAGCTATGCACGGGCGGACATCCTTTCTCCGACACTCGTGGGTCCAAACATGCAAGACTTTTCAAAAACAAGTAAAAAAAAGGAGATCGGTCCTCCTTCGAAAAGACCGACAGGAACAAACAGTTCCACAATAAGAGCAACGGTAGCACCGAGCTCACATAGAACTCCATCCATCGGCCAAATAAGTCGATCAAAGCACACAGCGACAACTTCAGCGAAAGCGAGGCCAGCTGCCACACAACCAGAGCTGGACACAGGTCCAAGCACAAGTAGGGGTGCACTAGCCCGGCAGTCAACTGTGATTCAGCCACCAAAAACGGTCCCGACCGGAAGCACAGCTACTGCTAGCTCCGGTACCGAAGGATGGCCGCTTGTGAGGGTGGTAGACCCAGCGAAAGCGAGCTACCAGGATCGCAGAAATGCAGCCAGGCTCCTAAGGAGGGTGCACGAAACTCACCCAAAAGAAGGTGAATTGTCTCAGGAGTTGAAAGAGGCGATTGATAGAGCGAAAGCGATCATTCCTGATTTCAACCCTGACTTCAAACCAACACAGTCGGCTCCAAAACGACAGCGGTCCTAGGAGGAGAATAAGCCAAGTGCAAAAAGGCACAAACCAATGGGCGTGACGCCCAGAAAATCATTTGCGGAGGTTGCAATAGACCGCTTTATCAGAGGGGTCCTGGACCAGAACCATCCTGAAGGTATGATCCCCAAGGCCCAATGGAAATGGGTAGAGGCCGAGCTAACGAAAGTGGCACTGAAGGTCATTCTGGAGAACCCCGGCCCACCGCCTGCGTGCGAAGACTTAGGCTGGCACCAAGGCCAGATAAAAATAATAGCGTGCGACGATGAGAGATCGGTTCAGCTGTACAAAGAGGCCATCTCCAAAGTTGGAGAAGTGTACCCAAATGCCAAGCTAGTGGTCGTGGACAGGAAGGATATTCCGTCCAGGCCTCGAGCAAGGGTTTGGTTACCTTCAACCGTCGAAGACCCGGTAGAGATTATGAAGCTCATCCGGGTCTGCAATCCAGATATCCCAACGCAGGAGTGGAGATACGTCAAAACCATTACCAACCAAAACAGCGCGGACGAATCGAAAGAGCAGAAGCGCGCCACCATGCAGGCTCTCCTGCTCCTCACGGAGAACTCAATTGAACCGTTAGCGAAATGCGACGGGAAACTGCGGTACGGTTTTGTGAAGGTGAAGCTCCACATTTATAAAACCGACACGGATGCTATTGAGTTCCTCGCCACGAAGGAAAGCGAAAAGCCCATGAGGGAGCTGGAACAAATGAGCGAAACCGAGCCAATGAGCGAGGACGACCAGCCCACCGAAGAAGAATACGCCTCTTCAGGCTCAGAAATGGGCTTAGGGAGGTTGTACTTCGAACGGGAGGGTAAGTATCCCACACAACAGCGTAAGCATTCCAAAAGGGAACTCTTATGCGAAAGCAAAGAAGACCCAGACATAACGCTAACAGCTGATGCATCTTCTACAGATAAATCTACACCACTGTAAAGAAGCCTGCCTTGCCCTCCTGGATCGTCTGGCAAAAGATCAGCCGGATGTAGTCCTCATCCAGGAACCCTGGGTACGGAATGGCGAAATCTGCGGTCTGAGGACATCAGGTTATAAAGTATACAAGACTAATAGTGAAGGTACTAAAAGTGAAGGTACAAAATTTCAGTAACGCAGATACTACGACGGTTAGCTGGGAAGTGAGCGAAAGCAACACCTGGCTAACCTCGTTCTATTTTGCCGGAGACGACACAGGTCCACTGCCGTCGCCGCTAATAAGAAGCCTTGTGGAAGACTGCAAAGCTCACAACCGCAAACTAGTATTAGGAGGTGATGCCAATGCCCACCATACCATATGGGGGACCTCGGATACAAACGAACGAGGTGAGTCTCTCTTTAATTATATTATATGTAGTAAGCTTTTAGTGTGTAACAAAGGCAACGAACCTACTTTTATTACGCGCAATATACAAGAAGTTCTTGATATTACGCTAGCATGTCAAACCCTTTACGGAAAGATGACGCAGTGGAGGGTTCTGAATGAACACTCCTACTCCGATCATCGCTACATAGAAATAAAATTTGGGGGAAACAACCCACGGGCTCCACCCGCCAACAGGAACTTGAAAAAGACCAACTGGCACATATATAAACGGGAACTTAAGGAAAGACTTCCAAATTCCCAAAATATTACTATTGAAGACAGAGAATCATTGAACGAACACGTACAAACCCTTACAGAGGTCTGTAGAACTGCGCTAAACAAGGCTTGCCCTTTAATTAGGTATAAGGGGAAGAAAAAGCCGCCCTGGTGGTCAGAAGACCTGTCTACATTAAGAAACGACAGCAGAAAACAGTTTAATAGAGCGAAAGCGACACGTGAGATTAAAGACTGGGACTGCTACTACAGTAAACTAAAAATTTACAAAAAAGAAGTTAGGAAAGCGAAAAGGTCTGGTTGGAGAACGTTCTGTGGAGAAATCGAAGGAACCACAGAGGCCTCCAGACTGCGCAAAATCCTCTCAAAAAAAACACAATCCCACCGGATACCTCCAAAAACCGGACAGGAGTTGGACTACTTCGAGTGATGAAACTTTGAAGTTGCTAGTGGACACACACTTCCCCTGCAACGAATCATCTAACGTAGTAATCGACAATGGTACAGAAAGACCAAATTCTGACATTGAAGAAATAATCACTGAAACTAGGATAACTTGGGCAGTGAACACGTTCAAACCATTTAAGTCACCGGGCCCAGATGGATTATTCCCGGCCCAAATACAACATTCACTCAACTACATCATGGGGTGGTTGACGGTCATATTTAAGGCCGCTCTGAAACTGAAAAGTGTCCCATCAACATGGAAAGAGGTAAAAGTGGTATTTATCCCTAAAGCGGGAAAAAGTTCACACACAACACCTAAGGATTTCAGGCCAATAAGCCTATCCTCCTTTCTGCTAAAGACATTAGAAAGAATTTTAGAAGAACATATTAGGGCTAACATCAGCCCTAATAAGCTCAGCATCTCACAACATGCGTACTGTAAAGGGAAATCAACTGAAACAGCACTTAACTCACTTGTTACAGAAATCGAGAAGTCAATGTATAATAAAGAATTCACACTGGTAGCCTTCTTAGATATCGAGGGCGCATTCAACAACATCCTACCGGATACCATAATAAAGGCACTGACGGATTTCGGGATCTCTGGCGCTCTGGTTGAGTTCATCAAAAACATGCTCTTGAGCAGATTTGTGATCGCAACCTTAGGGGCCTCAGAGATCAAGAAAAAAGTTAGCAGAGGAACACCTCAAGGCGGCGTGCTGTCCCCTCTCCTATGGGTGCTGGCACTAAACTCATTGCTAAAGAGCCTAGAGGAGAAAGGACAACACGTGGTAGCATATGCGGACGATGTTGCAATGGTAGTAAGGGGGAAATTCCCCAATACACTCATAGAAGTCATGCAGGATTTACTAAATATGGTTGAAAACTGGTCAAAAGCAAATGGGCTAAGCGTCAACCCCAACAAAACTGAACTAATCCTATTTACCAGGAAACACAAAATACCAAATATAACTCCTCCGACTCTAGGTGGAACGGCACTGTCATTTAGTGATGAAGCCCGCTACTTAGGTATAATACTAGACCGAAAGCTAACACGGAAGGCAAATGTCGAAGATAGAGTAAAAAGGGCGACAATAGCGCTATACTCTTGTAAACAGTTTATAGGACTAAGTTGGGGTCTCTCCCCATCTATCGTATACTGGCTTTACACGGCAATTGTCAGACCTATCCTAACATACGGCATATTAGTATGGTGGCCAGCTTTAGATAAATTGCACATTAAAAGAACCATGGCACACGTACAAAGAATGGCCAGTCTTTGCATCTGCGGGGCCCTCAGAACCACACCCACAGATGCACTAAATATCATGCTTAACATTTTACCAATAGAGCAGTACGGTAAGCAAACAGCTGCCAAAGCAACTCTCAGACTAAGAGAAATCGGCCTACTCAGAACGAACCAAAGAGGACACTCCTCAATTTTAGAACAATTCCCATGCATTCCCAACACAACGGATTTCTGTAGGACCAAGGACATCAATTTGTATAAATCCTTCGTCACAGTATTTCCTTCCAAAGAGGAATGGGATAACGGGCTCATTGTTAAGATGAATGACTTAAACATCTACACAGATGGCTCAAAACTGGATAACAAAGTAGGTGGAGGGGTCTACTCCGACAAATTCGGAGTATGCCAATCATTTCGCTTACCTGATCATTGCAGTGTATTTCAGGCGGAAGTCACTGCCATAAAAGAGGGGCTTAAAGAGATAAAAACGAGAGTATTATCCACAAATGAAGTCTTCATTTACTCGGACAGTCAAGCAGCATTAAAAGCGCTGGAATCAAAAACGCACTCGTCAAAAACAGTTCTAGAATGTTTTAAACTACTAGATGAAGTATCTAAGTGCTACAAGGTGCACCTTATCTGGGTACCAGGCCACAGGGACATTCCAGGAAATTGTAAGGCGGATGAACTTGCAAGAGCCGGTACAACGCTCGATCTCGAACCGGATAAGACGCTGATACCCATGCCTATAGCCACTTGTAAATTACTTATAGACAGGGAAACCATCAAAAAGGTAAATACAATCTGGCAAAACCTCACAACATGCGAACTAAGCAGACAGACATGGCCGAACTGGAACAGCGGTCGATCGAAGATCTTGCTAAGATTCAACAGGGAATCTATAAGAAAAATGATAGGTGTATTAACAGGTCATTGTTTAATAGGCAGCCACGCTAGAAGGTTAGGACTACCTTACTTCGATTTCTGTAGAAGCTGTCTAAATACAGAAGAAGAGGAAACAGTCAGACACCTTTTATGTGAGTGTGAAAGCCTAGCTAGAAGAAGGCTGCGCACCCTCGATACAGCATTTCTAACCGATGTAGCGGATATAGCCCATCTAAAACTAACGAAGCTCTGCTCGTTTATTAAAACAACCGGATGGTTTGAAAGGGAACACGTAGAGTAAGGATAAGCTCCAGTGGTATCACAATGGACCTGCCGAAGGTCTAAGTGTGTCTTAGGACAACCACCCTACCTACCTATTACAATCAAACCTCCAAAAAATCAATAATTTTGGGAAAAATTTAACACCATTTCCAAAATACTTGGATCACTTAACATGTGAGCGATTCACACGTATTTGAAAGTATATAAAGGCCCTTTCAAAAGTGACGCCGAGATGCCGGTAATGAGTAATACCCACACGGTATCTCTTCTGTTATGCCATTTTTTACATTTGCCAAGTAGATAGATGCACAACTTTACACGATAGAACGACGCCTTAAATTTATGGAAACTTACTATAAAAATGGTCAATCTTTAAGAACAAAATATGGCAAAATTTGTAAATTTTTTGGCGGAAATAACCATCGAAATGAGTCGAAAAATGAAAGAGTGGTGAAAAAATTTTTAGAAACTGGTTGCGCCGAGGATAGAAGAATGACTGCCAGACAAAAAACTGCACGTTCTGTTGAGAATATTGCTCCTATAACGCAATGTGTTACTGAATAACCTTCTACCTTCAACATCGATATCTCGACGCTTTGAACAATTAGGCATTCACGAATCGACTGTTTGGCGGATTTTACCTGTAGTCGTTACGGGCTTACGGTGGTCATTTTGAAGAATCTATGTTTTCGTATGCTTTACGCCGTATCAAGGCGTGTCAAAAAAGCCTGACTTGTGGAAAAAACTTTTGGATTTTGCACCACTACAACTCGCCATCTCTTTAGGTTCGCATTCTGAATGAACTTCCGTCACAGAACTCAACAAATACCAACGAGTAACCACTAATGCGACAGCAGCTGACTTTTTCTTTTTGCAAAACTCGAACTATCACTTCAAAACACTTTTTTTTGCAGTCGATAGAATTCGGACAAATTCAGTTTCAGCAGGACTCCGCACCTGCTCACAAGGCAAAGAAGACTCAGGCTTGGCTTCAGAACAACCTACCCCACCACTGGTCACCAGATTTTTGGCCACCTTCAAGCCCAGACTGCAATCCTCTTGATTATTACGTGTGGGGCACAGTTGAAGCAAAAGTTAACGCGAAGCCTCATAACACTAAGGACACTCTGAAGACAACCATCGAGGAAGTGATGACCACAATGGACAAAGAGGAGGTAGCTCGCGCATGTGGACGCTTCAGGTCCCGGCTGGAGCAGGTAATTGCACCAGATTGAGGTTACATTGAATAATTTTCAACTATGATATGTGTACTCACATTATACAAGTTAAGTGCAAAGAGTAAATATCCAATAGTTTTGTTTTTAAGCTCAACATTCCGGATTTACCTCGACGGCCCCGTATATACATATATATATTAGTTTGACATTCCTAATAAAATCTATTGGATGTTTCCAGTCACTATTATGGCAAATGTACTATTTTTATATTCTCCAATGAGAAAAGCGTCAATATTAATAGATAGTAGATTTTGCTAACCAGCAGCCATACCTATCGTCTGCCAAAACTGCCTCATTTGGTGTGTCCAACAGGCGCCGATTAGCATGAGAAAGAAACAACAGGGGTACTTTATTAAGCTCGATCAAAGTCGCAAAAGCGGTTATTGTGTAAATCAAGAAGAAGAAGAAGATACATAATCGTATAGTTTTGTACTGTGATTTTCCTTCAGTAAAAGGAGACCTCAGGACAGCTTTAAGGGAACCTTTGTTTTGAACGAGCATGTGCGAGAATATTCTCCATTGTTTGTGTGTCGATGATGGTTACATAGAAAAAAAAAATTAACTTTTACTTTGATATTTCATATTCAAAAAGTTTTTATCAAACTAACTGATCGAGGCAGATTTATTGTTATTATTCGCCTTTCCACTGATTTTCGGATTAACAGCTGACTTACCACGCACCACCAACAACAACCCAGTCGTCTAGAGCATCCGCCACTTCACTCAAGTTTTCTTGTTGTTGCTTCTTCTACTAGTCAATGGGAAAAATGATTGTTGCTGCATGAACTTTGATAATAGTTTTTATTTATTTTCATCTTGTTTTCGTTTCAAATGGCGATAAGCAATATTTCGGTTATAATTGCCATGAGACCATTTTCGGACGACACCCTCCGCGGGGTGCTTAACAGCACTTAGATCAACATATAGCTACATACAAAAACAAATTCAAGCAACATAATTACACAGGAGTATGAAAACATCTGAGAGCGATTCACTTAAGTAGTTTTAGGTTTCAGCGTGCACACATTCACATATTCATTGGTATATATGTATGTATGAATGGATGTATATATATGCAGTTATGTGTGTTGTATTTATCGTTAATGGCTGCTTTGAATTTTTTTGGTTACATCCATAAAGATGTGTCGCTTTGAATTATCGTTATGTCGATGATGCTTTAGAAGTGATTTCAATAAATTTCCAGCGCAGCTTTGGTAACATAAATCGATTTCTTCGGAAATGAACGTCTGTAAAGGGTATCTAAATAAATGTGTATATATGTATGTTTGACTGCCTTGCTCTGGGTGTGTGTGTGCATGCTTTCAGCTTTCACACGCATAATTGGATTATGCGGCCTGGCAACATGTGACGGCGGCGCTTCATTTCAGATGTCGAAATATGTAACTTCATAAATTTGGCTTGAGAAAAAGTGATAATCAAGATAAGCGCTTGTTAGCCGAAAGTGGCATCCATTATGCAGTCCCGCATAATGCTGCGAGGCGATGCCCGTCAAGCGGTGTCTCGAATTGATTGAAGCTTGTTTTCGTGTGCCCGGCTGCTTAGCGCATTGCACCGCTTTGATAATGAACTTGAAAACAAGCCGAGTTTTTAATTCAATTCAACTCACCATTTCTTATTTTTTCCTTTTTACTTTGTTCGCAATTAAAGTGCAATTAATCTTACTGGGATCCTGTTTTTCTGAATTCGGTATTCGTTAATTTAATTTTGTACAATTTAGCGCATATTTCTTAATCTGCAGCGCCCAGCAACTGAAGTATACTCGTAAATGGTTGACGAGTTCGCAGTCGCGTATTGGTTTTGCAGTTGTTGCAGCGCTTTCTTTCAATCACGCCACAGACGAGTTGCGCTGTTAACGCCTCATCAGCTGAATCCACAGGGTGTTTATAAAGGCGCTATTGAGTGTGAAGTGGCCAAAGCTGGCAGCGCTAGTGAGCCACTCAGTTACTTTCTATGTTTGCATGCCACAGCAAATATTTTGCTTGGTGAAAATGTCTTGGTAAACGCGTTTCGATAATTATTTTTTATGGTTTAAAATTTTTGTAGATTTCAATGTCATTTTTAAGCGCAATGTACATTCGGACTGCTGGCGAACCCATTGCTGGCTGCCTATTTACTTTCACCGAAGCTGAGATTTCAGCTGGGAGTATGGCAATCCAAACTAATATCTGAGGGTGTGTTATTGCCATAAATTTTATATGAAAGTGTAGATTTAATTTATTTTTTAATACTCTTTTATTTCACTTTCACCGAAAGAAATACTTACAAAAAGATATTAAATATCGTTGAAAAAATGTTTTAAATTTCTTTTCATTTATTTCAACCTGTAGAGAAATATTGGGCTATGCTAAAATTTTATTTATTTATTTATGTTTGACAAATGTACGTTAAGGAAAATTGTCTTTTCATTGCACAAACTAATCATTTAAACTACAAATTTTGCAACTTATTTTAGACTTAAACTAAGGCTAGTATCATAAACTAAGTAATGTAAGAATCATAAAATTGCAGCGGTAACGGATAAGAATAGGAAAAAAAGAATTAACAGAAATGTAGTAACAAAGGGAGTGAGGTGCATAGGTTACTATCGAAATAGGTATGTAACTGCCGTTTTAAAATATCTATCTGATTCTCTACATAAAAAAATCGAGCATGTACTTTTTATGGAAGAAAAGGCGTGGGCGAAAAATAATTGTGAAAAATCAACGGTATTTTGTAGGCTCTTAAAACTTCCATTTTGTATACTAAAATCGAATGGACTATTAAACTTAATAGCTCGAAAAAATCTAGATATTTTAGTTGTAAGCTGAAAGTTTTGAGGAAATTTTGAAAAGTTTCGAATAAAGTTTGAAGCTTTGCGTTATATGGTAGTTTTTATTAATATAAACTATATTTTTAATACTGGACAAATTACTTTTCCAATATACGCATGAATAAGAAAACATACAATAAAATTAAGGGATTATGTGGATTAAAAAAAGTGTTAAAAATACCAGACCTTGCAATTAAAAAACGACGATATTTATATTGGCTTCCCTTATGCAAATCCGGCTCGCAACAATAGTAGTGACAACATTGTTCTTACAGAAAACTTACTTATAATAAATGCATTAGCCCATAAGTTTGAACTCGGACATACAAATTTTACAACTCATGTCGAAAGGAGTGTATTAGAATTAGCTAACACAGCTGAGCCAATTGTACATTTTACGAACAGCATAACAGTTGATGGTGAACAAACTACAGTTGAATCACGGTACACTTTTATAAACGCGGAGAAAATTTTCATAATCTTACGACTAAAAAATAATAAAAAGAGCTGTGGGGAAGACGGTATCTCAAACTTTTTGCTAATGAAAAAACAAAAACTTTCTGGAGATTCTTAGCAATTATCTTTAATCACTTAATTTCCCACTGGAATGGAAAACAGCAAAAATAAAATGCATTCCAAAACCAAACACTGACCTTAGTTCTCCTGTTAATTACCGCCCAATATCTCTTCTTTCAAATATTAGTAAATTATTGGAAGATTTTTTGCTTGAAAAAATAAAACAATATATTGAAGAGCGACATGTCTTAAAGGACTATCAATTTGGGTTCCGGCCATATCATTCAACATGCCACGCACTAACTTTACTCTCTAATTTTATTTGTAGTAATTTAAATCGACGACAGGCGACGATATTAGTCAGTCTAGATTTGGAAAAAGCATTCGATACTGCTTGGGTGGAAGGAATCTTATTTAAAATGTACAGGAAGTTCAACTTCGAAAAAAATCTTTGCATAATGTTGTATAGTTATTTAAAAGAGCGATCATTTTATGTTAATGAAGGTATTATATACTTAATTCTTTGACAAGAGACGTTAGCTCAGGTTGCCACAAGGTTCTTTGTTGGGGCCAATTCTCTATAACATCTTGTTAGCCGAACTGAACCACCATTAAGATCCGAAATTTATAAGTGCAATATTAAAGTGCTCATATACGCAGATGATATAATTATATTGGGATCTCACCAACGCATAACCAAAGCTTATGAATCCGTTAACTCATACCTAAATGAATTACTATAAGTACATACTTTTCCAAATGGAAGCTAAAAATAAACTTCAATAAAGGCGAAACAACTATTGTTAAAGGGATACGTAAAAACTTATTTCCAAATGCTCGTAAATATGAGCCTCAAATTAAAATAAATGGACTCAATATAAAATACAAAGAACAAATTAAATACTTGGGCATAATTTTGGATAGCAAATTCACCTTTGTAAGACATATAGATTTCATTTTGACAAAAGAAAAAAAAATGTTCTTTAGCTATTGTAATTTAGTAAGAAGGTAGGGTGGACTATCGAAGTGCATTAAAATAAATATTTACAAACAAATAATTAGACCAATCATATCTTATGCTCATCCGATATGGTTCAACATTTTGTCGAACCAAATGGGGAGACTAAGACGATTTGAACGATATGTTTTAAGATTTGTTTGCGGTCTTAACCGCCAACCTTACAGAAGTGGTACTTTTCGGAAAAGAGTTTCTAATAAAAGTTTATATGAAAAATGTAAAATATCACGCATAGACTTTTTCTTAATGAAATCGTCGGTAAGATTTGTTGCTAAACGGACATTCATAGAAAATGAACTGATAAACAAATATCTGTCAAAGGCAAGGGAAATATCATTACCTCTAACAGAAAAACATTTATCACCAATATATTTAAAAAATACTATAAAATAATAATATGTTACATAAAAACAGTAAAGCAATAACAACTTCAATGATGAAAATTTAGTTTATAGCATTGATCAATTTATAGCCAAATAAATTATAGAAGTTTAATATACGTTATCTCCATTTTAAACCTTTTTTGGGAGAATATAATTAAGTTTTAAAATTATGCCAAAGACATAAAAAATAATAATCATAACCTATTGTATATATTAAAAGAAAAATAAGTTTTAAACTCCTAGATAACTGGTAAAACTCCTATGTTAAAATGATTTTGGGCAATAAATGAAATGAAATGAACTATATTTTTACAACAAAATAGTGGTGTGTTTATAAGTTTTGCAGGGATATGACGTAGAAGTGGTTACGGCAAGTAATAGAAGTTGACAGGGGGCACCATAGTACGATACCACGAAGAAAGAACAGTCTGAAGGCCCTTGACTCAAAGCAAGTAATCTTCGTAGGTGCGACGTCACTGCTGCTCTTTTTCCATGCTCTTGTCACATTAGACTTTATTTTCTTTCTTGCTAAGCTTTATAGGTACTAAAATAAATTGCGAAATGTTGTTTAACTTTCTTCTACAATATATGAATCTAGAAGTATTATTTAAAGCTTAATTTATCTTCTTTTTAGATTCGTAATGACGTTACCTTAGGCAAAAGGAGACCTTTCACTACTTCTAGTTTTGTATTGGTTGGTAGGCATACTGCCACAGATTTCTTAAAGTGTAATATATTTTTGATGTATAATATATATATATTTTAATATTTGTGATCCGTGTTCATTTTAAATCCTAGGCTAGTTTCTACTAATCGAAATTTCATTTCCTTATCTTTCACATTAATTGCCACTAAATTACTAAAGTCAAAAGCACCAAAATTTCCGCTGCGTTTATATAAAGGCAGTTTATTTTCGCCGAGATGTGAATAAAGATCACCAGCAAAAAAGTGTATAGCGGCATTTTGGCAGCAGTGCTCTTTAAGGGAAGGTAGTAAAGAGTATATGGCCCAATATATGTAGTTCCTTGGGTTACGCCATACGGAAATTTCATGCGATGAGAAAACATAATCCCTCATTTAATTTAGTCTATCTAAGGTAGTGATGCAATTCTAAAAGGAAAATTTCACAAGTGACAGTACCAAAAGCTTTAGAACAGTCTCAGTCCAAAGTATTTAAATATGTGCAATCGAGTACGGGGCGAATGTCGTCCGTTACCTTTGGCACTGCCGTATCACTATTAGGGCGCGTCGATTTAAAAATCGCTCATTGCTCTGTGAAAATCGTATTCTAGGGATCAAAATAAGAAACTTTGCCGAAGGAACCATACCTCTAACACGAATTCTGATGTCCCCCAATTTGGGTCGAACGAAAAATCCCACTTTGACCCATTTAGAGTGCTCCAATCGAGTCCAAATGTATGACCGACCCCCACTAACTTTGGACGGCCGATCAACCCATGCCAGTGGCACATCCCCTGGAACTCCTCTGGGGGGTTCCCCATACAATCATTTCAAAATATCACCATTTTTGGCCTTTACATGAAAAAATAAAATAAAAAGTTCGACCCAAATTGGGGGCATCAGAATTCGATTTAGAAGTATGGTTCTTTCGGCAAAGTTTCTTATTTTGATCCCTAGAATATGATTTTCACAGAGCAATGGGCGATTTTTTTGCCTCCCCACAAATCGACCTGGCCTAATTAATCACTATTGTTGACCAGATCTAAATTGAAACTGACACTCACTTAAGAGTTTGTATTTATTCAAATTCAGCATTACTATTTGGTGAAAACGCCTCTCCTTCTCACTATTGGCTATATTTCCAGTCCATTTCTTCTGGTTGAAGTTAACTATAATACTCTGTCCCGAGTATCGATGCACTTAAGTCCTTTTTTAAAAACCATTTACAATAAAGTACGAACTAAGTGAAGCGTTTCCATGATTATGCTAATAATTAAATTCCCATTCCAAAACCTTTGATATATCGCACTCGCTTTTAACCACTAAGAAACAGATAATCTCCTCTCTCAATAAATGTTGACGATGGTACGTCTCTAACTTTTTATTCAGCTGATGAATATTTTCTGTAGCCAAAAGTTATACTTAAAACCTCTAACAATTCATGACTCTGCGCCAAACGACATTAAACGACGAAAATTTCTATTATAACAGAGATGGGTAACGATTTCAGTACTTTTTAAAGTCATATTGAGCGATATTTAACCACCTTTAGAATTGCTCGAACTACACGAAAAAGCTCTTTATATTTAAGCTCAGGCTCAAAAATTTCCGAGTAATCAGCAGCGAACAGATGTGCGAGTACTCGGTTCTCACTTGCCCAGGCTGTTTGAAAATGTGCGAACAAACCGCTAGCTTTATTTTACTTTTTTATTTTTAAATAAGTTTTTCTTTTCTTTTCCGTGTAAGTAAACAGTTCTAAAAAGCTTTTCGCTACATTTCCTTAATATTTTCTTCGACTATCATATATCTGCAGCAGGCCTATGAACCAGTAGATTTACAGGTAAACTCACACGTTCCGCATGGAAATCATGCCCAGATAGTACGAAAAGAAACTCCCTTATTATAGCCGTGGGGACTGTTGCCCAAGGCTATTCCAATTTTGTTCACATAACAGTTGTATACAACAGAATACTCATACTAAAATGTACAAAATATTGAGGGGCATCGTCGTAGATATGTGTGCCCATCTGTCCGTCTATCTGTTTATTACTCTTTGTAAAATTCTTGCCAGACAGTAATACGCAATAAAACTTAAATTGTATGAAATACTGCAAAATGAGCGTAACCTTTATTTTCAATCTCATTTTTTCGATTTTTGAATTGCATATAATTAACACTTAAATGGGCAATGGAAAGAAAACACTTATGTCACACGAAACATTTTAATACATATTCGTCAATTTTAATTTGGTATAAGCTCTCATTTAATTATAAAATATACATAGTTTCACTTGAGTTTGATCGGCTTAGCCCTTGCAAAAAATTAAGGAAATTTTTTTTATTAAATGAAATTCGATACTTACTTCCAACTCATTGCAATTAAATTATTTCAACATTTTTGATGGACAATAAAATAATTTAACGGTTTTTTAGCCTGCTATTAAATTTACACTTATTAGTTTGTATGCTGAAGTGTAGTTTTTCTACAGGTTTTGGCAGCTTATTGTATGCTGCTTATAATAAATTGCGCATGACAGACTTTTTTTAATATTTTAATCGTAATTCAATTTTAATTTGTAATTTATTTGTAATTGCATTTTAATGTAGGTAAAAGTTTTCAAGGTTCATATTGGTTTTTTTTTTGTTGAACTTTTGTCGTGAGTCATATTTTTTATTATATTCTAAGACATAAAAACTTTTAAGGATTTTTTCCCCATTTTTTAAATAATAATTGGAAGTCGCTATTAGCGAATGAAAAACTTGAAAAGGATTATTTTAATAATTTTTGTTAATTAATACAGATACTGTAAAATAAATTGAACTGTTATTAAAAGAAATATAAATAATGTATGCTAACAATGCAGAACTTACCGCTACCTCAAAAGATGTTGAATTGGGCTATATATCACGTTTATGTTACTAGTTGAAATGTTTCGCTACGATACGTTATATTCTCAAACTTTGACATGTGGTAGCTACCTCTGAGTGATAGAAGCGAGTGTCAAGTTGATGTGGCTACTTTTTGAAAGTTAAAATGCTACAAAGATAATGATGCTACAAAGAGAGCAGCAAAATGCTTTGATTAACCTGGCTATCCATCAAATCCATCAACATATCATTTTGGCTCTTCTATTTATCTGAAATGCAAAAACCAAAAAAACATTATTAATCGGCATGACTGTAGCTATCTCCCTCTACTAGAATAAAAAAAATTGGACAAAATGATGCGGTTTTGAATTTGACACTCTAAAAATCGGGTTTTTTCAGTTTTTTAATAAAAAAAAACGAAATAATTGAAATAATAATATGATTCTAGTACAGGTAATAGCTGTGTTGATGTTGTGAAGCACATATTGAAATTTCGGTTAATGGATTTTTTTTTGTTTTGTTTGGCAACACCAGGCCGAAAAAAGTCGTTTCGAGATAAATGAGTTTAAAGTTTGAGGTACAGCAGCGCACAGACCGATCTCTACGTAGTTAATGGGCTGAGGAAGCCATAATATTGGGAATTTCCGCACGAAAATTTCACAGTATATTCTAGGGATACAATACTTTCGAAATATCGAAAACACAAAAAATCGATTTTTTGCAACTCAATGCAATGGCGCCACATGAATTAAATGTGATGCGACAAGCTTAGTCGTTGTTGTTAAGGCGTGACAGACAGTGTATTTACCAGTTAGCACCCACTCCCCTGTTTACTGTCGTAAATAGGAATCGCTATTGCCAACATGTGCTACTTTGGACTAAGTAGGCAATTGAGTAGTAAAGTCCTCTCTCGACGAACAAAACTAACACTCTACAAGACTCTCATCATGCACGTCCTAACGTATGGTGTAGAAGCTTGGACGATGACAACATCCGATGAAGCGACGCTTGGAGTGTTCGAGAGAAAGATTCTGCGTAAGATTTTTGGATTTTTGCACGTTGGCAACGGCGAATATCGCAGGCGATGGAACGATGAGCTGTATGAGCTTTACGACGACATAGACATAGCGCAGCGAATAAAGATCCAGCGGCTACGTCAGCGGGTGAAAAGCAAATAGACTTACCGGCGTAACCTTTACAAATGCCAAGGAATGAAAACACAATTTTGGTAAGAATATTAATGACAGATGTGACAAACTAACAAGACAACAGAACTCAAATCAGTTGACTTAGAGCGTCACCTGGTCCTAGTCGCCTCTGCCACCTTGACACTCCATGAAAAAAATGGAAATGGGCATATCTTTAAAGAGAGGACTAGTCCGAAAAAACCATCCTGCCTTCAACAGCGTTAGTGCGTCGCAGAGTAAACATGCAACTTAGAACAAACTAAATAGTAACGTTTTTGTTCATTTCTTTTAATTTTTCCCGTAAAATTTGCCTATTTCAAGTTTCTGGAGTCTGAGCAAGTCCCAATTGCTTGGTAAGGTCATGCGAAAGAATTGAAATACTTCTGCTTTGAAATTATTTGATACGACACGTGCTGATGCTTGCAGATGTAAGCATTGCTTTGGGAAATGCCGAGCAGTCAAAAAGAAGAATAAGAAGAAGAAGAATGTACTTATTTTGTCAATTAAATTAAAAAACCCTAATAAATAAATAACAGAAAATTATTAAGTTTTTAAATATATGGAGAAGCAGCGAAAATTAAAATTGTATAAATATTTTTATAGAATCTCGTAGAAACTTAGTCTGCTTACTTACCCACAAAGTTCCGCGTAAATCCATTTTCTATCGGCCAGATAAGCTTAAGCTATGAATCTCTATTAAATGTAAAGCGGGAGAAAACGTGGGCAACTGTTAAAAGTGTTGGTGAACTTAGAAAATGTAAAAAATGTAAGGCTGTTCTAAAACCTTCATGAAGTAGCTTTTCAGAAATATGTAGTCAGCTATTCTTTCAAAGATTTGAAAAAATTAATTTCTAAAGTGATAAAACGAACTGGTTTTCTGAACGTCAATGTCAGACAATATTTGATAGAGCTTTAAAAAGCTTCTTCCGACATGTAATTATGTGAAATTCCAGCATTTTTACAAATACCAATTACGAAACCAACCAAATAAAATGTATTAAAGAACAGTAATAGTATGGACATTGAAAAAAATACCAGTCTAACGGTTAGACGCGATAGAAGTGAAACCTTCCGTAAAACAAACAGAGAGAATGAGACGAAAGCAGCATTAGGAGCGGGATAATTATAGGTTCATTATAATCATTCCTATAAAGTTCATATTTTATTTTCTTCATTTTATTATTATTCATCCTCAATGTTTTCAATTTCAACAAATGATACGAGTGGCTTATGATAGCTAAAATATGATACAAATGCTTTGGTTTCGATGTTGTCAACATATCTTTGAAATACCGCGTCAATTGTTGTTTTTTATCGTGTTGTCGATTCAGTGCGATTGTTACACATTTTTAAATGGAATGTTGTATTGAGAAAGTCAATTAAAGGAACCGCTGTGTCCAATGCAAAATTTACGTTAAAATCGCCACTTAAAATCATTGGAACTTTATCGTAATCTTTTCTATTTATTTATTTATTTTTTCTGTCGATATTCACGACACTTTTCTGTATTATTTTTCGGCATAATTGCGGTAAATATTTAAAAATGAAAATATTTACGAATATAAAAATACGGACGCAATACAGCACACGCGGTTGCTATTATGAGCGTCGTAACGCGTATATTACACAGACGTACTAACATACACACAAACATTCGTAGGACGCTTGGTCTAAGCAAGTATTAGGTAGTGTGGTATAGGTATACATAATGCCTTCTCGCTAACCGTGGCTCCGTAATACGCAGGCGCGCACACATACGTCCTAGCATACATACAAACATACATACGTATGACGCTTGAACTAAACACCAAAGCAAGTAATAGGCAGTGTAGTATACATACTACAATACTCACTATACTAGCGTGGCTCAGCAGTACGCAGCCACACACATATACGTAAATATATCAACATATAACGCTTCGTAGCCAAGAGAGTCGCTTTTTCGTTTCATCGAGTCTCAAATCACTCCCAACGAATCTAAAGAAATGTTCACTTCAAAAATCATTAAAAATATGCAGTTTTTCTGCCATTTTCCACAGAGTGACGGCCTGAATTATGTTATCTTGTTTTCAACTGACTATAATTTGGTTATTTTTGAGTTTGCTTATGGTGAGTTGTTTAATATAAATGAAATAATGATTCTGAAACCAGTGAGAAGTTAACCGTAATGAGTAAGTTAGCTAATTTACAAACAGTAGTCGATTACGAAATTCCCGGCAGGGTATATCCCCATCATGTAATATAAGCTTTAGGAAGAAATATACTTTGCCTTCTACTTAATTAAAACGTTTAATTAAATACAATCATACTTGCGCGTACATATGTTTGCATACACCCAGAATATCATACCTTCAACATATAATATAATATAAGTATGTGCAAACATACATACACGATTATTCGTTGCAATTGATCCTCTTACCGAAGTATTCGATTTCTTGAACTTAAGAACGAGAATTCGCCAATGAGCTTACAACTTAAATGCCAACTCAAGTTAACGAATTCAACCACCGAAATGCCATGTGTTTGTTATAACCTTGAGACTCGGGCGTAAGTAACCGGCAGCAGCGATTAGTGGACTTCCTTAGAGCTTACTCTTTGCGTACTGTTTAGTCGCCGAACTTTATATCCTGTGAGAGCTACTCCACTCCACAGTCGCTTTGGGTTCGCCCATTCTGTGGGCCTTCCTCTCCCGTACAGCTGATTAACCATTTAATTTTTATTTATAAGCTGAAAAAAACCTCTTATAAATGAGACTTAACTGCAACAAAAGTTGTGGGTAGGGAAAAGAGAAATATCTGGCAGCCAATAAGAAAAAAGTTTAAGAAGAATACTCCTTTTGGCGAATTCACACCCGTTGCCAGCGATAATTAGGTGTCGTGTCGTCTTATTAGACTGACAAGCAGACAGAAAATAGACGAGTACAAGCACACATTTGCTTTTGGCTTACAAACACATCCACGGCTAGACAGTTAACCAGGCAGAGAGGCGTGCAACTAAGTACTAAGTAGTAAGTAAGTAGTCTGAGTGCGCGCGCCAACAAATCAGTCGAGGATTAAGAAATGAAGTACAAAGTCCGAAAAAGTCGACGATTCACTGCACGCAACGGCTGCGAGTGAGAAAAAGTAAAAAAAAAAAAAAAACGAACTAAAAACGCCTGCAAGAAGGACCATTTCTAACACACAGCCACAAAAACTTCATATATAGAAACGGGAGATAGCATGAATAGCGGAAAATAAATGTCTCCTTAATTTTTCAATGGAAAGAAAGGAAAACCTTATCCAGTCGCTGTTGCCGCAGACGTTGCGTATTTTGATGTTTTTCTAAATTTACGCTCGACTTTGTTGCTTTTGTTTTCATTGTGCTTCATTTTTACTTAAATGCAATTATCTCGCTTTGTTTTGTGCAATTTGTGCACTTTTGAACCCAAACTGCCCAGTTGGAAAATTACGTTAAACAAATTTATGGTCTAAAAAATCTTAGCCAAAGGCACATTTGCAATAGCACAAAAAAAGTTTGCATTGTAAGTGAGCGAAGTCTTCGTAGCACTGAGCCTTTCACTCATTAAGAGAGGAGGTTCAATTTCAAACTAACAGCTGTGATTTTCGCTATTTTTTTTATGCTAACTGCGAGCGCTTGAAAGTTTTGCTATGCTATGCTATGAATATACCCACGTAACTACTCCTACTTCATTTTGGATTTTAGGCCAATACCTAAGGATGTTACGTTGTTGTTGCAGCGGCTTATACTACGTCGGGCGATGTCATCGATCCCCCATACTCCAAAGTAAACAATTACCTCACCTTTCCCGTTTTTTCATTCCGAGGAACCTCCAACTTTCCCCACTAAATCCACGGCGACCACTCGCTTAAGGTCAAAGTTCATGACACACCAATACCGACAGTAAACAACCCCAAAGTTTTCGGAGCCACCTTCGGTAGTTTGCTCTCCTTTTCTGCGCACTCAACGCCAATTGCTACTAAAGTCCGAAACAGCAACAAGGTCCTCAAATCGCTTGCCGGCTGCTCTTGGGCAAAGATAATGCAATGTTGCTGGCAACACTTAACGTGAGTTCTGAACTATGTTGCGGCTGTGTGGTCGCCTGGAACTAGTGATTCACTGTAGATTAAGCATCGGACATTCCAAAATTCTGCAATAACGACAGCCACGGGATGCCGCTTGAAGTCCCCCCTACAACACCTACACAATTGATGTTTCCCATCAAGGAGCATAATAAAATGCCCTGCAAACAGTTTCTGCTTGGGTGTTACCGAAGTTTTCACCTCTGCAGACACTTGCTAGAACCTGAGCCGCCTCCTAGGAGGCATCAGGAGGCATCTCTTCAACTATTTTGACGAGATTCAGAACAAAACGAACCAACAACTACTGAATCGGACAGTATACAGACAGACGCTAAAAGACATTCATCGGGAGACACTTACTACCTTTCTAAACTTCCGACCTCTTAATGCCGTTATCGAAGTCCAACCACCACCTATTGAAGATGAAGGGCTTCAGCTACCCCGAGAGACCCGCGTAACCTTGGCACAATTACGTTCTGGATATAGTAGACTCCTAACTATCCAGAATGGACCCCGACATACCAAATATATGTATGTCCAGCATGTCAAGGCACTCGCCACGACACTGACCACCTTTTCACATGCCCTTTAAAACCGACTCATCTAACACCCCTTTTCCCTCTAGACCCAACCTATCGAAACAGCACGTTTCCTGTGCCTGCCGTTAGATGAGCTAGAGGAACTCGACCGGTCACTACATTGTATTGACAAGGTTTAGCAAGCTGCTAAATGGATGTTACGTCGCATGATCCCAGTTTAAAATTTCCATATAAAAGTCACTCAATGTCAGTTTATCATTCATTATCAAATAAGCGTTACAAATCGTTTCAAGGTTTTACTTGAAAAGCATTTTTTAAAAGAGTCCATAAATAAAATCTGAACGTTATGTGGTACCTGCAGATGTTACCAGAAGAAGAGGAACGCCTCCTTTGCATTGGAAAGATCAAGTGGAGAAGGACTTGACTTCACTTGGTGTGTCCAACTGGTAAGCAGGAAGATGAAACGATGGAGGCGCTTTGTTCAACTCCGTCAAAATCGCGTGAGCGGTTATCGCGGTAATCAAGAATAAGGAGACGACTCGTCTGGTCCTAGTAAACGTGATGAATGTTTGCCACGTACACTTGTTTGAAAGGAGTTTAAGCAGTTTAAAGATGACAGAAGACGTTTAATGATGAATTATTGCTGTTTTTTCGATATTTATTTGACTGTAGGCCTTTTTCGGACAACTAATAGTCAACATTACTACCTACCAGGTCTTAATAAATTCGAATAAATAAAAAGGAAAAAAAAATTTGTCGAATTGTGGATTCTTAGCCAATACAATTATTATCTTTCAAAAGATAGTAAAGACGGAATCTTGAGCCATGCGAATTCCTTCGCATCCTATGATGAACAAGATGAAACAAGTTTTCGGTCCGGCGAAGCTGTGGAAGAAGAAGTGGCACGCGTCATGTAGAAACTGAATGAAGAAGCGTAAAATGAAAAATTCGCATCGGATGTTGTGAGCATAGAGGAGAGCGGCAATATTGAAAATGATAATAAGTATCAGTATCTAAGTGGTGCAACATCAAGACGCGTCCCACAAATAGGAGGAGGAGCTCAGCGCCAATGAAGTGTACGCGCCAATTATTTATTTTATTTTATTTTTTTAATCAATATCTAATTATGTGTAAAATCAAAATAAAATATTTTACAGCGTCAGTCTCTCGTCATTAATTAAAACTAAAAAGAAAATATTTCTGTCTTTGGAATCACTAGGCAAAGATATTCCAACTAGGCGATTTTAAAGTTACAGCGTCAGCACGTGTCAGACATCAGCTGCAGAAGCGCGTTAATTTAGTTAGCGCAACGCGTCTACGTTGGGTTTTATTGCTTTTTTCCCATATAATTTTCGCTGAAATGCAATGAGCGAGCGCACACACACCAGCAACAACAAAAAAGGGACGAAAATAGAAATGAGACAGATTTCAACAACGAAGGCTGCACGCAACATCGTAGCTAAAAATATACAAGTTCATCAGCGACGGCAGCGATGGAGCGTAGAAAGGCGAAATTCAGCGAAAATAAGCGCTGCCGAGCCTTTGAGGTGGCCGTTTGTGCTGTTTGCTTGGAAAACTGCATTCAACCAAAGTAAATTATTTGTATTTTTTACGTTGCTTTCTCTTTTTTTTAATGCATTTTTTCACATTATTTTTTTTTTTAAGTGTTTCTTTTTTTTGCTAGTTTATTTCAGCGACGTATGCAAAAATGCAACATGCCACAGAAGACGGCGGCTCCAAAGTTGAACATCAGCCGCTGACAGTTGTGAAAACTGCAGCAATGTGACGACTGGAGGCGCGGTGGCTGTTGTGGAAATTGCAGTTAGTCGTTTGGATTTTTCATTTCACATGTGGAGTTTGCGCTGCGGCAGAAAACGGTCGTGCAACACTAATGGGCGGAATGTCAGTGGATTACGCCTGTCAAGCGCGGCAAACGGCAAATGGCATCACGTTGCAACGAAGAGCAAGCGTTTGCTGCCGCCTCACGTCATTTCATACAACTGCCTCTGACTCTGCAAAGCTGGGGAATTACGTTTATTTTTGGTAGATACGGCAAATTGCCACATGCCACACAGCAATGCACAGAGACGCGCGCACACTCGATCGTGCAGTTGACGGCTGCTGTCGCTGTTTGCCACAAAAATGCTTAAGTCTCAGCAGCAATCTGGTGTCTGAGCAAGCGCTGACTACCTTTTTCTTTATTTTTTCAATGAGTTTTGCATTTAGCCGCCTTAAATATACCGCAGTGTGTGCAAGAGTGTACGAGTATATATGTATGTTTGTGCATATGTAGCGCGTTTATTAATAGTTTTATTTAGCTCCCCACTTTCTTCTGTTAAGTAAAAGTGTGGCGCTTGTTGCTCATTTTGCCCTTGAACTTTTTTCTTTTGCAATAGCCGCTTACATTTTGTTGAAGTCTGGGCTTGATTTCGTTTTTATTTGCACTATTTTTAACTGTCGCTAGTTTTGCTCTTAGAAGTTGTAGTTGTATGATTTGAAGTTTATTTGGATTACTTGCAAGGAATCAGCAAAACATTTCCAAGGAAAATAAATTTGCAACGTAGGTATCCGTTTAGGTATACGAGGGATGCCTTTTATATGTCGAGATTAGAGAACAAAAACAAATTTTAATCATCGAAAACCACTTTATTGTTTTTCAAAATATTCTCCATGAAGATCTTTTACATGCGTTTGAACCAATTGTCGAAGCACTTTTGCCACTCTGAATGAGGTACCTCCAAAACATGCATTCTGAATGCCGCAACCGCTTCTTCAGGTGTCGAAAAACGTTGACCTCTCAGTTTGTTTTTACGTACGGGAATAAAAAGAAGTCATTCGGTGCCAAGTCAGGACTATACGGCGGATGACCCATTAGTTCGATGTTTTTTGTGATCAAAAATGCAGTTGTTTGAGCCGATGTGTGAGAGCTCGCATTGTCCTGGTGATCCAGAGTGATCCATCTTTGGCGACTGGTTTTCCTAATTTCTGAGCGACTATCGTGGGAAAGTCCTCGTTGTCCCTGCCGCAATCAAACAAAGGAACTAATTCCGGGCAAGGCAAATCATACAGCGTAAGCCTTATGAGGCCTCATCTCTCTCATGCATGCTTATGGGAAGCACCAGTCTGAGAACGATGATACGGTGAATGGATGTTTCAAAGTTGGATAGAAGAGCGAGGCAAACAGTGTATTTTACCTCAGAGTTAGCAGTCATTTCAGAAGCAGCTGGCTGGTTGTTTAATATTGTAACACTCTTTTTTTTCAGAGGAGGTTAAAATCGAATATATCAGAAAAATCATCATAACCCTATAATTTTCTTCCACTCTCGGCTGATTCTAGAGTCTCTAAAAAGCAATCAAGGGGGAGCCGCGTTTATGCCTTTTAGACACACCAGGTATATACTTGCGTCCTGGTGCCTCTCTTTATTGCGTATTGGGGTTATACGCTATCGGTAGCATCCATTGGTTTATCACCAATGAGGCATCGGAAAATTGCAATATCGTTGCTCAATATAGACTTGCCGTCTGTTTGGATTCGTCTTGACGCTTTACCTCACGCATTCGTGCTTGCCGTCTGGTTATCTGGTATGGGGACGAAGCCGAGGACTTTTGCGAGCTCGAAGCGCTTTTCATAAAAGTTACGTGTTCTGCACCCCCATCTGCGCCCTGCTTTCTGCTTATCCATTCATCGAGTTTGGGGATCAAATTATACGTCCTTCATCCTTTGGAGGAGTGATGTCATCTGTTTTGCTACTTTTCTATCGTACGTTCGCGCTCGGTTATTTTATCTTCAGATGTTGGTTTGTGGCCACGTGAGTGATACAGCCGCTTCAGTTCTTCTACTCGTATATCGAGGGGAACTTTACTCGCTATAATACAAATGGCATCATCAGATAAGTCTGTTAGCTTGCAATACTTCCTTTGAACGACTCGGTTGTCCTTCTGACCATATTGGGACAGCGTATAGGAAAATAGAGACAGTAACCATTGAAAGAAACCTTTTTCTATCTTTTTGGGACTCTCCAACGATTGGCGCATGAGTGCGTTATTCACTCCATTGCCTTATTACTGGTTATTTTTATATGCTCCTTGAATGTTAGCTTCTCGTCGATGTGTACTCCAATATACTTGATGGGGGATGCAATATCATGTCCTCCAACCGATATAGTGAGGCTCTCGCCCCACCTACACTGATAAGGACCAGCTCAGTTTTTTGCGCCGCCAACACTTTTCAATATGGTCTACAAACATAAGTATGTATGTATATTTTAATAGAGAAGTTAAACTCAAGGTTCTAAGTTGACTCCTCTGGTGTTTACTCCTGCTAGCTTTAATGCAGAGAATTTTAGCTCTAGCTGAGCAGGCACTCCCAAATCTTCGATTAAAGGGAATACAGGGGTTTCTGCAGCTATCTGCAAGCTGCTCGTGCATCAAGTTGCCTTCGCCAGCTCAGTTGTAATATTCTTCTAGCCAAATGTGTATCAAAGGCAGACGAGAGAGTTTCTAAAGCTAATAATACAGCGATAGCGGTTGGAGGATGATGAGGTGGAATCATCTAATATCTCTGGGCGAATGTTTAACAAGCGTTTTTATTGACAATCTTTATACTTATGTTTGTTATAAAGGGGTTTTCAATTGGCGCGGGTCGATTTTGGCGCCCTGGGGCAGCCATTTTGTTTTGGTGACATCTGTCACATCTTTTGTTTATTATTCAGTTGTTTATGCCAAATCATCGTGGCAAGTTACACGATTGAACAGCACGTTCAAATAATAAAACTTTATTATCAAAACGAGAGTTCATTAACGCAAACGTTGCGCGCACTGCGCCCATTTTTCGGTAGACGTGGTGGCCCTTCAAAGTCGACTCTTCAACGTTTGGTGGCGAAATTTGAGACGACTGGGTCAGTAAACAATCAGTCAACACACGTACGTTCAAGGAACGCTAGATTAGCCGAGAACATTGCCGCGATCCGTGAAAGTGTACAGCAAAACCCGAAGCAGTATATTCCTCGCCATGCACAAGAACTTGGCCTTTCGCAGACTTCAACTTGGCGAATATTGCGTCGGGACTTGGGCCTACACCCGTACAAGATCCAACTGACCCAGGAGCTCAAAGTTGATGACCATAGACAAGCCGTTTGTTCGCTGACTGGGCTTCGAATCGTTTGGAAGAGAACCACAGTTTTGGGCGAAAAATCATCTTTAGTGACGAGGCGCATTTTTGGATGAATGGCTATGTTAACAAAAACAATTGCCATATATGGGACGACACCAATCCACACGAAGTTCGCCAGGTGATAATGCATTCTCAAAAAGTTACTGTTTGGTGTGGATTTTGGGCCGGTGGCGTCATTGGTCCGCACTTTTTTGAAAACGACGTTGATGAGGCGGTCACCGTCAACAGCGAGCGCTACACAACGATGATAACCAATTTCTTATGGCCCATATTGAACCATATGGACCTAGACGACATGTGGTTCCAGCAGGACGGCGCTACGTGCCACACAGCAAACGCCACGATTGACATTCTGCATGAACGATTTGAGGGTAAGGTTATCTCTCGCAGGGGTGATGTAAATTGGCCACCAAGGTCATGCGATTTGATCCCACTAGACTTTTTCCTGTGGGGTTTCTTGAAGTCTCAAGTCTATGCAAATAAACCACAATCGACCGATGCTCAAATTCAGTCGGATCTATGCGGAAGAGTCATTGAAAATTGGACCACTCGGATCCGTTCCACCGAAAGAAGACGAGGCGGGCATTTGAATGATGTCATATTCCACACTTAATGGCATATATGCGCCTTTCAAATAAAAAAATAATTTTGCCAATAACTCACACGCAGCTTGTTTTATTCCATTTCAACATCTACCCGCCCTTATTGAAAAACCCTTTATATCCTCGGCATAAGTGTGCTGCCTGTGCGAAAATTCAAAGGTGTTCTGATAATCGAAAACCAATTTTTTGCTGAGGTTGTTAGCGAGGTCTGCCCCCATTGAAATTCACACACGGAAGTGAGGCCATCAATTCAGCAAAGATATTAATCCACCTCGTCAAAAACAAAATTTTTATAGAAAGTACTAACTATGAAGGACGGTTTCTTACAACAATAACACTTCTTTGTCACGAACCATATTGAAAAGTTTCTTGCAGGCTTCTCAGATTAAAAGGCACAGCTGGTTAGCAGGACAGCTAAAATAGTACAATAGATTTTTTAATGTTCTTAGAATTTACATCTTCTTTAACCTCTTCATACACTTATGAGTATTTTATGTATTTGTGAGATGAGTAAAAAGAAATAAAGGCACAGAAAAATGATCGAGAGTTTCAATAAAACCGTGATTGAATCACGAACAGAACTGCGGAATACAGAAGGACACTAAGATCTGTGCTATTATTATTAAAAGTTTGAACAAAAATAACAGCACACACATACATACAAGGAATGCAAGCACACATAAGGGAAACAACAGCAGCAAAGAAGGTGGCCGGCCAAAGAAAAAGGAACAGCTAGACGACTAAGGTGAAGAAACGCAAGAACTCAAAGAAGCAGAAGCATAACATCCGGTGGGGAAGGACCGCATCAATACACATACCAATGAATTTTTAAAAACTTGTATACAGTCGTATTGTATGTGAACTTGTATATTTTTATGCATTTAGGGTGTGAAGTCGAGCTGTTGGGGTTAGGTAGGAGTCGACTGTCGTCTGAGTTAAAAATGGATGCAGACAGTCGCTGAAATTCCGTTGCTTTAAAAAGAAAAATACGAACACAAAAAGAAATTGAAGGCATTTAAATGTATTGGTATTTTTGTACTTACATATATACGCTACACATTCGCAGCGGCCGCATGCATGCAACGTAAGTGAAGCCAAGCCTGCAACGCTGCAGACAATTCAGACAACATGTTAGGGCTTCTGAAGTTCAAGGCTCAATGGGAGCAATGCCTCAGAGAAATTTTGCTTTTAGATAGCTGATTTATTTACTAATTTTTTATTTTTGATTTTTTTCAATTTTTAATATATGTACATACATGCATGCATGCATATGTATGTCTGTGCGTGCATATGTGTGAATGTCTCCCTTGCTGTGAATAATTTATGCCTTCATTTCGACGCAGCCGACAGATAAGCGTCCATACTTATATGTGTGTAAAATATCTAAGTATGTGTACTAAGTATGTATGCAACCCCTCACCTACTTGCTTGTACTTTCATCGGGACTAAATCTCAGTTGTAGTGTAAGTTTTCTTTGTGTTTATTCTTTAGTGTCAATAGTTTTTTTAAGTCTCACATTTTGAATCTTTCATTTATTTACAATAAGCAATTAAAATGTGTGCGTGCACTTGAAATGAAGGTGATATTTTTGGTTTCTTTATTTTGCAGCGCATGTTCTGAATTCAATGTGTTTCCATATACATACATATATGTAGGTACATCTACAGGCATCCCCCGAATAGCACGACATTCGAATGGTACGAAGTCCCAAGCTTTGCCGAAGTATGTACATATATATGTACGTCTAATAGATCTCGTATCATTGAAATATCATGTAAATTACACTGGCACACAAAAAAAAAAGTTGTCTGTCCCCCGGGCGCCACCTATCTACGGCCATGTTTTTCGACCCGCTGAATACGAATTTGAAGTCAGTTTGGACCGTCGAGCCTTTAATTACGAGTAAATTGCAAAAACAGCGAACAAAAATAGCGAAAATTCGAATAAAATAGCAAAAATAGCAAAAAATGGATAAAATAGCAGAATATTGCTGCTGAAAAAATGGAAACAAATCTTTTAAACACAATTAAATAAATTTTATTGTATTGTTTATTAACAAAATATAAAATTAAAATCTGAAAATGCAAAAAAATTGTAAAATCTATGAAAATGACGTGTAAAATTAATTGGAAGAATGATTTTCCTAACTTTCAAACTGTTGTCCGGTGGTATCGAACTCTCTTTTGAGTATTCAGCAATAGTCTGCCATCTTGTTGATATTCCAATTTTCTTGATACCTAGTCTCCATTTCACTTATGTCTTGATGAAAGCGTTCTCCCTGTTCCTCACTGTACTCCCCAAAATTCTCAGGAAAGTAGTCGATGTGAGAATCTAGGAAGTGTAATTTTGGATTCATTGAGCATCCAAAGTTTTTGTAATTTGTCACTTATTCTTCGACTATTGACCTGTAATTTTCACTTTTATTATTTCCTAAAAAGTTATGACACACATTTTTTAAACTTACCCGAGCTGTTCTCTCCGTATCATTCATTTTACCTATAAAATTAGCATCCTGAAATAGAGTTCTAATTTTGGGTCCATTAAAAATTCCCTCTTTTAATTTGGCATCACTTATCGCCGGAAACTTTTCTCTCAAGTACTGAAAACAATCTCCATCCTTGTTCAGAGCTTTGACATATTGTTTCATTGTTCGTATAACATTTTAAGTACCGACATTTAATTGCACTCTCATAGGCCATTCTTTTTTCACATAGTGATTCTTTCTGTCTCTGCTATCCCACAAACATAGATAGCAAGGATATTTTGTGAATCTTGATTGTTGGCCTAAAAGAAGTGTTGCGATTTTGAGATCCCCGCAAATTTGCCATTGTTGTTCGTAATACTTTATCTTATCCAATACAATTTCCAAATTTTCATAGGTCTCCTTAAGCTACGTTGAATGAGCTATTGGATTTGGCGCTAATATGTTTCCAATGTGAAGCAAGACAGCTTTGAGACTTCTAGTTGATGAATCTATAAGGAGTCTCCACTCATCGTCTTTATAGAGATTAGGTTTTAAGTCATCAACCAAGCTTTTAACATTGGAACAGTACACCACCGAGTTCTCATCGTCCTTTGTGAAAAAGTTCCGGAACTCCTCTTCTCTATTCAGATAAAAGAAATCCGTTACCTTTTTAGCTAACATATTTTTACTTTTTAGTCTTGATGCCAGTAATTCAGCTCGATCCTTAGGCAAATTTAAATCTCGTATGAGATCATTTAGTTCTTCTCTAGTAAATGTTTCAGGGTTTTTCGTTTTCCCATCTGGCATGAAATCTTCGTCTTTGAGATTTTCATCTTCAGAAATTTCTTCTTCCTCTTCTTCCTCCATTGGCACTTCTTCTTTTTCTACTTCCATCTCTTCAAGAGCTTCGGATTCATCAACAATAACTGTTTTCTGTGGCTTAACAGCTGATGAAACATTGGCGTACTGTATTTTACTTCTATTCGATGAAGTAAAACCGGCAATTTCAGTCATACAGAAGTAGCAGTTACGAGTATGCGAACTAGTTGGTGAAGTCCAGCTTATGGGAATTGTAAATTTCAAGTTTTCTCTGTTTTTGGTATTTTACCATCGTGTCAACATAATATTACAGCGACCACAAACAAAGTGTGGGAGCCAGGCTGAAGCCAAATTTGTAATTTGAATGCAAAAGCATCCTTCATAATTTCGTTTTAATCTATCTGAAAACGTTCTGCGGTTTTTTACCGGCTCAAACTCTCCACAAACGTAACAAAATAGATCAGGACTCTTATTGCATAGATGGGAATTGCTTCTTGTAATAGTATACTCTCCAGTAGCCAAGTTTTCCACTACTGAAGAGCTGTAGTCGCTGGATGACGACGCCTGCGGGCCTGCTTTCTCACCCTGACCAGACGCCGATATTGAGTTTCCGAATCCCTGCATCGTAAAGTACTCATCACTTGTACCTGCCATGACGGCACACACGCCGTTAACGCAAAGCGGTTTTTTGCAGTTTTATGAATGTTTGAGGGGACTATGGGCCAAATTCATTGCAGAATCAGATCGAGCAGATTAAATTACATGAAAATCTTCGTCAATCCGGATCCACAAAATTTTTTATACCAAAATAATCCCAATTTTCTCCGATTTTTGCAATTTTTAAGGATATTTTACAATTTTTTTAGAATTAAAAAAGTTTATGATTAAAGTACAATCGAAATTAGTATGTAACGGATTAAAATACATAAAAATTATGCTTTCCTTAGATCTAATTTTTTTTTTTTTGCCATAACATCGAATTTTCGCTATTTTTTTGATTTTTTTGCAATTTACTCGAAATTGAAGGCTGGACGGCCCAAACTGACTTGAAATTCGTATTCAGCGTAAAACGGGTCGAAAAACATGGCCGTAGATAGGTGGCGCCCACACCGGGCAACAGACAATTTTTTTTTTTGTGTGCCGGTGTTATTGATGTAGAACTGATAAATGATTTTCATTTTAAGCTTTTCAAATTTTAACTATAGCCTTTACTTGAAGGTTTGTAAGATTCCTAAACATAGGCCTGAATAAAGAAACAAAAATTTTTTTTGGATATACACTTTTTTAATTTGCTGATTTCTACCTCGAATAATTTTTTTTTTTAATTGCTTTAGTAAATAATTTATATTTTCATAGATTAAATTACAAATAAACAAAATTACAAATTTTAGAGAAGTTAAAAAAGAGCTTAAATAACCATTGCAAATCATTAAATATAAATGAAAAAATTGCCGAGACTATAAAAAATTAAGCTTGCTAAGGCATTAATTGTACTCTTCCTCTTGGGACGAATGCTTCTTGGCAGGCAGCACCCTTCAGATTCTCTAAAATGACAACTTTACTTCGTCCGAGGAAAGTACCAATCAATCAAATTATCAAATTATTGATACGATAGGTGGGAAGATATCACTGCACAACAGCATTTCTGATGATTGGGTTATGATACATGTTTTTAATCCAATTTTTAATGACAACTTCAAATCTGTAACTGAAATTCCTGTGTCAGCTCTATATGACTCTATATGACACATTTGACTTTTTGTAATAAAACACTATAGATTTATAGATTATTTTATTTTATTGCCTTCTTAAGTTTAAAAAAATTTTCTTTTATATGCTTTCCTTGCTGAAGTTGAAGGCATAGAACTGTAAATGCTCCAACAATAGTCGGCCATCATAAGTGTGTTCCAGTAACCTTGATAGCGTTCCTCCATCGTACGAAGGTCCTGGTGGAATCGCTCGCCCTGTTCTTCGCTGAGATCCCCAAGATTGGCTGGAAAATAGTCCAGATGATTGTGAAGAAACTGTAACTTAATGCTCATATTACATCCAACCCTAATGGGTCACTTAGTTGTTCGACGTGCTGAGAATAGTCAGAACTTTTCTTATTTCCTAAGAAATTTTGAACAAGCCGAACAAACTCATTCCATGCCATTTTCTCAATCACTGTCATAGTGTCTATGAAATTTGAGTCTTTTATTAACGACCTTATCTGTGGCCGTCAAAAATACCCGCTTTTATCTTTTCTGCACTCAATTTTGGAAACTTTTTAGACAGAAAAAGATAACAATTTCCATTTTTGTCAAGAGCTTTAACAAATTGTTTTATAAGCCCCAGTTTTATATGTAACGGAGGTAAAATTATACGATCCTTTGATACTAAAGGTGGGTTTATCACGTTCTATTGTCCTGGTACTATTTAATAGTCGAAATAATCAGCATCTGGAAGAAAATTTTTCAAGAACCTCAAGGGAATGCTGAATTAACCCTGTCCAAGCACCTAAAAATTTGGCACCAGGCACCAGTAAAAATGCAGAAAAGTATTCAATATGCATTATTTATAGCGAGTTCCAAACAAAGTTTGGGATCAAAGAAATTAAAGATTCATATTTTTGGAGATTTAACCATCACTGTTACAAAAAAAAGCCTTTGCAAAGAAATTTCAAAATGTGTATGGGTCTAAACAAAGCGAATTTATTAAAGGTGGTGCCATTCGCACGTAAATCAGGAATATTGTATATTCGCAAAAAACTGTTTCAAAACTCTTAGGCATAGCCCTCTTGGATTTCATTGAACATCGTACGGGCAGTAATGTGCATTCGTGTTTTAAAAATCAGCAACGATCTTACTGGTTTACCTGTATAAGCAATAGCCGAACATATCAGATCATTACACCCAAGCTGCATTCGTCATGCTCTGCTCCACACTTACCGTTTCGGTTTCTCACCAGGAACTCCATATTCGCATTCATATTTACGGCGAAGAAATGAGCTGTATCAAATCTTCCTCGGGTCTAAACAGGATATTTTTAAAAACTGCGGAAGGTTACATACAACACCGACTATGAAAATAATTCGTTATGCGGAGTCAATGCCATGGAAGAAGTAGAATTCGTGCTTTGATTGGCGACTGTAACCACGAAATTTTTGATGGAACTTTACATATTCAAGGAAAAACAAATCCATCTTCCATCTTCTGACTGAAGGAACGTAAAAAAATGTTTATTCTTATAAAATTGTGCTTCTTATATTTTCTAAATTCAATTAATTTGTGTTCCGTTTTCACTTTTCTATGGTAAATTGAATAAATTTTATAGGGCAAATCGACATTTTGAAATTACCAACTCAAGTCACCAACTACAACCGAATGCCACGTCATTTTCATATAATTGTGAATTACTGTCATTTTTTTATACTGAAATATTACGTCTAAAAATAGACGCTTTTTAACTATTTCAATATTTTCAAATGAATATTTGAATAACTGGATCTCCGTTTACAAAATGCCGTGTTTTGAAAAACACGGTAAGTTATCTCCGAATTTGTATAAATTTCGAATTTCAAGCAACATCATTTCAACAACACTGATCCACCCAACCTGTTATACGTGCCATTCGAGAGCTGCCTGTAATTTGTTTTCTTTCGCTTTTCACATACTGATTACTCAAACACTCTCCTTAAAAAATGCACATTTGCAACTTTCAATCTGTGTACAACAATATAATCGCGATGCGGAATTTATACAAACCTACAAAATTCCACTACACAAGGTAAATATATATATATATGTATGTATGTGTATCACATCGATATTTTTGTAAGCATTTTAAATAATCTCCGATGAAAAATGCTGCTCCAACTCTCATACAGGTCGTCGCAATAACCAGCAAAATACACTTACATGAATCGTAGCAGTTTTCGCTTCTCCTTTCACCCCCTCAATGTATTATTGTATTTTCTTTCTTCCGCAACGAATTTGTGTATGTCTGCGCGTAATCTTCGAATGAGACAGTGAAAGTTATTGGGATAAGGCGTTGACAATTCAGTGCGATGCGTTTTTAAGTTTTTGCCCCGTTGAATGTCTCGGTATTTCCTAAATGGCTGGAGGCAATAAGAGAAGCGTGAAATTGCAGCAGTTGTGTTCAGCAACAAATGTACCACATTCGGTGGCAATAAATTACCGACCAGTTGAAACAGCAGGGGCGGTAACAGCAACAGGAAAAAGAGGGAAATGTATCCAATGGTAAGTATTGCTCTATTTCTGTAAATATTGAACTCCCTCTGATTTTTTCTCTATAGCTGCGACGCAGGTCTATTTTGTAAATCAAAAATATTCCATTCAAAAAATTAGCTGTGTGAAGTCCTTGCTGTAAAGCAAGAGCATATAATACTATATACATACATATGTATGTATGTCTACTTGAAATTATTCTGTCTACACTCACAAAAGGCAAACAAACATCAGAGTTGAACACGTGGAAGGAAGATATTCGTGAGTTCATTGTCCTCCCTCGAATCAATATATTTACTTAAGAATGTAGTGCTACAAAGGGTTTATGCCAGGGATATTGCATCTATGCAGCGTTGTCTGCTTTGTAGTGCTCATGAGAACACAAGTGTGGTATAATGAGCTGAACATGGTGCCGGCACTTAAAAAACCAATCTAAGCCAACTATTCCTCAAAGGGAGATCAGACTCTCTTAGACTAACACCATGCAAAAGAAATGCCTGCTAGGCAGATGATAACGAGAATGATAAGAGAAAATCATCTTTGTGCTCAAACAAACTGAAGTAGAATTTGAACGTAACTTTTTCGTGAGGTACTTCAATATAATTCTAGAGGAGGAATGAGAGGAAAATGTTAAACTATAAATGAAACGAAAGGTTAGATTTCATCAACAATAATGACTCGTTTTGTGAAATTCATCGGGTGGGATAACGCGATCAACACAACCTTCTGTACTCTCCCAAGCGTCGATGACTCCATATGACGAGTGAAGGATGTATGAACGAATTTTGAATTTGACATGTAAATATAATATATACATATTTACATACTTGTTTCATTTTTCTAGAGGGTTGTGAGCTTCTTTATATTAAAAAAAATGCATTTCATTCGGCCCCAGCCTGCTTAATCTGTTTTGGTTTGCTCTTCTGTCAGTACATACGAAGTGCGTTCAAAAAGTATATCGAATTGTGTGTTTTTTACAAAAAATATTTATTTATTCATTAATATATATTTTGTCCCCTTGTTCAGCTCCTCCTTCGATGCCGTCTTTATCTCGTCAATCGTAGCGTAGCGTCATCCTTTCATGGGCCTCTTCAGTTTCGGGAACAATGGCATCACTAGTGTGTTGTTTGTGGCTAAAAACCCGCGCACAAGCAACGATGTGTGAGCAGAGGCGTTATCGTGATCCAAGAGCCAATTTTTGTCCTTCCACAAATCCGGGCGTTTCTGGCGGACTGCTTCGCGCAAATTGCTCATAACTTGCAGCAAATATAACTTATTGAGCATTTTACCCTGTGGCAAGAACTCATGATGCACAACACCCCTGCAATCGAAGAAAACGGTAAGCAAAACTTTTACATTCGACCGAACTTGGCGCGTTTTCCTCGGTCTTGGTTCGTGTGGCAGCTTTAATTGAGATAATTGAGCTTTGGTTTCCACGTCATAACCACAAACCCACGATTCGTCACCAGTTATGACCCTCTGGAGCAAATTTTGGTCGTCGCAGACAGAGTCCAACATCTCATTAGCAATGTTCATTCTGTGCTGCTTTTGGTCGAAATTGAGCAGTTTTAGGAACGAATTTTGCGGCGAACCGTCTAGTGTCCAAATCTTTGAAAAAAATCGAATGGCACGAGCCAAACGATATGTCTGGATCCTCAGCAACTTCTCTAACGGTGATTCGACGATTGGCCAATACCATTTTGTTTCACTTCATCAATTTTTTCTTCTGTTCTTGAAATGCTCGGGCGTCCGGCACGCTTTTCGTCGTTCACATTTTCTCGGCCTTCTGAGAATATTTTGTGCCTCCAATAAACGTTGCTTTGGTCCAAAGTAGCTTCTCCGTATGACACAGTCAACATTCGGAATGCATCCGTGCACTTAATTTCGTTTTTCACATAAAATTTGATACAGATTTTTTGATACATCTTTTTGAATAGGTAAAAATCGAAGACGAGCCGAAACACGTGCAAGCAAAGCAGCTGTCAACAATTAACTGAACATTCAAAATAGCCGAACTCGTCGACATGAGTGCAAAACATGAGTACAAATATATTCGCGACACTTTTTGAATACACCTCGTACATTCCCTTGTTTCCTTGTGCATGGATACCAGTAGATATCCTGCAGCCAAACTAGCTTCGTATGCCATCTTTTTTCAATGCTAAAAACAGGTATTTTTTATTTGGCGATGCTCCACGAAATGGCAAATGTCAGCTTCTGTATTAGCATCATACCAGTTAATGAACTACTCAGCCTCTTCAACGACAACATTTAATTAATGAATTGGTTCATAATGAAAACAGAAAAAACCAATTTGAGACGAAAATCACATGGTATGGGTGAATTGAAAGAGAAATAAAAATTGGTGAAGGAAACTTTTAAAAATATTTTATTATGCATTAAAAAATGCACCAAGACTCTTTCTTATCTTTAAATTTGTTGCTCGACTAATTTTATGTTTCCAAATTGCACGTTCCATCAAGATTAAATTTAAAATTTGTTATTCAATCATATTTTGTATTTTATTTGAAGACGCTTTTACCTTATAGTTTGTTTTTTTGAATGATGCCGAGACATGCTTTAACCCTCTGTTGGGCACCCGGGCCTGGTCAAATTTTTTCGACTTGAGACGTGAATTTAACATATTTCAATTCATAGCTAACGAATTGCGCTTCCAGGTAGCTTCCTAAAATTTTATTTCCTATAGATTAATGGGTATAACCTTGTAAAAAGGATCCTTGAACAGGACGAAAAAAATCCAAACCCGGGTGCCCAATCGAAGGTTTCAAGTAAGGTATTCAACGGAGGGTTAAAGTCACGCAATCTTTGAAATAATGATAAGTTTGGGTTTTGAGGATTCTGCTCGCAAATGATGGAGTCAATCATATTGATATGCGTCTAATCAGCATTGCATACTACTGTGGGCAAAAAGTAAGGTGAATTTATTTGTCAAACTTCGCGGGATTAAAATTTCGCTCTAGTTGTTTTTTTCGAGAGTTGACAGCACTGTTAATAACTTCTGGGCCACCTTTCATGTGAATGTCATTATCAGTAATATATTTACGCTTGTGTTTACCAAACGACCAAGAGTGCATTTTTCGATTTTTACAATGTCTGATTTGATTGAGCAGAGAAGTGCCATCAAATTTTGTTTGCGGAATGAAATTTCGGCTGCGGAAACGTTAACATGTTGCAGAAGGCATTTGGTGATTCGACCGTGTCGCAGAAAAATGTTTATAAGTGGTACAAAGACTTCAAAGAGGGTCCAGAACGTATTGATGACTTGGAGCGCTCCGGACGATCATCGACGTCAACAGATGACCAACACGTCAATAAAGTGAAGGAGTTAGTGCTCAAAAATCGTCGGTTGACTGTTAAAAACCTTACTGATATGATCGGAATATCAGAAGGATCTCTGAAAACCATTTTGAAACACCATTTGGGCCTACGAAAAGTCAAATCTCGTTTGGTACCGAAAACTCTCAATTTCTTGGAAAAAAGTCGTCGCGTTGATGTGTGTGAAACAATGATTTCAGACTATCAGGACAAGCTCAAGTGCATCATTACGGGAGATAAGACTTGGATTTATGCTTACGACCCTGAAACAACCGACCAATCAAGCGAATATCGTGCTAAAGGCGAGGCCAGACCGAAAAGAGCACGTCAAAGTCGTTCAAAAATAAAGGTCATGATGACAGTTTTTTTCGATGTTCGTGGTGTGGTGCACTATGAACTCCTTCCACCTGGCCAAACTGTTAATAAGGAATATTATTTGAGCGTTATGCGTCGTTTAGGTGAAGCAATTCGTCTAAAAAGACCAGCATTATGGGCCAACAACTCTTGGTTTTTGCATCACTATAATGGACCGTCTCACACTGCACTCGTTCTTCGTCACCATTTCGCCAAAAATTCCACACATATCGTTCCACAACCACCGTATTTGCCTGATTTGGCTCCGTGTGACTTCTATTCCCAAAACTCCGGCTATTCCCAAAACTCAAGAGACCACTCCGGGGAACGATTTCGAGTCGATTGAGGAGATAAAAGCTGAATCGAAGAAGGTGCTGATGGCTATACCGGAAATGGACTATTAGGCATGTTTCGGGGATTGGAAAAATCGTTGGTATAAGTGTATTTCATCGAGAGGGGATTATTTTGAAGGGGATGAAATTGATTTACAAGAATAAATTAAAAAATTCACCTTACTTTTTGTCCACAGTATATATCCATATATCTCAAACAACCACTGGTATAATTCTAGTCACTTCAGAACTAATATGTCTACATTCCATTAAATACCAACTTATGAACTACAAGTGCTACTTTGGACTAAGTAGGCAAATGAGTAGTAAAGTCCTCTCTCGACGAACAAAACTAACACTCTACAAGGCTCTCATCATGCCCGTCCTGACGTATGGCGCAGAAGGATGGACGATGACAACATCCGATGAAGCGACGCTTGGAGTGTTTGAGAGAAAGATTCTGCGTAAGATTTTTGGACCTTTGCACGTTGGCAACGGCGAATAACGCTGACGATGGAACGATGAGCTATATGAGCTTAACGACGACATAGACATAGCGCAGCGAATAAAGATCCAGAGGCTACGTTGAGTAGATCATGTCATCCGAATGGATACAAACGTTCCAGCTTTAACATTAGTAGAATCTGAAAGTATTCGATGCAGTACCAGCTGGTGGTAGCAGAGGTAGCAGCGGTTATCGCGCCAATTAAGAAGAAGAAATTTGACTTTTCACAGAAAAGTACTCATCTGCGTACTTACATATGCATATAAATATATATATAGCTCAATAAATTCGACGACAAAAGTCCACTACCCGCTCCAACTTTCACTGACACCGAAGAAGATGTGAGCATGTTATGTTCCACTGTCCGCGCTATGCTCGCGAAACGAACCAAATTCTACAAGGAGAAAGCATTATGGAGTAAATGTTTCAGTCGGTTGACAATCGGAAAAGAATAGAAGAACATGGCACATATATTTACACCGACCCACTTTGCACAGAGCGCCGCAGGTGTCAACAATTACTCTAAGGAGCCGATGAGCTAACCAGCCCCGTGAGGTATCACCATTTTGGCAGTTCTGTGGGGAGAGTGCTTTTTAGTGGAGGGGTATTTAGTGAGTAGGTGCACCAGTGAGCATACAAGTCGTACATAATCTTATGCCGGTATAGCAATGCTCATAAGAGTTTCCTCTTCACAGGCGTCCTCCTAAAACAAAAATTTATTTGTATGTATGTATATACGGACTTTAAGTAAATTTCCAATTGGCATTTGTAGTGAAATAGGGGAAAAAATCGAAGAAGCGGCGATAAGCCGCAACGGATTTATACCTCGTAGTATAAACAACAAGCTTATATATGTATGCTCTTAACCTCTTATCCCCCAATCCTACCATTAACACCACCAAGATCATCCTTTGTCTTGTTTATTCCCATGGATTTAACAGCTGACGTGTTGAAGTGCACGCGCAATCATTTTGAAAATTAACATTTTAAAGTGTTGCATTAGCACTTACATAGCAGTTGATGTTGCATGCAACATACCTCACCACTGTAACAGCAGCAAATTGAAGGTGAGAAATATTATGAAAATAAGAGTATGTCGTATGAGTGTGATATGTTTAGGGAATTTACTTCTTTTCTTCGATGCAAAATAAATATTTTGAATGAAAATGTGAGTGCATGGGGCATGCTGCAACATTTATAGAACAAATCTTAATACGCATGCATTTATTCGTCTATTGAGGTGATTGCGGCTCATCGAAATGTTGAAATTTCTGATTAACACAATGACTCGATTCGAGGCGTTGGCATTTTAAGTGCACACTTCGGAATCACTGGGGGCATCAACTAATTGTACTATCGCAACATAGAAATTGTTGATTCCATACAGCTGTTTGGTTTACCCTATAGACAATTCTTGGTATGTGTGTAATATGTGTATGTATGTATGTATGCATGTTTGTAGATACATAATATATAAAGTATATATGTAGATTAGACAAGATCGGTCTCTATACGATAGAGCTCACTCAATTTTCTAAAAAACAAATTAATAATAAGGCAAAAAAAAATTTGTATGAAAACAAATTAAATATTAATCATAAAGGAACAAATACAAGCATTTAATCGCACGAAAAAAGTACTCTAATTTGATTTCGACCATCGCTGGATTTCAACAAATTTTTCTAAATCTTACCACTGCGAGAGTTTGAGTCCCTATAGATATAAAAATATTTCTTGAATTCTCTCCCACACGTTTTTGTTCCAAATTTCTTTTCATTACCGCAAAAATATTGCCTTTGCCAATAAAAATATAACAATTATGTTCTTAGAAAAACGATTACTAAAAAATCTCTTCTCTCGATGGTAGTTGAAAGTTAAAAGCAACATATTTTCTTTCTTTTCACTAGATTCCGGATGCAGAGGAAAATGTTAAAATAAAGAGATGTTTTAGTTGTAAACTGTTATTTGTTTTATTCAATAATGTACCTTCCTTTACAATGGTTTCCCACGTTCCCACGATAGTCGATTCTGCGTTACCGGAGCGATCCGCATTTATATCCTGCCAAGGACTGTCACTGCAGTGGCATTCCCATGGAAGCTGTTAAAACAAGAGCAATAGCAACAGCAAGAACAATAAGAACAACAACAATGCCTTAAACAAATTTTACAAAAATTAGTACAAAAAAGTAAAGTGATTTAATGTAATTTAGAGAAATCGCATGAATGCAGGAAATTTTGTCTTCAAATCGTTTCCTATTCTCATACACTTTCTTTCATTCTCGCAAGTTCTTATGGCAAGAGTTGCCATAATAGGAAATAAATTACAAATATTCTGTAGTGTATCTTTTCGGCACCATTCAACGACTTTGAAATTAGGTTTTGCACCTTCCTCAGACATCATGTTGCAAATTATTTATTACCAAATATTCAAATCCAACTGAGCTTGTCCAAAAACTCTCCTAAATTATTATTATAAAGAATATGAACTTTTTTTTAATTTAGTAAATCATCGTCAATATTCGCTGTACATCTTTAAATTTTTAAGCTTATCTTTTAGATTGCGAATATGGTAGGATCGAACCTCCGTGCATGAAAAGGCAAAATGGTCGACAATTTTTTTCTAATAGCAGTCGCCCCTCGGCAGTCAATGGCAAACCTCCGAGTGTATTTCTGTCATGAGAAAGGTCCTTATAAAAACCATCTGCCGTTCAGCATCGGCTTAAAATTGTAAGTCCCTCAGCTTGTGAAAGAACATCAAGACATGCACCAGAATAGGAGGAACTCGGCCAAATACCTAATAAAGGATGTATGGTTAGGTTAGTTTGAAGCGGTTGTCCACGGTGGGACACACTCAGGCTCATAGCACACTCTGATGTCAGCTTTCCTAAAACCAGTGCGTATTAAAAAACAAAATTAGATGATCTCTGATTTCAACAGGACTAAGATCTTCCAATTCATTGAAGAATTGTTTACCTAAAACGGTAAATCTACGTCTGGAGAGAGCAGGAAATAGCACAAAACGGCGTGAAATCGTCTCTTCCTCATCTAGGCAACTTCTGCAGAAGTAATGTGGTTGCACAAACATCCTCAGGGCGTGCCTGCCGATTAGGCAATTCCCCGTTATAACTGAAATCCGAGTGGGAAGACTGTGCTTACGTCACACAGTGATTTAAACAATAGACAAAAATCAAAAAATTAAAAGCAATATTTTAGAAAAACTAAAATGGAAATAAAATCTTCATTATATTGCTCAAATAAAATCACCTTAAGTTTATTATGATAAAGTCTACCTAAATAAAATCCTGTTTTGTTTTTTTAGATTTGATCAACATTTATTATTGTATGGTAGTTCGTTCTGAATGTTTCGATATTTTATAGTTTGACTGGTTTATTATGGCAAATATTCAGCAAGGTATGTAAATATTTTAATATATGTTTGGTAGTTTCCTTAATTTTTTTTTGTAAAGTAGTCATTATTTTTAGGAAACTCTATTTTTGCTAAAAGGTCCCTAAAGGTGCCTTTCCAAATTTGTTGTTATTTGATATTTTAAACTGCTCTGTTTTTAAAGGTATAGGTCTTTTTTTCGCAAAGTTGTACTTTATTCGGAATTTTTATTTTTTAGGTACTTTGTCAAATATAAAAAATAAAGATTTGGTGGATACATTGATTTCATTGCCCAAAAAACAAAGGAAAAACAAGTTAGTTGAAAAGGTTCTAAACCTAATGAGACTTCAGACTGTCTCGAAAGCAACCAAGCGGGAATTTGAAAAATCTATTGGCATTTCTTGTGGAAAAATAAATATTAAATAGCAAAAAAATTTTTGCAGATAAGAACAGTTTTTAGCCAAAGAAAGCAAATGGCTGAACTCTGAAATATATATGACCTCATCACTAAAAGCTATTTTAAGAAAACCAGCTGTTCCAGGTAACACTTTTGCTGAACAAAGCACTTCTCGTGGAAAACCTTATGTAGCTTTTGGGGAGTCAAGTGAGAAGACTAAAAAGAGGCGAATTGAAGAACTGGTCTCAAAATACTTTCTTTGCGGTAAAAGAATTATCTAAAAAAAGTAATAGTCAGGTTGAGTTTAAGGAATTCAAAAAACATTCATTGACTTTACAGGAAACTTTAGCGCTTTATCTTCAGTTAGATCTTTCTCAGAGAAAATATAACTTACTTAGATCAATTATTAATAGTGTGCATTCAGAATTTTTACCCAGCATCTATAAACTGTGACAGTTTCGAAACAGTTTATTACCAAAAGATATTATAACCACAGAACAAGGATCTGGAATAAATCTACAACATATTCTTGATTATACATTAAAAAGCATTTTAAAATCAATATTAGACAAAGAATATATAAAAAGTGAAACTTTAACTCTGATATGTAAATACGGATTCAATGGAAGCTCTGGGCATAGCACCTACAAACAAGTATTTAGCTCCACAGAAATGACTGACGAATATTTATTTTTAGTTGCTATGTCACCCCTTAACTTGTCAGATGAAAAAAGTTACATTTTTTGGAATAATCCTCGCTCTTCGTCAACATTTTTCTGTCGACCAATTAAATTTATTTTTGTTAAAGAAAATTCCGATTTAGTTAAAACAGAAGGCATAAGACTGCAGCAAGAAATAAACGATTTAAAACCTATAATTATAACTTTTTAAAACAAAAATTACACTGTAAATTTTAAATTTCACTTTACAATGCTTGATGGAAGTTGCATTAATACCTTATCAGAGACTAATTCTACTCAAACTTGCTTCATTTGTGGAGCTACACCAAAACAAATTAATACAAAAGAAGTTCTTAAACAACCAGTTAAAATCGAAAATTTTAATTTTGGGATGTCATCTCTTCATTCGTGGATCCGTAGCTTCGAATGTTTATAACATATTGCTTATAGGCTTCCTTTTAGAAGCTGGCAAGTAAAAAAAGCGTTATTTGATGAGAATTTGATTTTTAAATTTTCTCAAATATTACGTGTTGTGTCTTCAGGAAAGCAAATTAACATCGACAATTTTCGAGAACTTTTAAATAATACCAGAGAGCTTTACATTGAATTATATGACTGGTTTTGTATGCCTTCCAGTGTCCATAAATTAGTAGTTCATGGCGAAGAACTTTTTTTTCATGCTACAGTTGTAACTCTATACATGAGCTACACAACTGATTTTATTAATTTAAAATCGGCAAAGTAATACAGGAGTAGTGATTTTTGTCCGATTAGCCCATATACATGAATCACTGTGCGTCGTGTTAACAGACATACTTTGCGTTTAGCATTTAGAGTCGGACGATTCTGCCCGTGATTTCATCGCGCCATCATTCAGTCGCTGCTCTTAGCCCATCTGTGTATAAATGCATGAACTCGCCCTATTTTATGTCGTCTCGTTTCCACTCTTCCCTCGAGAGTAGTAATTACAAGTTTAGGCGAGAGTGCATAGTCCACCTGTTCGGGAAGCTTCAAAATATCAGCCAGGATTTTACCGTATTTGACCACTTACTCAAAATGTTCAACCTTGTTGCCGCACTGCGCGCGATACATCTTGCATAAATGCCACGCAAATGGGTATCAGTCGACGGTCTTTACAGCGAATTTTGGTACAAGATTTGGAGATGTTTCCGTACAAAGTCCAGACGGTGCATCAGCTGTTAGCAGCTGACCGCCAATCGCGTCTAACATACGCTCAAGCCATCCTTAATCACCACCAAGAGGAAGATGATTTTTCATCAAAAATATTCAAGAATGATGAGGCCCATTTCCGTCTTAGCGGGTACGTAAATAAGCAAAATTTACGCTTCTGGGGCACTGAAAATCCGCGTGTAACCCACGAAGAGCCATTACACCCGCTCAAAGTCACTGTATGGTGTGCTGTTTTCGCTGGAGGAGTCATCGGACCTTTTTTCTTCGAAGACGTCGCGGGCCAAACGGTTACTGTGAATGGTGAGCGCTGAGTTCTTTTTGTCGCAACTTGATGAATTGGGATTGGAAAACGTGTGGTTCCAACAGGACGGTACAACGGCACACACTGCACGTGCCACAACCGATATGCTGAAGAATGCATTTCCCGAGCGGCTTATCTCTCGTTTTGGCGATTTGCACTGGCCAGCAAGACGCCTGATTTGACCGCTCCAGACTTCTTTTTGTGGGGATTTTTGAAGTCGCGGCTTGCGGGGCTTGCAGCTCTTAAAGTGAATATCCGTCAAGAATATGAGGACCTATCGCCGGAAGTTTTGGCCAAAGTGATGGAAAATGCCATAAAAAGGGCTCAAATGGCAATCAACTGAGGCGGCGGCCATGTACATGACATCATATTCTCGACTTGATGTAAAAAGAATTAAAAGACTAAATAAAAAGAATCAAAGTTTTTAATTTTGTTTTTTAAATTACGCAATTACGCGCCACCTTGTAATTTTTTGAAATTTAACTTTGACATAATTTTAAAAACCAAAAGTATTACATCGTTGTCGTGTTGAAGCTCAAAGTTGTATCTATTACGATATGTGCCATCTTCCAAACTGATTGGTCCATATATTTTTCTAAGTATTTTCCTTTCGAACAATGCATATTGGTTGACATCACTCCTCTTCATCGTCCATACTGCACAACCGTATGTCATAATTGGGCGTAAGAGAGCAGAATACATGCATAACACATGGGCTAAAAAGTCTCGGGCCTAACACATAGATGGCATTAGTTTTTTGCATTCACCTCTTTTCCAGTGGGTACTAACCTCAAAAAGATAGCTGTTAAAATTTCAAGATATTCTATTCATTAGTTCGTGAGTTATTGTGCTAAGAGTGCCGCTACTTTTGTTCTTTTCAAAACAATGGATCGTGTTTTAATTTTACACTGCTTCTTGATGGAAAAATATGCCGTTCGAGCAAAGCAATGGCTTGAAAAGTGTTATGGGGACTCCGCTCCATCAGAAGCAATAATGGTCGCAGTCACAACGCGGTGGACGTCCAAATGAGGCGGTACCAGCAGAAAACCTCAAAAAATTCCACAAAATCGTTTTGAATGATCGAAAAGTGAAGTTGCGTGAGTTAGCTGACATCGTAAAGATCTTGACAGAACGTGTTGGCTTTATATTGCATGGGTATTTGACTATGAGAAAACTCTGTTCTAATTGGGTGCCGCGTTTGCTCACTGTTGACCAAAAACAAGGACGTGTTGATGATTCTGAGCAGTGTTTGGCAGTGTTGGATCCATCACTTCACTTCGGAATCAAAACGATCGTCATCTGAATGGACAGCAACTGGTGAACCGTGTTCCAAACGCGCAAAAGCAAAACAATCGGTTGGAAAAGTTATTTCCTTAATATTTTGGGACATACGTGGTGTAATATTCGTCGACTATATTGAGAAGGGATGGTATAATAATAAATATTATATTGCGTTATTGGAACGTTTGAAGGCCGGAATTGCAAAGAAACGTCCGCATATGGTAAAGAAAAAAATTGTGTGGCAAAGCTACATGAATTGAACCACGAATTACTTCCACATCCACCGCCAGATTTGGCTCTCAGCGACCACTGGCTGTTCGCAGACCTAAAAGTGCTCGCCGATAAGAAATTTCACACGAATGAAGAGGTTATCGCTGAAACTAAGACCTATTTTGAGGCAAAAGATAAACCGTTCTAGAAAAGTGGTATTTAATTGATAGAGCGGCGCTGGAATGATGGCGTTGTTCTTCATGGAAATTACGTTGATGAATAAAGGTCATTTTGAAGAACAAACGAATTCTCTTTGTCAGGTAAAGTCCCGGACCTCAGCCCATGTGTTAGTTTTTGTTTTTTGACAGAAGTTTTGACTTGAATAGCTTTGTAAGTATATGCGCGTAGGTTGATCTATTGGCTGCTTGTAGCCTGTCTTGTAAGACAATTGTTGTGCTGCCTTTGACGCTAAGGGCCACTCCAAGATATTCAACAGCTATTTAACATTACCAATTTTTGATATGGCCAGGATCATATACAAGGTGGCGCAAAAGTAACCTTGCGATGTTTTTTGGCTGTAATTAAAAAAAAATGAAAAACTTTGATTCTTCTTGTGGATTATTTTTATTTGGTCTTTTAATTTTTTTACATCAAGTCGAGAATATGGTGTCATGTAAATGGCCGCCGCCACAGTTGATTGCCATTTGAGCCCTTTTTATGGCATTTTCCATCACTTTGGCCAAAACTTCCGGCGATAGGTCCTCACATTCTTGACGGATATTGTCTTTAAGAGCTGCAAGAGTCTGAGGCTTCTTGACATAAACCCGCGAATTCAAAAAGCCCCACAAAAAGAAGTCTGGAGCGGTCAAATCAGGCGATCTTGCTGGCCAGTGCAAATCGCCAAAACGGGAGCTTAGGCGTCCGGGAAATGCATCCTTCAGCATATCGGTTGTGGCACGTGCAGTGTGTGCCGTTACACCGTCCTGTTGGAACCACATGTTTTCCAATCCCAATTCATTAAATTGAGGCAAAAAAAAAACTCGTTGATCATTGCTCTGTAGCGCTCACCATTCACAGTAACCGTTGCCCGCGACGTCTTCGAAGAAAAAAGGTCCGATGACTCCTCCAGCGAAAACAGCACACCATACAGTGACCTTGAGCAGGTGTAATGGCTCTTCGTGGGTTACACGCGGATTTTCAGTGCCCCAGAAGCGCAAATTTTGCTTATTTACGTACCCGCTAAGAGGGAAATGGGCCTCATCACTCATTATTATTTTTGATGAAAAATAATCTTCTTCTTGGTGGTGATTAAGGATGGCTTGAGCGTACGTTAGACGCGATTGGCGGTCAGCAGCTAACAGCTGATGCACCGTCTGGACTTTGTACGGAAACATCTTCAAATCTTGTACCTAAATTCGCTGTAAAGACCGTCGACTGATACCCATTTGCGTGGCACGTCGTCTGGTCGATGTCGACGGCGCTTCCATGACATCCTCGGCTACAGCAGCAATATTCTTTGCAGAACGGGTACTCCGGGGTCTGCCACGCCTGGCAGCATCTCGTGTTGTGCCAGTCTCCTCGAGGCGAGCGGCTAAACGTCGCAGTGTTTCAGCATTTGGCGTTGGACGGCGAGGAGATCTGCGACGAAATTCACGTTGTGCCAAAGTCACCGACCGATTATTGGTCAAATAAATAGTCAGCAATATTCCGCGTTCTAGAGCAGTGTAGCGTAACATTGTTTATTAACGTGTATTTCGCATGTGATTACTACACAAATGTCAGAACAGGGGGGCCAATGGCAAAATGTATAGCATTTTCTGATAGGAGGATTACTTTAGCGCCACCTGTTACTTGGATTTGCCCTGATTGATTTGTAGTTCAACTTGCAGGGCTTTATTTTCTAGATCATTGAATGCTCCGTTTAGTGTTGTACCATCTCTTGTAATTAAGACTATACCATCTGCGTACGCACATATTTGTATACTGATGTTGAAGATGTCCTTCTAGGAATGCAAATGACAAATTACTTCACTCAGCATTAAATTGAAAACCAAAATCATTTGCATTTTCTTTATGGTGTTCTATACAATCGTTATGTATAATTAAACGCGAATACGAAATATTATTTACTTAAAACTAAAAATTCTTAAAGCAGGAATAAATTTATAAGTTTCAGCCAAGGCACAATTGTCTAATGAAAACACAAGGCTACTTTTGAAATAAGATATATAGATTTAGTATCATAAAATAATATTTTAAAACTCATATTATAAAACAAGCATAAATTAAAGCCTGTTGTCGAAGTAATTAAGTTCATCAAAAATCATAAATCGATCATCAAAAGTCGTACTTTCCTAAACAAAAAATAGTCTCTTTTTTTACTTTCTCTTCTGGCAAAATACACTAATATGAGTTTAAAAAATTAGAAAGATATGATTTGTAACAAATAAAATGATTTTGTTAATGGAAGTTAACTTAAAAAAGGAGTTGTCGACGCATGGCACAATTGATTAGCTTTGGGAGAGTGAGCATGAGGATTTAGCAGCTTTTGAATTTGAGAAAGAAACGGATGTGCTGATAAGGAATCAGTTTTACTGGTGCAGCAAAAAACGTGAAATTTTAACTAGCCAAATTTCGCACACTTGGCTTTCAAATCAGTTAACCTTGAAAATACTGATATTGCTTACGGGTTTGCTGGCCCCAAAGTGAACCTTGAGGATAGAGTGACCCATTGAACCTTAAAGAGAAATTGGTATTGCTGGTGAGTTTGCTGGCTTCAAGGCGAAATTTAAATAGTAGAAATTTTCATACTAGGCTCTAAATGACATGGAGGCAGTAACACATTTTATCAGGTCAGTCCATAAGTTCGTGCGTATTTTACCAATAATTTCACTTTTGTACGATTTTTGCATACAAAAAATTATTCGCGGAATATAACGGAACTATTTATATTTTCTTTGATATATTGTGCATTCAACAAGTGATTTTAATCGCGGATAGAAGCATGTGTTTTAAAAACTAAAATGGAATCTTCGAACGCGTATAAGACGCATTTTTTCTATTTTTTTTATAAAAGTGGTAAAAATGCAACAACTGCTGCTGCAGAAATAAACACTGTTCACGGAGAGAATACCGAGAGTGTAAGGACTGTGCAAAAGTGGTTTTCAAAATTCCGAAGTGGTAACTGCGACGTGGAGGATGCCCCGTCCTGAAGTCTTTAACTCCGACGCCTTGCTCGAACTCGTGGAAGCTAGGCCAAATTTGATAGTCGATATGATAGATCAGAGGTTAATTTCATCGCATGAAACAGTTAACAGGCACCTAGTGCGGTTGGGAAAGGTTTCAAAGCTGGGGAAAATGGGTTCCGCATAGACTTTCCGTCGCCAACCTTCAGCAGAGAGTGAATGTGCGTTCTCAGCTGCTGCAAAGGTTTGAAAATGAAAGTTCTTTGAACCGTATCGTTACTGGTGATGAAAAATGGGTCCTTTCCAATAATCCTGTTCATAGACGCCAATGTTAAGATAAAGATGGAACACCAGAACCGATCCCTAGAGATGGCCTTCACCCCAAGAAGATTCGCCTGTCTACTTGGTGGGATATGACCAGTATTGTTTATTATGAACTTCTGGAACCAAACCAGACCATAACTGCTGATTATTATTCCCATCAGCTATTAAACCTGAATGAGGCACTTAACAAAAATCGACCGTCTTTGATGAATAGGCGCAACGTTTTGTTTCACCACAACAACGCAAGACCTCATATCGCAAGGCAAACATTAGGCAAGCTGAACGAGCTCGGGTGGGAGCTAATGCCGCATCCACCATACTCTCCGGATATTGCACCTTGTGATTTTCACTCTTTCCGTGGACTTCAATCCCATATGAGTAACAAGAACTACTCCTCAAAAGAAGCTATAAAAAGGGATATCGAAGCGTATTTTGGCTCCAAGGACAAACAATTTTTTTAGCAGGGAATTAAAAATTTGCCTAAACGTTGGGAAGACATTGTAAATAATGAAGGAAAATATATTATTGATTAATAAATACTTTAAAGATATTTTTTATTACTTTTAAAACCACCTTTTAAAAACGCACGAACTTATAGACTGACCTGGTACTTTACGCACATTTTTACCATTACTTTTAAATTGATTAACAATTCATTAAGATAAAATGTCGACTATTTACTTATAAGGGAAGGGCTTATTTGAAAAGAAAATACCATCGAGTTGTACTTAAAAAATTAAAAAAAAGTTATAACTGAAGTCGCTATAGTACCTATGATCTCAAAATTTTCATATTAACCCTTAGTACAAAAAATGTTCTTTTTATTTTAGATATGCTAGCCTTTTTTTAGTCACTTATTCTCTTTTTGTTTTTTGCTCTTTTTCCCCTTGCAATATTATACTTCCTCCACTAAGCAATTGGTTTCTCAATCAAGTAATTCAAGTAATGCGCATAAAACATTCTTGCCACATGATGCATGTAAGGACCGACGGATGATTTGACCGCCAGCCGACCGCATGCCACAAATGCCACTGACTGCCATATGGAAAAAATGAGAAACTAAGAAAAAATCTGAAACATTTCACCATGTGCAACAAATTTCGAACCGACGAGTGCCAAAAACAAGACGGCGGATGGTAGCGCGGGCGGTGTTGGATGAGAAGATGCTTCCAAAAAATTACTTTGGCCTCTTTTCACTTCAAAACACTTTGATTTCGTACCTACTGCTTGCCATCGCATTGAACAAAGTGCAGCATACGGGAGGAGTTGTGGCACGAAGTAACTTTGAAATTGTGCTGAAAAGGTGTAGAACAAAAAACGGCGACAGCTGCTGTTGTTGTGCCACATGCAAAATGTGTCATGCACCAAATTGGGCCCGTTAAAGATGCTGCTGCAACTATGTACTCGTATGTGTCTTGCTGCTGACTTGGTCGACGATGCGGCTATTCTGGGCGCATGTTTTGCATGCGAAAGTGACCTCAGCAAAAATTTTCTTTTCTTTATTCTTCAAGAATTGAATACACCCTTTCAGTTGGTTGCTGCAAGCAACTGTTGCTGAAATTATATTCGCTGCAGTTGCAGCATGCAAGAAGCTATCAATAATGAGTACAATTACAAGATATTATTACTGTAATAAAACTAAATTGTGCTCGTAAATGTTTATAGCACTCGCAATAAAAACACATACAGGCATACATGTGCACATATGTATGTACAAAAAAAAGTATCGAGAAAACTGGCTTCAATATTTTGAATTTACTATTGCTTTCTTTGAGGTACTGTTAATAGAAAATTACCGCTATCTTTATGCAGCGTAAAAGAAAAGCTGGCGTCAATTCCACATGTTTACCCAAATCTTTTTTTTTTTTTTTTTGATTATGATACTCTGCCAGAGAGTGAGCAAAAATTTCAAAAAACCTAACGAAAAATCCGTATATGATAATATTTTATTGTTCGTTGGTGGTCAACGCTCGGCGACACGAAGCTGTGAATTTTGTAAAATGTTTTCATCAATTGAAGTGGAAAGGAGAAGGGGAAGATGCGTTAATAATTTCAATTTAGAATGGGGAAAAATTTTAATCATACAGCAAACACACACACATACACACTCAAACACTCATATTCGCTTAAGTAGAGTCTCAGCTACATTACAGCTTTATTAGCGGTGACAGACCAAGCCAGTGAAGCAAGTGCAGACGCTAGGTGCGGAACAGTGGGCTTATTTCATAAAGTTGTCTACGAAAATTTGAAAAATGAGAATACTAATTTCTTTGCTTCGCGGGACAAGTTAATATAAATATATACATTTATTGTAATAAAAAATTAGAAATATCACTAAAATTGTAATGTGATAATTTGTTAATAGCATGTTGTCGATTGATGTACGTGAATTTATACAATTAATAACTAATAGTTATAATTAGATATTGTAAAATACTTTTCATGAGTTTCGTTTTTGTAAAATGTTCCGTGTTACTGAAGGGGTTCGACTGACAAGCAACAGCTGCTAAGTGTTCAAATTCATTTCATCTGATTATTTGTTGCTGAGATCTTTAAAATATTAAAATATTTTTATATATTTCTTGGTTTTTGCTCCCTCGCTCTTGAGGTGCCAAAAAAGAGAGACGTACAAATTTACTGAATACCAATTATCGAATTTCAAAGTTACTCGTATCAAACTCAGTCTGAAAACCCTAATGCATCTTCGAAGCCGCTTTATTTCCGAAATGGTTAGAAATTAACAATCTTAACTATTAAAAAATAATGAATGGAAGTTCACAATGCAAAAATATGGAAACTAAATGATTTCCACATGGCAAAGGTAGTGTAAATAAATAATAAAATAAAATCATTATATATACAGCTGTTGTCAGCTAATTAGAAACGCTCTCTTTTGATAAACGCTTGATGAGCATAATATTAAACTGTTTAAATTTACCGTTATTTTTTCTCTTAAAATCATTTGCATTGCTTTTGTTACTCTATTTACTACCCAATGCGCCTAGTTTTGTAGTTGTGTAATTGAAGTGCCGTTAATATTATCCAACGCAGTGCATGGGTTACTTAGTTCAAGGTAAATAAACTGAGACAAGTAATTAGAAACAGTTGTTCAATGGAAGCATATTCGGCAAGTTGTGCTATTTTAATAGTAATATAGTCGACTTTTTGGTATGTATATATTTTAAATTGGTTGTTTAAAAGGAACTAAAATATTCGTCTTCAAGATGTGTAATGGGAAACAGCAGCAGCTGTACACCTGCCCTGCGCAGCTCCATTTTTGACCTTCGTAAGGCTGGAAAGTCGTACAGTGAAATTTCTAAGCAAGTCAAATGCTCAAAAAAATGGTTTTTAACGCCTTAAAGCATATCTAACTTTTTAAGACTGTTGACAATGTTCCACGTAAGAAAAGGCCCCGGAAAACTTCAGCAGAAATTGACCGCAAGATAGCAATCATCTCCAAAAGAGACCCAAAAACGACTTCCACTGACATCCAACGGAAAATTCAGGATCAATATGATTTCGAAATATCCAAGAGGACAATTGCTCGGCGTCTGGTCTAACCAAGATACAAAGGAGACGGCGAGTAGTCTTTGCGAGATCCCATTGGTCATGGACTCCAAATCAATGGAAATATATCGTTTGGAGCGATGAAACCAAGATAAATCGCATAGGCCCAGATGATAGAAGGTATGTTCGACGGCCAATCAACCAAGAATTCAATCCTCGCTACGTTTCGTGGGTAGTAAAGCATTGTGGAGGATCAATCATGGTGTGGGGATGTTTCTGGTGGAATGGTGTTGGCCCAATCCATAGGGTTGATGGAATTTTAAATAAGGAGAAATACGTCGATATACTAAAAAATGTAATGCTGCCGTGGACTGAGGAAAATTTGCCTGTTATATGGAAGTTTCAACAGGATAATGATCCAAAGCACACGGCAAAGTTGACGAAACAGTTTTTCGACGAAAATTCCATGAATGTTTTGGAATGACCATCATCCAGTGCGGACTTAAACCCAATAGAGCATCTCTGGGATGACGTTAAAAAAGTCGTGAGTGCCAAAAATATCCCAAATATGGATGTCCTTTTTGCCGAAGCAAAAACGGCATGGCAAGCAATACCTGTGGCGCGCTGTCAGAATCTCATTACATCAATGCGCAAGTGTTGAAGCAAAAGGGTTATGGAACCAAATGCTAACATAATCTTTATGTAGATCTGATAATACATTACTGTTTCTAATTAGTTGCCCTATCCAAATCGTGCATTTCACATGCTTTAAAAAAATATATATATATTTAATAAAGAATTGGGATTAACTTGTTTTCCACTAGTTTTTAAGTTTATCATATGTTTAAATAAAATTGGCAACAAGTTATGAAAATACGTGTTTAAAAGGAAAATGGAAAATTTATTTTGAAATAAGTGTCGTTTCTAGTTAGCTGTCAACAGCTGTATACATAATTGGCGCGTACACCCTTTTTGGGTGTTTGGCCGAGCTGATCCTCCTATTTGTGATGTACGTCTTGATATTGTTCCACAAATGCAAACCTATAAAATAATTTAATAGGAGGGTTGATTTTGTTCGGTAATTGTCATCAACATTAATGTTAAGATTGGCCAAGTTTCAGCTCGTAAAAATGAATCTTTGGTGTGTGAGAATTAGCGCCAGTTGTTTATTGCTTTCCAGTTTAAAAAACTCACCACAGTTAAACTAGCACTAGCATTATCAAAAACGCGACAAAGATGCCTGGGAGCCCCACTGTTTGAGGGTCTGGAAGACGTTAAAAGCGGAGCTCCCAGCCCGACTTAGACTCGCCAAAAGCGCTGACATCCTACATGATGCCTACTTTAGGTATTCATAGAGGTCGGTCTCCATCTGGTATCGCTAGGGACCAAAAGGTCTATGCGTGGCTTATTGCCAACCAGGCTAACCTAACCTAACCTAAACTAGCACCGAAAAACTGGCTCTTAGTTTTTGAGAAATCGAAGTTAACTCATTTCTTTCGAATAGACCGGCCGATTTCACCAAAAATTTGAAGGCATTGAAAATTAAAAATTTAAGAAAGGAAATATAACCTGAAAAAAGATTAAATTATTTTTTTTTTTGCTGAACTTAAAATTTTTTAACATATATTTGCCGCTGTAATTTACGTAACAATAAAAATTCCAAAAATTCTGTTAGTCATATGTAAGTAAGAAAATAATTAAATAATTAATATAATAGGAATAAAATTCCTTTGGAATACGCGACATTTTGTATTAGAGAGTGCAAAAGAAGATTACTTGGAAATACTTTTATTATTTTATTATTTTTATTATTATAATATATTATTTTTCTTTTGATGCGATCATCATATAAAAAACAAGATGATCTCAGTATATTGTTGTTTGTTGTAATTATCACAAGTTCGGCGTGCTTATTTCATTATCAGCTTTGCCAGAGAAATTATTTATTATGTGAAAAGTTGTTCCTTCCGAATAAGGGGCGGAAACGCTTTTAAAACCAATTGCATTTATATTGAGTCGTATAGCGACTTCCACTTCCACAGCTTATTATCCAGTATTATATGAACATATTCCAAGACTATGTTGCAGCTTGCAAACTTAGCTAAAAAATCTTCAGAAATTCAATTAAATTCAAAAATGTACTACATGCAGAAAGAAACGACCTTAATTAATTAACCTTTTAGTACCTCTAATTTTACGACCAAGAAACTTTGTTCATCTTCAAAAGTATGCTTGCATTCAATTTTCTACCAAAGCAAACCACTGTACATTATTCATATAATACAAAGTGCTCAACTATGTTTCCGCGGCGTATTAGGAGTCGTCAGGCGAGTCATATTAACAGCATTCGTTTCGCTCATCAAGAAGCCGCCAACAACAGCCAAAACGCAGGCTATAGAAATTTCGAAACAAATTAAAACAAAACTAAAATTTAATCCACCATCGAAGTATTTCTAAAGAACCAAAATAAAGAGTCACCAAAAGAACACCAACGCGCAATATGCCGCAGCGTTGCATGCAACACCACTGCAAACAAGTATAGACCAAGTAAGCCCTACAGCACAAAACGCCTGGTGCGGCGTGTCATACCAATTCATTGCTTAGCTTTGCACACAACAGAACACATAAGCGGCTCAAATGCGATTTCCACCACTGAAACTTGATCTAAAACACAACATAACAACAAACGCTCTCTTTTGACTAACAGTTTCTCTTCACAAAGCTAACGCGGCGCTCTTTAGTAATAATTTTTTACTCTTTTTCCTGATTTTTTACTTAAGATTTGTGTTTTTTTTAATTTTTTATCAGCTGCCCGTCATTCTAAACAATGTTAAGCGCTAGCATATTGCTGATGCTATTACTTTTCTGCCACTGGAACCAACCGCATTTTGTTTTGTTATTGGTTTTGGCTCCAGCCATTTGCATGTACTCTTGCACTGCTGTGGGCATGCTATTGACGTTGAATTGTAGAGTGGAGTTGGAGCTCACGTGAGCGCATGTGTGGTGTATTTTTCAATTTCCATATTTGGGTGAATTTCTGCTCAACTACCATCGCGCTGCATACTGACTGTTTGCCTACTGAGGCGCCAAGCGGCTCTTCGGTGGGCTGGTTGGTTGCCTTCTTCCCTACATAATACATTCATATGCTGGTATGTGTTGGCGTCTTGTTTGCCCTGTTCGTTGTTTGCTTTGCTGTTGTCGTTTGTTTGGTGGATTATTGTTCGTATGCTAGCTGTTGTTGTGGCTACTTGGATAGCCGCCTTCCGCTACTGCTGTTGCTGTGTATGCTTTCGACTCCACTTATTCATTCGTTTGGGTTGTTGTACTCACACGTCTGGAGTGAGCGCTCATTACGTATCCGACTTTTGTGGCGTACGTTTCGTTGTGTTATATCTACGCGTGTTAACGGTTGGACTCGACTCGTTCATTCGTCGATTATTTTATAACCCAGTGCGTTTTTAAATGTACGGCTATTGGATAAAAGAGTTATTCTTTCGCGTTGAATGGTAACTGTAGTGAACTTCTCGATGAAACGCTCATAAAATTTATGTTTTAAACAAAGCATATGAAGAGTAAAAATTTTCCAGCTGATGTGGAGTCAAGTGCGGGTATATGTATACAGAGGAGTAACTTGCAAGTTGGATTACTTTCATGAAGTACTAGAAATCAAAAGCATTTAATTTTTTGAGAATTTTTACAGTAAGAAATTTCTTACTATTCAATACAAGTGAATTTGCTAAGAATTATTATTCAAGAGAAACAAGAAAAACATAAAAACAATCTCACAGGATTTCAGTACAATTATAGAGGAAAAGTCGTGCAACAAAAGGCATAGTCCAAACAACTTGGAAGATTTAACTTCAAATTCAACACTATATGGATAAGCTCGACTAATAAAATCAGGCTGAACGGTTCGTGGCGAGATACTAAAAAGTGATGAATATCTTAATAGCTGGAAGTAAACAAACAAAAACAACAAAAAAGTATTGTGTTAGCGAATGAGTGAATGAAAAGTAAATAACAGTCCAATTTACAACGCTTTCCTCAACAGAAATAAACAAAAATGAAGTTTTAACAAAAAAAATTGGTTAATAAATAATTGGAAATATGATAAAATATTAAATGCAAATTGTGCATAAGTAAGATAAAGAGAGGAAAATATGAGAAACGAAAGTTAAAATACAAATTTTAACAACAACAATAAATATGTACATATGTATGTAATTAACGATGAATTGATTAAAAGAAACTAGTTATTGCTGATGATGATGAATGTTAGTGCGCTCTTTATAAAAGCTAAAACAAAGAACGGCCTTTAAAAAAGCGAGTGAATCACCGTACTTGAATACTTCATAAAATCATTTTATTAAAAGTGAAAAAAATATATATATTCCCACTTAAATTTTGAAAATGAAGTGTGTTTAAAAAAGTAATAACAGGAGTGCTTAACATTTTTTACCTAAAAAATATCTCTATTGGCCTAAGTGGCACAACTCTACCACACGAAGTCACACACACACCTATTAAAGGATACTTGGATGTAAATATTTTACACGATGGAATTTAAAGCGAACTCTTAGGCCATATGCTGCCATTTTGCGGATAGCACAGCGTTAAGTGGCAGTAAGTAAAACGAAAATATATGTAAAATAAAAAAAAACACTAAATGAAAAAAATTAAGAACCAAAATTTAGAAATATAATATCTAAAACAAATATGTATGTATGTATGTATGCTGTCATGTGTGTATAAATCATGAAAATTCAAAAACTGTTTCTACATAAAAATATTTCAACTTTCAAAGGGAAAAACTATATGAGTAACAAAATTTGAAACACTAAAAAAGTTTCAAGTGGCGGCGCCCTCATCAAATACCCTTATATAGTATGTGTGTGCTTCGTGTACCTAGCACAGCCTTTTATACTTGCAACAAAGTGCTTAGTGCAAGTACTTAAAGACTTGCAACATGAGCACTTTAGAAACTACACACAGTATGTACCGATGTATGTAGGCATGAAATAGGAGATGTTAGGAGAGCCAAATGCAGCGTGCTAACACACTCGAAAAGGCGCAAGCAAGGCATTACCTCGTAATGTTGCTGATAAACGCACCGGGTCAGCTCGAATAGCTGACCTGCATTAATAACAGTGCGAGCAAAAGGGTAGCATAAGTAACAGAAAACATACAGACATACTTACAGGTTACTCGCTGCCAAAATTTTTCACAGCATCGAAAATTCGAAAACAAACAAATAATAATTTGACCCAGGTTGAGTTACAGCACCAAAAAAACAAAAACAAAAGCACGCGATAGTAACTGGTCGCTTTGAAAAATTGTACATTGAAGTTGCAAACGAAAATTCTGAAACGGAATAAAAGAAAAAATAATCTAAAAGAAGACACAAAAGTTGTTGCAGATACTGCCATTTAAATGTCTGCAACACTTTACTCATCTGCTGTCCAAAACAAAAATCTAAAAAAAAATCGGCAAAATTAAACAGCCGACAAATCGCCTTTAGCTACATGCTCCTATGTTTCATAACCATCCACTCGAGTAGTTGTTGTGCGCAAAAACTTGCATGCCACAAATTGGCAATTACTGTTACCAATTTACAAAACACACTTAACGATTTGCTCTGTTTTCTGCTATCTTTTGCCACTTTTTGTGCTTAAAAGCTTGCGTATGTATGTATGTGTGTATGTATGTGTGTAAGTACTTATACGAATGAGTGAGCGTAAAAACTACGTAGGCAATTATATGTGGGGGTATGTTGTTGTCGCCACTTCTGTCAATGCCTGTCTTAAGCCTTTGTCGCCCATTACATTCTGCATTGGCTTTTTTCGTTGGAGTCCGCTCAATTGAATATTTTCATCGATTTGCTTCGTTTCTTGCATTTTTGCACGTCTACATTGCCGTTCACTTCTTACCACTTTTTCTGTTTCATTTTGTTTGGTAACATCTACTTGTAGTTATTGACAGCAATCTGCAGCTTCCCACATTTGACACATTGCATGATTCCTTTGACTGTTTTTTCTTTACTTTAAAAATGCTGGCTGATTCGAGCTGCTTTAATTTCTGCCATAAACTTTCCATGTTTGTATACTGACAAGGCTTATCGCGTATTTTTTGGTTTTTATTTCTTATATTATGGAATTTCATATTCCCAAATAATAATTTGAGTATGTAACTGTATTTAATATGTAGGTATGCATGCCATTTTTGTAAATCATTGATTGCTTTAAAATAAAAATTAAAAAAATTGCTTTAAAGTAAAAAAAAAAAATCATTTCTAAATGTGACAGACAAGCAGTGAGACCTATAGTCGATACCAACAACAGGCATTAAACACTGAATGATAAAAAAAGTTCATCCTAGTTAGTAGTAGTATAGGGTGGGCCATGTAAAATTTGCTTTTTGAATCGGCTATAAAAAAAACTAATCAATATTTTTTCAAATTTTTAATTTAAAGATTGAACATTGTCATTTATGAATAAAAAATAATATCGTTCAAATGACTGCCACGACTGGCTTTACAGTAGGACATTCGATCAACCCAATGTAAAAAAAATGGCCCGATAATGCCGCCAGACCAAAAACCGGACCAAACATTGACTCGTTGTGGATGCATTTGCTTCTCTACAGTAACGTGTGGATTTTCTGAGCCCCAAATCCGACAATTTTGCTTATTGACGTAGCCACCGATGTGAAAATGAGCTTCATCAGAAAAGATGATTTTTCAGTAAAAATGCTCATCTTCGGTCAAACGATTTTCTGCCCATCGAGCGAACCGAAAATGCATTGGATGGTCATTAGGCTTCAGTTCTTGCACCAATTGAACTTTGTAAGGCTTCATACCGAGGTCTTTAAGCAAAATTCTCCTCAAAGAAGGGCGTGAAATGTTCAATTCTTGAGAACGATGACGAGTTGAGGTTGTTGGATGTTCACGCACATTTTCGGCTACAGCAGCAATGTTTTCGGGTATACGCACTATAGGAGCACGTTTACATACGTGTTGTTTTATCCATTAACGATCCACTTTCACGAACACGATTAACAAATTGATCCCCAAACTGTCTTGTTGGGAAATTTTTTTTTTGGAATTTTTTTTTTTCAACTTTCTCACAGTTTGAGTAGAAGACTCACCACTTTGGAAATAGGTTTTCAATATTTTCCAGTTTTGTTCAAGCGTATAGCGTCTCATTTCGTAAATGTCAAACCTTTAAGTAAATTGTGAACACATTTGACATGTCATTTGAGTTACCATTCTCAAAAATATGCGGTGGTTCAAAAAGCAAACGCTATATGGCCCATCCTGTATTAGTAGTCGTCAGTCGTAGGCAATGGTAAGTTCTAGCATGAAAAAGTTCTCATAAAATTGATTTGCTAATCAGCTTGTGCTAATAACTCACAACATCCAGATACATACTACAGTACCAAATAGTAGAGAAGCTCAAAGTAAATATCAACAAGTAATCAACAATAGTAATAAATTGAGTAATTGGCAGATCTGCTTGCAAGTCATCTTAACTACTGACAAGGCATAAGTTTGCTAGCACGAGAGTCTTCAAAATGGAACTTTGAGATGAATTCGCAACCTAAGGTTGTGACAAACTCTCCCGATAATCTTTATTATCTGGTAATTTAAATTTCCTACAGAGAAACCAAAACAAAACACAAGATATGTAGGCTTAGTGAGGACCAAAATATTATTATAAATCGGTTGATGGATTTTGCAACACAATAATCCCAACCTTTTCATTTCAATTTTATATCAGTCTATGAAATTAGATTCTTACAGAATAGATTACATAATTACTTTAAAGTAAAACGTACTTGAAGCTTAGCCCACGATTAAAACGATTCCAACATTAACTTAAATGCGGATCTGCGTAATGAAAATTCTATATGAACTCTCTTTGAGATTAAAAAGCGAAAGCGCACCGAGCAGACTAAGATAGAAGAGGAGTTTAATCCCTTCGTAGGAGGTTCGCAACCCAGTTGTGTTACTACAGGGCGTCCGGCAGCAGAATTAGAAATTAAGAGCTAAATAAAAAAATGATAAAAGTGTATTTCAATAACTATTTTAAAAAAGACAAATGAGGATTTTTTTATTATTGATATTTTTTAATATTGATCGGATACATTCTTGAAGTTCCCTTGTCCGTACTCCATGCCACTCGCTAGATAAGTGATGTCGGAATGCTATAAACCTCACGAATGATATTTTCTTTTTGTGCTGAGATAGTCACTGGGTTTGGTTCATAGACTTTACTTTTGAGGAATCCGCACGGAAAAAAGTCAATAGGGGTAAGATCAGGCGACCTGGGAGACCGGGATATATCACCGAAACGACTTATCAGTTTGTTAGGAAAGAAATCACACAGTGTCGCCATGGTCTCTCTGGTCGTGAGCGGCGTGGCACCATTTTGCTGAAACAATCTAGCCAAACCAGTCTTCCTTCAATACAAACACATTATTGGCATAAAATAATCGTTCAGAAGGCGCCGGTAAGAGACACTGCTCAGCGGTTGGGGGGAAACTTTAAATTTAAAACCTATTTCTGTCACTGGATACCTTGCATGTTCGCATCTGCACTCAGTTCGAAAGCCGACTACATTTTATTGAATACTTCTCAACTCAACGTCTCTCACCTTATGTAAATCTCTGGGGTGTTGGCCATTAACTGATGGTCCGCAGGTGGAATAGAAACATCTTTCAGTTGTTTGTGCATGATGGCCACTCACCTAGCCATCATAGGTTTCGAGTTCAATGCAGATGATAGGAGAAGTCTGCGAAGCCATAGCTTCAAAAGCCTACGAAAAATTATAACACCGTGTGACAAAAATTACTTTTTTTTGTTATCTAGGAAACATTTCATATGCGTGTGAAATTATATATTTTACAGCAATGCTGCACACTAAGTTGGTAGATTTACCATCAATTTAATTTTTAAAATTTCAAAGAAAAATCAAAAAAAAAATTGTTTTAAGTACTTTTGCTCACGCTATGATATTAAATGGGTATCAATTGAAAGAAAATGTACCCATCTATTACATTTTTTTAACTTTTCGCCAGGGCAAATCTAGATTTTTATAATATTTCAATGGAGGAAAATTCACCAGTTTTTTTTTTACGTTTTTATAAAATCGCAAGAAAACGAAGTTGAATTAAAAAAATGTTTATAGTTGGATATCTTTTACTGTCGCAAGTAATTTTAAATTTAGACAAACGCAATTTTTAATAGACAAATATTGAATGAATATTCTTCTTTTTATAGAGCATTTCAATAAACGTGTTTTATTTAGAACCTTAACACGTTGGCTGCCAATGTATCACTGGTGATCATTTCAAAAAACTACCCCCAGGTGCCAATGTATCACCAGTGATACACGCCTAGGCCCCTAGATTTTAGGGGCTGGGACCCTAACGGAAGGAGTTTTGGGAAAAATGAAAGTTTATTTTAAAAGAAAAAATATTTTATTTCATGGTAAAATACAAAGTTTTGAAATAATACGAAATTAAAAATGAGAAAATTCAATTCAATTCTCGAAACAGAAAAAACTATATTTTTTGTTTTTAATTTTAATGTAGTTGTTGAAAATGTTTAAGACATAGGTATGGTGACCTCCGACATTGGGCGCAGTATGTTGCCACTAGTTTGGCCTTCTTCCTGGCGACTGACGACGAGTTTGTCGTCTTTAATTCTGAAATTTTAATTTTGAAATTTTAAAAGAACTTAATTCACAAACCTTGTTTACATTTATTGTATTCCAATATAACGTAAGGTTTCAAAATATCTTGTCGAGTTCTTCTGGACTTGCTTCCAGAGGGTACAAGTGTTCCATTGCTTACTGTGGACAAAAAACGAACCTCTCTCTTGTCCCTCCAGTAGCCAACTACCATTCCAGCTTTTTCAAATTTGATGCGTTCTCCTTTTTTTAGTTTTTTGGTTAATTTAGGTATGCCTCTCCGGGTTTTTCTTAGAGTTCCTTGTAGATGCGTTTTTCTATTTAAGAGAGCATTGCCCAACTCGATAGACGTATAATAATTATCCACCGTGAGTGTTCGGTTCTGTCCAAAATAACCTTCCATCAGTTGAAGACAAATATTTGTTGCAAGAGAAAACCCCGTTGTTGTGTCTGATTTTCCGGTATACAGTTTCAAATTATATATGTAACCGGTAGTGTCTGCTAATTTGAACACCTTAATACCATATTTATGGGCCTTACCAGGAAGGTATTCTCGAAAACCCAGACGACCACGCAAAGGTATCATACTTTTATCGATAACTAGTTTTTGGCTAGCTGGTCTATTTTGTTTAAAGGCCAGAATTAATTCCTGCAAGACCTTGTCAACTTTATAAGTTTTTGACACTGTTTCAGAGGACTGGGCATTATCTGCGAAGTGAATGAATTTGAGCAAGATCTGGAACCGGTTACGAGCCATAACTTGTGGGACGAATGCGTTTTTGAACAATGTGCTTGGTTTCCAATAGTCGGTTATTGCAGGGTATTTTACCATTCCCATATACATGAGTGACCCGTAAATTCCATGAGCTCCTGGCGATCAGTATCTTTCCTCATATTCAAAACCTGGGGTGCATTGGTAAATTCTTCGAAATTCTTCAAAGTCGCTCCGGTAGCAGGTGAGGTCCATGCTGTCGTACATAGTTTCCGTCTGTTCTTCATCAGCAGTATTATTAACATTTGTAGCACTAACATCGAGGTCTTCATCAATACTGTCATTACTCCTTGTATCACTGCCTGAATCTGGGATGCACTCATCTTCATCTGGACTAAAATCTTCACCACTAACACTGGAATTTTCCAATGAATTCAACGCGTCACGTATTTCCTCGGAATTCATAACTTCACAACTTCACTTCACTATATTTCACTGTAATTTGCAACCAACTGCTCGCTATGAACTCAAGTTTGATACTGATTTATTTTGATTTACTTCTTTGAAATGTGATCACATTTCAAAAAAAATAAGAATAGTTTTAAAAAACGGCAAGTGGTCACCGGTGAACACAGCACAAAAACGTGCTCATACGCGTCAGGAGCGTGACTTTTATTCCTGGTAAAAATATCTCGTTAAAATTCAAACGGGAACATGACTTTTTTTGCTTGGAACCTGGGGGGTAGGTTTTTTTGTGATCACCGGTGATACGTGGCAGCCAATGTGTTAAACTAAAATCAAAAAACGTAATACGGAGTATTAGCAGTTCTTTTGTTAAATTGAATTATTCAATCCATGTCATAATGCTGCTATATGATTTCTTCCGCATGCACCCCACTTCAGCGTTTTTCATGTATCTTGAAAGTTTAGGCCATGAAATTATTACTGGTTGATGACTTTTTTACGACATTAATGAGACTATTTATGACTACGTTTTATCGTAAATGGTGAATCGAATGAAATAAATTTTTTGCAACTTTGAATAATTTATAAAATATCTTGATCTGTGCAATTATACATCCATCTGTGATCACGGTTGCCAAAAAACGCCACCTAACAGAGTAATAAAAGCCGCCAAAACTCCGTGGAAAACCCATTGTATTTTGAGCATCATTTACCTGCATACATTTTCAATTTTCATTTTGATTATACCAGTTCGAAAATTGTTGAAAACTCGATAATTGTGTTTTACTCATTTCTTTAATGCTTTTCAAAATGCTTCATCTTAATGTCAAGGGCCTTCCAAAGCATTTACAACCGCTGCTTGATTTTTATGTGCGCTAGTAAAATTTTACGCCTGTGCGCTCATGAAAACTATTAAAAAGTTATTAGTTAATGGTATATTAGCTACTGATGATGGCCAGCATCGAATTTGCACACGAACATGCATACATACACCCATACACCCATACACGCACTTGTAGTTTTGTACGTTGATACTCATGTCTCAAGAATTGATCGCCATTTGTCAGTTATTGAACAAAACAGCAACAACATTTAAACCACCCGATTGTTAATCTGCACCAAATTGGCTCAAGCTACTAAGCCACTGACATAATTAATACTAATTTAGCTGGCAAATAAAAGAACAGTCAGTCAATTCAAGACAATAAGACCCGAAAATAAGTCAAGCGAAATCGGCCAACTGCCAACGCCAATTAATTGTTTCGCGAAGCAATGGATACAGTGAAATGGGCCAACTGGCACAACAAATTTAAATGAACTTAAATGATGCTAAGCAAATATCCAATCGTAATACATACATACATACATACGAATTGATGATAGTAGTTTTGAAAGTGTTTTTCCACTTAATATTTTTATTTATAGATTTTTTCTTCGCTTGGCGCGTTTGGCTTGTGGCGAGTGCCATCATTTTTCAGCTTTCATTTGCTTATTACTATTTTTGTTTTTGGGGCAGCTAGCTAGCGCGTATCTTTCTAATTGAATAGATTGGGCCACTCAATGGCGAAGGGAATAATATTTTTTGTGTACATGCATACATACATACATAAGTATGTAAGAATGTATTTAACACGATTTTTGAATGGCATTTGCTTGGCTGTCATACAACAGCGTTTTTGTTGTTATTGTAGTTTTATTTACTGTTCAATTGTTTGTGCATTTTAATGAATTTGACTTTCAACAAATTTAAGCGATTCATTAAAAAGTCAAATCCGATGACTTCAAGTTTTGTTTGTTGTAATGTGGTACGAATTGACTGGCAAGCACAGCAGCGCCAGTTGTTGAAGCAAATTGGATATCATCAATAACGGATGAGACACACACACACACTCATAAATAAAAGCCACACGCATCCATAAAAAAAAACTCATCATTGAACTGTACATGAAAACAAAAATGCGCGCCAGCACCATCAGCATTAAAAATTTCTGTACTAGAGATTTTCTTGCAGCTTTTCACATTAAAATTGAAATATTCTTCCGCAACATTGATATTTTTATGATCGAGCAATAAGCACTTAAAAGTACACATCCCTGCCCACTGTTCTTTTTGGTTATTTCGTCCTTCGCCTGCAATCAACTGCGATAATCAGTTGCGATCTTCTCATTTCCACTTTTGATTGCTTTGTTTACGCTCACTAAAGTTAATGCGGAAAATGTTTATGACTGCGTATACACAAGCCCCACTACACACACACACACACACACATACACAAATACATACTCAAACAATCAGCCTCCTCGCATTGCCTGTCATACGCTGCGGCGCTACACTTGTCACATTTTATAATCCACCAGAATACGAGTACGACTTTATTGCGCAAACACTTGCAAAGCTATTCGACTTGCGCGTATGTGTGTGTATGTGGGCATGTGTTCGATCGATATGTAATACTGTAGTCGTCACTGCGGTTGACCTCATATCAGCAGTTGCGTTAGCGCTGGTTTTGTGAAATGTCATCTGATGGCAGCAACTTGGAAATTCTCTTCAATAACAACAACAACACTGTTCTTATTATTATTAAGTTCAAAGCTTATCCTGACATATTATTTACCATTTTTACTGCGCGCATCATCATAACTTTACACTGGCCGCATCTTTAAAAGGCTTAACCCACCAGCACTCCGTGTTCCATTTAATGTTTTTGTTGTGCGAATGTGTAGTTTTAGTCAATATCTACTCAAAGTTAATAAAGGGCCCGCCATCTATCGTTACGGATTTGAACTAGGTATTATTTGAAGAATGGTAACACTTAGCTGTCATCTGATTTCACAGAAAATTTGTTTTATTCTTCCGCTGAACGAAAATGGTTGTGTATACGCTCAAAGAACGTTGGGAAATATTGCGTTTTCGCTTCATGGGCTTGGGATCGACTTGAAGAAGATGAAGACTTTTACCGAAAAATCATCTTTTCGGATGAAGCTCATTTCCATCTCGGCGGGTATGTTAACAAGCAAAATTGTCGCATTTGGGGCTCAGAAAACCCGCACGCCCTAGAAGAAAAGCCGATGCATTCACAACGAGTCACTGTTTGGTGCGGATTTTGGTCGAGAGGCATCATTGGTCCATTTTTCTTCGAAAATGAGCGAGGAGTGGCCGTAACCGTCAATGTAGAGCGTTACCGGGCCATGTTGAACGAATTTTTGTTCCGAGAAATTGAAGAGGAGGATATTGGTGGCATTTGGTTCCAACAAGATGGCGCTACTTGCCACACAGCGAATGCTACGATTAATCTTTTGCGCACTGTCTTCGAAGATCGCATTATCAGCCGAAATTCTGATATCGTTAGCCGCCTCGGAGCTGCGATTTGACGCAGTTGGATTATTATCTTTAGGGTGCCGTCAAAGACCAGTGTTATACCAACAATCCAGCAACAATTGATGCACTGAAGACCAACATGCGCGATGTCATAGCTGAAATACAGCCGCATACAATCGAAAATGTGTTGAAAAATTGGACCTATCGTATGGGATGGTGCATGGCTAGCCGAGGCAGCCATATGAATGAAGTTGTGTTCCATCATTAACCGGAAGGATTGTACTTCAAAATAAAAGAAAACAGTTTGGAAAAATATTGAGTAGTTTCTTTTTTATAGCATTTTTAATTCCGTAAAGTTATATGGCGGACCCTATATTTAAAAATTGTTGGGTGGTGAGCGGAAAGGACTACATATGGGAAGTTGCTATCCAAGAATTGACCTACATATTATTTGGATTTTCATAGAAATTGAATTAGTAATCCGTAGGAAGAGTCTGAAGAGTAAAATGGGTGGGTTAAGAGCTCCAATTGAGCTAAACTCAATTATGATCAAGCATGGCTCCTTTTCAGAATTATTTTACCGAGCCTGTCCTCGCAGTGAAATGTTTTTCTTGCAATGCGCAGCTCAAACGAATGGCGAACTTGGAATAAAATATATACTCTCCCTATCCCCTACTTAAATCACCAAACATACGACAAGTGCTTGTAGTGATGCATAGTCGATCTTGTCGTCGATGTTAATGTACGGCTCGGTTTAAGCTCCTGCTCTCATTTTTCACGCTCCTGGTGGATTATCGTATAGCATCTATTCTTCAGCATTATGATACAAGCAGGGCCGTAGAGAGCTTGTCCGGGGCCCGGGGGAAAATCCGGGGCAGTTCCTGCCTGCATACCTTTTTTTATATTTTTCAGCATCAATTCCATTAGTCAACTTGCCAGCGAAATGTTAAAATGCGTATGGCCAGTAAAGTTTGCGCTAAAATCTTTAACTTAGCTGCTAAGAGCTTTATAAGAATATAAGTAGTTTCATCAAAATGGTTCACGAATTTGCAAAGGTAAATTAGAATAAACAACAGCAATAACAACATTTATCGTACTTCCCAATTTCACCTTTTCACCTGTTTGTTGAGCTCCTAAGACCTAAACACCTATCTGTCATGCGAAACTCCGTTTTATGTATTCGTAGTTGAACGGAACATAACACGTCCGGTGGCGCTCCACCCTAAAAATGCCAAGCTTTTGCAGCTTCAAAATGTTTTATCGAAATTTTATTTCCGCCAAAATTTCCTATTCATTGCATTGAGCAATTTTGTTTGTCCTCGTATACTTGCATAAGCCATGGCTGTATTTTCATAAGGGAAGCGCCGCCACATCTTTATAGTTTTCGTCTTTTTGCGAAAATTATTTAGATACCCACTCTCGCATAAGCGCAAAATTTGCTAGTGGAATTGTGTGTATGTTCTCTACTCCTTTTCAGACCTGCTATAATATTCTGACTGGCGTTGGTATTGGTGTTGGTTTTCTTGTTGATTTTGCTGCAGTAGCTGAAGTGGAGGTGGTAGCTTGCTGTTGACACTTCACTCCGTCAACTTGTACATTTGTATTGCCCACCGAATGCCTAAAGACGTTTAGCCAAAAAGCATCTTCCGCAGTGGCGTTCCCAACTCCTTCGGTAAAAGCAGTTAGCATACAGCAGACTTGAAGGGTTGCTTAAGTGCAGTACGAGGGGTGGCTTTGAGTTTGCCTTCGTCATCGGCGTGTGCAATTCTGTCATGCCATAGCCAGCAACATCACCACAAACGTCTGTTTGGTCCATTCTGCAACGTTTGCATCATAAGGTCGGTGTCGCCTTGCCGCCCAGACATCTTTTGACAAAACTGGCGACAAGTAAGACAAGAAAGTCGTCCTCCATGTCGTCGCCACCACCACACTCATGCATCTACACATACTATAGTAATAACATAAAAAGGATATTGTAGAACATTTTCATAAGCAAGTGGTTGGTTGTCATGTTTTCGTCGCGAAGGGTGTGAAGTTGCTGGCAGACATTTCGCTCGGAAAATGCATGCATACTTATATTATTTATGTAGTACATGTACATCAGAACGTGCATACATACATATATGCTTGGCTACGTATGCATTCACACGTATACGTGTCTATGTGTTGGTAAAATACCCAATTTTTGTATTATCCTGTGCGGGTGGAGCGAACTATTTTAAAATATTTCTCTTCTTTTCTTGAAGATGCTCGATTATGGCGCCAAATAATGGTCAGTTGAAATTTTTGTAAAAAAAATTCTGCTGAAATGCAAAAAGTGCTAAGTGAACCATATACATTTGCTGGAGTAGCGTCAGGCTAAAATTTTATTTTAATATAAAGACTCATTATCTTCGAATAAAATAAAGATAACATAATCTGTTTGGCATGAGTGGTTTATTTAGCAAAAAAAGAAGCGGTGGGTATTTTTGTAAACTTATGTCTTGATTATGAAGCTTCCCGCGAAGGAGATTGTCACAGAGTTTAAATGAAATGAGCATCCACCAAGCGTGCGATGAGATCCAGAACAAAACGAACCAACAACTACTGAATCAGACAGTATACAGACAGACGCTAAAAGACATTCATCGAGAGACACTTACCACCTTCTTAAACATCCTACCCCCGAATGCCGTAATCGGCAGCCACCCACAGCAGATAAAGAGCTCAGCTCCCCGAGAGATCCGTGTAACCTTGGCACAATTCCGTTCTGAATACAGTAGCAGGCCAAACTCCTACCTATCCAGAATTAACCTCGACATGCCAAACATACCCATGTCCAGCATAAGAAAGCACCGCGCTTGATACTAACCACATTTTCCACTAACCCCTCTCCATCTGCACGCAACCTGTCGAAACAGCGAGTTTCCTCTGCCTACCGTTAGACGAAGACGAGCCTGAGCTAGAAGAAGACGACCACTAACTACATTGCACTGCAGGGTTTAGTAAGCTGCTACAATAACAACAAGGTATCATATTCGAAAAAAAGTTCATTGGCCTCTGTCACCATAACGTGGTTGCTGTGTTTGCGAGTTCAGAAATACTACTGATCATCGATATGAATAAAAATTTAGCGCACAAGTCTTGCATTATTCATTTTTAAAATCTACCTGCCTTGAAATTGAGGAAAATAGTCGGCAGCTTTGGCATCACTAAGTGAGAAGTTTTCTCAGTCTAGGTATCATACAGAAACTACCATTATATGTCGACTTACGAAATACTTATGTATACGCGCATTATTTCTGATGAAGGGCATCCTCTTCTCGGCGATTAAAATAAGAAACAAGTCTTCCACAACTGATTGTCGAGAAGCCAATCCATACGCAGGGAATGACCACATCGGATGGATTTTAATTAAGGACGTATTTGGACTATTGCGCACAGTGATGAGCGATAAAGTTCCACGATTATCAACTTTTTGATTGGGCTTACATTGTTTCTTTACAAGTGACTTCAGCAGGATAGCGTCCCATTTTATATAACACATCAAATAATATATAATTTTTTTTAGCAAATTCGGTACTCGCCCTCAGAAACTGTGTTAATCGACAATGGGCGATATGAAATGGCCGTCTCGTGTCTGCGATTTGACACTGTTAAACCTTTTTGTGGGGTGTTGTTACTCGTAAATAAAGGGTGTTTTTTTAGAGGTTAGGTTTTCAAGTTGGCACTACTTTTTTCGTGGATGGTCTTTTTGACAGCTGTCACTTGATTTATGCTCAGTTTGGTTTGCCATTTCATAATGAATAGACTTACACCTGAACAACGTTTGCAAATCGTGCAAATTTATTACGAAAATAATGGTTCGGTTCGAAAAAAAAAAACAAGAACATTTTGTTCAGCGATGAAGCTCACTTTTGGTTGAATGGGTATGTCAATAAGCAAAATTGTCGCATTTGGAGTGAACATAATCCACAAGCCATTGCTGAGACGCCGTTACATCCTCAAAAAGTCACTGTTTGGTGTGCTCTATGGGCAGAGGGAATCATTGGTCCATATTTCTTTAAAAATTAAGCCGGCCATAATGTTACAGTCAATGGAGAGCGCTATAGAGCCATGATTAATGACTTTTTCGTGCCTGAATTGGACGATGTTGATGTGGACGACCTTTGGTTCCAACAAGACGGCGCTACATGCCATACAGCCAACGCAACAGTCGATTTATTGAAGGAAACTTTTGGTGAGCGCATTATCTCGCGCCGTGGACCTGTGGCGTGGCCTCCAAGATCGTGCGATATAACACCGCTGGACTATTTCTAGTGGGGCTATGTGAAGTCGCTTGTCTACGCAGATAAGCCCGAGACGATTAACGTCTTGGAAGAGAATATTCGGCGCGTTATTGCTGTTATACGGCCCCAATTGCTGCAAAAAGTGGTCACATAGCTAGGCGTGCAATCAACTTATTAACCTTTAAGTACGGGCATTTTTTTTCGTACCACTTGCCTAGACATGGGGTCGCACAGACTCTTACATCTGCGGGAGCACATAGACAGCATTTCCTAGTAAATATAAAATAGTATAAAAAATACAAAGGCTATGAAAAAATCGCAAGCCCTAGCAGGTATTACTCTGGGTTCGTAAACAAATATTAATAAAAATAGCAATAGTCTTAAATGAAAATATTTAATGCTGAAATAATTCATTTTTATAGTAAGGTAGCAAACTAAATTATCAAAATACATACACACAGAGTTATAGTTTTCCTCGGCATGATACCACTGTGGCCGGTGTTACCTTTTCTCTGCAGTTAAAGGTTAACTTCACTAGACTTTTACTTGTAGTTTATTTGAATGCCAAAATGTGGCCTAAAGCCGTCGCCATATCAGCCGAAAGATTGACCCACAGGGTAGAAAGCGGCGAAAGAAGAGGAGATTTGACCATGAAAGCCAAGGTCTTCAAAAGTAGTTAAAAAAATCTATTAGCATTAAAATAAATGGTTATACAAGTGAACAAAAGAAAACACAAATTCACATGCAAAAACACATTTATTTTTAAATCAATAAACATTTTTTTTCATTAAAAATTAAAAGTTATCAAAAAAATTTGTTTCATTAAAAATCAAAATCATTAAAAATCAAATCTTATCAAAAATAAAATTGATGCTTTCCATTTCAACTCAACCGGGCTATTCGGGTCAGGTTCTTCGACTTCGATGTAACTCAAATCTTTTGCTCTCTGGTAAAAAATTTTTCTTATATAATTAAAAAAAAATCGATTTTGAGCCGAAAAATAAAATTGCCGATAAATCTTGAAAAAAATTTTTTTCGGGCGAACAAAAAAATACGTGTCTTATTATTTTGACCAGAGAGCAACATATTTGAGTTACATCGAAATCGAAGAATATGACCCGACTAGCCCGGTTGAATTGAAATGGAAAGCATCAATTTGTATAGGTTCTTTTTTTATCTGAAAATAATACCTAATACGCCTGCATTAAACAGCGTATTGTTTTACCTACCTTTGTTACCAGTTATTCTTTCGACGTTCGGTAGCAAGAATCCTTACTGATTTCCTTTATAATCATCCCTCTCCGCGTACTTAAGCCAGAATTCAAGATATGCTACTCAACTAGACGACTTCTCCACATCTCTTTCAGTACTGAAATATACCCACTAGGGTCGATTTGTGGGGAGGCAAAAAAATCGCCCATTGCTCTGTGAAAATCATATTCTAGGGATCAAAATAAGAAACTTTGCCGAAGGAACCATACCTCTAAAACAAATTCTGATGTCCCCCAATGTGGGTCGAACTTTTTAGTTTCTTTTCTCATGTAAAGGGCAAAAATGGTGATATTTTGAAATGATTGTCACAGGGGAGTTCCAGGGGGTGTGCCACTGGCATGGGTGGATCGGTCGTCCAAAGTTAGTGGGGGTCGGTCATACATTTTGACTCGATTGGAGCACTCTAAATGGGTCAAAGTGGGATTTTTCGTTCGACCCAAATTGGGAGACATCAGAATTCGTTTTAGAGATTCCTTCCTTTTATTATTATTCGCATTATGTGAGTTAAGTATACTACATATATATAAAGGTCTAATTGGCGCATACACCCTATTTGGGTGTTTGGCCGAGCTCCTCCTCCTATTTGTGGCGTGCGTCTTGATGTTGTTCCCCACTGTTTCAAGCCGACTCCGAACGGCAGATATTTTTATGAGGAGCTTTTTCATGGCAGAAATACACTTGGAGGTTTGCCATTGCCTGCCGCTATTAGAACAATGTTTTTCTTAATTTTGTTGTTTCACCCAGATTCGAACCGACGCTCTCTCTGTGAATTCCGAATGGTAGTCACGCACCAACCCATTCGACTACGGCGACCGACGAGGTAAGTATATAAGATTAAGAATTTGCATTGTTTTTATTTTTTCTAATCCCTTTTTCAAGTTTATAATCAATTATTCTACCTCCACAATTATAAGGTACAGTTTAATTCATCACTTAAATACGATCAATCAATTTTAGACATTATTTAAAGTGACTGAGTGGGCATGTGCTACTACGAGTATTTACAAAGCAACGTTTCACTCCTTTTCTTATTTTCCTACAACACTTCAATGCGCTTATTGAGTTTTTGTAGTACTGTTTTCAGGGCTTTGCTTTCTCTCTTTTGTTTTTTTAATTTACCTAAAATCGTTTTAATATTACAAATTGAACGCAGCTGGCAGGCGAATGCACCTCTTCCGGCGCTCGCACACTTTAGCAACAATCCCACATCTTCACCACCGGGTTATGCTATTGCGTACTTATAGCCAACACCCACTCCACAAGTCAGAATGGTAGCTCGCCTGTATTGGGATAAGCAACCCTCATCACATTTCTTCGTAAACTTTGTAACAATTTGAGCACTTTTTCCAGCCAAACTTACACTTTTCCATTTACTTGTTGTTATGTTTATTTCAGTTCGTTCGTTTATCCATATCCTTTGCGTCTACTTCAATGTCCTTGCTAACTTGTGCATCCCTTTTTTGTGCAACTACATTTTGTGCGTCTATATCCATCCTTGTGCTGTGCGGCCTTTGTTTTACCACCCCCTCATACACACTGCATACATACTCATATATTATACATATGTATATATGTAGATGGCACAAAATGAGTCATGCAACGCGTCGAAACAATGTTGCCGATGTTAGGCCTTAAAAGCAAGTGGAACTCCCTCATACCCTGATGCTTTCTTTGACCGGCTGGCTAGCATTGTTGTTGTCTGAATTTTTGTTGTCGACAGTTTTGCTTATTCTCTTTTTTTATTTGTTTTGCTACCTCGTGTCATCCAAGCTTACCTTTTCTATGCCACCACTACCCCAACACGTTTGTGGATGAATGTTTCACCGTTCTGCCTTATTTATGAATTTATGGTACCCATTTTGTGGTAAAATAGTCAGTGAATATTTTTTTTACATTTCTACTGTGTACTTTCTTTTGCGTTTGCTTACCATTTCTTTATTCAATAAAAATCGAAATCAATAAACTAAAGCTAGCCCGTTTGTTTATTTTGGTTCGTAAATATGTATTTATGTGTGTATGTATGTATTTATTTATTTATTTATGTGAGGTGGTAGGGAAAAACATAAATCGTTAGCCAACGTAAACTGCATTGCATAGAAATTACAAGTGAATAAACGAATTTCGTGTTAACCTCAGCATGAAGTGTAGGGAATTCATGTAATAGGGCTAAAGTAGTAGGATCAAACAAAATGGTGCATAAAAATTGTGTTGAAACTATTATATATTAAATAGAATTTTCTAATATTAAATATATTTAGTTATGAAAAACTGGCAAGTTTAATAATGTATTTACTAACATTTTATTCATAAAGATTCTTAAGTCAGTGGGTCTTGACTAGAACTGCAACTAATGAAACTGATATACACTGCTGGTCTTAGGTTAGACGCACGTTTAGTTGCATGCAACTTTGCTTCATATTTATTTATTAAAGGACGATAGAAAAGAAGTTGATATGCAAAAACATTCTTATTTAATGATACTTTAAATATAATATTCAAATGATTATACATATTTAACAAAATTGTGTTTTTCAAACATTTTCTTAAAGCTACTCAAAATAAGGCGAATTTTTCTTGGTCATTAGAATAGACGCACTTTGGCTTTTTAATTTTTATAAGAAAAGTATTTGGATTTCAACTTAAATTACCATTTGATTTATTTGAAACAAAAAAAAATTCAGTAATGAGTACTGCCTCCTTTGTTAGTAATAACTTCATAAATCCGGTCCTTCATAGAATGATACAAGGAATCTATGCAGTTCAAGAAAATCTCGCTCCAAGCACGTTTAATATCTGCAGTTAATGTTTCCTTATCTTCGTATTGCTTTCCTCCTTCGTATACCTTCCGTGTTAGCCAGCCCCAAACATTTTCAATAACGTTCATATCTGGAGAATATGTTGGCCAGGTCATGATATTAACGTTTTGACTCCAAATAAAAGAGTTTACTACTCGAGAGTTATGAATAGGTGCATTGTCTTGTTGAAAAATCCAAGGAATTGGTCCAAAGAGATCTTCTAATTTTGGAAATACTGACTCCAACAATGTTTTGAAGCGATCGCCGGTCATCTTTTGATCGATAAAAATCAAGTCAATTGTTCCATAAAACGTGATAGCACCCCACACCCTTCTCGGCTATGGTGGCGACTTAAATATAGCTCATCTTTCCGCAAATCGTGATAATAATATAGAAATCTATCAGGGTCATCTAAATTAAAACGTTTTTCATCAGTAAATACAACTGAACGCCAATCATTTAGTCGAGTGTCAGATTGGACAGTCCACGTCATGTATTCTTTCGCGAATTGAAGCCGGTTTTCTTTGCGTATTGCATTCAAAGGGGGTTTTTTCTTGATTTTTAGACGCTTCAGGTGTTCTGCATTTCGGATCGTACGCTGAACAGTTGATAGGCTTGCTTTTACTCCGGCCAATTCCTTGATCTTAGCAGCAGATGTAGTCGAATTCGAAGCAATTCAAACAATTTGGCGTACTGCTTGTTTTGATAGTGCCTTTTTTTCCCTTTGAAGTTATTTCCATATGCCTCTTTATCCTTCAAATACCTGTCAACAGTTCGGGAGCTGCAATTTATGTGTTTGGCAATGTTTCGATTGGACAGTCCTTGCGAGTGAAGAAAGTCTACTTTTTGACGTTCCAACAAGCTCATAACAGCAGCTTTTCCCATTTTTTTCTTCAAATGTAGCTCGAAAACACTTTATTTGTTTATTTTTGATATTTTTTCAATACGAAAGTTTACTCTTGTCCACGCAATACGAAGAAATTTAAGCTGCGTCTAATTCAGTGACCAACCGAAAACTCGTGTGATTGCCATCGAAATTTCTATAGTATCCGAATGTACAGTTATTTTTTCGCAAATCAACCAGCTGTCAGCATTTTTTTTTCGAACAAGATTCGCACTTTGATAAGAAAAGCATTTTGGACTATTAGAACAAGCTTGATAATAAATAAATGATTTTGTTAAAAAAAAAGGATGGTGCGTCTAACCTAAGACCAGCAGCGTAGTTTTATATCGGATGAAAATCATAAACCCATCACATTTTTGAACAAAATACAAATAATCAGAAATTATGGAACACAGAAAGTTGGACATTTTGCGATCTGGTACTTTTCTCTAAGTGAATTTAACAAAATCAGTTGTTGGCTGCTGTGCTGACGTAATTGTAGTGCTTCGTTATTTACAAAAGGACCATTAATGTTCATTACGCTAACTTATCCTAGCTTTTAATTTTACTAAAAACCTTGCTATTTTGAAACTCTCCGCTATTTTTCCCACCTAATACTGAAGCGAATTCTTGTTCTTAAGACAATATCGAATTTAGAGTATTAACCAAAACTTAACACTCTTAGCGCATTTGTTTCATATGGTAAATTCATCATCAACATCGTCGGCCTTACAGTGCCTCTGCAACTACGGTTCTCCACTGTGATCGATCCGCTACTCTTTCCAGTTTGTGATTAGCAATATGACCTCATCAATCTCACCAATCGCTAGTCTATGGTAGTCCGTTCGTAGTCGGCTTAAAACTGTAGGTCCCTCCAATTGTGTAACAACATCTAGGCGCAATCCTCAAATAAGAGGTTGAACTCGGCCAAACACCCTCCAATATCTCCTGAAACACCGACCTTGTGCTTATGGGTTGTTTTTCTAAATAACTCGGCAAACTCGTTATATTTCACTTTCTTCTACAGATTTCTAAAATGCTTTACATTTTCTAGTTAAATTTATTATAATAACATTTTGATAGAAGTTGTTTGTAATTAAATTTCTCATTATTCTAATTTCTTCCTCTTCTTTTTGCAGCTCTTCCAATCGGCATATGGCTATGTGGCGCCTAATTTAAATCATTAAACTAAGGTAAGTTTTGAAGCAATACAATACACCATTTTTGCATTTGAAGCACGCGAACCAAAACGTAAATTTTACACAAGCGAGATGTTAGTAGCGACTTGCATCTTAATACCTCTGCTCATAGTCTTTGGTATATTCATTCATCTCCTTTTGGAATTCAGGATAAGTACTTAATGGACGAAAACTTTTTAAGCGAAACATCAAAAAAACAAAAAAAAAAATGTTTTTTTTTCTCGCGAAGGAAAATAAATTTTTTGGTACAGATATTATTTTTTTCCCCGAATCTATGAATTTTTTCTGAAAAGTTATAAAGGGTAATTTTTTAAGAGCTTTAGGAAAGTTTTTCAAAAAAACACCCGTAAAATTCAGAAAAATGCATGAAATTTTTATTTAAATCGATAGTACGGTCCATATAATTTAATGTTTGAAACGACTGCGCTTCAAATGGTCCATTCGCTTAGTCCAATTTTGGCATACTCTTTCCAATGTTTCGGCCGGTATCTCACATATAAATGCTTTAATGTTGTCTTCCAATGCGCTAATTCAAGCAGTCTTGTCTGAATAGACATGAGCTTTAACATAGCCCCACAAAAAATAATATAAAGGCGTTATATCGCACGATCTGGGTAGCCAACTGACAGCTCCCGAACGTAAAATAAAATGTTCACCGAACTCGCCTCTCAAGAAGTCCATTGTTACGCTTGCTGTGGGGCAAGTGGCACCGTCTTGCTGAAACCACATGTCATGCAAGTCAAGCTCTTGCATTTTGGGCAAAAAAAAGTTGCGCTCACCATTCACAATTACATTCAGATTCGTAGCATCTTTGAAGAAGTACGGTCCAATGATACCTCCAGCCCATAAACAGCACCAAACTGTGACCTTTTCTGGATACATTGGTAGCTCTTGTAATTCTTCTAGCTGATCTTCACTCCAACAGCCATTCGACAATTCTGCTTATTTACGTACCCATTGATCCAAAAATGAGCTTCGTCGCTGAACATAATTTTTCGATAAAAAAAGTGGATCTTCGGCCAACTTTCCAAGAGCCCATTCACCAAAAATTCAGAGTTGCGGTAGGTCGTTCGGCTTCAATTCTTGCACCAGCTGTATTTTGCAAGGCTTCACACCTAAATCCTTTCGCAAAATTTTCCACATTGTTGAGTAACAGAGGCCCAATTGCTGCGAACGGCGACGAATCGATAATTGATGAATTGATGGTCATCATTAACACTGGCCGATACAGCTGCGATATTTTCTTCAGTGCGCACTCTGCGTAAGCGGTGATTGATGTCCAATAATGTAAATTTGGTTCTAAATTTAGTCACAATAGCTCGAATAGCCGCTTCAGTGGGTCGATTAATCTGACCATAAAATGGAAGAAGCGCGCGATAAACTTTCTTAACAGAACACACATTTTTATAAGAAAATTCAATGATTTGCAAGCGTTTTTCGTTTCTAAGACGATTCATGGTTAAATTATAGACCAATCTGAAGATGTTTGACAGTGACAGAGATGTTTGAGTTGACAAAACACGAAACGTGCGTCAGCTGTTTAAACCAAAGGTTTTAAAAGATAATAGCTAAAAAATCACCCGTTACATCAAGTTGCTTAACAGAAAACCACAGAGAAATAATATCGCTGTTTGGTTATATTTTGGCAGGCTAGAAAACAATTCGATTAGCTGAAGTTTATTTCTATATAATTGGAGGGGGTTTTAAGCCTCTTTTTCCGCTTGGAAAAAAGGGTTTCTCTCTGCCATTAGTTCTGTTACACCTATGTATTTTAGCAAAGTTCGACAAAAATCAATTTTTTTGTTATCCAGGTAACAATGCTGCACACTCAGTTTTTATTTTCTTTTCAATTTAATTTTTCAGAGGACTTTAAAATTTCAAAAGACTAAAAATAAAAAGAATAGAATAAGAATAAAAAAAAAATAATTTTAAATACTTTTACTCTCTCAATGAGATTAATATAGACTTCAAACGATGGATGATATATCCAACTATATAAAAAAAATGTTGAAAAAAGGTTGAACTTTCCTCCGATGAAACAAAGTGGATACTATAAATAATCTATACTTTTTCTGAAAATGAAAAACTGAGTATGCAGCATTACTATATAAAATCTATAGCTTTACGTGCAGATGAAGCTTTTCATGGATAAATTTTGTTTTAAATTAATAAAAATGTTCCTAAAAAAATTGTGCTTTGGGTTCGATTCTTTGTTATTCGGAATTATTTTTAATGTTTCAAACGACTTAAGAAAGCCAACTGGTGTAGATGTTGAGAAAGATTTGTATAGAATTTTTTTTTAGTAATAAATATACATAAAAACAAGCAATAGGATTTCATTCAATATTATAAGGTATACATTGGCTTTCGATTTTTTTTTTTCCATAGAAGTTCTCTTATTTGTGTAGGGTTTAATTATTTGCTTTCCATTTTTCAAAATACTCCAAGCTCAAAAGTTATAAGATAATACTCTTTTGCTTTTAAATAAGTAAATTTAATAATATTTCATTCCACTAAACAAAAATGTCTATTCAGAATGAAAGTAATTCGCCAATTTTCTCAGCTAGTGCGGTTTTTACCAGTTAACTTCTCTTAATGTTCTCCGCGCCTATTGTACATATTTTCCCGTGAGACCTTCCTCAGTCGGCTGGCACGTTCCATTTCATGGCCTATGCTATGATATTTACTTATTGGTATTTACTGACGTATTTCTTTATTCAAACATTATCTGCAATACTCCTGCCGCCTTGTCCCATCTCTCTCTTAGAAACCCTAATAATTAGTTATAATCGGCTTTCGAGTACTTCAATTCCCATAGAGCCTTATGAATAACTTAACAAACTATTGCATTAAAGAATTGCAAATGGCATTTATATATCTATATATATCAACACAGGCTATTTGAAGATTGTGTTTCTACTTTAAATTCAACTTAAACTTATATTTTAAACGGGAATTCGTTATATTTTTATTGACATGGGAACGTATAGTAGAAAATCTATCATACTTACAATTTATGAATGGCAAATGATATTTTCCTGGTAGAGAGTCCTGATAGCATTTTCTTTGGTAAATCTTTAATGACATTTCGCATGTATGTATGTACGTATGTACATTTATAAGTGCATTTTCGAGGAAAAATATCCAACCACAAGCGATGTATTCAATTCCACTTAGGTTGATTGGTTGGTTAAAGTGGTGATTCATCTAGAATCCAACAAGCGCTACCGCATCATTTTCTTTCCACATCCTCGATACCAACCTGTTTAATGTTTATTTACTGCATGACTATATCCTATATCCATTCTGTGCAGTTAAAGAACCTTATTAGGTTGTGGACATCTATGACTTGTTTTCGGGCACACCAAAAGCCAGTTATGACTGCCATGAGTCTACAGGTGAACCGTCGCTTCATGCTTATCAATATTGACGTTTGTTTGAGGTTGTAGGTGAGTCTCTCCGAGGTCGTCTGCTCTCCATCGTGCACTTATGTTGACTACAATTTGTCGATTGACTTTTTTATTTCGGGTTCTTCTCCTTAATTGGGGCGATAACCGCTTACGCGATTTTGACCGAGTTTAACAAAGCGCGCCAGTCGTTTTTTGCTCGTGCTAACCGGCGCCAATTGAACACACCAAGTGAAGCCAAGTCCTTCTCCACCTGATCACTCCTTCCTCTTCCTCTACCACCACCAGCTGGTGCCGCATCGAATACTTTCAGAGCCGGAGCGTTTATATCCATTCGGACGACACGACCCAGCCAACGTAGCCGCTGGATCTTTATTCGCTGTGCTATATCTATGTCGTCGTAAAGCTCATACAGCTCATCGTTCCATCGTCTGCGATATTCGCCGTTGCCAACGTGCTAAGGTCCAAAAATCTTACGCAGAATCTTTCTCTCGAACACTCCAAGCGTCGCTTCATCGGATGTTGTCATCGTCCAAGCTTCTGCGCCATACGTTAGGACGGGCATGATGAGAGCCTTGTAGAGTGTTAGTTTTGTTCGTCGAGAGAGGAGAGAGAACAAGAGAGATTCCACGTTGGATTTCAAGGTTACATCGGACAATTATAGCTACCGAAAAGACATGGATCATTGTAAACTGTAATTTTTACAAATTTCGCAAATTTTCGTAGTGGGTTTTAATTATTTTTATGCGGTGTTCGAACCAAAACGAACTTTTTTTAGTAAATTGTAGCTTTTCTATTGAGCATATGTCAAACGACTTGTCAACGAGTGTTAAATAAGACACTGCTAAAAACGTAACTCAAGCTTGAAAGATCCTGTACTTAAGTATACCAAAGAAAGCAAATGTGAAACAGTATTCTAAGCTATGACTATTTAACTTCAACTGTTGCAGCGGCATGTTTGAATGCATTATGTTGCACATAAGTGCACTTTAAAGCAGTTTTGAGCGAGTTTGAGTATGGCTGTATGGCTCTATATACGAGTACATATGTATATTGTATTTATGCATACATTTTAACGGGTGTAAGAAAGCACTAGGAAGATTTTGCATGAGCTGCATGTTGGTGTCAACAGTAACGTACTGTGTTCCATTAACGTCAATAAGCCTACTATGTGAGTATTTGTAGGATTATTAGCGAGTGTGAGAGAGTTGCACAGTTGAAGGCTCACCGACATGAGTACTCTCTCCCATAGACGTATGCATGTAGGCATTATTTCGAAATATAACTACGTACCATATACATATATACTTTTCATATTGTAGTTACATACATATCGCATATTTCCATACATGCCACACAAGGCTTCATACAATTGTCATACGTGTGCAGTTAATGGCACGTCGAACTGTCCGCTCGCCTGTCTAGCCATCTACCCCGTATTATTTCTCCACCTACCACTCTGTCAGTTGGGGAATTCTCTAACCGAATATTTGTGTATTTGGCTGTCACTTCGCCCGCCACAGAAAAGTACAAAATTGTCAAATGTTGTTTGGTTGTTTTTGCAACCACGCTCGTTGCTATTTGCTGTTGCTGATGCAGCTGCTGTTGCTACTAGTGCTGCTGCTGCTGCTGTTGCTACAGCCGATGTTGACAGTTATAAGGCAATGGTAACAATATTGGTTTTGTGTCAACTCGAATACAGTCTATTTGAGTGGTTCCCACTCCCTAGCCGCCTTATGTGACTTGTGTCTTACTGTACATGCCTCTAATCGGATCACATTGTTGTAGTGGGTCTTATTGTATTGTGAGAGTACTGCCAGTATTTTGTGCTCTCACACAGGGTTGAACAACCCACATTGAGGTTGATAAAGGAACGTAATAGAAATTGAAAAAAAAAAACGCACACATAAAAAAGTGGCTTATGTTGTCTTACAACGGCAGTTAGAAAAGCAATTTGACAAAAGTTGAAATATTTATATGTAATTTTGGATTTGAATATGCGTGCGTAGGGGAAATGCTTGTAAATAAATTAGCAAAGTTGTAGAAATAACTTTTATAAAATATGCACCAATGCCTGCTGGGCTGTGTTGGTGACTCTGTGGGATTACTTGTTTTAGAATTCTGTGTAAATTGAATACTTATTATTGTTAAGAATCGCTGAATATATAAGTGCTTTTAAATTAAATAAAAAAATAAAAATAAAGAGCTGGAGCTATAGTTATACCTACTATTAACTTATTGTTTTTTTTTCTTATTTTATTGAGGTAAAAATTAGTCAACAAAAAAAATATAACAAAAGATACTAAAAGCAATATTATGAAGTTCAATGACAGAGTGTTTAGTAAAAGCAAAGCAAAAGATTTGTAAATACAGGGTCCGCCATATAACTTTACGGAATTAAAAATGCTATAAAAAAGAAACTACTCAATATTTTTCCAAGCTGTTTTTTTTTATTTTGAAGTACAATCCTTCCGGTTAATGATGGAACACAACTTCATTCATATGACTGCCTCGGCTAGCCATGCACCATCCCATACGATCGGTCCAATTTTTCAACACATTTTCGATTGTATGCGGCTGTATTTCAGCTATGACATCGCGTATGTTGGTTTTCAGTGCATCAGTTGTTGCTGGTTTGTTGGCATAACACTGGTCTTTGACGGCACCCCAAAGATAATAATCCAACGGTGTCAAATCACAGCTCCGAGGCGGCCAAACGATATCAGAATTTCGGCTGATAATGCGATCTTCGAAGACAGTGCGCAAAAGATTGATCGTAGCACTCGCTGTGTGGCAAGTAGCGCCATCTTGTTGGAACCAAATGCCACCAATATCCTCCTCTTCAATTTCTCGGAACAAAAATTCGTTCAACATGGCCCGGTAACGCTTTCCATTGACGGTTGTGGCCACTCCTCGCTCATTTTCGAAGAAAAATAGACCAATGATGCCTGTCGACCAAAATCCGCACCAAACAGTGACTCATTGTGAATGCATCGGCTTTTCTTCGAGTGCATGTTGGGTTTCTGAGCCCCAAATGCGACAATTTTGCTTGTTAACATACCCGCCGATATGGAAATGAGCTTCATCCGAAAAGATGATTTTTCGGTAAAAGTCTTCATCTTCTTCAAGTCGAATTTTCGTACACATTCTGCAACATTACCATGATTTTCAAAGTAATGAGCGTATACACAACCATTTTCGTTCAGCGGAATTTTTCGTTCTGTCAAATCAGATGACAGCTAAGTGTTACCATTCTTCAAATAATACCTAGTTCAAATGCGCAACGATAGATGGCGGGCCCTGTAGTATTGATTTCGGTCAGAGCGTTCATGGCAAGTACATTCCTTGCATACTGAGTTCTTATCAAGCCAATATGGAAAAGAATTTAAACTAAATTAAATGAGGTATTAAGATAGATTCGCAGAAGGGAGGGGCAATCCACTACACCTCAAATAACATCAAACACTTCAGATAAAGACAAAATAGATCGTCGAGACTGCAGATATTTCAATATGACAAGCAGGAAACTGGAATAGTATGAAGATATGTGAATTATGAATTCATAGCACCATAACTAACACACTCGCAACATATTTCCCTGCATTAAGCTTTAGACACACCGCTTAGTCTTTGACAATTGCATAGAAATTAATATGTGTCGTAAAGTTTACATTTCTTTTCACTTCAAGCTTATAAATTAAGCCCCTCCGAAGATATCTTTAGAAGTTATATGAACATTTGGATTGTAGCTTCGGCGAATGTGCGGAAGTGAAAAAAATAGATCTTCTTGATCTTGATTTCTTTTTTTTTTTTTTTTTTTTTTTTTATTCCTACATTAATCATACATCTGTCATATTGACATCTAGTACATTTTTTGACAATTAGTTAGGAAAATTCTTAAATATATTTCATCATGGCCAGTGCCAAGACGAATACAGCTATTACTTTTTAGGAAAAGAATTACATTTTATATATACAGTTATTTTAGTATACGAGAATTAATATTTAATTTAATAAGTCAATTGGTCGGTTTCTCTTCAGACGTCGTAATGTTCTTCTTTCAAGTTGTGAGAGTGTATTGACTTCTCTATTTTTGTGCTGGTTTATTTCGTTAAAATACCTTGTTGATATCGCTTTTATTTCTTCGTCGATTAGTGGTATATTGAACGTAGTATGGATGTCATCATTTTTTGTGTACCTGTCGGACATAGTTATTATACGTAAGATTTTTGATTGTTGTCGCTGTACTTTGTTTATGTGAGTTCTTTTTGCAGTTCCCCACACTTGAAGTCCGTAGGTCCAGATTGGTTTAATGACCGCCTTGTATATTAAAAGTTTGTTGGAAATATTGAGCTTAGAATTTCTGCCTATTAGCCAATGCAATTGTCGAAATTTTTCCTTTATTTGTTTTATTTTCTTTTTGATATGATCTTTCCAATTTAGTTTTGAGTCCAGATGGATTCCAAGATATTTTGCAGATGTTTCAATTTGTATATTTTTATTGTTGAGCTTAATCGGCATAGCAGCAATCTCTGTTCTTGTCGTGAATATTACTTGTACAGATTTGTCCTCGTTTACTTTTAAACTCCATTTGTCAAACCACTTCTTTACATTGTTGGTGTACATCTGTAATTTTGTTGTTGCGGTTGAGAGGTTTTTGTCAGATGACAATAAGATTGTGTCGTCTGCGAATGTTGCTATAGTAGAATTAGTTTCGTCTGGCAGTGGTATGTCAGAGGTGAATAAGACATATAACAGTGGTCCTAAAACGCTGCCTTGAGGAACTCCTGCTGTTATTGGATGTATATGTGAGTATTTGTCATTGTATTTAATGTAGAAGCATCGGTCAGTAAGGTAGCTCTTGATAATTAAATAATAGTCGAGTGGTAATATTGTCCTAATTTTATGCAAGAGGCCTTTGTGCCAAACTTTGTCAAAAGCTTTTGCGACGTCCAAAAATACAGCAACGCAGTATCGTTTATTTTCCATGTCTGAAATTATTTTTTGTGTAACTCGATGTATTTGTTGGATAGTTGAGTGTTTTTTTCGAAAACCGAATTGATGATTTGGAATGATGTTTTTCGTGTCAAGTATTGGATTAATTCTGTCATGTAAAAGTTTTTCTGCAATTTTAGATATAGTCGGAAGTAGGCTTATAGGTCGATATGAAGTTAAAGCTGTTGGGTTTTTACCCGGCTTTGGTAGCGCAATGATTTCTGCGACTTTCCATACTTTTGGGAAGTATTGTAAGCGAAACATTGCATTAAATACGTTTCTAAGAAATCGGTAAGCCTCAATTGGTAGTTCCGTAAGTGCTTTGCCTGTCAGCATATCATATCCGGGTGCTTTTTTATGTTTAATTCGAGTTTTGATGCATACTATCACTTCTTGTGTGCTTGTTTTTCTTATTTTTGTGATGGTATCAGTATTAAAATTACTAATCGTGTCAATTTGTTTATGTTCATCGTTCGTTAGGACATTTTCGAAGTAATTTCCCAATGTCGCTGCTTTTTCATCATTTGTAAAAGCCCATGTGTTGTCATCTTTTCTTAGTGGGGGTTGATGCTTTATCTGGTTTTTGAGTTTTTTTGTACATTTCCATAAGGAATAATTTGTGTCATGTGTAGGAGTTAAATTTTTTAGATATTTTTCAATTTCCTTATTTTTTATGTCACATAAACAAGCCTTCAAATTTTTTGTAGCTAAGTTTAACTTCTGTTTGTCTGCAGGAGATCTGGTTGTTTGCCATCTTTTTCTCAATTTTCTTTTTTCCTTGATTTGCTTCTTAATAGAAATGTCATTTGAAGTGTTTTGTGCGCTATATTTTTGCTGCGGTGTGAATCTGATTCCTGCGTCAATAACTATGTCATTAAAATGTATGATGCTACGCTCAATGTCAAGTTGTGTTTTCAAAGGTGTACTTAGAATGAGTTGTTGGGAGATGTGTTTTCGATACTCATCCCAGTCAGTCCTCTTTGTAAATATTTGGGGTGTTATCTCTATAGGGTCAATTTTTGATGTATAGTTAAGTATTATCGGCGAGTGGTCAGAAGATAGGTCATAACTTGGTTTAAGCTTCAGTTGGTTATGGTTAATATTTTTTGTTATACAGAAGTCAATTAAATCTGGAATTTTTTTAACATCCGTAGGCCAGTAAGTTGGTTCACCCGTACTTATAAATCTGCAATTTTTTTTATGGATTGCGTTAATTAAATATATACCTTTTTTATTAGTCAACCTTGAACCCCAGTCAGTATGCTTTGCGTTTAAGTCTCCTCCAGCAATGAATCTGTTGTCTAATGTCCTAAAATAGTCATCATATTGGTCCGTCTTTATCAAGTGTCGTGGTGGACAGTAGATAGAAGATATTGATATGGGTCCATTGTTGTCAACAATTTGTATAGACGTTGCTTGGATGTGAGGTGACACATAGGGCAGTCGTTCAGTATGCTTTATGTTTGTTTTGATGATAATGGCTGTTCCTCCATGAGCTTTTCCGTCGGGATGATTAGTTGCATATAATTTATATCCGGGAAATGTTAAATAACTTTTGTCTGTGAAATGTGTTTCTGCAATTAACGCAATATCAATTTTTTTGTCAATTAAAAACCTCTTCAGCTCTAAATATTGCCGAGTTAGTCCATTTGCATTCCAGATAAGAATTTTTGTGTTATCACTTTCGTCCATTCGAGTTATTTATTAACATTGTAATTATGTTCATCATATTAGTCATTTGGGTGATTAAAGTTTTTATCATGTCTTTGAGTTCATCAATATCTTTGTTGTTTTGAGGTTTAATAGTTAGTTCTGGTTCTATCACCTGTGGATTTGATGAGGCTATTGCATCAGCATAACTTATACCTGGTATTACTGTTGATTTTGTGATGTTTGTGTTGTTTGTGTTTTGGTTTGTTATGACTTCCTTTTTGCGTAAAGGTGGGAATCGTTGAATTTTTATGGCTTTATATATTTCGCAGCCTTTGTAATTGGCGGTATGATTACCTCCACATAGTGCGCATTTCACTTGAATGGTTGGATTGTTGCATTCGCTTGTTAAATGTTTTCCTGCACATTTTACACATACTGAGTCTCTTGTGCAATAATTCTTTGTATGCCCATACTTCTGACATTTCGTGCATTGTGCAATTATCCGTTTATGATGTGGCGCCTCAAACGATACGATGCAGTGCATTAATTTGTCTATGTTGTAAATGTCTTTGTTATTAGTATTTGTTTCCAGTTCAATAAAAAATAGTGGTAATGGTTTTTTTGTTGTTCTTTGTGTTATATTAAATATATTTGTGACTTTATGACCTTTATCTCTTAATTCACTCTTTATTTCTTCCTGGTCCACAGAAGGATGCATGTTGCGTAATACTACTTTAAACCCCCTCTCATTTTTTGGTTTGAAAGTATGCAGTTTTGTTCCTTTTTGTTTTAGCATCTGATGTATTTGAGTGTACGTCCCTAAGTCATTTGCTTGTACTCGTACTTCATTATTCCTTAGGACTTTTAGGACAAAATTGCTATTTGCTATTGCACTTAGAGCATTTTTTAGTGTCTTGATGCATTCCACACCTTGCACATATATTGGTGGTGGTTTATTATTAATATTTTTATTTTTATCACTATTTAAATTTTGATCATTAGTAGCAGAGTTGTGCCCACTGTTCGCTTGTGTATTTGTTTCGTTGTTTTCATTTTCGTCCTCAATAGCAAGAGATGCAAATTTGTTTGTGGACTTTGTATCGCCGCTTAGCCAGTAGTTTGGCAATTTGCTTTGGCTTAAGTTCGTTGTTATTTTTTGTTTTTTGTTGGTGGTTGACAAAGTTGAGGACTTTATAGGTGAGTTTCGTGATCTCTTTATGGGAGGCTGCTCATTTAAAGCGTGAGGTTGTACATAAGAAGGTGGGGAGATGGCAAGCAACGGTTTGTTTGATACGGTTGTTGTTGCAGTACTAGTGTACATAATTGATGTCGTTGTTGATGATGAGTTGGTTGTGGTTGTTGTTGGCATTCCGTTTGTGCTCATGCACGTTGTTAAACTGCCATTAGACGGCTGAGCTTGAAGGTTGACGCTCCCTCCGCTTTGCGGTGATCCTGCAGAGTTAATAGAGAGGGCTGTCTCTATTTCGTTTGTTTTCTTTTGCATTGAGTTCGCGCGCGTTATTACCGGAGCACTCACAGTATCAAAAGTTATTGTTTTTATTGATTTTATTACAGGCTCACTCGCGGGTTGCTTTCCTCTCCGCGTGGGAGAGTGCCGCACACTCATCTTGCCTTCAAATAATTTTCTTGTACACTTTGTTTTTATTTATTTTTATATTTTTATTTCTTAGTTTGTTTATTAACAAGAAATTGTTTGTATTTATGTTTGTAACACTTGCAATTGCTATGGGTGAGTCTCTGTCTCTTTTAAGCAGTATTGCATACAAAACACAGTAGAAAAGCTATTATTAATACGGATCGAAATTAAAACACGTCCGAATCAACGCACAGCACATAATTAAAATGATTTCTTTAAAACTGAATATTATCCCTTTGCTGGCTACAACCACAAAAAAAAAGGCTTTCTAGCAGAAGGATTCTAAGAAAAATAACATGAGAAACAGTGAATTAATTATCTCAGAGTTACATTCATATACTATATACTAGCTGACCCGGCGAACTTTGTTCCGCCCTAGAGGCAATAAAAAAGCAGATTTTTGATTTTATTAAATTCATTTTTTTATTAATCAAGTATTTCAATAAAGCTTTAATAGATTGCACTCTTCAGTTAAGCACCTTGTGATACACGACATTTTTTGTTTTATTATCAGGTGCAATAACAAACAACGCAGATGGTTTTCCGACCCGTGAACATGCCACATATAATTGAACATGTGAGAAACATTGATGTTTTAGATTCAGACCACAAACTTTCAAGGATTGGCCTTGTGGTGTGTTAATGGTCATGGCGAATGCAAGACGTATCGGAAATTGAAGTCTTTTAAACTCAAACGGAAGATCGCTTGGGATCATCGGGATCCTCGGAATGAGAACTTCTTCACCTTCCACTTTTCTTTTGAGTATCGTCGCGTAAAGCACATTGTTCATCAATTTATTTACCACCAAACGCGTTGCAAAGTTTTGGTGGGCTTATGTTTCACTCTTCCACTAAGGCAGCACAATCTGGGCGTTTTTTCGGAAAACTTCAATGCGCCACAATACTCGCAAACAACGTTCATTGACCCAATGCAAACGCTAGGATGCCAGCAGTAATCAGTGTTGCAATCATAGCGAAACGCTGCTCGATTCAAATCAGCACTTGATAATTCTCTTCTTGTGCATCAAAAATAATCTACTTGTTGATCTCTGTTATTCGCTCGACTATTTCGCATTGCCAGCCGTGCCGTTTCACGGGCTGCCTCGCTTTGCTCTTGTGATTGAGAAGCACGAAGTCGAGCCATACTAACGCGGCGCTCTTCACGGGCAATTTCTTGTGCTTCTTCAGTCGTTTCATTCATTCGCAATGTTTCGTATCCTTCTTGCATTATGGCTTTGTCGGGAAAGATTCAATCGTCTTGGACGCGGCATTGATAACGATGATTCAAAGGGAATACAAGTTGCTGTTATTATGTATTTTTGACAAAATTTATATTATCAAATTTTCTACTTAACCATTGATAAAATTACGCTTAGCTGGCATTTGCGTTTTGTTATTCCATATCAGATGCGTTTTTGTTATACCACATTTTATAGTGACTTCACGGAAACGCGTTCAAATGGGATAAAAAGTATCCTATGTCCGTCTCCTGGTTTTAAGCTATCTCTCCACCAATTTTCAGCCGTTCTCGAGCTATAAATAGTGTAACTAACATGACTTTCTTTTATATATATACTATGCAGTATACATAGGTATAGAGGAGTATAAAATAATCTAAAATCGTCTAGGGTTGAAAAAAATGCCAATTTAATAAAAAAAAATATTAAGAAAACTCTTACTAATTGCTTTTGATATGTAACTTCGGTATTGAATAAAAAAAACTCATCGGCTGTTAGGAGTTGATTATATTTACAAATCAATTACATAAACATTTCTACAAAAATCGTTTTTAATTGCACTAAATTTCCTTTGTGCATTAAGTGAATTAATTTTCGGCGTAAAAGTATACTGGAGACCTTGAAAACGACCTGAAACCTTTTGACGTTCTTAAATGGCTTCAAAGGTAATTGCTCTTCTGTCATTCAAAGCAAATAAGTGTCAAAAATACATTTCTGCAGTGAATAGATATAATATTCTCTGCAGTTTGCTAATAAAATTTAATGATTGGTAAATATGTTCTGCTCCAATTTATAAAATCCATTGACCCACTAAGTGTAACTTCTTAAAACATATTTACAATTTGATTTCCTTTTCGGCAATAATTTTACAAATATTGGCAGCAAGTACATACATATATTTATATATTATATAACTAGAAACATTTCAATTCCAATTTCATAACAAATATACGCTTGCCTCCTTTTTCTGATGACACTAACACAAGTACAACCAAGAAAACCAACTGCAAACCATTGGCGCCACATGCTAGATTGAATTCAATTGAACTACTTTACAAACAAGGACATAAATAAAAACTCAACTAATAAACTGACGTCAGATTAGCTGCCAAGCAGTCTGCCTAGTTTCTTGCCTACTTGCTTTGCTGCCCTTAGAATAGGCGAATGAGTAGATATATGTATATAAGTGCATACATATAAAATATAATATATAGCTTGTAGCCAGTTAGGCCGACCCCCGTTCTCAGCAGCATGTCAGCAGTCAGCAGTATCCGAGGCCCTATAAATGCCACTTACTCTTAACTGCCTATCGTCCGCCCTTAGCATCAGCAGCTTATTGCTGATTAAATGTCAAAATGCGATAAGCAGCAGCTCGGCGCAGATTTTACAGCTTCAATTGTCGCAATCTCGTACCACCACACATAGCGTGTGGCCTCAACATCCTTTCGTGCCATGTCATTGGTGTCATGTTCTCGTCCTATTAGCTTTTATTCTTTTCGCCCTCTTCTGGGCTTTCAATTTGTGCTTCCTTCACTCTTATTGCGCTTCCCTTCCATTTTATTACACATTTTTAGTGTAATTTTAGAAAAGTTTAAAGGAATATATAAGTAATAAAATTGAGAAAATCTTAACAATCTATTTATGTACTTACATCAGTCCGTTTTCCCTCTTATATGCTTAGTTAGCAAGTTTGCTCCGTTTTTTTCCCCCCCCCTCTTTTTCTTGAAGACTTACCGACTTTGGTTGTTTTGCAAAAATCATTGATTTCGCAAATAAATAAATTTAATGACGGTCAAAATCTTTAATTATAAGTGCAAAGAACTACTAAATATCTGTGTTTAGGTACCATCTCAAAACTTCATAAACTCCTTCCCTAATTCATAAACTTCTATAATAATACCCTTTATTGGGTGTTTGACCGAGCTCCGCTTCTTATTTCACCACAAAATTAAGATATTCAATACTAAACATAAAAATTAGGTGATTTTGGTTAAATCAAATGTACTTTCAATGCTATTTCCCCACTTTTTGGGTTAAGAAAGACCTCTGTTGAAATGGTATAGACGTGAAATGGTATAGCCGAAAAATTGCATGAAAAATTGCATAAAAAACAGCATAAATTCTTGCAACTATTTAAGCCAGACTTCCGAAAGGTGTATACACAAAAAATATAGAAAAAAATTCTTGAACATCGCAACGCATAAACGTTTCAAGAGAAGTAATTAGTTCTCAAAGTGATTTAAATTAATGTAATTGGTACTCAAAAAAAAAAACAGTTCAATAGTTTTCCGGCCTATTGTTATTACTTAATGAAAGATAATAAAAATATACTAAATCGGCATTTAGTTATTATTATTAATAGGCGAACAAAGGAGATATGTTGTGCAAAGACTCCTGAGGTACCTATATTTTAAGGCTTTTTAGAATTTTAGCACATTCTGGGGCTTATAGCTCCACAATTTATACGGATGCACGGCAGTACCACCAAGGGAGTGTACCTTTTTCTACCTAGAGCGGGACATTCACAAAGAATGTGTTATGAAGTTTTTTATCCATTTCGCAGTAAAATTGTAGGTCAATCATTTGTGGAAAACAACAAGACGCACACCACAAATACCGGCAAACACCCAGTAAAGTGTGTGAGTGCCAAATACACTTTTAAATATTTATTTCACAGAATCTACAGACTATCAAATTTTATTTAAGTGATATGCCAGGCTACAGTGCCCTTAAAGTAACCAGGTGAAAGTCTGAAGTCTACTCTGCTGACCCAAAGTAGCTAATCACAAAGTCATCTGTTCGACGCTAGAAATTGTTTCGTTTGTCTCTAAGGTGGAGCAAAGTAGGAATAGCCTCACCAACTTGAGTGAAAACCATAGAGTAACCTTGATTTGGGTCCCGGGACACCGGAACATAGAAGGTAACGAAAAGGCTGATGAACTGGCAAGAGGGGGATCTGCCATGAATAGCGCTCTTGCAGTACCAGTATTCACTCCACTAGGTGCGGTCAAGAATGAAATTTCCCTAAAATACCTTCGAATTGCAGGTTGTAGATGGAGAGACCAGACGAAATGCAAAATCAGCAGAACGTTATGGCCCACCTACAACCTCAAGCAATCGTTGACATTAATAAACATGAAACGACGGGACACCTGCAGACTTACGGCAGTCATAACTGGCTTCTGGTCTATCGGAGAACAAGCCGCCAAAATGAGCATCCCTCACAACACATACTGTCATAGTTGTAAACAACCGGAGAAAAAAGAAACAATCTTCCATTTCCTCTGTGAATGCCCTGCCATATGGAAAGACAGAATGTTAACCCTGGGCAAGCCGCTATTCGAGAGTCTCAAGCAACTATCTGGCATAGACGTCAACAGCCTAATAAGGTTCCTAAACCGCACAGATTGGATATAATCTTGCTGTAAGTAACTGTGAAACAAGTTGGTAACGAGGATGTGGCAACAAAATGGTGCGAAAGAGCTAGTTGGATTCTGGATGAATCACCACTCTAACCAACCAACCAACCAAGCCTTATAAGATCCAAAAGGCGCATGATCTCACACCAAAGCAGCAACAAGTCAGACTTGAGACAGCAAAGGATTTGCTTTGATTGGCCGAAAGCGGTCAATTTCCGAACATTGTGTTTTCTAACAGGAAAATTTTTCAAATTGAGCAATTCGTAAACTCCCAAAACGATAGGGTTTATTTGACCGACCGTTCATACGAGAATTCGAGTCATCGATTGGCCACCAGGAGGCAGCACCCGCCACAGGTAATGGTTTGGGCCGCTATAACCGCAGATGGGCGCTCTCCAATCGTTCCGAACTTCAATACGTCGACACAATGGTTCTCAAATTCACCAGACGCAAAGCCGATGGATTATTCTCTTTAGCCCATTTTGAAGAGCGAGATCCGTCTAAAAGATTCACCAGTCTCGAGGCGCTGAAAAAAGCCATTGTCCGCGAGTGAGCCAAAATAACTGCAAGTCACATTCGGGCATCTTGCGATTCATTTCTGGACCGTCTCAAGGTCATAGTCAAGTAAACGGTGGTCATATCAAGCAAAAGTAAACCAATTCTTAATTTGATATTATTTCCACACATTCTATACTTTGAATTTAATAAAAGTAATTTTCCAAACTAAATTTATGGCATTTTTAAATGGTTACACTTCAATTGCCGGAGCCTTATTTCTGCTTGTAAGAGTGTTGAGTAAAAACCCATTTGAATCAATTTTTTAATTTTGACCTATTGATGCCCACCCATGTCTTACCATAAAAAAGCATACCAACTACCAGGCGCTGGTATTCTTCATATAAATTTTAACATCTACTTTAGAATTAAACTTAACCAAAAAATGATAAAGACTAACTCACTGCATGGCTATTTTTATAACAATGGCACCACTTATAATTCCGTCACTAGTTGCTTTTCTCATTCTTATGTAAATGTAACACTTCCAGTGAAATCATGGGTCACCTCCAAAAGGTTAATGCACGATTTAGAGGATTTACCTTCTAAATTAAACACTTCCGTTTTTTCCTTTTCAAGAAGTATTACATACTCGTATTAAGCCTATTCAACGCCAAAAGATTATGTAGGCTCATAATAAATATTGAAAGTTTCAAAGCTCATGAAAAGTTAAAGCATTTTAGAAAACACCCACGTATGCTTAAGTTGAAAGTGGTCACAAAAGGTTTGCATTCTATTGCGTAGCTGCTTTAGAGAATGGAGAAAATCTCGTAGAGTTGGCTACATACAATACTGTCCACGACTGCCTGCCAACTAGTACAAAACGTGCCAGTTTGAGCTCGGTTTTACGTTAGCAGGATAGCGATTGAACTTTTAATAAATAATAAATTATTAAATTAAAATTAGGTTAATTGACTTAGCTAATTCAATAATCAATATATTGCCTATTTTTTTATTAGGTAATTTTTTTAGCTAAGGTTTTGAGTTCGCGCCAAAGCAAAAACTCTTTCCCTGTTCACGAGGGGGGCGTGCGTTGCGTTCTGTCGACAATTTTTCGAAAAAAATACTACTTATATTGAATAAAAGTAGAATAAATTTATGCACATTTATTATAGAATTATTATAATGAAAGTAATAAACAAAATTGTAAGGAAGCCTTCTGGTTTCCATGCCAGTTTTCAACTCAATCGGTTTGCAACATCGGCGCAAGCAAATTTTAAATTTTATTATATGTTTCCACTGAGTTTAATCCACAGAACTGTCCAAAATATAACCAGTTCAAGACCCATTCTAAATTTTAGCAGGTGGTGAGAATAGTTACGCGGTGGGAATAGTACCTACTCATAATTAGCTAGGGCTATTATAATTCTAACCTACTTCGATTTACTGCAGGGTAACCACTGTCAGTATAAGCTTAGGTATGTGTGTGTGTGTGTGTCTCAAACTAGCCACCTAGGCAGACAACTATATTTTTCATCTTCATTAGTACATATTTCCTACAACACCAACTTTCTTACATACATTCAAATCTGGCAAGTAATGACACGAAGCAATAATTAAAAGATTGAAATTTATCAAAGTCTACGGCGGTCTTATTTTTTTTCTTAATTTGTTATTGGTATTTGTATGGCATAAACTAGCGGAGACTACGAAAGAACAACGCCAATGCTACACAGCTTACAGAGAAGTGCCTATGTAGGTATTTAACGCTGAACGACCTAGAGGAAGTTGAAAAAAAAAAATTCAAAAAGAAACCCAAGGAGGGCAGCGCATTGTAATGTGTGCTGAGGTAGCTGAGAGTGTGTGGGTTTAAGCGTATACTTATATGCTTTCGTGGCGCTGTGTGTCACTAAATTAAAACGTTACCTATTATCATAATATGACGGTTTGTTGTTGTTGCCTTCCCGATTGCCTTTTTCTAGGCACACCAACCGATCACTTCCTTCTGAAGTGATTGTCACCGTGTTCGCGTCTTGGAGCCGGAATGTCGTTGGCTGTCTATAGTCCGTATATATTTAGAGGTACACGTATGTATGTATGTATAAGTGCATATCGCAAATGTGGGTTTTTCGTGCCTTTGTGTCTTGTTAACTCGTTACTGGCATCAAGTAGGCCGTTTCCTTTACAAAGTTGGTGTTTTTTTTTTTTATTTTTTTTATTTTAATTTGTTTAATTTCCTCTTTAGCTGATTTTCTCCACTGCACTTGTCTCAATATAAAAGCACCAGGATAAGTAAAAGAAAAACTCAAGAAGTTAAGTTAATGCAAAAAAAAAAATACCTTTAAACCACCTCGCTTCATCCATTGCTAATTCATGCAAAACGAAAGCTGCTTGCACTTTTTGCCTTTCAATCAGCAGATCGAACACTTGAGTGTTGCAGAAATGCAGATTTTATAGTACTTGCATTGTTTTTTAATTTTTTTTTTACTTACATACGTTTTAACGATTTCCCTTACACAGGCGTTAAATATTTCCATCTGTGTTAGGGGAGAAAATCACGTTAAAGCGCAACATCTAAAACAGATTTAAGCACGTGATCAGCGCGATCGTCAGACTGAAGCCGCCTCTTTTAGTCAGCAATTGTGTGCTGATGCGTAGTCATAAAGCGGCGAACAAGCCGAACCCCAACCCTTTGATGACAGCCTTAACGCCAAAGCAGGCGGGAACTGGCTGCTTCACTTGATTGCTTACAAATTATATGCCGAATTTTTGAAACGACGATGTTTCTCGGTTGCGCTCGCTTTTGTCATTGCCGGTATTCTTAGCCACGCTGAAAATCTTAATTAAAGAGTCCTGTTAAAGCAATGTTTTTATTGCCTTTACGCCATCGAGTGGCAATCGAACGTCTGTGCTTAACTGCCGCTGCTGCTGCTGCTGCGGCTGCGACTGCTTTTGTTAATACTCTGGCTTAGTTGGTTTATCCTTCAGTGGCCTTTGTTTCGTAGTCACGCAAGTCAATTTACGCATACAAAAAGGCACACACACTCGTACAACTATTTCTACGAGTCTCATTCACACACACACACATACACGCATGCATTCATATGCTTGAGTTCTTTATAATCCCCCGCTTTCTTTGACCTTTTTATTAACTCAATGTATGTAATGTAAACTTTTGTTCGGGGGTTCACGTTTTTAATAATAGTCCTTGCAGCTGTGCTTCATTTATTGAGATTTCTCTGGTTATTTGGCGCTAAGCGGTACCTCTTTTTGGCCGTGGTACTCGAGGTGATTAAGTGCCGGTTGTGTACATCTACTGTTTGTGGTTCTACGTGCGTACATACATACATATAACTAGTAATTTGGATAATGTAGTAGTGTGCGTAGTGCTTAATGGGCTTCACCGCGTATCCTTATGTTAGCCGGCACCCAAAGGCAGTAATTACAAAAGCGTACTTTATTGAGGTAAATAGGTTGAGGTTTTTGAATTAAAAAATTAAAATTTATAGATCAAAACTCGTCTTTACCCCTTCAAATAAGTCAAAACAAAATTTCCGTATTTTTCGATTTCGTCAAGAAGGTTGACTAGCAGAATATTAAAAGATGGACGCCGTAACCTGGGGGTTTGTTGGGACTGAGCAGTGAAAGGAGATCTCATATAAAGTGGGTTTATTTAGTTGATGTCGATATGTAACTGGAAATTTGAATCAAAATAAACTACGAGTATTCAATCTGCAAATAATTTCATGTTGTTGGTTGTAGAAAAAAATGTGAATTATATGTGACCAACACGTTGATATCTGAGAAGTGACATAGTCAAGGGCGCAAAACTAGCAATGAAATTTTATGTCACAACTTTATATTTAGAAGACTGCGATGCATTCAAATATCTATACTCGTACATAATTGTCGCCTACACCCTTTTTGGGTGCCTGTCTGCGAGCTGCTTCTCCTATTTGTGGCTTGCATTGTGCGGCTGTTCCACAAACTTCAAGTAGAAACATAAAACACAGTCCAGAGGCATGAAGTCTATTAACCGCGCTGACCCTATTGTCGAGCACCTTTTTCAATAAATCAATGCATTCACGCGTGGTATGACATAGGGCAACGTACTATGAATGCCAAGGGTCTCCCAGAAGCAAAACAACATAGTTTATTGCGACTTTTTGTCATTTGCAATTGATGGTGGTGGTCATTGTTGAGGAAATATATACCAAATACACAGGTTTTGAGGGAGTTTGAATAAAAACCAGTAACAACGTATTTTTGTTGCTATTTTTCTCAAAAACCTGACAAGCTAAGGACGCAATTTATACTCAAATTAAAACTTGAATTTTACACTATAATGACCAGATATGCAAGTCCCAAAAAACGAGTATTGAATGAAATGGGGAAACCTCTTCAAAGTCCATTAATTCTGATCGAATTTGGGCGGGTGTTTGGCCGAACTTCTCCTCCTATTTATGATATGTGTGTTAATATATTCCACAAAAAAAGCGGAACCTACAATTTTACGCTGCATTGGGATTTTTATGAGGATATTTTTCTTAGCAGAAATGCACTCGTTGGTTTGTCATTGCCTGCCGAGAGGCGACCGCTATCTGAAAAAAACTTTTTCTATAATTAGGTGTCTCATGGCCCAGGTTTCGAACTTGTGTTTTACTGAATGGTAGTTACTTGCAAACACATTCGGTTACAGGGAGCGCAAAATTCAATTTATTAAGCCAAAATTTAGCTAAGCTCATAAAAATTGATATCCGAAGGCTTGTAAGACTATGTTATGAATCATACCATTACAAAAGTTCTTTTGGTAAAAAATCTTCATTGGAAACTTTGTATATATCGTACGGCAATAGAAAATTTAGCTCAAACAGCGTCGGACATGAAAACCGACCAAAAAATCAAGACTACTCAGAATCATTGCTCTGACAACTAGCAGCTTTATGCAATTTTACCTTATTTCCCTATTTTATTCGGTCACCATTTATAAAAAGTTAACAGTACCGATTTAATTATAAAAACAAAATAATGCAGTTTCCTCTGGTCACCAAAGTCCCAACCACCTTGGTGGACCAAGCAATTAACCTCGCTACAAAAACGCCATAGAACGTTAGGTCAGAGGACTGGCAAGCCTATAAGGCTGAACTGAAAAAGTATAAAAAAGCAGTCAGAACTGCGCAACGTGAAACTTGGCAAAATTATTGCAAAGGAATTGAGGAAACTTCAGAAGCGGCCAGATTAAGAAAAATTCTTTCAAAGACGCCATGTAACCTAGGCTATCTACAAGGCCAAGGGAATACATGGACTACGTGAAGTGAGGAATCATTAGGTCTTCTACAAGATACAAGCCGGTGGAACAAAATGATTCTGCTAATCATGACAGGCAATCCAACTTAGGAAGTCTATTAGTCACAAACGCAAAGATTAAATGGAGTTGGAGTTGAACCACACGTTGTTGCCCTGATAGAAGCAATACTCGTCAGAAGGAAGATAACGGCCAACTTAGGCAGCACTACTCTAAGCAGACAGGTCTGCAGAGGCACACCTCAATGTGTTGTCCTCTTCCCTCTCCTCTGGATTTTGGCCGTAAACTCGCTATTGCTGACCCTGGAGAGAGGATGTTGCCACTTCACTGCATACGCAGATGACCTAGCAATTGCTGTTAAACGCAGATATCCTAACACCCTCATGGACATTCTGCGCTCTAACATGACCACGCTTAGGAGCTGGACTGAGAGTAGGGGACACGCTATAAATCCCGCAAAAACTGAAATAATTCTCTTCACAAGGAAACATAGGTTTCCTATAATCTCTCCACTGGTTTTCAAGGGTGTGGAGATTCCTTTAGGAGAGAATGTCAAGTACTTAGGACTCATATTAGATAGGAAGCTCACATGGAAACCTAATATTGAGGAAAGAATAAAAAAGGCCAACGTTGCATTATATACTTGGAAAAGAGCGGTCGGAATTAAATGGGGGTTAACACCTCACGTTACTCATTGGTTATATGCTTCGGTAGTTAGACCAATCTTAATATATGGAATACTTGTATCGTGGCCATCTACTCTAGGTCCAAAGAACAGTTCTTTTATGCATCTCTGGGGCTTTAAGGACTACCCTAAACAAAGCGCTAGAAGTGCTAATCAATTTGCCTGCACTACATCTCGTAGGGAAAAACGTGGCCGACGCCTCAGCGCGTAGACTCAAAAGTATGGCGCTATGGAAAGACCGGCGGTTTGGCCACGCCTGTATTTTGCACACTCTGAACAGTCACAAACAAGAAATAGACTATTCTACTCCTAGACTTACCTTCGACAAGCTCTTGAAGACAAGTATACCGTCAAGAAGGGAGTGGCAAACACCACGGCCATGGAGAGGGGGGAGTTAAATTTTTATATAGATGGCTCCAAGCTAGACGATAAAGTTGGCTATAGAGTATTTTCGAAAGAATTAGGACTGGAACTATCTGTTCGACTACCAGCGTCTATCAGGCAGTGGTTCTAGCTAAAAGAAGTGGCTACATCCCTAAATTTGCATGCCGTAACAAAAACAACTATTTACGGATAGCCAAGCGGCCATTAAATCAATGAATACGGCTATACTAAGATCAAAGGTTGCACAGGAATGCCGAGCAGCCCTAAATGATATTAGCGTCGTATTCAAGGTCAGCCTTATTTGGGTTCCGGGACACAGAGATATTGAGGGAAACTGTAAAGCTGATGAGCTAGCCAGAAAAGGTATTGCTCTTCAACTGTTCCTGATTGGAATACCTTTGGCCACGATGGCCAATAGGTCATGGGAAGAAGAAGATACATGCGTAACAGCCAGACTACTATGGCCGCAAATAAACAAAAAAAGAACAAAGGAATTGCTTAGCCTCTCAAGAGAAGATATATCGAAGGTCGTGGCTTGTGTCACCGGCCACTGACTATTTGGAAGGCATTTCTTGAGACTAGGAGTATTCTCCCATGAATATTGTAGAAGCTGTAGAGATGAGGAAGAGGAAGAAACAGTAGAGCACTTCCTTTGCTATTGTTCAGCCTTAGCTAAAATCAGAGCAGGTTGTCTAGGTAAACACTTTTTCAATTATCTTACGAAACTATCTGGCGCGGGGATTAGACCAATCCAGCGCTCCATAAGAGCCTCAAAATGGTTTCACGAAAGTAAATAAACAAGGTTCCCGTGTCGCACAGTGGTACCACAACGGACCTGTGAGGTCTAAGTGAGTTGGTCATACGGTCCGACTACTACCATAACCTAACCTGGTCACCATAGCCGTGCAAAAGTGCGGAAGTGCGAAATTGCAAAAACGACATTTGGGGTACTTGGATTTTGTCCTTTGCCCAGTGTGATTGCAGCTATAATTCTTAAATATTTCAACAGCAATTCTTGCGTATTTTATTTTTTTGTTGTACTTTTTGAAGTCCTTCGTTAAACCCATTCTCATACTATTTCTCCCTCTCCTTCAGCCAACCTCAAGGCAAATGATTCTAACTTTGATTAATCAATGACGAAAATATCTCAAATTGCAGTGAACCTAAATCTCATACCTCGTACATTATATCACATCATAAGCCGATTCTTTTTATCAATGTGAAAAAATAATAAAGAAAAATAAATTTATTTATTCGAAAATAGGTGTTGAAGAATTCACGATGCGTTATCGATCAACAATCACGTTAAATAACAGCAAAAACAAGTTTTACCAAAACGTTACTGTCTTACCAGTTATTGATTTATTAAACGCAAATTTTTAGAAATTTAGTTTGCAACCAAATTGGCTTATTAACCCTTTCGCGATATTGTTGCCATATGGCAACAGTAAACTTTAAAAGGCCGTCAACACTCTCTTGTAAAAAATATCAACTTTTTTGTTACATATTTTCAAAAATTGAAGTTTAATGGTTAAACAGAAATAAAATAAATAATAACCGCCCATTATATATCGGTAATACAACATTTTTAAAGAAAGCCTTCTGGCATATAGCACTTCACTCTGAAATTTGTATTTTGCATTTTTAGATTTTTGAGGCATTTTGGGGAAATGTTTTCAACAATTTTTGAATAAAGTATATAGAAAAATGTTCAATCTGTCATTTGGCATATAAATATTTTTTCGCTCGCAGCTTTAAAAGCTGTGCTAATTTTTAAAACTAAGCTTGTTGCCATATGGCAACAAATTTCTCGTAAGGTGTTAACTTGCATTAGATTGCAGAAGAAGTTTATTTGCGATTGAAACGAATACACAACATTTGTTGCCATATGGCAACATTAAAAAAAAATCACATAACAAAAAAAAAAAAAAAAAAAATTTTGTATTGTTATTGGTCCTAAAATAAATACTCAGACAAAAAATTTGGATTTTTTGGATGGCGCAATAAAAAGATGTACCGAAAGGGTTAAAAAAAATTAGAATTTTATGAAAATGGTCTTGGCTAAACCGAGTTGATTGTGAGACCGATTAAATGTGAGACCGCGAAACATGTTTTCTTCTTCAAATCCTATTACTTTCATTACTCATGCTTCAGTGAATATCAGCATCTATAATACGTTGCTGAAACGCGAATTTATAAGCAATGTGCCAGATAAACGTTTTTTGTTTTTGTTTCTGAGTTCTTTTTGTTTTTTTGTAAATTTAATTATTTCAATTTAAGAGACACATAACGGAGCTCAATGACCGAGCAAAACCTAAATTCAATGAAATTATAAATAAGCCGAAATAGCACTTAATATTCTTTACAAACTTTGTGAATATTCTCTACTTCTCTAGCTTTATTAGATTTCTTCATATTTGGTGCTAAGAAATCCAAATAAGTGTTTTCTATTCAAATGATGCGAGTAACGTATTATGACGTGGTCAACACCTTCCAATGCCAAAATTTGGTTAATAATCCATCAAGAAGCTACACAAACTTTTACTGATTCAACTAAAAAAATTGTAAAGCGGAGGAAGCTGGAGAATCATATGCCTGCGTATATTCATACATACACACAAGCCAGCTAAAGCTACATACATACTTTTTTCATATTTATTTTTCATATGACTAAGAAGCGCGGTGATAGCTTTTGTAAAGCCATCTTTTTGAATTTCAAATTTTTTATGTTATATTTTTTGTTCAAATCGATGGTCTCGATTTCTTTCTTCACATGTTTTGTTCGCTTGTATTATCATATACTCGTATAGCGCGCCAACCAAACGGCATAGGAAAAGCAAATAAATAAACAAAATATAATTATGCATACAATACATGAATCGACCGAAAAATTTACTAATAAATTAAGGTGGATCCGACAACTAACTGGTTCGCTGGTACATCATCAGCCACATTCTTGGCAATAACATTAACAATTTGGCGCCCACACACGCCTTAAGACAAAATTTTGCTATTTCACAATACAATACAGTACAAATAATAACAAATGAAAGAAAACAAAAACAAAAATAGCATTAGGCCTAGCTGTAGCCTCGTTGTCGCAGCTTCAATTTACAAGTCCCATATGTGGCGAGTTGCGTACGCTTGCTTTACAAGCGACATGCATTGCCAACAAAATAGGTAATAATAAAAAATTATGACCTACAATAACAACAATGGCAGCAACAATAGCGGCTGCATGCACACAAAAATAAAGATAAAATAACTATAATAAAAAAATAAAGCATAGTAAAAAACTGACTAAAATTTTACGTGTCATTTAGATTTTCATATATGTATGTGAGTAGTTGGGAAAACAATCAACTAATCGTTTTTACAAAAAAGCACACGAATGCCAACAAATCATAAAATCTTGTCAAAAGCTACAAGTCAAAGACATCCAAACCTCCTTGTTTGGGAGGCGCCACAAAGTAAAATATAAAAAATACAACAATACCAAATTTTACTTTATTATACCACGAAAAAAAGAGGCAAAACCAACTTAACACATAAAACGACAAGCTGCATAGGTTTTGAAAATTTTCTGAAATAAATTTAGATTAAGTTTTGCCAAATTTGGTCATAAAACATAAGTATGAAATATTATGGACTCGGTGACGCCTAAAAATCAATGAAACAAAAATATAAAAGCATAAAAACATTCGAAAATCTAGTCAGTCAAATAGACAGCAGCCGCAGTTTTTATATTTGGCAGTGGAGTTCATTTGAGTAGCTTTAGGCAGCCGGCCAAGAAGCTGTCGCCTTGTTAACAACTTCATTATACGCCGTTTGGCGATAAATCAGCGAACCAGTCAGTTGCTTTTATGAAAAAACAACAATAGTAAAATAGCATTCCATCTCAGCTTTTTGGTCATAAGTCGCCCTACTGGAAAATGCCAAACAAAGTAAAAATCATTAAAATCATTAAATTTAGAGAAAAATTTAATTTTGATGTGCGTGGGTGGTAATTAGCATCTATTTTACATAATTCGCTTTATTTTCGTGTGTGTGGCGTAAATTATTTATCTACTTTTAATTAAAAAATCACGACCATGGAGATGACAAAGTTTTTACTTAATATGTATGTATGTGTGTTTGTGCATATTCATAGATGTACGAGCATACTTTAGATGCATTTTGAATTATTGATATTTGAAAAATCCGACTTAGGGAAATATTCGCGTATAATAAAATAAAGCCTAAACGTCATCTGCTTATTGTTTATGTGGATACTGGAAAATCATAAAATAAAAGTCTTAAGTGTATATAAAAAACATATTCTTTTGGTAAATTCCACCTAAAACGGCCCTATGCAAAAAAAAATTAATTTAGTTGTTTTTAGTTAAATTCAGTCAAATAATGTCTGCCAGAGAATAATATATATGGGAAAATCAAAAACTATATTTTTGCCTTAAGTTTAATAAGTTTGGCAACACTGTGAACTTCGCCTATACTGAAAAGTGAGTTTACATTCTTTCTAGGATGTATCTTTATTTTACATTTTCTTGTTCTTCCTTTAATATAATATGCTATTGCTTATTCCTTCCTGAATATAATATGCTATTGCTTCCATTCTTTCAAAGTTTCGACATGGTACATTGTAAAATAAAATTTTTATCGATTTTTTAAAACTTTAAAATTTTCGGTCACAGCCGTCGCACTAAAAATTGAAAAAGTTCAATTAAATTGGTACTGTACATTATAATCACTTGATACTTTGCAATGATAACAAAGTATGCGTAGTAAATAGTTTGGTGACATTTTACTAATTTTTTATTCGCGTTTTGGCAATTCAGTAATATAAAATACTTGGTCACACCCGTCACATAAACTCGAAGTGCTTGTTTTTTTAATGGATTCGAAAACCAGAAAGCGAGAACAAAGGAAAAAACTTAAAAACAATAAAGAAAAATATGAACTGCATTTGGCTTTAGAGAGAACAAGAGATAAAAAAAGAATATAATTGCTAAAGAAGCAGCTGTAGGAGAATTCTTGAAGCTTTTTCAATTAAATCTAGATCAATTTAAAACACATTGATATGTCAACAATATGCAAGCGCAATGTTTCCAAGACAGGAAAGCGATACCAAACCAAAACGAAGTGGTTATGCAAGAAGATTTCGCTGAAAACTTTTCAATATTTTTCCAAGACGAAATACAAAGTGCACATCGGAAGCATCCACAATTGACTATTTTTACAGCATGCGCCTGGGTTTGATATCAATACGGTATTTCCACACAATCCTACGCTTTTATCAGTGATGATTTAACTCATAACAAACACAGTGTTTGGGCATTCTTAAAAATGATTACAAGTGACCTTAAGGAAAAGGTTGATTTGAAAGTTGTACACATTTTTTCAGATGGTTGTGCATATCAATTTAAAAATAGGTACAACATTTTCAACATATGTCATGCCTTTAAGGATTTTGGGTTAGAAGTGACATGGAATTTTTTCGCTACAGGCTATGGTAAAGGCGCAGTAGATGGTATAGGGGCAACAGTAAAAAGAGCATTATGGACAGCCATTAAAGCTAGAGAATGTATTATGAAAACACCGCTGGACTGTTTCAAATATCTTGTTGCAAAACACAAATTGAATAAGATCAATGTTTTTTACGCATCAAAAGACGACATCGATCAGAATAGTTCTTTCTTAAACGAAAGATGGGAAAGCGTTAAAATGGTAAAGAACCTTCAAAAAATGCATGCCTTTAAAAGAGCAGATGCGGTCTCTGTACATGCTTCCTATTCATATTTATCTGAATTTAAACAAATTTCCTTGAAAAATACAGGTCTAGAGTATTGTGATGTCAATGATAGCGAATAAAAAAATGAAATGTTATTTTATGTGTTTTTATTCATAATTGGATTCAATAAAAAGTTTTAGTTCAGCAAAATTTTTGAATTTTCATACTAGGTCACACCCGTCACATAGAGTGGTCACACCCGTCCCTTTTTTTAAGCTTTTTTTTAAAGAAAAATATGATTTTTTTAGAAAAGTAAGTATGACATACAACCAGAAAGACTTCAAACAATGTGCTCCTCCAACATTTCTATACGCATTCTTTGGGAAATTTTACAAAAACTTCAATGACATTAAAGTTTTGTTGAAAGCTTAAATACATATGTAAGGTCACACCCGTCACAGTCTTCAAATGGCAGCTATGGTCGGAAATGATGCATTTTCAGTATGTACTTGGTATCAAACAACTTTAATATTCACATGGCAGGGATTAGTGTCCTTTAATTTAAGTAACAGTTTTAAATTCTAAAATTATAACGAAAAATGTCAGTTACACGGTCACACCCGTCACAATGGAAATGACCTTTTACAATTAGGATTTGAGCGTCACCGTATTTTGTTATCATAGTTTTATTGTGCCGTATTTATGGTATATAAGAAACATCTTTCCTGCACCAAACACCATGCAATACGACCAAAAGGAGCAACCGCCTATGCGTCAAAAGCATCATAGCTGGAGACGAGACGTGGATTTATGAGTACGACATGAAATCCAATCACCAAACGAGTGAGTAGGGAGCTCCGAATGAAAAAAAATCCAAAACAGCTCGTCGTTTTCAGTCAAAAAAGAAAGTTCTGCTCATGGTTGTTATGGATTACAACGGTATTGTACACCACGAATTTTTGCCAGAAGGTGAGACAGTTAATATGGACTATTATTTGAGCTTTGTGAGATGTTTACGTGCAATAATCCCGAAAATATCGAAAAAAGAGATCCCGAAATATTTCGAGAGCCGAGAGCTGGATCAAACGCTGGCAAAAGTGCGTCTCAGTTGATGGGGAATACTTTGAAACACTTTTGAGGAATAAACTTTATTTTACATTTTCTGAATATATTCCGGGAACTTTTTGATGAAGGTAGTATAATAGCTACATAAAAGATGATGTATAAAAAAATGGTTATAAGAAAACAATGTTTTCTTGTACCAACATAATCGATTCTATAAGAGTTCAACCGTGTGAAAGTTTCGATTGCGTATGTGACCTAGGTATAATTTTTTATTTGTTTCGCAAATATGTATTTCTAGCAACGCTGTGCTGGCATTTCGCTATTGCAAACAATGTACGGGCGGAATCGGGTCACTGCCTCATTGAAGACAGAAATTGTAAACTTCTAGTTTTCTTTTTATTAAAAAAGTGAAACACTTTTAAAATTTGTTTTACTTACTAAAGGGTTTTCCAATAAGAGGTGTTATTTTGATATTCAAAGAATACTGTTATTTTTTAATATAAATTGTCGGATGTTTATTTCATTATAAAGTGGAAGGTATGCCGTTAATAGTGGAAAATAACATTAGGCAAATAACCACAACGACCACGCTTATAAGACAATATCCTTTTCACGAAATTTTCCATAACCGAATTGCAAAGTGGCTGTCCTATGTCCTCGATAGCCTCACGAATTCCATCTTTGAGGTCTTGAATCGACCCTGGGCTGTTGGCGTAGATTTTCGCTTTCACGTGGCTCCAAAGAAAAAAGTCACAAGGTGTTAAATCACAAGATCTCGGTGGCCAATTGTGATCACCTCTTCGAGAGCTAACACGGACCGGAAACTTTTCCCATCCAATTCCGGTCATAAAAAATCGTTAATCATCTCTCGATAGAGCAATCCATTCATCTGTAGCACCTGTTATTGGATAACTCTTTAAAATAAATATAGAAAAGAGGTGCACAATTGTAGCCAAGGGCGTTTTATTGAAATATAGAGGATGCATAAATGAATGTGTGTATAAGGGATGATCTTTCTTATATACGTGATCTTTATAAAAGAAAAAAAAATCATCTAAAACGTTATTCGAAATTAAAAAATTTACACAAAATTAAAATTTGTGTTATGTTTTACCTTCTTGCTCCGACATTCCTTAAATCATATTAACATTTTATTTACCTTTATGAGCAACTAGGAGACGTTTAAAATTATTCACCGAATAAATAAATATAAAGTTACCTTTAAAAATATTATATGTGCCCTAACCTACAAAACCTTTTTTTTTTCTACTCTAAATACAGATTTTGAGGTTCAATTTGCTAGTTCGGAGTACACAGTGTTTTTCTATCATATTTGACTCTAGCAATTTTTTGAAGTGAAAACTTTTTTAGAATCGTTGGGAGTGATTTGAGACTGGATGAAACGAAAAAGCGACACTCTTGGCTACGAAGTGTTATAGGTTGATATACGTATATGTGTGTGGCTGCGTACTGCTGAGCCACGCTGGTATAGTGAGTATTGTAGCATGTATACTACACTGCCTATTACTTGCTTTGGTGTTTAGTTCAAGCGTCATACGTATGTATGTTTGTATGTATGCTAGTACGTATGTGTGCGCGCCTGCGTATTACGGAGCCACGGTGAGCGAGAAGGCATTATGTATACCTATACTACACTACCTAATACTTGCTTAGACCAAGCGTCCTACGAATGTTTGTGTGTATGTTAGTACGTCTGTGTAATATACGCGTTACGACGCTCATAATAGCAACCGCGTGTGCTGTATTGCGCCCGCATTTTTATATTCGTAAACATTTTCATTTTTAAATATTTACCGCAATTATGCCGAAAAATAATGCAGAAAAGTGTCGTGAATATCGACAGAAAAAAAAAAATAATAAAAAAATAAAACTAAATAGCATCACGGAAAATATGAACTTTATAGCAATATTATAATGAACCTATAATTATCCCGCTCCTAATGCTGCTTTCGTCTCATTCTTTCTCAGTTTGTTTTACGGAAGGTTTCACTTCTATCGCGTCTAACCGTTAGACTGGTATTTTTTTGTTTTTTTTTTGGTCGCAGGCACACAGTGTAATTTGCCAGCAATTCCGATTTCTCAACAAGCATTCGTAGCTGTAGAAACCATAATCTGTGCTGTCTCTTCGCTTTCTTGATTTTTTGGATTCCTCTCAATTTATAGAGAGCTCAAGAGCTTCTACGTCTAAAGCAACGATTAAAATGTCATCAGTATTTACACAGAATTTCGCATGATTTCTTCAGTGTAGGCTGCCTAAGTAGGCATGGCAAATTGACGCGTAACGCGCAACTGAATTCGTATGACACATCGCTGCTGGATGCTTCTCATGATTAATGTTAGAATCCTTTTAAATTTTTTGTGTATGTCGTAGACAACTTAAATTCTATAAATAAAAGACTAAAAGACCGACGGACCACTACTATGTATAGCTGCAATAAAAAAAAATGTTTTGATAAATTTTTGGTACTTCTAGTACCTCATGCAGCTAACATAAATTGTGCAATTTTTAGCTCTCAATCTTAGCAATGCTAGACTTATAAAACTTTTCTTTCTAATTACCTTTCATAAAATTTTAATGCACTTTACAGCTATTCTCATAAAAAAAAGCAACACTCGCATGCCCAAAGTGCAATTTTGTAAATTTTATTCCAATGATTCTATGTATTCCTTCGCAGCGATTTTATTGCATCAGCGCCGCAAGTTGGGAATTGCTTTTGTTCTATAAGTATATAACTATGTAGGTGCACTTGTGTATACACATTTACGGATTTAAGAATGTACTCAACAACTTTGCAGTATTAACAATCTGAGCGTCTTCGAGTTGCACCTGTTCATGCGTTTGCCAATCGGCGACTTGCAAGCTGCTAACACGACCCTCTCTGCACACTCAGGACACTCGCACATTGAAGCAAACTCGTAAAGAGAAGAATACAAACAGCTAAATCTTTCTTGCGTACACCTTTAAATTATTCGAGATACCATTCCTGACTAACTGGTTTTTCCTTGTTGCCAATGCATTGAGTTCGCCACTCATATGTATGTGTGTGTGTATATGTAACTGTTGTAGCAGTATTATCTTCTTCATCATCACCTATGTATGTTAGCGGCATCCTCATGCTCTCCTTCATGAGCCGCCGACTATTTGCCCTCAAGGCTTGTTGCAACTCGTAGCTTCTTAACTGATCAATGCGTGTGTTATGTTGAAGATTTTTCATTCTTGTTTTATTTATGTGTATCTACATTTCTCTTGTTGCTAGACTTGTTCAGTCTTCGATATTTTTATACATATTTACAAAACGTTGAATAATTCGTTCCCAAATGCAAGGCAGCAACCATGTTAATATTATATAAAGGAATCTTGCCGCAAATGCACACACACACACACACACACTCAAATATATGCACAAGTACATGCATGCCAGCCACTTGACTATTTATCTTGTTCGATGCGTCTTTTCAATAAGTGTCTACCAAGAAACAAGTGCAATAAAGCAATGCACTTAAAGAGAAGAGAAGCCACTGCGTCGCTAGCAATCACAAGTAGTTTGTGGAGAATTGTGGAGAAATCAGAAGGGATTGAAGTGCGCGTAGTGCGCGCATAAAAAGTCAACATCGACTGCATAGTAGAAGATCCCTCTGTTTTATATTTAGGAGTGCACGGATACTCCCTTTTATGCTTTATCGTTGTTGTGGCATTTCAATAACAAACACCGCAAGGAATATTTCTACCCACGGCGGTAGGACTAACCGGCAAAGGCTTGTTGAAGGCAGTGATCAATTTACGGTGACGAGGGCAAGTGGATCTTTGTAGGGACGCATACGTATATGTATGTGTGCATGCTAACTCTCGTTAGTATTGAAACCGACTCTCGTAGGTATTGGAAATCGTATTGATTCATTTAACTTGTGTGATGAAAGATATTGCGATCGACTGTGGTAAAGCGAGAATATTTCAGAAATTAGAGCCACAAAAATGTAATATTTTAGTTTTAAGCGATCAATTTATTAAGAGGTAATACCATATATTATTGATACTTTTGAATAAAAGAAGTAGGAAATCGAACAGAGTAATTATTTTAGAAGCAAAAACTGAAGCTCTGAATGATTCAGCGAATTAGATCAGATTCAGTTCTAAAATAGTTTACAGTAGCCTTTTATCTTCGACAATAGACATTCGTTTCCTGGCCAATGAGGTGCATACTGAAGAATATCATGAGATCACGGTGAAATGAATCCTACCTCTTAACTGATCGCAGGTCTATCGATAGTAAATGTAGAGTAGGCGCAGCAAGCCTTTAGGTGTATTCCTAACACGAAAAAAATATTACTTTAAAAACTCTTATAAAATGAGGCTGAATGTATGTAGAAAGGCTGCATAGAATTTTTAACTATTTAAATAGATTTGTTCAAAGTGAAAGCGTTCCTGACGCTGTATAAATGTAATTAGTTTTCTGATTATTCAAAATCTTATCTGTTATAAACGAAACAAAAATTACTCAAATTCGGTACAAATGACAAACCCAAGGAAAGAAATGATACGAAATAAAATAAGTAAAATTTAAAAAATGGACGGTTCCACGCTCACTATTGGGTAATTGTGTGTATTTCGATAACGATTTGATAGAACTTCGTTCGCGCATTGCTCACCATCTCATTTAGATCCGTCATAAATATTATTGAGATCAGATAAAAACAACCTCCAATTTTTAAGACGTTAAGACTAAATTTACCTCTGTTTCTCTGATGTTCTAAGCTATGAGAGTTGTAGCTTTTGTTTTATTGTCTCTGAGGTTGTTTGATTAAAAAAATTAGCTCCCAGTTATAATTAATTTTTACTCAAATGTGTGCGGGTATGTAAAGTACGGTCCGGACGGAATTTAACCTTCCTTGCTTATTTTTATTTTATTTTTGTGTTAGTGATGTGCGAGGCTTGAAATGAGTTGGAATCCTATTTCCATTAATTTTGCGACCACAACTGCTGAGGCGAGAGCTGGTGCGTTGTCATGATAGAAAAAGAAAATCACTCGGCTTCCTCGATTCAAAGGAATGCCAAACACACAAAAAAATACCGATCTGGCTGAGACTCTGTGCATTTTTTTTTTTTTGTTTGTTTGTTTTGGTGGTGAGATTGGGTTAAAAATGCCTTCGCACCGTATAGTAACCGTCGCTACTACGTGTGTGGTGATTCCACTAAAAATATTCCTCCTCTTCTCTTGGAGTTTTCCCTCCACCCCGGGACTGCTTCCGCATTGCTTCGAGGTAGAGGGCCAAGACGGCGTCCTAAGAAGGACACTTACTTACTCACCCTGCGTCCAGGGTCGCCTGTTTTGAGAAACCTATGCTCAATGCTCTTCAGCATAACTTTCCATTTCGCGCTTCTTTTTTCGGATAATATCCTCCACAAAATTTGTGACGGCATTCCATTTTTCTTCGTCTATCATCATTTTCTCGATAATTTCTTCAGGTGTAAATACACCAATAGCTCGTTGCAGACCTGTTCTCTCTACGTTCCACCTCTCGCATTTAAAGAAGGTGTGCTCCGCATCATCATACTCAGTATCTCCATATATGCAGTTTGGTTGGCTCACTTTACCCATTCGTACCCACAAATACTTGCGAAAGGACCCATGTCCGGACAAAAACTGTGTGAGATAATAGTTAACCTCACCGTGCTTTCTTTCTACCTACTTTTTTAGATCGGGTATTAGTCTCGCTGTCCATCTAGCGTACCGTTCAGAGTTCTATCTTGCCTGCCAAAGTGTGAAAGTTTGAACTCTAATATCGAAGAAGCGTGGTACTGGGATTCCTGTGTTTTTTGCCTCCCATCTCCGTTTGCGCTCTTGTGCTAGAATATCTATAGGGATGGTTCCGCTGATAACTAACACCGCTGCTTCAGATACTGTTCTGTATGACGAAGCCATTCTGAGAGCGCAGGTGCGTTGCACAGATTGCAAAGTTTTCCGCCGGCATTGCACCCTTAGCGAATCTGCCCAGAGGAGACTCTGTGCATGCTCTTCACAGAAATGCTCCTAACTAAACATAACCTAGATATGCGTCAGTAGTGCCATCTCCCTAACTTTGTACGTAACATTTCAAACGACTTTTGGCTCGTTTGTTGCAAGAATGTGATAATCAAAAGGACACAAAAAAATGAAATACTTATGCAGAAATTATCACAAGCTGTTATTTTATGCTGTTTAGAAAATCCAAATTGATATACATAATTGATTAACAGTAGCTTATATCAAATTATAACGGTATCTCATTAGACAATATGATTACTTTTACTTAGGGAGGCATAGTAAATTGAAAACTTTGCTGTCGTTTTTCTCTCCATTTATCTTTTTTGCATTATGACACTCTTGCGAAAGTGTTTTCTATCCAAAACATCTTCCAACTATCACATTCTTCTTCTTTACTTTTTCGATGTTATTCTAAAAAACAAAAACGATGCATTTATTTGTTTGAATTCTGAATAGCTGTGCATCTCTATTATGTCAAAACATTTTTCTCGTAACGCATAGTTTTTTCCAATAATAGTAGAATAATCATACTCGTAGTAGTAGTTCGAATATGTACTTTGTAGTAAAAACTGTTTGATGTCTTCATTGCTTTTAACTGGTCTTCTACAAAACTCACAAGCATCTAAGCAACCCAACCGGTTTTCGTATTCATCCAGAACCCATTCTGCAATGCAAATACCAGTTGCTACTGCTACAATAATTTCTGCTCCTTCCTCACTTACCACTACATAGACTCTGTGGTACGCGAGATTTCAGCGATAAGGCAAAGAAAAATAATTATCTCTACTTACACTTTGAATACACGCATTTCATCGGTTCTTTGTCTGATAGAAAAAAGGAAAACAAGAGATCCGAATTGCCGGTGGTACCCATCTACTCAATATCAGCCAAATACTATAACCCCAGTGAGATTCGAACAATGCACGCTTTTTGTTATTTCCATTGGTCGTAGCCATGAAACTATAAGTTGTTGGTGTTTCTGCATACATTTGTACGAGTATATACCTGCATATGCTGTGGAATACCGACAGAAGCCAATAGTGACATGATTGTGAAAAAATGCTAATCAAATCGATAAGCGATCGATCGGGTAAAAAAAGAAAACGCAGAAGTAACACATTCAAAGCACACATACCTACATACTTGCTTCTTTATTTATTTATGTGTGTATGAAGTTTGCATACTTACTTAGATACTTTGAGAAATACTTGACTAACTACTAGGGAATGTGAGAAGGGAAATGGTTGAACGTAGAATTGGAATTCGTTGATTTATTTCTTCCGTACGGTTTTAGATATTACTGTTAACGGTTAGCGGCGAGGCATTAGAATGAAAGAAAGCTAATGTATTTGTAATTAAAAATAAAAAGGTTTCATAGAAAAACCTTGTAAAGGGCAATCTTTGCAATAGTAAAGAAATAATCACACGCATACTCTCACTTAAGTTGCAGTGGAAACAAAATTTGTACCAGGTACATACAAATACGCATATATGTATGTTTGTATATACAATATTCTTGAGACATAAAAGAACACTAAAGTGGAAGTTTCAGGGTTACACATTACAAAAAGAAATCAGCTGTGCTTCATGTAATAGACAAACTTCGATTAAGGGGGTATTCAGTCTAGAGGCCCGAACTTCGAGCATTTTTTGACGGTGAATAAAAAAAAGCTATTGATATTTTTACTACCCATTTTTTTATCATTTATTTATTTATATATTAAGAGCACACAAAATAAAATAAAATAAAAAATTTCATGGAATTATGCGTCCTTGAAGTGGAAGGGGAAAACAAAAGGCAGTGTCCTCGTCGTCACGATTTCTAGCCTTGTGGTCATTTGAAAAAGAAAAGATGACAAATTCTTAATTAATATGAGTGTACTATCGTATGACGCAGAAAAAAAGGGAACAATTTTTTTTTCATAAAATGGCGGCTACTCAAAAATTGAGGTCGATTTTTCCCTAATTCTTAAGCTTTCTCGAATTGTTTACACATATTAAAAAATTGAAATTTCAAGTTTTTCGTGCGTCATCCGATAGAGCAAACCGGTTGATTAGAACTTGAGATATCGTGCCGACCGTATCGAAAGAAGTAGTTTCGAGAAAAACACGTTCAAAGTTCGCCGTCCGCTCAAACCTAGCTGTCGAGTCACTAAACTAGTTGTAACTTCGAAAATAATTCGAATTTTGAATAATCCTTTTAGAGAGATATTTTTGAATACTTAGCTATCGAATTTTGAAAAAAAAAATTTCGATTTTTTCAAATTTCTAGACTAGAATACCCCCTTAAGAAACACACTTAGAAAATAAGAAGCAGGGCCAAGATAAATTAAGAGTATTTTTGAACTGAACCGATCTGTGTTGAGATCATCAAGCGCCTGATTATGGTGATTCAGATTAATTTCAAAAAAAATTTTCAAAAATTAGCACGTCTTTTAAGATAGTTTAAGATAGAAAGTGCGAGACTTACACTTTATTGTAGCAAAATTCACTATGCATTGTATGCTAAAAGTTCTTCTAATATTTCTGGTACAAAAATGTATTTGACTTTTGTAAGAGTTTGTATATTCACAAAACAAATAAAAAAACAATGTTAATTAAATAAACTTGTCGAGATGGTATCAAAATATGTCAAACGCTCCAATGGAAACGTCAGATGGAAATATTAACATTTTCACAGTTTTACCTACAAAACAAAAATTATCAAGTCCAAAATTAATTTTCAAAAATGATCTAATTAAAGGCAAAAACACAGGCTATATTTATTTATTTAAAATAAGATAAGAATTATAAATACTTACAATAGTTCTAGATATTTTCAGGTATGGTTTTTATGGATATCTCAGAATTTCATGTAAAATCAGAACTGTAATCTTTGAAGGGGCTTAAAATTTGAAAAAATGCTGATAAAAATATTTGGTAAAATACTTGTCTTCTTATGTTCGTAACCTATCAGAAAAATACTGTTATACCCCTGTATTAAATTTTTTCACATCATTTCTCTGCGTAATAGGTATAGTCCAACCTGCTTTAACTGGAATCTATTAAAACCTAGTAAAATGTCCTCAGAATCGGATACTAAAAGAATGCGAACTTTTGCAGAGTACGAACTTTTGCTCTCTGAACTGCAGAGTAGAAGAGCAAAAGCTCTCTTGCTGGTCGCATAAGTGATTGTTGCGTAATTGTTGCGCGGCTTATAAATTCATTTACTGCGACCATAGATAGTTAGTTGAAGTGGTTCCAGTTAATGCTACCGCGCCATTTTTTTTTTGCCACATCCGCTCTACCAAAAAGTTATAAGACTATTTCTTCACGACTATTGTCTGTGCGATTGAGAAACCTTACTCGTATAAGGTTGTTTACCCTTGCCAGCTCTTCGGGTTTTTCAAAAAGCGGTTTGCCAGGAGTTAATATCCTTGCCCCCAATAGGGTAGGTCATTCACAAAGGAAGGAATATAGTTTATCTTTTTCCGGTTGATTACAAATATAGCACGATTTATTGTGAGGGATGCCTATTATGGCTGCCTGCTCTGCTGTAGACCCGAAGACAGATATCACTACCGTGAGTCTGCAGGCATCCCTTCGTTTCATATTTGTCAATATTGACCTTTGTTTGTGGTTGTAGGCGGCCCATCCTTTCATCTACAATCCGCGATTCGTAGATATTTTGAGAAGATTGCATTCTTGACTGCACCCAGTGTGTGAATACTGATTCTGCAAGAATGTTATTCGTGGCCCCCAATTATAGTGGTACACCTTTTGTGACCATATTGACACATATTATTTAGTACGAATTATGCAATCGCTTTGTATGTATATATGTATGTATGTTACAGCAGCATCTTTTTGTTTTAGCTTTCGAGCCTTCTATTGTACAAGGATACCTTGGTTGTTATGGGGAGAAAAACTGTGCAGAGTAATCACCAATAGCTTTTAGTTACTAAAAGTCGGAATTATCACGATGTGCGAATTTAGAATTTTCTACCAAGTAGCCCTCTTGCCTTTTGTGGCGATCATCCAATCTAAAGGTCGGAATTAGTGAGTTATCACGTTTGATAGCAGGTGGAGGTTTGACTTATTTCGTTCCAATCGTCGTTACCAGACGCGATTCCTTATACTGAAATCACAAAAAGTTGCTAAACAAGTTTTTTTCATACCGTCTGCTTGTTAACTGAGAGTGTGAAAAACATGCTCATCGTAAAAACCATCTACCGTTAGGAGGTAGCACCTAATTGGGTCCTCCTCCGCTTGTATTTGTTTGGATAACATGAAATGCTCAGCAGTGTGAAGTTGAAGCAAACTTTTTCTTATCAGCTGGAAACAATTTTCATTACTTAAAGAAATTTTATATAAGAATATGCATGTATGCACACTTGTATGTTTGTATATATTTTATTTCACAAGAAGTCACACACATTGAAAGTTTGAGTTCATTTGTTGATCGCCTCTGCAAACAAATTTAAATTGGCAACAATAACACCAATAGCAAAAGTAGGAAGAAACTGTAAAAGAACTACCAACTGCAAGAAAACTACAGCACTGCCAATCAAGCTGCCACAAGTTGCTGATGATGACAGACCTGCTGACGGGCCGAGCGGATGCCGCAACGGATGTGGTTTTCCTTTGGAGCCTGTGCGTCGGCTGCAGTCTTAGACATAGCCTGTTGCCAGTCGAGCGACTGCTTCGTTTTAATATTTTTGCAAATACACGAGTATACGAGTATGTGCGTGGCTGTCGTCTTGCTGCTGCTTATTTTAGAGGAGGCAATTAACAAAGGCTTTGCTTTGTCTTAGCCCTTTTGCTTTGGCAAATTGTTGTTTGCTGTTTACCGCAGACAAGTTCATCTTTACCTCAAAGAAGAACAACAGTTTTCATTTGCTCTTCGAGAATTTTGATCTCTCTTTTTCACTTTTTCTTGCGCGTGCAATGGCCAACGCTATAAATCAATAAAACCCACCTGGTGCGAATAATTTTGTAATTTTTTTTTTCATCCTCATGCTAACACTGCTTGCTACAAAAACATAATTCCACTAGTTTTTTTGTTTGCTTTTGTTAGTTGCTGGCTGTAAAGCGAATCTGCGACTTATTATTGAACATCGCTTCGACAGCTTAAAGTCGGCGTGCAGATTGCTAAGGGAGGCGTGCGGAGTAAAGCTGAAAGCTGTTAGTTTGCCAAGCAAGCGCCTTGGGTGACGTGCAATAAACTATCGTATGTTGCAGTAAATCCTGCTTGTGGCAGCAAGAAGTTGTGGCAACTTTACGCCAATGGAGTTTATGTCATTTAACAACAAATTTCTGCCGAAGTCATCGAACAAGTTTAAGGCATTGGTGGGGAAGTGAAATTGGTATAGTGTGTGAGTAAGAAAATGTTTTTTGGTTTGAGTATTTGTATATGAGTGTGCATGTGCGTGCGTGGAGCAGTCAGCTTCGAAAGTTGTGAGCGCGAAAAATTGATTTATAATCGATGCTAGGATTCTGGTGGTATTTGCAGCAGCAAATTATGTGTGACGGCAGCTGCTGTGGCGAGAAACCGTAATAGGACCGTAGAGAAATACAATGCATACATATATGTACATATATACGAGGGGCGTTCAATGTGTTCTCGGTATCAGTTTGAAAACACCTCGAATTAAATTCAGTATATTTTTGTTTCTCAATAATAATATTATATTAATTGTACAATATTAAATTAAATAAATTTTGTGCCCTTTCAAAATATATTTGCTCTTTGTCTCAAAAATACGCATTAATTGCCGCGCTGAGCCTTTCATCGTCAGTATTTTTTTTTTCATGAAGATATTTTTTCAAATTTAGGAGTAGAAGTAAACGAGATTACAACCTTCTACGGCGGCCTTCGAAATTTGCGCTGTGGGAACCGGCACAGAAAAAGAAGAAAGAGCGCAGCACCGGCAGTCAGTTTTCCCTCTGCTTTTCTCAGTAACTGCTTCCCTTAAAGCGTTATATGGGTTTCGTAAAAAAGGGCCGATTTTCAATATTTTTTTTCTATGTAAAAAATTATTTATTTAATTCAAACTTTTGTCTATCTTATAGATACATATTTAAAGAATAATTTCTGAAATTTTCAAAAAAAAAATTAAAACTCCTCCATTGTGACGTCATTTCCGGTGACCCCTCGAAAAAAAGGTGCATCCGCGTTGTCAGCATAACTCCTGACAGGCTCATCAAAAATGGAAAAACAAAAATAAGTGTTTTGGTTAAGACCATAAACTCGTGCTTGAATGAAGGAGAGAAAAAAAGTAAAAATTGGAATTTTGGCAGACATTTTTCCAAAAAAATTAAAGTTTCGGTAAAATTTGCTTGACATTTTGTTTTTTCTTAAATAGTTCTAATTAAAAAAAAATCCTTCGTCCAAGCACGAGGAAAGTGTATCTCGAACACCTGCGTAAAATTTCATCAAGATCGGTTGAGTAGTTTTCAAGAACATTTGACAACCGACTTTGAAAACATGGTTCCGAGAAAAACGCGTTTAAAATTTTAAGTAACAATAAAAGTGGTTTGGAGCGCACACCTTTCAACGGCTGTATCTCCGAAACTATTATTCGGATCGACTTGAAAATTTCGGATAATATTCTCTAAAAGCGGATTTTTTGAATCCACGAAACCCATGTAACCCCTTAAAGCATGCAACGTGGATGCGTGGAACGCCTTTTTTCGTTAGCTCAATCAATAAAAGTCCATTTGAAACCACAAACACTATGCCCGTCATCTTGCCAATGGTCTGAGTGGCTTTACATTTATAGGAGGGTCTGCACCCTTCTTATGCCACTACATAGACGCTAACTTGCTTTTAGGGTCGTAGTGTTAGCACCCCATATTCCATCTCAGGTAACAATATGGTCGAATATACTCGCTGAATTTTCTCCATAGAGCGCCGAGAACTCTCGTCTCGTAATTCTTTTTGAGAAGCCGTGCGAATTTGCGAGGCTTAGTGCACTTTGAAATCCTTCTGGCAAGCCCAATAGTAGCCCGGATATGCCTAGAAAAAAGTCGTGATTCCTTCACCATGACAAGATCTTTTTTTCATTTTCATCTGCTACTATTTGACCGAATCACTTTAATGCCATTTCAGTATTCACCTCAAATGGTACCGTGTGACGTTTTCAAGTTCCCACAACTCCAGTTATTAGATCGTAGAATACCTTTTGAGGCAATCGGAGTAGCAAAGAGATATTAGAGGAGGAGCTCAAGACAATTTCATGCACCATCGGGATTGCATAAAAAACATTTCAATGCATAATTGAACCGTTTACGTACCACTTCTTCTTGATTGGCGAAGAAACAAGCGAAAAACGTTTCTAGTCTTTCTCCATATTATCTTTTTAGCGCAAAGGAGGCCATCTTCTTTCTCTGCTGCCACCAGCTGATACTGCACCAAATATTTTCGCATCCGGAGCGTTTGCATCCTTTAGCACGATATGACCCCGCCAACAGATACACTGGATCTTTATTCGCTGCACTATGGCCATGTCGTTATAAAGCTTAAACAGCTCAATGCTCGCCGTCGCCAATGTACAAAGTCCAAAAATTTTCCTCTGAATCTTACTCACAAATACTCTAAGGGTGCGAGCAGAGTGAGCGCTGATGCCGAGCGGAGCCGAGCCGCGCTTATTGACGCTTACTTTCATGCGAGAAGAAAATTTGTATATAACACAGTGAATGCGAGAATCAGCGCTGAAATTCTGTTTATTCCATGTGTTTTGCTCTTATGTCATTTAATTTTGTTGTTCATTTGTGTTTATAAAATTGCTGTACACGGTAATGGATTCATCTGATGACGAGTATTTTGCTTCTCCTAGTGTGATTAATGCAATTATTAACACAAAAGAGTTTGGAAAACATCTAATTACACTAAAAAGGAATGAATTTGGTGAATTTCATCATTTATATAATGATTTAAGAAAATATCCAGCTAAATTTCAACAATATACCCGAATGAAAATTGAAACATTTGATTACATTCTGGACAAGATAGGTGTGAAACTAAACAAAATGTGGACAAATTTTATTAAGGTGCCAGTAACTTCTTGCGAAAGATTGATAGTGACTCTAAGGTAATGTTTTTTTTGGTCCCACAAAGCAGGCCGGGAAAAAATTTCACTTATTATTTGATCGATATCCATTTTTGTTTATTTTTAAACCATTAAAAAACACAACTGCACTCTAAAAAGTTAACATCAACAATGCAAAAAAGTGCGCAAAACGCTTTGAAACTGTTTTCTCGCACTCATCGGCTTTGCTCTCTGCTCTTGTCGGCGTTCACTGTGTTATACACAAGCTTATTTGTATTGACTTGTATGTAATCAGTTTTATCGCACTGACAATCTTTATCGCACTGACAATCTCGACTCGGCTTTCAGCGCTCACTCTGGTCGCACCCTAAGGGAAGCCTCAACGCATATTTTCATCGTCCAAGCTCCTGCGTAATACTTTAGGACGGGCATGATGAAAGCCTTAGAGTGTTTGCTTTGTTCGTCGAGAGAGGACTCTAATACTCAATTGCCTACTAGCACTTACACCAAAGTAGCACTTGTTGTTGGAGAGATTTCCCACTGGATGTTATTGAAAAGATCTGGTTGCTTCTTGAGCAGGGGTCAAATGCATTTGTAGCCTTTGAGCAATTTTTCTTTTGCAAAAATTTGAGACTCAAGCGCACCAAATAAAGATAACCCCTTTTACAACTAATCAAAATGTTTGCGTTTCGCTTAGGTCACTTCTTCTTCAATTTATTTGAACTTATAAATTAGAAATTTAAATTTGTGGATAAAAAGAAGTTTCATATAAGATATAGTTTCGCAAATTATAAAAAACATTACGGCGGGATTGATATTTATAATATGTATAAGTGTCATCACTATTCTGTACACCTCTTCTGGATTTCTTAGGTCAACACACTCTGAATTCATTAACATAGTGAAGTAAATAGTGAAATAATCGCGAGCAAATAATCTAAAAAGAAATAAATTAATCCTAGAAAAATTGGCAAATCCGAAATAAGAAATATCAACTTAAGTCACATTAACGCCAACTATCCAAAAGTACGAGAAATTGTAAGAAAACATGAAATGGAGTGATAATGAAGAAGGGGAGAGCGCGAATGAGCGAAATATGAAGAGATTAGGCATTTCCGTTCAATTTGGTTTATAACTGCAAATTCGGCGGAATTAAGATTAACATAAAGTTATAATTGCTTTTTATTGCCAACAGCACGAAAATCCAAAACAGCCATACACGTGCACTTAAATAACTATATACGTACATATGTATGTATGCAATGTAAAAGCTATAAGAGAATTTAAAAAAGTTGTAGCAGCGACGGTGGGTAAATAAGGAAACTAAAGTGGACGATGGCCGTCATCAGTAGGCTGGTAAATTACAAGAGTTACACAATTTCCAAATTAAGAACAAAAAACAAAAGAAATTATACATAATGAAATAAAAAGTAAAAAAAGAACAACCAACACAAATTTAAAACACAACAATTTACTGCAACAATACGTCCAAAAACAAAGCAACAGAGCCTATAAAACAAATGCAATTAAATTTAAGTATACGAGCAATAAAATAAAAAAAAATTAAAGAAGAAAACACAAAAAAAAAAAACAAGTAACGCAGAGTCGGCGCACAAAAGCAAACTAATTTGATAATTTGCTAGTAAATAAAAGAAGTTTAAAAAAATGTAAAAAAAAAATAAAAAATAAAAATAAGCAAATGGAATGAAAACAACACGTACAGCCGCGAAGTAAAATAATAAAAGAATTAATAAATAGAAAAAATCAACAAACTAAATAATAGTTACACTGAAGGCCAATGCCATGGCATAGGTCTGTTTTCCTTCTTCCTCCTTGCCCTTTCCTTTTTCATGAGTAGCCTTCGAGCTATTATGCCCGGTTTTTGATTTTCCTCTTACTTTTGGGGGACTCCAGCTAATTTATTTGTTTTCTCCTTCTGCTACTTGATTGCCGAAAAAATACTTTATTCCGATTAGAGATACTTTTAACAACTTTTCAACTAAAGAAGTTGTTGGTTGTGACAAGAAAAGCGGTTTCAGCAGGTCAGTCAAACTGAAAAGTTTCAGAAAGTAATTGAAATAGTAGTCACACTATGCATGTAAAGTACTTTCTGAAAGCTAGCTTTATACGACTTGCCGGTTAAGAAAAATAGTTCTGGCTAAATATAAAAAAAATATTTCACCGTAAAAAGGGCAGTTTGGGTGGAAAAAGAAAAATTCCAAAAATACCTTCCTAATGTTATTCGATTAAATTTTAGTTTAAATTTTGGTGTGTAAAAGCTCAGTATTTTAGCACTCTATTCTCAGTGCGGCCACCGTAGCCGAATGGGTTGGTGCGTGATTACCATTCCGGATTCACAGAGAAATCGTTGGTTCGAATCTCGGTGAAAGCAAAATTAATAAAAAAAAAAACATTTTTCTAATAGCAATGGCAAGCCTCCGAGTGTATTTCTGCCATGAAAAAGCTCCTCATAAAAATATCTGCCGTTCGGAGTCGGCTTGAAACTGTAGGTCCCTCCATTTGTGGAACAACATCAAGACGCACACCACAAATAGGAGGAGGAGCTCGGCCAAACACCTAACAGAAGTGTTTATTTATTTATTTATTATTTTTATTTATTTATTTTTATTCTCAGTGCTCTGGCACTCCTTCATCTACAATTGCATCACGGCAAAGTTATGCTCGATTTGTTCACTTCAATCTGCGTAATCTTTCATTCTTATACTCTTACGTGCTCTGACGCTAAAAAATATAAGTCAATTTTTTAATTCTTGCTAAAATTTGTTAAAAATCTACATATCTCGTGTTTTTTTGAGCGCTTGAGACATTAAAATGATAATAAAAAACAGAAATGTTATTGCAATGACATTTTTTATTATAATCTGGTAGATAATTCCATGGCATTTGTTTTTAGAATATGCAATCTGATATATGACCGCTGCTGCTATGAGTTACATGGTCCATTCGATCACACCAAAGTTTGACAATCAGCAAAAATGCTAGTCAAATGATGTTCATTTGGCTTTAATTCTTCCACGAGCTGTATTTTATGGGCATATAAGCAAAGATCCGTACGTAAAACTTTCCACGTAGTCGAAGGACAAAGGAAAGCGAGGAATCGACATTTCGTGGTCTTCTTCAGCTCTTCGCTGAATTGTCAGCCGTCAAACCATAGCTATCGAAATCGATAGTTCTCATATAGCTAAAAAAAACTCCCTATATTTTAATATATAGTACATATAATCATACATATGTATACATATAAAACGTCACAGGGATTCCAACAGACTATTGTTGGTTCAATTATTACCTTACTAACCTGAGAAAATACTTTAATGGAACTTGCAGTTTCTGTAGAGAGGAAGAGGAAACCGTCGAGATCGTGTCCAGCACTGATGCGTAAGTGGTACCTGGATAAACATATTTTACCAGATAGAGAAATAAAACTCAATAAAATAAGACAAATACTAAAATGTATTGAGGAAGTTGGCCTCAGCGAAATACTCTGAATCCATGGAGTAGGTACAATAGATATCTCAAGTCACAATGCTAAAACCCCTCATAATAATGCATATAATTACATGAATTAAATATTTAGTTTAGAAACATTAATTTATTAAATTTAATTTTTATATTATATTTCACATCAATTTGCCAAAAATGCCACACTGCAACGCTAGAATAGTTTGAAAGCACTTACCAGAAGAAGGAAAAGTATAGTTAAAAGTAACTTGCGCTTTCTGATAACGGCAGTCAAACTATGAAAGATTTATTTTCGTAATCGATTGCCGAAAAGTTGAAAACGAAAACGTTCCCAGTTTACTTTTTGGGTGTTCACATGAGAAAATTTAATTATTGAGAAAATTTAATGTCTGATTACACCTTAAGGTTCTTCACGTCCGTTTTCCCCACTTTTCAAAAAAGCTTGGATAAGTGTATAACAAAGCAATACTTACAACAACTTGTTGCACCGGATGCAGTTGGTCGCAAGTAGCACGCATTCCATAAAGTAAGACCTTACTTGCGCATACTACTTTCCGAAGAATTGTGTTGAAATAGATTTCCAGTTAAAGGAAAAAATGTGTAATAAATCTGTGGCGGGAAGGTCATTAAAAGTAGTTTTCTATTATTAGCGGTTACTGTCTGATTCACATAGAAAATGCGCACAGATGATATTTATATCTACACATAAATATGTGTGACCGAGTGTGTGTACTTACTCGTATATATGCATGCATGTCGGGCAACTCAGCGTGAGAAAAATGCCAAGGAAATACACCTGCTAGCCAAATTGCTTAGGTTAGGGGATTACCTATTCAATTTGCGCATATACCTACATACATACGTATATATTATGCATATATACATACCCTCAGCTGAGCTTTTTTATGGCATGCGGTTTGTGGTATGCTTGGTTTGAAGGCTAGTAAACCGCAAGCTGAGTGCCATGTGAGCTTGCAACATACTAGATTCACTTTTCTAAAGATTGAAGTGATATTCATATGCGTATGTCGGTCGTACTGTGTAATTTGATCTCCCTAAGCTGTGACGCTACCAATTTAAAGATAATTAAATTAAGAAAAATATTACCTGAAAATTATCTGAAGAGGTATGTTGCAAGGATAAAGCGCTAAAAAAGTGAGAAAAGTAGGTAACACAAAATCTTTTTGACAAAATTAATATGAATGGATGTTTTTTGATTCAATAAAATGATTTTTTTGTTATTAACCGCAGAAACCTTTTAGGTAATGGTTTTTATCCAATCACCAAACACTAGGGTGATTGGATAAAAATATACCTTGAAAGATGGTTAGGGTCACTTAACTCAACTATTTTTAAAATAATTTCAGTAACAAAAAATTTATAATTTGAAAATAAAAATGGTTTATTAAATAACTTGTTAAATAACATAAAAAATATAATTTAATTTTTTTTATTCCTATTTTAGTAAAACAAGAATTATATTTTTTATAATATCAACTCATTCAATTTAGTATTTGGACGCGTTCGTATTTTAATTTTGTGAGCTCAAGGCCATCTTCAGGAATTCTTGATTGTTTTTGGTTGAAAGTATTTGAGAGTACTACTGTGGGAATAAAGTAAGGTGAATTTGGTTGTAAAATGAAAAATCTTTATTTATTCTTGTAAATCAATTTCATCCCCTTCAAAATAAGCCCCTCTCGATGAAATACACTTATGCCAACGATTTTTCCAATCCCCGAAACATGCCAAATAGTCCATTTGCGGTATAGCCATCAGCACCTTCTTCGATTCAGCTTTTATCTCCTCAATCGACTCGAAACGCGTTCCCCGGAGTGGTCTCTTGAGTTTTGGGAATAGCCAGACGGAGCCACACGGAGCCAAATTAGGCGCATACGGTGGTTGCGGAACGATATGCGTGGAATTTTTGGCGAAATGGTCACGAAGAACGAGTGCAGTGTGAGACGGTTCATTATCGTGATGCAAGAACCAAGAGTTGTTGGCCCATAATTCTGGTCTTTTTAGACGAATTGCTTCACGTAAGCGACGCACAACGCTCAAATAATATTCCTTATTTACAGTTTGGCCAGGTGGAAGGAATTCATAGTGCACCACACCACGAAAATCGAAAAAAACTGTCATCATGACTTTATTTTTGAACGACTTTGACGTGCTCTTTTCGGTCTGGCCTCTTTTCGGTCTGGTCGGTTGTTTCAGGGTCGTAAGCATAAATCCAAGTCTCATCTCCCGTAATAATGCATTTGAGCTTGTCCTGATAGTCTGAAAGCATTGTTTCACACACATCAACGCGACGACTTTTTTCCAAGAAATTGAGAGTTTTCGGTACCAAGCGAGATTTGACTTTTCGTAGGCCCAAATGGTCTTTCAAAATGGTTTTCACAGATCCTTCTGATATTCCGATCATATCAGTAAGTGGTTTAACAGTCAACCGACGATTTTTGAGCACTAACTCCTTCACTTTATTGACGTGTTGGTCATCTGTTGACGCCGATGGTCGTCCGGAGCGCTCCAAGTCATCAACACGTTTTCGACCCTCTTTGAAGTCTTTGTACCACTTATAAACATTTTTCTGTGACATGGTCGAATCACCAAATGGCTTCTGCAACATGCTAAACGTTTCCGCAGCCGAAATTTCATTCGGCAAACAAAATTTGATGGCACTTCTCTGCTCAATTAAATCAGACATTGTAAAAATCGAAAAATGCACTCTTGGTCGTTTAGTAAACACAAGCGCAAATATATTACTGATAATGACATTTACATGAAAGTTGGCCCAGATGTTATTACCAGTGCTGCCAACTCATGAAAAAAATAACTAGAGCGAAATTTTAATCCCTCGAAGTTTGACAAATAAATTTACCTTACTTTTTGCCCACAGTAGTATTTTTGTACTCTTCAGAAATATTTCTTTCGCACACATAGAAAATATGTAAATCTTGAATTTGTTTTCTTGAAAATATTGAATTGTCGTGTGTGAAAACTTTTTCACCAGAAATACAATTTTTATTTACGATTTTCTGCTGAATTCACGCATACCTTTTTCTTTGATACATATGTATCACCCGTTTGCTGGAAAGAGACGGCTTAACGCTAAACAGCTGGTGTTCGGTAGATGCGTACTCCATCTGTAACAGCAGCAGTCTCAATAAGTAATAGCCACACCTCGTATATCGAAAACTAAAATCATGAATAAAAATTTGAACTATTTTTAGTTTTGAACTATTAATGTTTTTATTTCTAAAAAATATTTGTTTTACTTGAAATTGCATTTTTGAACAAATTGATTTTGCCCGGCTAAATCTGGCAGTAATGTAAGCTTACAAATATTTATCTATTATCTATCTATAAGCCTATAGCCGCAGCAGCGGACTAATTCTAATTTTAATTATGATTAATACACATAAGTAATTAGAATAATATTAATTATCTCAACAATTATCCAGCAGCGGCAACTCATTTTTGGCTATACGCCAATTTTCGTTTAATTTCTCACAATTGCACTTCACACAATTTGTCGCTCACTATCAAATATGCCACAGCTTCCCGCTTTTCGCTGAATATTTTTCATTGGCTGTTTCATCTACATTAGTTTTCATCTGTTTAGTTATAGTAATTTTTACACCACTGCATACATTTTTCTGTTGCTTTTTATACTGGGATTTCTTCTTACTACTGATACTTCAACCTCGAAATGATCCTTTTTTATCAGTAGTTATATTTTTAGCAATCAGCATACATCGGTATGTGTAGTCATTCCCCACTTGTTTGTTTTTGTATTGTAAGAGTTTTAAATCTTGCCGTGAAAGTCCTTGGCCGCATAAAAGTCATTGACAAAATTTCCGCTATCAGTTATAAGCTTTACGCTGGAATACACATTTTTCTCCTTTTAATTTCTTTAAATGCAAAGGTTGGCTTTGGCAATTCTTCTATTTCACTTCCTTCATGAAAGAAGATTTTTGCAGAAGCTATCTGACTTTTGTATGAAAAAATCCAGCTACCCACCATACCAGTAAATTGCCGAGGACGATTTAATTCGCTTAAATTTTATAGGATATTCCATAAGAGAATACGAAAGTGACTGCGTCAGAAGATAGAATATTCAAACACATTACGTTTCCTTAGAAATTTTGTAGCTCAGTCATAACTACAATAAGTAAATACCAAACACGTGGATTATTAAAAATCTAATAAAGCTGTTCTGTAAAGAAGGCTCAAAAAGGTACATTCGAAATAAATACTCACCAATAATCAGCAAGCGATGCCTATAAAAAAGGAATAATCATAATAAAAGGAAAGCAATATGAAAAAACAAAATCACTAAAAACCGATGAAAATAATTCTACGCATTTCAGGCGATGCGCGCGCTCATCTGATTCGCTAAATGTGTGCTGCAGCGTCCAAATTGCCAGATTCTACACACACAGCTACCACCAACTGAGGACTGCCAATGCCCATTAGCATAATGGTTATGATTATAGCAAGATAATATGATTGAGGCGTGCCTTAGCCAAACGACTATCGAATTTAGCGAATGAAATTTGTTACGATAAAACCCGGTTCAATACGAAAATTGGCTTTAGATGTGATATAAAATGAATATTTGGCATATCTTTGTAAAAGTGTATTAATACTTTTGTGTATGTGTGTAGGAAATTTCTTTGTATTTTGCTAAGTAAATCGAAAAATGAATATGAAATATATTTCACTTAAATACCCTCTTTATTCTCCCACTTTATTAAGTTTTTATTTGAGTATTTGTCGAATAACTGGGTCATGTTGGCCATCAAAAACTATTAACTACGATATTGTGGCTTACCACACACGAACTTATCATACCAATTTCCCACACAACCAAAAACGTACTCATCTGAATACAAACAGAGAAGACAATTAAATGTAGTAGCCCCCTTATCCACAAGGAATTAGGTCAAATCTAAAGAAAATATTTTTAGTTTGCACAGCTGCACACTCCTTGCACGAACTACAAATAAATTGTTTTATGAGAGTTTAAATACCGCCTGTTACACTCATTGTCACTCTTAGTAAAAAAAAAATTCTTGATGATTTATGATGTTGCATGGAGCGAAGCGCTTTTTTGTGGTGAGTGGGACAAGCCGGTCGACAAGTTGACTCCGAATTCACTTACTCATAGCTAGGATGGATGAAGGAGCTAGCAATATTAAAGAGGAAACTAGCAGTAAAAAAAACTTAAGGGACGAAGAAGGGGTTATAGAGAAGAACCTAAAACCAAAACAAAGAAGTGAATATTTAACGGGTTTTCTCTTCAGGAGGCGTCGATGTTGATAATAGGGATGCCAATCCGGGGATTTCGGGATTTCGATCTTCTTTTACTTCCGAAATTGTTGGGATTTGTGGATTAGTGGTGTGAACTTTTTCATGGCAGAAATGCACCCGGAGGTTTGTCATTTGGGGCTTTGTGTCCGTGATTTCGAACATGTGCACTTCCGAATGATAGTCACGTACTAACCGCTTCGGCTACAGAGGCCGCCAAGCACATGAGATGGAGGCAGAAAACATCTTTTTTATAGCAAGATTGACTTTTTAGCAGTTTTGGATGTGAATGAAACGTTTTTGTTTGAGTTTTCTTTTTAATATAAAATAAAATATATGCATATAGGTATATGTATACGTACTTATGTCTATTTTGTAAAAAGTCGCACTGGCTTACCTGATTTTCTTTATTTAAATATAAATAAATATGCTGTAAAGCCTACTACTTTCCACTTATACCACTAAATTGAACAAAATAAGAAAATATATGAAGGAAGAAAAGGAATATAGGTACATTAGTTTACTTTTTCAATTATTTTCAAAAGAACGTACAGGCTCAGTTGATAGGCCATGTTGTTTTGGGCGACGTCTGTCACATGTGTGGAGGATATGAAGCGTTTGGCAAGATCGCGTGGTTTATCACCGGAGATTTTTTGTTGTAGAGGTTTCTGCAGTCTCACGTCTATATCAATAAGCTGTAATCATATGAGATAAAAGTCAGCATAACCTTGACAATCAAATTCAATCGTGTACCTGCAGCATAGGTAATGAAAATTGACCAATTGGAAAATATCAAATTCCATATATGGGACTTTTAAATAGAAAATGAATTTTGAAATAATTAGAAAACCCTATAGTGTGAAGAACTGCTGAAGGCATTAGTCATATATGTACTTTATATATAAGTACATACGTAAGTAACTAAATTGAAGTATGAGGGGCATGTGGTTTGAAAATGGCGAACGTTTTTTGTGTCAAACTTTAACGTATGAATTTCTTAGTATGAGAGCTACAAAATATATTTTTATTGATTAATAGGTACATATTTCAGAACTAAGAAATGTGTATTGGTATTTTTGATATCAAGTATTTGTTTTTGAAGTTTATGACAGCAATTAGGTGCGGAGGGTAAGTTGGGGAGATAATTAAAAATAGCTGGATTCTTATTCTTCGTTGAAGTCTCACTGTTATGCTTAACGCTCTGCCAGCAAAGGGATATCTAACAGTACTAGGTACAAAGCTATGAAAATACTGACGGTAACGAAACAGAAAACGGCCAGTTGCAGTTCGATGCCAAGTCAGTATATCATGGCATGAATTCTTCTGTTGACCTACCTAAGTTCAGATATGGGAGATATTGGAAAAATGGTATAAAAAAAAACACGTTAATTCAGGCTAAATTATTTTGAAGGTCGAGTAATGCAAACGAAACACAAAACCATAGAAAATGCCGCATTACTCATAAATTTGCTTCAGTAATAAAGCGGAAGAAGTTGTTCATCGTTCGATTTTTACAAAAACGGTGCGTTTTTAAAAACAAATAGTTAATAGTAAATCTATGTAATATAAGAAATTTATCCAGAAATTTTCGGTACTGTACACATCGGACTGAGAGGATTTGCATAAAATTCCAAATAGAGATATTCACACATTTTTCTCACCTTCATCCTTTAAGTATGCCATTCTTAAGGACATTCAAATATACTATATTAAAACAATATATTGCTTGAAATTTCCATGGATGCCTAATCCATTGAATATCGCGTCAGAGCTATTTGCATTGGTGTTTTAGAACTGAGTTTCAATTCTATAAAAACTACTAGAACCCGAAAGTTATTTACTTATTATGAAGTCTAGAAAAAAAAAACACGAATGTTGAGCCACTTCAAAGTTGCACTTAATTAAAGCAAAATTTAATGTACTATAAATTTACAAACTCGAAATTTTTTTCGAAATTTTAATTTATATTGGGTAGTCGAAAAAGTCTTTTCGTATTTTGTCAATAGATGTCGGATGTGGAGTCATCTATCTCCAGTGCTACCAATCACATTGTGTCATATCATATGGTGTTAGAAAGGTGACATTTTAAGCTTCATTTAGCAAAAAACCAAATTAAATCCGGAGAAGTTGAAAAAAAGTTATAGCTGTTCAAAAATTAGTGAAAATAATGAAGAAATTCGCGATATTTTGAAATTTTTGTATAAAAAAGGGAAGAATGCCACGCAATCCGCCAATGAAATTTGTGAAGTTTACGGAGACGATGCTGTATCAGTTCGTGTAGCACAACAATGGTGCGCTCGCTTCCGTTTTGGAAATTTCGATGTGAAAGATGCACCTCGCTCCGGTCGACCTATCGTTGAAAAAGCCGATGAAATTATGGAAAAGATTGACCAGGACCGTCACATAAGTTGCCATGACATCGCCAAGGCACTAAACATTCATCATCGAACGGTTTTGGTTACAAAAAGAAGCTCGATGTTTGGGTACCACATGAATTGTCTGTGAAAAATTTAATGGACCGAATTAACATTTGCGATTCTTTGCTGAAACGAAATGAAATCGAACCATTTCTGAAGCGAATGGCAACAGGAGACGAAAAGTGGATCAAATACGACAATAATGTGCGAAAAAGATCATGGTGCAAGGGTGGTGAAGCTCAACAAATGGTCGCAAAGCAAGGATTGACGCCTCGAAAGGTTATGCTGTGTGTTTGGTGGGATTGGAAAGGAATCATCCACTTTGAGCTGCTCCAGAATGCTCGAACGATTGATTTTACACTTCTGCACTGTCAACAACTGATGAGATTGAAGCAAGCAATCGAAAAAAAACGGCCAGAACTGATCAGCAGAAAGGGCGTCGTCTTCCATCAGGACAACGCTAGGCCACACACATCTTTGATGACTCGGCAAAAACTGGGAGAGCTTGGCTGGGAAGTTTTGATGCATCCACCATATAGCCCTGACCTTGCACCATCGGACTATCATTTGTTTCGGTCAATGCAGAACTCCCTTAATGGAGTAAAGTTGGCTTCCAGAGAAGCCTGTGAAAATTACTTGTCGCAGTTTTTCGCCGAGAAACCACAAAAGTTTTACACTGATGGAATAATGTCTCTAGAAGAAAAATGGCAAAAGGTGGTCGACCAAAATGGTACACATTTGGTTTAATAAAGTTGATTATAAATATAAAAAAAAAATGAGTTGAAGTTTGATTAGAAATACGAAAATACTTTTTCGACTACCCAATTGTTAGAAATTTTGAAAAAAATTTGTTGAATTTCTTTAAATTTGCACAATCTTGGATTTATATGGTTTTTGTAGGAGAACGCACTAATATTTTCATAAAAAAAAATAGGAAAACTAAATAATAGGCAAATAAATTGTCAGAATTCATCACAGGTCCCTGTGCTATAGTTTTTTAACGCACTGTATATGAAATTTGAAAGTATATCTTAAAGCATATAAGGGTTTTAAAAGCATTTTTTGAGCATTTTAAATTCAATGGTATACTATTTTAAGCGCTTAAAACAAATTTTTAGCAAAACTGTTTGTTTACCCTGCTTATTGCACACTATACATTACTTAACGCCATCCAGTACCGCAAAAATAAATGTATTTTTCTTTTATAAATGCATGAAATTCGAAATCCCTTGGTAGTTTTGAACAATTGCTGCAGCCATCCATTTTTTCAGAATGTCATAGTTTCTTTTAACTATGTAAAATATGCGCGAAAACATTCAATATTAAACAGTTTTTGGCCAATTTTGGAAGAAGTAGACAGGGTTTTACGTAACCAAGCTTCATAACACGAAAAGTATAAGTAATTCATAATTTAAAATTTATTATCGATTTAAAGAAAATTATTGCATGCTCATTAAATTATAAAGATATGCCACAAGCATTAACAGTTTGCCGCAATACGAACTCATGCAGTGCCAAATGAAAAAAAGTTATAATTTTATGTTGCCACAATCACATGGCGGCGGCAGCCACAGCAAAGGTATCATTTTACAGGCAATGTAACCACATTTACGTATGTATGTGTGTACTATTTATATACCAATATAAGTATATACATATGTACATGAATAAGTTTCAAGTTTGAATGTGTGCGCGTAGGCCAGAGTTGCAAACGCGACAATTTTGAAATTGGAGCGTTAACAAAAGCAGAAATCAACAGGAATCCCAACAGGAATGCCGTAAAGGGCAACATTTTGTACGAGTATACTCTCTGGTTGTTTCTTTTTTATGAAGAGATTTATGTTTGCATTATGGCTCACAGTAGCCAAAGTTATTGTTGTTGCCTGCACTAGCCGCCTGAGCTTTGCGTAATTCGAATTTAATGCGATTTTTTAATATGCAACGACATCACTCGGGGCGTTCACAAGAGCGGCTGGATTGTAGCCAAAAGTGCTGTAAATATGTGCGTATATGAACTTATATGTGTTTCTGTGGGCATGAGTGTATGCACTTGTATTTGTAAATATATGCAGTCGCATGTACAGCAGCATATTTAAATATTCATATTTGTCGCGGCAGGACGAGGTGCTGGTCGTTAGCGTTCCGGTGCTTTCATCACGAGACCACAATGAGGCACCACACAAATGCACACAGCCAAAAGCATGCACACACTTACAAATGTACATATAATGGTTGGTTATAAAACTGCAATGCAACGCTAAACTGGTGGGCATTTTATGCCTATTGGGCTTATTTGCCTTTCCTTTGGCTGCAAACAGCCTTTGGCTCTAGCAAATTCATGAGTATGAACAGCAAATGGGCAAATTTTAACATTTGGTTTTTTCAAATGATTCTTTCTGTCTGCCTTATTTTCGGAAAATTTGTACGCCAACTTGTAAATATCCAATAGGCTAACGGCTGTTTTCTATGGTATGCTTTTAGGCGTTTACGCAATGAACTCAACTAGCAATTGGCATATTGATTCTTGTATCGCACACATTGCCTAATGTCAGAACTCTGTATGGATATATATGTGTATATGCTTATATATGTATATGTAATGGTATATATTTGTGTAATTAAATGTAATTCGGGCAAAGTTTTGATTACACCTAAGTCGATAAATACGTATGTAAATACATACCTTTATGCCAAAGAGCTCGTATTTGTATACACCCGTGCATATTTTTGGAAATTTTGTTTCAGACTTTTTCTCCCAATTTCCTTTCATTTTCATGTTTTGATCGCCATTTAGATGCCTTCTAAAATTTGTCTGCACATTGAAGTTTGCTGGAAAATAGTTTGTTGTTTTACTTTGCTGTTGCTAAATATTTTCAAATCCTTTTGAATTGGTTGCTCTGATCTACGCTTTGTAGGTACGATATTGAAATCGACTCGGTCACATTGCGTGCAGCCGAAAGCCACACAAGAAATAATTTCAGATGAAAGTGTGAGCCACGGTAATCTGGCTTAATGGCTGTGTGTATGTGTGTTTACGAGTGCATGTTTATGGGGAAAGTGTTAAGGCAAAAGCTATATATCTACGCATGTAATCTCTTGCTCTCTTGTTTGGCTGCAATGGTCGATTTGTTCTTCCCTTAAGTTAGGAATTGCATAACAAAGATGTATTCTAATGATTCGCTTGCTTTGTAATCGCTGATAGTGTATTCAGATATTTGTAAAGGATCTAAAATGACGTCGAACTAATTTAATCGAATACAATGCGAAAAAGTGGATACTCCCAATGTATCCATCTAAAGTTTCGATGTTGTAACTTTGAAAATTGGCATCTTAATTCATTTGTTTTGACGTGATAACGTCTTATAATTCGATTTAACAGGCTGCACGTACGAAAAAATGCGTCGTTATCTTGCTCATGCGTCGTTACCTTGCTTGAACAGCTTGTTATGTTATGTTATGTTATGTTATGTTATGTTATGTTATGTTATGTTATGTTATGTTATGTTATGTTATGTTATGTTATGTTATGTTATGTTATGTTATGTTATGTTATGTTATGTTATGTTATGTTATGTTATGTTATGTTATGTTATGTTATGTTATGTTATGTTATGTTATGTTATGTTATGTTATGTTATGTTAAAGTATATTATGGTATGTTAATGTTAACTAATTCTCTATATCCATACAAAATATCTATCAAACAAATAAAATTTAAGTTTTATTTTGAAAAATGCAACCATTCAATTAGTATTTTCTTATGACGTTATCACGTTAAACTATCGTCAGTAAACCGACTTTACAGACAACCTCTTTTTTAGTTATAAACTTACCATTGTCACATTATACAATTTGTTGGAAATTAAAACGAAAAAATTCCGCACCACAGCAACTGAATTTATTAAATGTATTGCTATAAAAATTTGAAGAACGTGATGGACCAAGATTCGAGTAAGTGATGCTATTATGACATAAGTCATAACGGGACCAATTTAGCCATTAGTGCCATCTCTGATTTGTATGCTAGACAAAAATAAACTTAGTTTTAATTTTCCCTCTTACTTTAGCACCCTCACGCGAATTATGCCAGAAATGACCGATTCACTTCGAGAACTCAACGTGATTTCGAACTCTGTTTTGGTTGATTTTTCTTTGACCAAGAATGTGTTTCCCAAGCTATTGAATTCAATTGTATTTTAGCGCTTTCTGCACTATAGTCCTAAGTTATCATTTTAGTAAGCTTTTTAATTTGTTGAAATAAATAATTTTTTCCACCTGGTAAAATGTGGTAAAGTTAAAGCGGAACAAAATTAATAATAAGGACTGAACCCTTATTGATTAATAAAGAAACATTCAATTTTTTTAGAATGCCGGGTGTAGGTACAGAGAAATTAAGTTTGAGGGCGTGCAAAGACCTCTCTCTGTACGAGTATAACATGTATTTTGTTTTTACAAAATGCCTTGTTAATTATATAATATGGAGGTGGCATACCCGATTGTCAGTTAAAGGCATCAGTAATTAGGGTTGACAAGGCTTACAACATAATTAGATACATATAATTGATACCTAAACTTCTTACGCCTCAAATTTTCTTAAACGTTTTTAAACTAATACTGCTTACGGGGAACTACTTACCAGTGTCTCCCGTTTAGTTGGCGAAAGTTTAGCTTGCTTTTTTTTGCAATCGCCAGTTCAGAGTCACCATTTATTTACCAAAACGAAAAAGTGGGGTATTTGAAAACAAGCTTTTATTAATAAATATTGCTTAAAGGGGGAGCCTGATTTATAAGGTCAAAAAATTCAATTTTTTTTTCTCGTTTTAAGCGATTCCTAATATAATTCAGATTATTCACACAAAGTTACAGAGCCTAATTCTCAATATTTCCGTAGATACAAAGCCAAAGGTAGGCGAGCGTTAGGTAGTTACGCTGTGACCGGACAGCTATAGTACAAACTTTATCTGCTTTTCTCGACTTTTCATTTTTATGATTTCTTTCAATTGGCGTACATGAATGAAAAAAAACGAATGAACCTTTTGAAATGAATCATAGCTTATTCCCTTCAGTATTAAATTCTCTTCTATTTGAACTAACAAAATAGATTAAAAAAGATTTTTTTACCAAGTTGAAGTGAATTGTTTTTTTTTATAGAAAGGCATTTTTTTCTTTAAAACCTCCAAAAAGTTGAAATTTTGGAATTTCTCTCAGTTTTCTTAGTTGATCTAGAATAAAAAATCATGATAATTAGAAATCCATTTGAATTTTTTGTTTTAGATAATAATTACGAGCTGTATCTTGTACGCCAGTTGGAACCTCCAGCGTTGCAGCGCTCTACTAATTTCTCTGTTAAACATTTTTTTCAACTTATTTTAATCAGTACAAAAATTTTATATACTTTTTAAATGTTCATTAAAAGATAGAGAAATCTTTTAATTTTTTCCTTAAAAAAAAAATCGCAAAGAGATGCAATTTTTAGACCATAAATCATAAACCAGGCTCCCCCCTTAAAGTATATGTAACAAAATCTTCTTAAACTGAATTTTTACTCTAAGATGGAAGAGTGCTCGTAAATGGTTATCATCTCGGGCTCTGAAATAAATTAAATTTAGCTAATATTAAATTTTGTAAAGGTGCACAATAAAATGGGGCTAATTGTATCGAAAGTAGTCATAAAATTTAGAACTTACAGGTCCGTTGTGATACCTTCCTTTGTGGAACCATTTTGTGGCTCTTATGAAACGTAGAATTGAACCCAACCCCACGCCAGACAGAGAAGAGTAAGAGAATTAAAAAAGTGTTTACCTAGACAACCTGCTCTGATTTTAGCTAGAGCTGGACAATTGGAAAGGAAGTGCTCGACTGTTTCTTCCGCTTCCTCATCTCTGCAACTTCTGCAATATTTATGGCAGAAAACACCTAGTCTCGAGGAATGCCTGCCAAATAGCCAATGACCGCTTAAACAAGCCACGACCCTCCAAATATATAATATCTCTTGAGATACTAAGCAATCAATCCCTTTGCCCTTTTCTTGTTTATTTGCGGTCATAGTAGCCTAGCTGTTCCACATGTATCTTCATCTCTCCATGATCTATTGGCCTCTTGGATAATGTTGTTTTTTATTAATAGCTACGGTTAGGACTTTTATACTACATGAAGCGGTGAGATATTTTCTTTTATTCTAAAGTTGTTCTAAATTTAACTCCCATCGATTCTCTAAACATTTTGTGAGTGAATTTCTTCATTTTTAAACTCTTTCGGTGGACCAGAACTAACTCCGTCTGCAAAGTTAAAACCACTAGGCAGCTTTGTTATCAATCTCAGCAAGTAATCGACATAATTAGATACTTTCCTTCTTAATAAATAAAGTTTAATTTTTTGGTAAAAAAAAATGTAATATTCTTTTTCAGCAAAAATATTTTGTTATGGTACTGTTAAAAATTTCAATTCGCTCAGGAAATATTGAACTTTGATAATGAAAAAGGAAACAACAGTTTTTAACCAGTACATTGAATTTCAAGTTTAATAAAAACGTCTTTAGAAGAACGAGGGGGTCCCTAGATACCTTTCACATTTCATGTGGCGAATCAGTTACTGTTTAACGCACCTGAAAAAGTAAAATTTTCTATGCACAATTTTGAAATTTAAGTATCCACAAGTTTTGCTTGTATATCTAAAAAAATAAAGCTCTGTGAAACATTTAATAGCGGCACATTACCCAAACAGATGAACATACATGCATACATATAATAGTGAATTTGCTATCCAATTGTTGTTTCGGCTGCAAACTTAATTTCCGATTTTCTACTAATTTCCTTTCATTTCATTTTCTTTTCCCTCTTTCTATTGCAGCATTGAAAAATAATAAATCGATACGACTTTCGTGCGCATCCATCAAACATTTTGCGTCGCGTCAAGTAAATGCTTTCGAAGCGTCATCGACAACAAAAACAACAAACCAAATTTGTATCAAACACGCATAACAACAGTGAAACGCACGCCTCAGTCATGCAGTACAACACATTCGCTTCAACTTCACCTGTCATACCCTTGCATCGCTCACCTGTGGCTGCTACAGCGACGTCAATGGCATTACTCAAAAGCCTGCGCAGTTTACGGCAATTGCTGCTGCCACTCAATATCATCGTCATCATCACCTTCGCATCGTCGACGATCAGCATGACGCAGGCTAAGCACCTGTCAGGCAATGACATGGTTAGCAGCGACGTCGTGACGCTCGACGATATCGCATATTCCGCCTCTATGCCATCAGTCTCCTCCTCCTCATCCTATTACGGCGCTTATCAGAATCAACGCTTCGCTATGGAGCCACAAGACCAATCGGCTGTGGTGGGTGCTCGTGTAACGTTGCCGTGTCGCGTCATCAATAAACAGGGAGTACTGCAGTGGACCAAAGATGATTTTGGTTTGGGCACCTCGCGTGATTTAAGTGGTTTTGAGCGCTACTCCATGATTGGCAGTGATGAGGAGGGCGACTATTCGTTGGATATTTATCCGGTGATGTTGGACGATGATGCGCGCTATCAATGTCAAGTGAGTCCAGGTCCAGAAGCTCAGCCGGCCATACGTTCTACATTTGCGACATTAACGGTGTTGGTGCCACCAGAGGCGCCAAAAATTACCCAAGGTGAAGTGATCTACACGACGGAGGATCGAAAAGTGGACATTGAATGTGTGTCGGTGGGCGGCAAACCAGCATCGGAGGTAAGACGCAATTAGATTTACATAGAGTATGTGATCTGGAATCGTAATACAAATGCAAAAATTGCAACTCAATTTATTTCAGGAATGCTTGTCGAATATTTAGCGTGTGTGTGAATTTTTTCAAAAACCTTTTATGTGAGATCAAAAAGCTTAGTAGTTTCGTTCGGCTAGCAAAATTAGTCATTAACAGTTTTTGTTCTTCACCTCGCTTCAAAGAATTAATTTTTTTACGACAGTCTTCAATAAAATGCTTGCGTGTTCCTATGGCGGACCTAAAGATGACTTCTTCCTTTTTTGAGCCTAAATTTTCAAATCTGGGCGGAAAACTTTTGAAATAACCACTCTCATTTCGTGTCCTAAATTTACTTGTTTGCCGTAAAGCAGAAATTACACAAATAACACGCAGGCAAATTGCTATGTTCCCAATTATCTGTTCCACAAGTGTGATGTCACACACATAACGATTCTGAGAGCGATGAATGAGACCTGATTAGCTGTACGAGAAGGGCGCAAACTTTGTATTTTCTCAATTAACCGTAGACAACCCAGACTCTGTAAAGCAGGACTACGAGTAGCATTTTCCTGGTATGCATTGCTCCAAAATTAAAAAAGTCTATGTTTGTTGAAGGCGGCCGCCGTAGCCGAATGGGTTGGTGCGTGTCTACCATTCGCAATTCACAGAGAGAACGTCGGTTCGAATTTCGGCGAAACACCAAAATTAAGAAAAACATTTTTCTAATAGTGGTCGCTCCTCGGCAGACAATGGCAAACCTCCGAGTGTATTTCTGCCATGAAAAAAAAGCTCCTCATAAAAATATCTCCCGTTCGGAGTCGGCTTGAAACTGTAGGTCACTCCATTTGTGGAACCACACCAAGACGCACACCACAAATAGGAGGTGTTTGTTTTACGCTCCTATCGCAAGATAGCACTAAGAGTTGATCAAAATTCTCTGGGAAATATAATATAATATTTACCAAAATTGGTACTTAATATCAATAAGAGTTGGATTAATATGAATTGCAAACTTGTCCTCACTTCTTGAAGAGATGTGCCTTGCAAAAAACGCTTCGAGATAAGAAAAATTTAGTATTTTTTTGCTCCTCTTCCGTGTTTTCTTTTCCACAACAGCAACTTTTACCGAAACGACGAGAGAGCATTTCATTTCCATACTTATTAATACTTTTTTCTTTTTAAGACTATACTTCACAGGATCATTTCTGTAGTCAGTCTTCATTTACTTTCAATTTTTTCTTAGATGGCCATCTTCTCTGGCCTAATATTCATTTAAAGAGCCTTTCAGGTATAATAAATCGAGATCTTTAAATTTTTTTTGAGAAATATGCGCTACATGACATCAAGCACTTTCCTAGTAACTGCCATATTTGTTGCAAATATCTACATCGCTTTTTACTATATTTGAACATGGCAACGTAGGTTCATCGCAATTCATAAATATAAGGCAGCTATTGAAAAAATTAGTGAACCAAAATTTTGTGATGTTCTATTCAGACGCATAAATGCACGAAATCCTTTGATATCACTCCCATTTTCTATAGTCAGATGGTGTTGCATGCTACTTTTCAATGCAAATAAGACTAAACGCAATATGCCTGTCCCCAGAGCAAGTTATAAACATAATATTCACTCACAACTGAATATATATGTACATATGTAGTTGTGTGCATATATGGTTCAATCTTAGGGTCTTTGGCCCAGAGAGAATCTTCATTTTTTAGCGTGACTTTTCTGTCATTTTATGTTTCCTGTCCTCAATAGCCGTCAAGCCCACTTGACTATCGAATCCTAGTCATGCATAACCAACTCGGCTGTAGCGCTTTACAACAGAAGGTAAATAAGAAAAAAAATAATTTGCTTTCATTTTCAATAAGAGCTACTGCCGAATTATTACACTTTTTCTACAAAACGCAACTGGCAAAGTGTTCAAGCAGCAACCTTTGCAGCCCACCTAAGCTCAGCCCCAACCCTCAACAGCCTAAAAACGAGATCATTGCTCCACTGGTTTTGGAAATATATATGTACGTATACAACAGTAAATACGTCAGCGGCTCACACCTGTACATTTGTTAACGGTATCCAGCTATTTGCTACCACGATATATTTACGAAATTTGTATTTTAATTTATTATTCGTCTTTTTTGCGTCACTCCGACTCAGTGTTTTGTTTGTAAATCCCTTCCCACAATCCATCCAGCTGTCATCAACATAGAGCTAACCACACATCATCGCGCTTTTACAATTTGATCCTTACACGTACATGTCCTTTAGTCCTTCGCGCTCGTTATATTGTTGTTTTGCATTCTCATTCATATATTCATTCACACATTTGCTTTCATTCTTACTTTTATTTGCAGATAACGTGGATTGATGGACTTGGAAACGTTATAATGAGTGACATTGACTACACTACGTTGCAGATGCCGGATGAGCGACGCTTCACCGCTCAATCGACATTGCGGTTGACACCGAAAAAGGAACATCACAATACGACATTCACATGTCAGGCGCAAAATACGGCGGATCGCACATATCGGTCGGCGAGGATACGTGTGGAGGTGAGTACCTATGATAGAAGTTGTTTCCGGAAATATACAATACATACACACATAAATAAAAGCTCACATGGCAGCTTTATTTGAACAATGAGTTATGTGTTTATTATACTTGTATATGTGAGCAATAAATCGGACTGTCTGACGACTCATGCAGGACTACAATTTCTTAAATCACTACTAGTTGCGTAAAACTAGTTTGAAGCTGGTTCAAAATACTTATAGTATAGTTGAAGCGATGAAATCAGCGTTTAAAAGTTAAACATTTGAGACCTAATTTGTTGGTGATCAATAGTGGTACCTACATTTAACGTGTTTCATATTGGTGCTGAATACCTTTCCTTTCCATTCAATTTCCTTTACAGAGAGTATCTCTGTGGCAATGTCTGGCCACTCCCAATTGCTCCTCGCTCATATCTTTAACCATATTTGAGCGGCTGTCTGTCCGTGCGTACGATAACTGAATATACAATTATTATACTCATATTCAGCTAAAGCTTGGTACACATTTTACTCTTTGTACAAGGAACGTTGGTATCGAAAATGGGTGAAATCGGTCAGTAGCCGTGCGTTAAAGTTATTGTCTCTTATTATGAAAATGCGCGATAAGAACAACTTGTAAAATTCGTAATTTTTATCGTGGAAGTAGTCATTCAAATGAGTCGACCATTCAAAGGCTGGTGAAATAATTTTAAGAAACTAGTTCTGTCGAGGATAGTAGAAGGACTGTCAGACAAAAAACTTCACGTTATGTTGAGAATATTGCTTCTATAACGCAAAGTATTGCTGAATAAGCTTCAATCTTCAACATCGATATCCCAACATTCTCAACAATTAGGCATTTATGAATCGCCTGCTTGGCGTATTTTACCTATAGACATGACACTTAAATTATGTCCACCTCAGCTTCCACATATTTTCCACTCTTTCTATATGGTTTATATCTGGTCTTAAATAATATCCTAATTTTTTGATATCCTAATGTTTGTTCATCTACCCATTTGTGAGCGTCTTAAGGTTTTCCCACAAATGGAAGGACAGTTAATACTGCCACCAAATGGCGGATGGTTTTTAATGGGAAACTTTTACATGCCAAAAGTATACAAGAAGTTTCGCAATTTCTCTGCGACGGTGAATCGCTATTAGAAAAAACAGTTTGTGCCATTTGGTGTTTCATATCCGAGGACTCGAATCCCATGTATGACATTGCCCTCTGGAGAACAAGTATATTAAAGAAATATGGTCATACTCAATATAATACAGTTTCTCAGGTTCACTACCTGGAACAAGCCCAAATATTCTTAAGTGTAGGTTAAATTCAGGTACAGGTTTAAGTTAAGCACTGTGATTAGTAAAGGGCACATCTAACCCTATCAAACTCAAAACTTGGGTGGTCAATCAAGAACTGGAGAGTCCTTGCCGAAGATGCGTGCTCGGACCATAGGTGCATTCATTTCAGTGGGGCGAGGAGGCACAAATGCCATTGCCCTCTAGAAACCCCAGAAAAACAGACTGGCAGAAGTTTAGGGAGGCGTTGCGGGACCTTGACATTACGGCACCAAGACTTCCAAAAGAACAGGACATTGAGGCGGTTGTTGAGAAACTCAACGCTGCCCCAACCGAATGTTTTGAGTCAGCCTGTCCAATTCGACCTCTCCCTAACCGGTCTTCCGTTCCTTGGTGGAATCGAGAGCTCTTGATGTTGAGGCGTGAGTCGAGAAAACTTCTAAACTGGGCCCTCAAGACTAACCTTGCAGAGGACTGGGAGCGATACCGAGATGTTCAGAAGAACTACAAGAGGCCTATTCGGGAATCGAAAAGAGCCTCATATAGGGAATTCTGCAGCGGTATTGAACCACATCAGGTGTAGTCAAGTCCTGTAAATCCAGGCTGAACTATGTCGTTAGACATAATAGCCTGATGCTAACTTGGGTACCGGGACACGTGGGTATCGCGGGTAACGAGACCTCTGACTCCTTAGCTAAGATGGGCTCTGAGGGCAACTTCTTTGGCTCAGAGCCCGTTTTGCCACTCCCTTATGCGGCCATCACAGCCACGGTTAGCAAATGGGTAACTACCACCCACAAGTGAGCTTGGCAGGCTGAGAGAGGCTGCAAATGGACTAAACTGATGTTACCTGTCATGTCCGATCGACTGTCGCAAACCCTTCTGTCATTAAGCAGAGGGGAGTGCAGACGGCTAGTTGGACTGATGACGGACCACTTTCTGTGGGCAAAGCACATGGAGAGGTACTAGTGTACTCTGCCCAGCTTGTGAAGAGGAGGATGAGACGACGGACCACTTCCTGTGTGTCTGCCCCGCCTTCGAGTTTAACGTCTTTGGCACTGATGTGTTAAGAAGCGACCATCTTAGCTCCTTGGCACCACAAGATCTACTCAGATTTCTTCGGAGATCGGGTAGATTTAAAGAAAATTAAAAGGGAATCCAAGTGTAGTACAATGGACTTAATTAATGTCTGAGTGCTGCACTAGCTAGTTGTCCCGGCAAAAAAAAAAAACAAAAAAAAAGGGCACAATACGAGGCATGACCATTAAATTACCAAGCTAACTCTGCTTCATTCAGCTATTTAGCATAAGTCCTTCTGCTTCAATTGCAGTTCTTTTCATATTTGTAAATAAGTCAATATAGCCCGTGTAGCATAGTTATGTTCTGGTTTCACCGGAAAAATCGTTGGCGTAAAACTGGCTCCACGAATTGCTCTCTCATTAGTTCATCTTAGCTGTCTAAATACAGAAGAAGAGGAAGCAGTCAGACACCTTTTATGTGAGTGTGAAAGCCTAGCTAGGAGAAGGCTGCGCACCCTCGATACAGAATTTCTAACCGATGTAGCGGATATAGCCCATCTAAAACTAACGAAGCTCTGCTCGTTTATTAAAGCTACCGTATGGTTTGAAAAGGAACACGTAGAGTAAGGATAAGCTCCAGTGGTATCACAATGGACCTGCCGAAGGTCTAAGTGTGTCTTACGACAACCACCCTACCTACCTACCTACCTAGTTCATCTTCCTGCCTGAGCTCTGTTCTGATCGAGTGGGTCCCTCTGTTATTTTTTGTACTACAACTCTCCTTTAATGCACTATTTACAAACTGTAACTTTAAACTTGAGACATTTCACCGAATGATCACTAATGTTAATGCGCAAGGAACCATGAGTTCGTTAGCAGGTTTTTTCAATAGCCTATAATGTAACGTAGCGTCAGCGAAATCCTTATCATTCTGGGTTTAATATAATGCATTGCCATATTTCTATTAGTTGCCACATACACATAAATAGTGTTATTACGTATAACGGCCGTAAATGTTTGTCAACGCCTATGGCAGCGTATCCACCTACATACATACGTACATACAAACATATTTCTGTGTGGTCTTCGCGCCGATATCTGAAAACTTTATCAAAGTACAGTTATGTGCTCGAGTAAAACCAGTTTAAATTAAAACTTTGTATTGCTGTCACCGCAGCTGATTATAATTCATAGCAATTTTCTAAATGTTCATTTTCTTTTATTTCTTTCAATTTTTCCAGGTAAAATACGCACCAAAAGTTAAAGTGAGCATAATCGGCGGTGCGTTGGAGGATGGTCGTATACCGGAGTTTGCACAGGTGCGATTGGAGTGTAAAGCGGATGCCAATCCCAGTGATTTGCGTTATCGTTGGTTCATCAACGATGAACCAATTGTTGGTGGGCAAAAAACCGAAATGGTAAGTTACAACAAAAGCAATAAATGCATGCAAAGACTTTGGTTTTAAGAAATTAGTGCAGAGCAAATGCAGTGAAGTGAATTAATTTAAGCGTGCAGCTTAAGAGCGGGGTGAGGTGTACACATCTACATACATAAATTGCTAGTCTAGTGAACTGTAGTTAAAGAGCTGTTTGTGGTATGTTGCAACGCAGCATGCAGTGAATGGGAGCGCACTGAATTGGGTTGAGGTTAATGTGGAGTGGCAGTTGAAACTGCAGCCGAGGTGAGTGCCGCTAGCAGAGACTATGTGTGTGTGTGTGTGTGGCGGTAAATATGGTATTTGATGTTGTTGCGCCACTACTGTTGCCGCTACATATAATTCGCATATCACAGGCCAATCAATTACGTCGCCGCCACAACTAGATTTGCTGCATTAAAAAGCTGCTTACTGCTGATTACGTATGTCGCGCATACTACACATATTTCTAGAGCAAATGCGGCTCTTATTGTTCTGGACTATTTTCTTTTTTGCTGCCAAAACGATTACGCGAGCTATGAATGTTACGTGCAACCACGAAAGAAATTGCAACATAAATGGAGAGTTGGTAAAAGCGTTAGTCGTTTAGAATTTCTTCGCAGACAAGCATTTAAAAAGTAGAAACCAGTTCAGCTGTTAGAGTTGCCTTATAACAGCAACTCGGAGTGGGGGCGGACTGAAGAGAAATGGTTGCTGGTAGGATCCTAATCAGTTGAAGCGATCACAAATTGACGCACTGCCATATCACGCCGTTTTAATCTACGCTTAATATTACAAGCTATTGATGTTGGCTATGGCTTTGTTTTTTTTGTTTTTGGTTTGCTGTAATTTTTGTTATTACTTTAGTGGCTTTGGTGAGTGGCGCACTAAATTTGAATATCGCACCTCAAACAACTAGCACCCAAATGAAAATTGGTTTCATACAACGCCTATTCTGATGCGAATCTTTTTCCTACAACAAAACAAACACTAAGCATCACTCGAAAGGCAAAAGATGATGCGAAAGAATGTTAGCTTCATCACTGCAGTAGCGGCACAAATTATAAATGTTGCAGCACTCGTTCAATTTACGTATCTGTGTGATTATTTAGGAAAAATATAATTTCGCATATAAAAACGTATAGAACTAAACCAGTTACTGGCGCTGCAAAAAACCACAACCGTATTATTGCTACAACTAAAACCACCCAAAACCTGCCGCAGATGTTCGCATCACTCCACCTCACCTTAAATTGCACTCGATGTAAAGAACAAATTACTTGCAAGAATTACTAACCAGTTGTCAAATGCTGCTTTTGTTGCTTGCTGCTTGCAACCAGTTGATCAGCAACCGTCAGCAGCTGCAATCGCCTCTACAATCATAGGCATAGTAAACTTCCTGATTATATAAGCAGGTACGTGTATATGGATGTATGTGTGTGTGTGTGGCCAAAACAAGCTGTTGGTTCTCATAATTTGTTATGGCCTGACGTTTAGAAGGCGCTGGAAAAAGTAATCGGTGGCAGTTGAAAGCGACTAACTGCAGCGGAATCGGAGCTGAGTTATGGCAGTAGCGTTGGAAAATGCTTTAAAGCTAATATAGGGTGCCACATTAAGAACGGCCACCGTCAGATATGCGAAAAATAATTTTTATTTAATATATATATATATATATTTTTTTTTTTTGTCGGGACAACTAGCAAGTGCAGCACTCAGACATTAATTAAGTACTACCCTTTGGATTCCCTTTTAATTTTCTTTAAATCTACCCGATCTCCGAAGAAATCTGAGTAGATCTTTTGGGGCCAAGGAGCCAAGATGGTCGCTTCTTAACACATCAGTGCCAACGACCTCAAACTTGATTCGAGCGAAGGCGGGGCAGACACACAGGAAGTGGTCGGCTGTCTCATCCTCCTCTTCACAAGCTGGGCAGAGTACACTGTCTGAGATGCCCAACCTTTCCATGTGCTTTGCCCACAGAAAGTGGCCCGTCATCAGTCCAACCAGATGTCTGCACTCCCCTCTGCTTAATGACAGAAGGGTTTGCGACAGTCGATCGGACATGACAGGTAACATCAGTTTAGTCCATTTAATATATAATGCTTAGAGGTATAGAATTTTCGCTGATATTTTGGCTTTTTGACCGGCTTTTTACCGGCTTTCGCTCAGCTCGGAAATTACTTTGGATGTAGAAATAGCCGATGTTAATGAAACACCCAGTACTAAACCACCAGAATTATGCCAAATTGTACCCTGTTGGACTTTGCGACCGTCGAACGTGTTCGTCTATAAGCGACTGTTAAATATGTTGTGGTTTTCGTTTGGAGCACTGCATTTCACATTCACGGCATATAGCATTTGCGTATTTTTAATTATCGCCAATGCCATCGTCCTGCCCCACTGCGCTATACTATATTTATATATATACATCCATCATAGACACGAGTAGTAGTGCATTTAATGGCGGCTATGAGGCTAACTGCAAGGAGAGTAAGGGGGAGTATGGGCCATGTTAAACACTACTATTAGCAGCCGTTTGCCATTTTGTGCGGCTACTACAATTCATATGGCAGCTTTTGTTGTATTCACATTTATGAAAATCAGGTAAGCAGTGCTGAATTCGATGCGAACCGAAGTTTATATGTATACCTGCGTACATTTTAGTAAAGTTTTATTTGGGCTCACTGTTTATTTTTGGAGTTAAACAAACTCATAGGCGAGTTCTTGCTAGTAACATCAGACGGACCTACGAAAATTTAGCGTATAGACGTGGTTCTGGACCATTTTCGCCTATTGTCAGTACTAAAATACCTCGAACAAAGTGTAATATTTGTGTCAAGTTGCATGGGATTATATTAATTTTTGATCGAGCTATCGTGCGCATGGACGGACGAACATACCCTCTAGGCATTTTGGTAAACATTGTAAGCCTTTTGGTAAACATATAGTTATGTCTATATATGGCCGGGTCGATTTGTGGGGAGGCAAAAAAATCGCCCATTGCTCTGTGAAAATCATATTCTAGGGATCAAAATAAGAAACTTTGCAGAAGGAACCATACCTCTAAAACGAATTCTTTTTTTTAGTTTCTTTTCTCATGTAAAGGCCAAAAATGGTGATATTTTGAAATGATTGTATGGGGAACCCCCCAGGGGAGCTCCAGGGTGTGTGCCACTGGCATGTGTGGATCGGCCGTCCAAAGTTAGTGGGGGTCGGTCATACATTTGGACTCGATTGGAGCACTCTAAATGGGTCAAAGTGGGATTTTTCGTTCGACCCAAATTGGGGGACATCAGAATTCGTTTTAGAGGTTTGGTTCCTTCGGCAAAGTTTCACATAGCAATGAGCGATTTTTAAATCGACCCGCCCTACTATATATATTCCGATTCCTTCATGCTATTACATACAACAGGCGGGTGTAAAACAACAAACACTTTAAAGTTACTTATACGTACCGTTGACCGCAAATTTTATTGAATATTATTCTACCTATGTACAAAAGCTTTGACTCTGTATGTTGTGAAATTGTTATTGCTATTAATGCTTGATAGAGGTATTAGTTTATATTTTAGAAATTCAATTTCTTAAATTTTTTGCATATTTTATTTAGCACTTTAATTTGCAACTTTTTCTCTTCTTAATCTTGCAGGTCATTCGCAATGTCACCCGTAAATTCCATGACGCCATCGTCAAATGCGAGGTACAAAACACCGTGGGAAAGAGTGAAGATAGCGAAACGCTGGATATAAGCTGTGAGTAGTTATTAAAAATCTTGAGTTCAAAAAAGATGCTCAGTCCTACATTAGTTTGAAGAGTTGTCGAAGAAATCCGTACTAGTTAGCAAAAAAAAAAATACTTTATTTTAGTTTCATTTTTTTTTTTCAAAAAGTGCTACTACTTTTAACTACCTTCGAGGAAATCCAGTCGGTTTTTGCTGAGAATAGCAGCCGTAATAAACGGCTCGAATGGCTGTGATTCTCCTCGCCAGCTTCTCAATTACATTTAATCTTTACACTCATAAGTAGTATATTTAATATTTACTAGGCTATATTCACCACTAATCACAAATTTTTCTGACGCTTCTCTCAAATTGTACTTTGTTTTCCACAGATGCTCCCAATTTTCGTCAGCGCCCACAGTCGATCGAAGCAGACTCAGGTACATTAGTATCACTAAGTTGCGAAGTGGATGGTAATCCAACGCCAGATATTGTATGGATCCAACATCCAAGTGACAGAGTAAGTTAAATCTAAATTGGTAGTTTAATGGGTTTTAGTTGTCTGGAAAATACTTAAGACGCAAAAAGAAAGATTGCAAATGGGGTTAACTCCATTACAAACTCATCTGAGAGTTTTTCGAGAAATAGGAATGTAGCTGATCCTTTTTCAGCACATCTAACTCATAAATACAACTTCTTAGTCTAGCGAATTCCAAACAAAAAGAGAAAAAGTACTCTGCCTTGTCATCCTTCTCCCGACCCACAGTCACTTCAGCAGCATTCTCCGTACTTGTATGGGGAACGTTTATACTACTACTAAACAACAACAACATCAATAGTTCATTCGTTTGTACTTTACCTTAGTCATAGTCGAGCTAGAGTTAGCTTTTTCGCTTAAAACCAGCTTTAAAGTTAGAGTAACGAGAAGCTGTCACTAAGGCTGAGCGTTGTTTTATTCTGTAAGTTTCATAATAGTGTCAACACATTTTTTTAAAACAGTTCCGATGGCATCAGTCGTACAAAGTGCTGCGCTACGTAGTTACAGTATTCTACAGTACGCACTATTTATTGAGAAAAAAACACCAGATGGGCTCAATGCATATAATCATAAGCGGTTACAGCCACAACTTCTCTATTCGTCACTGATTGGAGTAAAGAACTAAGAGAACTTTTTTTTGGTTTTTTCGTATGTATTTATGTATTTTGAACTTAGCGGCGTTCGCAGAAGTTGTTGGTACATTATTTTCAAATTATTTGAATACATTCATATTATGATGGATAAAATGTCCATAATACAGTCCATAATAGTGCCGGCAGTATGCGCTCCGGTACTTCTACTGTATTTTATTTAGCTAAGCCAACACTTTCGAAGATTTTTGAATGATACATTTTCAATAATGTAATTTTTTACTTACATAACATTGAATATATTTTATATTAATGTCGTAAACTCTCTCTTTTTCCAGGTTGTTGGCGTCAATTCTAATCTCACCTTCACCGTTAGCAACGAGACTGCCGGTCGTTACTATTGCAAAGCAAACGTGCCTGGCTATAAGGAGATCACCAGTGATGCGTATATTTACTTAAAGGGCTCGCCCACCATTTACTCTCCGACCTACCAATTTGGCTGGGTGGGTGATACGGCGCGTATCGAATGTTCGGCTACTTCGGTACCTCGTGCACGTCACGTCTCTTGGACTTTTAATGGACATGAAATCAGCGCTGAATACGGGCACGACTATTCAATATTGGTGGATCCGGTGCCGGGTGGTGTCAAATCGACTCTGATCATTCGTGACAGTCAAGCCTATCATTATGGCAAATACAATTGCACTGTGGTGAATGATTATGGCAACGATGTGCTGGAAATCAGTCTACAGGCGCAAAGTGAGTATTCAATGTGTGTATGCAGGCAATTGTAGTTGTGTGGGTGAAAAAGACACGTGGAAGTTGGAGTTGGTTGGCATTGTAAATAGTTCAAGGTTGACGTAGAATTTAAATAAATTTTTTTGCGCGTTGGTATTTAATTTTAAACAAAGAATAGAAGAATAGAAGAAAAAACAGAGTTTGAAATATCTAATTAATTTAAATTTGAGGTGCAAAACTACTTTAGTGGCAAACAAATTTTATAAATTTTAGAGTGTGGAAAATAGGCTAGAATTTATTTTTATAGGATTTATTTAACGATTGGCATCCTAATAATTGGTTGTTCAACTAAAGCCTTGGGGGAAAAATTTACCCTACGGCTACGTATATAAAAAACAGATACCAGAAGATATTAAAATTAAAGTTTGTGGCTTGTATTTGTTAGAGAACCTACCAGTTTAAATTTTTTAGTTATGGAAAACAATGTTGCACCGTAGGCCGGGTCGATTTGTGGGGAGGCAAAAAAATCGCCCATTGCTCTGTGAAAATCATATTCTAGGGATCAAAATAAGAAACTTTGCCGAAGGAACCACACCTCTAAAACGAATTCTGATGTCCCCCAATTTGGGTCGAACGAAAAATCCCACTTTGACCCATTTAGAGTGCTCCAATCGAGTCCAAATGTATGACCGACCCCCACTAACTTTGGACGGCCGATCCCCCCATGCCATTGGCACACCCCCTGGAACTCCCCTGAGGGGTTCCCCGTACAATCATTTCAAAATATCACCATTTTTGGCCTTCACATGAGAAAAGAAACTAACTTTGGTACTGGTGTAACTACTGACAAGAAGGTAAACATTTAACAGCCAAGCGGCAATTAGAGCCGCCATTGTTGGTGCGCTCAAAATCAGTCGGCGCATGCTTGACTTCTCTCACAACTGCAACCGAACACTAAGATGTTGGGCTCATTACACTTTGTGGTCACAGCGACATTACGAGAAATTGCTGGTTAGATGAGCTAACTAGATAGGTTGCCCTCTAGACGAGATTAGGATTGGGGTTCTTGTAAAGGTAGGCTTCGCGTCAACTCAGGGAGCGCAAATTGGTAAAGTCGCGATGTCCTTCTGCCCTCGTATAGAAGGCGTTCGGAGCAACTTGTAAATTTAACAAAGCCACTGCTATCGAATTTCGTGAGTCTCCTTAACGGACACTGTTAGGTATCCACGCGGTGAGACTTGATAATATTGCGAATCCTTCCTGCCGAAGCTATCTAGAGGACGAGGTAGAATCATCTCAGCACTTCGTCATTAGCTGCCCTGCTCTCGCTGAGCTGTGATTCAAGTATCTCTGATCTCACCTTTTTCTTAGACCTCGAGATATAGGAGGTTTGGATGTCACACACCTGAAGAATGACATCAGTAGCTTGAAGTGATTAACGCAAATTTCATTCAGTCACCATTCGGCCATCAAAATAAACTTACGGAAAAACTTTTGAGCTCTCGAAAAACGCTTGTCGTAGTTTTTAGACGCAATATTACCCCTTAAATTCCTTTAGTTTATTTATTTTGCTGAGAAAACCATACAATTATTGCACCTCATACCAGGCCAATGAGTTTTTTTGCGCCAAGAATCGACAGTCTCGACACAGACTCGCGCAATACTGAGAATACACATCCCTCCATCGTTGCGTAGTAAAAGTATATTTAAGTTTTTGTGTGTGATTTTTTTGTGAATTTTTTTTGTATTTAGCTTTATCTTTTTTATATCTGATTTCATACTGAAATTCAAAGGAAAATTGTACATACGAAATGTTAGTCAAATGTAAAATGTTTGTTATGGAAAGTTAAACGCTCCTGAATGTAGTTAAAAAACAAATAATTTTAAGATTTTTTAAAGCGGCCGTATGATTTTACATAAATTTTCTTTAAATAACAACTTAATTTATTTTTTTCCACCCCTCTTTTCATCCAACAGAAACCATATCGCCCATGATGATCATCATCGGGGGTACCTCAGTCGTCGGCTGTGCCATGATTCTCATAATTATCATCATCGTCTACTTTAAATGCAAGAAGCGCACCAAACTTCCACCGGCCGATGTAATCAGCGAGCATCAGATCAGTAAAAATGGCGGTGTAGCTTGTAAAATGGAAGCCGGCGATCGTACTTCCAACTATAGCGACCTCAAAGTGGACATTTCCGGTGGTTATGTACCCTACGGCGACTACACCACACACTATAGTCCGCCGCCGCAATACCTCACCACCTGCTCCACCAAGTCGAATGGTAGCTCGACTATACTACAAAATAATCACCACAATCATTTACAACAACAACATATGCAGCAAACACTACAACACCATCAACAAACTCCACCACCACAAACAGTGCCAATGAGTTTCCTATCGAATGGCAGTGCGAGCGGCAGCCTCACGAGTAGTATCGTCGGTTCACGCGAAATACGTCAGGATAATGGTTTGCCGAGCTTACAATCGACAACAGCGTCAGTGGTGAGTTCGTCGCCAAATGGTAGTTGCAGTAATCAGAGCACAGCGACACATGTCATCTCCAGCTCAGTGGCGATGAGTGTAGATCCACGGTACAGCGCCATTTACGGCAATCCATATTTGAGATCATCCAACTCGTCGTTACTGCCGCCACCAACAGCGGTTTAGGGGGTGAACAGCGTAAGTGGTTGGAAAATACTGACGACGATGGTGTAAGTGTAAGGAAAGACTCATACAAACAACATAAATAGTCGCGTAGAATTCAAAGACTGATCTCAAAAGCATTAATAATTGTGTGAACGGCGCGCAAGTCGATCGCATTACCCTTTAGACGCCAGGTAAGGATTAGGATTTTTAGTTCAAGAATATATGTATTTGTATTGTGAACAGCCATGCAATTCGTATTGAGCAACTAGTTATAAAAACGTGTTATTAAAAAATTTTAAAAATATGCTTTTAATGGCAAAAAGTAGTTTGGTTCAAGCAAACAATTGTATCACTTTTTGCTGCAATCGTTGACCTTTGTTGGTACTTTATCGTTCAGATTTTTCAAGTTTTAAGATTATACAAATCTCCTCAAAATTATTTCAAAAATTTTCGAAAATACATAAATATCGCATTAGCAGATACTCTGCTTAAAACATAACTCAAATCAACTCGGCTGCTTTTAAAAGCTTTTCATTTTATGCTGCGCAAGGGAGTTAAAGAAAACGTTCATAAAAGTACATCAGTTTTAAATAGGAAAAGTTACAAAATTTATATCTAATTTCACATTTTTTTGCGTGATTTCTCCTTTAACAATGCATCCAATATACTGGCATATTCTTGCTCCTCAACCTTTACAAATCTTTACTAACATTGAAGTTAATTTCAAGAACTTCAAAGTACAGCAATGTTTCCCCTCTAAATCCTTAAAGCCATGTGCCCGCTATCTGTTTTAAAATTTCGACAGATTTTCATACACAATATCTCAACTTTCAGCGCTGGATTTTCCACGTTGACACCGTCATTGGTTGCTAAGGTAGACATGTCGGTTTAATCCCTTGGCAGCAGAGGTAACAAATCGTTTGAAGCTGCTCAAGCACAAGAGTATGGCGATGTCAGCATCTGTACACAGTTTTATGATTTTGGGGATACGAAAGTGAATGTGAGAAAAAGTGGGTGAAAATGTGTGCATAAAGTTCAAGGCAAAGGTGGTATGCAGCTCAACAGCGAATGGTTTGCTGAATTGCGCTCACATAACGTAAAGTAGGCATTTATTTGTACAAAGTAGAAACTTTTTTGATTACCAAAGCAGAAAAAATATCAGCACATTCATGCCCAGAAACAAATCTCTTATGTTGACTGCACTGCACAGAAGCTGGGGGTTATTTCCAAAAACGTTGTTAAAATATTTGTTGGCGAAATGAGGTTTTCAGTATATAGGAAGCCATTAAAGAGAATAATAAATTTGAATATTATTTAAGACTCATACGTAACACATTTCGGAATGAACTCTCCAGCTTCATGCATAGATATATTATATATATATATGTATATATGGGTGGCGGCCATAGCCGAATGGGTTGGTGCGTGACTACCAATCGGAATTCACAGAGAGATCGTTGGTTCGAATCTCGGTGAAACACCAAAATTAAGAAAAACATTTTTCTAATACCGGCCATCAATGGCAAACTTCTTAGTGCACTTCTGTCATGAAAAAGCTCCTCATAAAATATCTGTCGTTCGGAGTCGGCTTGAAACTGTAGGTCCCTCCATTTGTGGAATAACATCACGACGCACACCACAAATAGGAGGAGGAGCTCGGCCAAACACCCAAAAAGGGTGTACGCGCCAATTATATTATAAAGCGTTTTTCAGTAAGAGCGCTTCAACTTTTTTTTTTGAATAAAACACAAACGGTTTGACTTTTTTAACTAATTTTTTTTTTTATTATCGAGTTTGAACATATACATTTAAGTATGTTTCGATATTCGATTTCTTTTGCATGACCACCGCGTGCACGTTTTACGAAGTCCAAACGTTGAACCCAATTTTCGACCACTCTTTTGCATAAATCGGCCGAAATTCCAGCAATTTCGCGTTCAATATTGGCTCTGAGCTCACAAATCGTCGCCGGCTTGTTACTGTAGACCAATGACTTCACATAACCCCAAAGAAAGTAGTCTAGAGGCGTCAAATCACACGAGCGCGGCGGCCATTCGACCGGTCCATTTCTGGAAATAATGCGCTCATCGAACTTACTCTTCAACAAATCAATTGTAGCGTGTGCTGTGTGGCTTGTGGCCCCGTCCTGTTGAAACCACATGTCGTCTAAGTCCATACCATTCAATTGCGGCCAAAAATAATCGTTTATCATGTCGCGGTATCGATTTCCATTCACAGTAACGTGGCGATCGTTCTCGTCAACGAAAAAATATGCCTCATGAATCACGTGTGGATTGCTTTCTGCCCAGTAACGCATATTTTGCCTGTTGACAAAGCCATTGAGCCAAAAGTGAGCTTCATCACTGAACATGATTTTTCGACTTTAAACTTTCTTAACAGAACACGCATTTTTATAATAAAATTCAATGATTTGCAATCGTTGCTCAAATGTCTAGCGTTCCATGATGAAATGTATACTAACGAAGTTTACAAATGATAAGCGAAAAATAAAAAATATTGCGTCGTTCGCCCTCCCTATCGGAAAAAAGTTGAAGCGCACCTATTGAAAAACGCTGTATGTATGTACATACATTTTCACCTATTAAATATTTAACTTAATTTGGTTTTATTATTGTCTAAGCGATTTTTAGTTCATTAAACACTGGTCAGCTTTCCCGTTTTTTTGAGACGAAATCAGTTGGCAACACTAAGCGAGCTCAAATATTTTTCTTGTGAAAAAGCCACGCATTTGCACTCATACCAACATAGCGTAGAGAGTTCAGCATTTGAATATCTCGCAAAAAACCATTCGGATGGAAATATTCGCAATTTTTCATTAACTTTTCGCCAAAATCCATCTAAATTTGATATGAAGTAGAAATAATATAAATTCCATTCGCTTTTGTCTAGAAATACTGCAAATATTTTTTTAAATTAAGCCGAACAAGCGAACCGAAAAACGCTTAAAATCACAAACAGTAATGGATGGGAATTACTGGAAAATGCTAAAAGCTTCAACCAAGCCAAGCTGCCTGCTTATAATTCAACAGGGCATGGCAATTACCAGTATTACTTAGATTTCGAGAAAAAAATTAAACAATGAAAACTCTAAAAATATTTATGTACGTTCGAAATGCATTTTAATATTTTGAACAATTTTTTGTTCTTTTTTTCTTTCAAATAAAGAGGATGTTTGGTATTTAGAAGAGAATTCAACAAGCATGCGCCGGCAAAGACTTAGCAAATTTCGATATGCAAAATAACTAAACTCAAAAATAAAAGCAAAAATGTTACTATTTATGGTATTACAGCAGGATGCTAGAGGAATAAAATATAGCCCGAATCCTTAAAAGCTACTATTTACATACATACGCGCATACAAACACTGAGTATACAAACCTACAAAGCAAACTTGTCTACTTACTTAGCATTTATTAGTGTTAATAGGAAATTAAAACAACAACAACAAAAAATAACTACATATATATGCTTGAACTGAAAGTTAGGGGAAGAAAAAAATTATTGTACATGAATCCAAAAATTATGTCCTACTTCAAATAGTCCAAATTTTGCTAATACTCAACTACAGATGTAATACTTTTAATATAATCGTATTTATAAAGTTCAAAAAAGTAAAACAAAAATATATATATAAAAAAAAACATTCTAAGCATATGTAGGTGTATGTATGTATTTGCTTAAGATATTATTAGCAGTTAAAGTTTATGTTAAGCATCAGCATTTCAATGCCACAGTACCTGATAGTTTTAAGCTTAGAAAGAAGCAAATATTTAAGAGAAACTATTGAGTAATATTATCGTTATATTATAAGTAACTCAGATATTATTACTTACGCACTGGTGAAACAAAGTTTGTAGAAGCTCAATAACTGTTCTGGGTGCATATTTCTTCAATTCTCAGGATGTCAGTGAAGTTTAAATGAAAGAGCAAACTAAAATTCAAATGCTAACAAAGACATTTCAATGAAAGTAAAATGCAAGTTGCGGTTTTTTCCTTTTCAGCTCATTTAATAGAGGGTGTTGTTGTTGTTGTTGAGGTGGTTGAACATTTCGCACCCTAAATACAAAAGGGTCACAACTCAAAATGTACCTTCTGCTCAAATATGAACGAGACGTTATCAATAAAACGGTCCGCGGATGACATATGGCTAAAATAAATTTTTTGTTTTTTGGTAGGACTGTTATAAGCTTACATGGCAAATTTCAGCGTGATATGTCACATAGTTTGTTTTCTGTGCTACTGTAAACAAGTCAAGCTCGAGTGTGGAAAATTTTGAGTTGTGACCCTTTTGTATTTAGGGTGCGATTTCTGAACTGAAAAGCTCCTAATTAGTGACCAGCACCGTTTTACTACCACTATCTCGTATGATGATGATGTTGTTTTTTTCAGATCCAAGTCAGATCCATTTAGTAGGAAAGGCTTACTCCATTTTGCTGTAGGAAAGGCTTACCGAACATTCACATAAATAGTGGAAAAGACATTCCTTCGCCCCTTCCGCTTGGCAGCTTCTGCAGATAGGATTGAATGGTAGATTGAGTCTAGCTGCATGATCCCCTACTTTCCAATGTACTGTAAGGGTTGCAGTGATACGTGAAATGTTTGGCCGAGAACATCCTAGCAGGTCATTCGTCCTTTGGATTTTGTATGACGGCCATATGTTTTTTGTTGTAATACATGTAGGCATTTGCTTCCAACTTCTTTCGGCTAAAGCATGATCGTGTGAAGCAATGGATGCTTTTAGTGTGTTCAGTGGGGTGGAGACTGCCACCGCCTCTGCTATGTCTAGTGTCGACCCCTTTCTTGCTAGCTCATCCGCTATCTCATTGCTCCGTATATTCCTATGACCGGGAACCCATATCAGAGTAATTTCAAGCCAATGGCTGAGCAGTTTCAGCTCCTCTCTACACTGTAGGACCAGTTTGGATGAAATATAGTTGGAGTCTAAGACCTTAATAGCTGCTTGACTGTCTGAGAAGATAGCTACTCTTGCACCTACTTCCTTGTAGAGTTCTAGGGATTTGCATGCTTCTCTGATCGCTAAAAGTTCTGCCTGGAACACGGTGGCATAATCAGGAAGACGAATTGATTGAGATAGGTTGAGTGGCTCCGAATGGAAGCCAGCTCCCACAACACAGTTCATCTTAGAACCATCGCTATAAATTTCGATATCGTGTCTTCCAATCACCTCTACTGGGTGAGCTAGAAATAATTTTACAATCCTTGCAAATGACATCGAAAGCCTTTTTTGGTACAGACAAACGAAAAATTAATTTGAATAAATTTTGCAAAAATTTCCTTCTGTTCCTTTAGTGCGTCGTGAGTTTCGTTTTTCTTCATCTGGTCGTCCTGCACCGAATCATTGAGCGCGAACAATTAAACGCAAACTGAGTCCACTAGAGATGTGGCAAGAAGTTTCTTTCGGTCTCTTTCGATCAATTCAGCGATTTGATCGCAATTTTTGACGACAAGCCTTCCGGACCGTGGCGCATCTTCGATCATCTCTGCACCAGAACGAAAACGTTAAAACCATCGTTGTGCGGTGGAAATGGAAACTGTATCGGGCCCATAAACTGCACAAATTTTATTGGCAGCATGAGATGCATTTTTGCCTTTATCGTAGTAGTACTGTAAAATATGCCGTATTTTCTCTTTATTTTGCTCCATGTTTGCGACGCTATAACTCACGAACGACTAAAAACAAACAACAATTAATCAAACACGTGAGAAGAGCTTTCCAAAAAGCTCTAGCGTGAACCGATGCGACGAATACAACTAGAACTACGCGCTTGCAAAGACAAGCTTGCGGAAATACCGCAAGACTTTTTTGACAACCTTTATGAACGGCGTACGACGCCATTAGCAAAAATTTTAATATTTCCGATAGGGTGTTTCATTTTGCGTCACCTTGTGCATATGAACAAGTTAGTGATGGCAAATGCTCTGTTCATTCCGATTGATAAAATTTATATTTATGAAAGATTTTTCAATTGAATTTCTAAATTTAACGCTGGCATCCTTCCATAAATGCTGATTTTCATTTAATCCCAGAGCAGTTCACTCCAAATACTACCTTAACGAATGTCGCTTCGTATCTTAGTGTCTTACAGCAAAGAGAAAAAGAAAACAAATAAATTGTATGCAACAAATAAAATACAAAAATAAAATCACTTCTATGTGAACCTATTAAATACTATTTAATGAACATTGTTAGGAAGAATTGGCTATACAGCGAGTGCTTAGTTATCTCTTATAGCCATTGAAAACAATAACGAAAAACAAAAAAAAAACAAAACAGTGAATGCTTTAGTCGTGGCTTTATTATCATTATGAATTATTTTTAATTTAATTTTTAAATAGTTTTTGTACGCATTTTTAACTTGCTCATTATAAATCTTCGATTACAACGACTTACCCGTTATATACTAACCTAGACTCCCTTATCTTAAAATGCGCGTACATAGCCTATATATGTACGTAGGTATGTTCGACATACCTACAAAGAGTGTGATTGCGTTTGAGTGCGTTATTTGAATTGCAAATTCTGTTGGGAAAAAGTAGTTTTTTATGCAGATACTACATACATACTTGTGTATGTGTGAGAGCTCATAAAAGAAAAAAATGTTAAAGAATTTAATAAATAGTTTAGTTTATTTATATGTATATATGTATTGTCACTTAAGTAAATGTATCTTCTAAGTAAGTGATCCGTAATTAAATATATTTGTAGTGCATAACTGTAAATTTGCGTTTGTTCGTATGGAAGAATGCGTCGTATGTCCTCAGCGTGTTTGATAAACTTCCGTTCAAAGCGCTTTAGTTTCTCGAATTTATTCTAAATAATATCAGATTGTAAAGCTATTCAAGCATTAAGTAATTCACATTGTAAATGATTCATTAAATACAATATTATTGTGCATTCATTCATTCATGCAAGTAATTTGTAAATTCATTAGATATGCATATGTATATGTGTATATGTATTCAAGCTCACCACTTATCAGTTAAGCCTGTATATTCCTAATTTGCATTGATCGATGATTATAGTATTACTTAGCATTAGTTTTTGTATGAGCTTATCGAAAAACAAAACAAAACAAAACAAAACGAAACAAAAAATATCTAAATAATTCATTAAAATTATTTTAAGTGCTTTACATATTTAGCCTATACATACATACCAGAGGTAGATGCATATATAATATAATATTTATGTAGTATGTATGTATTTGTATAGCATCCGTTTCAATAGCCATTTCAATAAAGCCTCTAATCAATTGGCCCAACAAAGGCGCAGGAAGAAAATGTCGCTTTAAAAAGCTTTTGTAAGCATGCAAGCAATACAAAAACATACACATTCATACATACCAACATTTACACACACACATACACGCACCTGCATGAATAGCCACATGCAAACTCTGATTAATGTATATTTGTATTGAATTATATTTATTATTAATAATACACACTCACTTCCACATACTCACACATACATACGTACTACATATATGCAGAACACACACACAAACAAACATATATAAAATGATGGATGAGTTTACTGCTAGCTTGCTAAGCGAGAATTATAAGAAAAGAAAATTTAATAAAATTGAGAAATTAAAAATCAAGTCTGGTGAATTTTATTTTATTGCAAAATAAGACGGTAAGTAAATTACTTCGGTGGCATAAATCAATAATAAAATCAATAGAGATGATGTCTTTTCACATTTAAATATGTAGGGTAGAAGAGGGCAAATTCGCCGCTGGGGTACATTCGCCACCCCCCGTTTTCTCTAAATTTATCAGTGATATCGAACATTCATGGTCGATATATTGTACTTCAGTTGACCACCTCTCGTTTAACGTACCTTGACATTTAAAGTTTGCAAGTGATCGTACACAGTCGCGTCTATTCAATTTTTGCATTGCTGTAGATTGGATATAAGTATATTTTGCAATAACTTTGTTAATTTTGATAAATGGCAAAAACTTTTCATAAGTGTGATACCGGCTATATTTCCTCAAATAAAGTTTAAAACTAGTTTTGTCCAAGTGCTGTGGAGTGAAAAAAAAAAAATAACTTTTGTAAGAGTGGCTGCACCTGGGGCACATTCGCCAGGCTACAGGTGGGGCAGTTTCGCCGTTGGTTGTGCCCCATGGGGTAAATGCGCCACTGGAAAATGCAACCTACCCATGAGTTAGACTCAGATAAACTCATATAAAATTTTACGCATGGTTCGGAACTATAAGAGAAAAACTAACCATAGCAATTTGGATGAGGAAAAAATTAAACTTGCTATTAAGGATGTTCTTGCAAAAAAATTTAACGTAAGCGAATCCGCGCGAACATATGGCTTAAGTCGCACTACATTAAGAGAAAGAATAGCAAAAATGAACAAAGAAAAAACCCAAGCACTTGATGACTCTGGAAATTCTTCAGACGACGAAACATTTCCATTCTCTTCAAAGTACAGCTCCAACCAAGTATTCACAAAGAAACAGGAAAATGAAATAGCAGAATACTTCAAGGTGTGTTCTAACCTTCAACATGGATTCACGTACAGCGCTGCGCGGAAGTTCGTTTACGACTATGCGGATGTGAACGACATAAAAGTTCCTGTAACTTGGATAAGTACCAGGAATTGATTGGATGCAAGGCTTCAGGAAGCGAAACAAAGATTTAAGTTTGAGAAAACCTGAAAACACGAGCTTACAAGTGAAACGACTCCATTTGCAGGTGTAACTGCTCTGGCATTGAGCAGCTCCTTAAAGTACTCCACCCATCTTTGTATTACTTCGTGTGAATCAGTAAGTATTTCATCCTTCTTGTTTCTACATATGTTGACGCGTGGTTGAAAACCTCTCTTTTCTACTTTGCTATTAGAATTTGCGAGTTCTTTTTGTTCCAAAATCTTAACAAATTGTCTATAGGATTTTCTTTAAGGCTTCTCTTTTCTTCTTCTAACAGATTTTTGTTACAATATTTTTTTTCACTATATATTTTTTCTGCTCTACGGATTTTCTTATTCATCCAGCTCTTTCTAGCTTCCTTTTTCATTTCTATGAATTTTTCGCCTTCTTCATCAAATTAATCTGATTTTTTTTTCACTGTTTTCTCAATTGTTATTGATGCAGCAGATGTGATTGAGTATTTCAAAACCCTCCACACTTCCTCTATATTGTCGGATATCTCATTATTGTTTTTTACTTTGTCGGTTTCCTCTTGGAATGCTAATTTAATAGTGATATCCTTTAGATTATCAGTATTCCATTTCTTCCTTTTCGAACCTCTGGCTTTAGCCACGTTTGAGAGTTTTTGACGAAAGTTAGCTCTTATCAAGAAGTGGCCGTTGGTGCAGTTTGGTCTCCTGAGGCCCAGCAAGGCTTAACGTAAAACTTACGATATTATTAAATATATATATTATCTTCAATAAATCACTAGCTTCTGGGGAGTTTTTACATAATTGGAAAAAATCGTTTATCATACCGATACATAAGTCTGGAAGTAAGTCGGAAGTCCAAAATTATCGCCCTATCTACAAAATCTCTGGCATACCTAAACTCTTTGAAAAGCTAGTTTATGATTTGATTTTCTTCCAAATTTCAAATCTCATATCGCCTAATCAGCACGGCTTTGTTAAGAGTAGATCTACTGTTACGAATTTAGGGTTATTCGCAAATTCGGTCTTAAACCAATTTGAAACAGGCCAATAATGCGATGACATATTCACCGATTTTTCGACAGCGTGCGATAGAGTCAGCCATAGTATCCTACTTAAAAAGCTGGGTTCAATTGGTATTCATTCTAGCTTACTTAAGTGGCTTGCATCTTATCTCACAAATAGAACTCAATTCGTTCGTATAAATATCATAAAATCTGATGGCATCAAAGTTGCCTCAGGCGTACTTCAAGGTGCCATCTTGGGCCATTATTGTTCTTAATGTTTCTTAATGACATTCCAGACGTTTTCGTGACCTCCCGTTGTCGGATGTATGCAGGTGACCTGGAAATTTACAGTTGGATAGAGACAGGCTGACTGCGTATGACTTCAAGAAGACTTAACAATATTGGAAGCCTGGTGTAATGATAACTCCTTACCTCTTAATGCTGATAAATGCCAGCACATGTCATTCAGTAGACGAAAAGTTCCGATTGATTTCGACTACAATTTGGGCACTACCACCCTCACAAAAATTTACGAAAAGAAAGATCTGGGGGTCATATTTACATCGAAAATGTCGTTTTCCAAACATATGGACTTTATGATTGCGAAGTCTAGATCTATGCTTGGATTTGTAATAAGGAATTCAAGGGAGTTCCAGGATATATCTACGCTGAAAAATTTGTATTTTTCTCTTGTGAGATCAAACCTCGAATATTGCAGCATCATTTGGGATCCATTCTATAAGGGTTCATCCTTAAGAATTGAGAAGGTTCAAAAACGTTTCACTCGATTTGCTATTCATTCACTTCGTTGGCCTTGCAGTTTGCCTGCATATAAAAGTAGATGTCTTTTGTTAGCATTGCCAACTTTAGAAATGCGGAGAAAAACTTCATCGGTAATGTTTATAAGAGGCATAGTTACGAATCATATCAAATGTCACTTCTTGCTGGAGCAAATACTTTTTAATTGTCCCACTTGTAACCTAAGACTCAACAATATGTTCCATTTACCTTATCACAAGACCAATTTTAGTCGAAATGAACCGCTTGCACGTGGTATAAGACAGTCTAACCAATTATGCAAACATTTGGATATATTCTCTAACTCACGAGAGACTTTCAAATCAAGACTTAATCTGGAGATACACTTTTTGAATTGTGACTAATATATCTCACAGTATTGTTATTATATATTATATTTAAGGTTTAATATTAGTAATCTATTTAAGTTATACTTTAATTGATGAATAAATAAATAAATATATTAGCGTTAAAGTCCCCCAATACGACGATAGTGTCGTATTTGGTTGATTTAGTAATAATGTCTTCCAAAGCAGAAGTTTGCGTCCTCTGTCGGTGCATACGCTGATACAAGCGTTACGTTGCTGACTACACCTTTTATTCTTAGTTTGCTTAACCCATCAGTAATTGGTTCAAATTCCAGAAATTTGTCTTTCATTCGTATATTCAACCAAAAACCAACGCCGCTCCTTCCAAGCTCTATTTTCTTTGCCGCTGTAGAATAGCAAATATTCTCTGTTTCTTATTTCACCAAAATCTTTCCACCGTATTTCTTGTAGAGCCACCACATCCATTTCACATTGCAGGAGCGCCATAGCAATTTTCTCCATTTTACCAAGTCGTAACATTGTTCTAATATTCCGAGATACAAGTGTCCAATCTCTTCTCCATTCGCAAAGTCGCCAAAATTTTTGCGTTCGTTCCGAGGGTTTTTTTTAGCTTTCATGGCATGATTATTTCGTTGAGTAGATTGTCGGGCTTACGTCAGCTAGATAGATTTCTCTTACTGTCGTCAGCGGGTCTGATTCGTCTCTTTGGTTATCGACATCGGGTACCGACGTGTAGGTGAGATTGACATTTGGATAGAAGAGGCTATGTATTCGCATCACTCCCACATTAACACCCCTCAGTTATCTGATTGAAATAATCAAATGTGATTATATACGTATCTGCGTATTGTAAATAAAAATAATTGTACTTCATATTATGTAGAGCAAGAAAAAATTTTTAATTGAAGCTGCAGAAGCCTTTTTCACGCACTTTTCGGCACTTCTTGTTCCCAGCCACCGCAATGTTAGAAAAGCACCAGTTTGTACAAAGAGGTTAGGCACCTCGAAATATGTAATCTGACGTTGACTCACACAAAGACTAATTACATTCGCACAGCAGTTTACCCATTTACAATTCACCAGCTGATTTGCATTAACCGTCTAAATTAGCTACCCCGCTTGCAATCACTTCTACTCACCGCTCGGTCGACATGCATCAGCTGTCACCCGCCACCATCACTAGCTTACCCGTCAATCACATTTTTCGTGTTGTGACACAGCATAAAGTTCACTGATAAGCGTTCAACTAAGTATGCACTTTAACCCCAATTCTACGCCTTTTTCTACTCCCATTCGGTATTAAGCTCATAGGTACATACATTAGCCATGTCATCTGGTGACACTGACAAATATTTAACGGTGATAGCAAAAGTAACTCAAATATTATGGTACTCCTTCACCCACCGCGCTTAGGAAAGCGATTTAGTTAATAAATAAACAGCTAACAGCTGGGTAACAAACTAACAAAAAGTTTGGAACTGAAACCACCCGCTAAACCTACAAATAAACAGAAATTTTCTGAGTCACTCGCAGTCACCCTCGCATTCTCTAACTAACACTCACGCACTTGAACATTTAGCGGGCAAGTAAACAAAACTATAAACTTCCGGTTGTGCGTCACCAGACCGACCCAGTCAAATACAAATGTACGTGCAGTTGGCTGCCAGCTGCTAGCTATTAGCTGGCGGCAAATTTCAAGTTCGCATGTTAGCTGCTATTACAACTTTTTAGTTGCATACAACTTCTTAGTGGCACTCAGGACACCAAATCACCCGCTTGCTGGCACATTCAGTAGCAAAAACTGTATTACAGGAAAGTGGTGCGCGCGCTTTTGTTTGTTGTTAAATGCGAGCTGTTGCTGTCAGCCGCTGAGATGTGCCCGTTTCAGGTAGTTCTCTTTAACCCCATTGTAGGTGGATTGTTTTGTTTGATTTTAGTTTTGAGTTTAAGTGAGTAATTAGTATGCATTCAAATGCTCAGTTTAGTGAAAAGTGTATTCGTAAAAAAACATACATACATACATACATATTTGAGGTGAATGGGTGGTAAACAAAAGGTGAATAATAAATCACAATCCGCCAGCTACACGATCAACGTGCCGCGGAACGTTTTATACCCATGCGCACCAATGTACGAGGGTATTAGGTAAAACATTGTTCACATAACGGTTGTTTGTATCAATCTAACCGCATCCATTTTGCCAAGGAAGTGTTTGGACATCTATTAATCTAGTGAAAGTGAGACGTATTGCTCAAGAAAATATCTTGCAATCTTTGGTTTTATTTGCCTAATAAATAATTCATAAGCCAATAGTAGAAAGTGCAGTTATTCCGCTTAAAAATAGAACAAAAATAAAAAGCAACAACATTATAAACTTCAAATGTAACTGTCTATGAAAACATGTCCCACGGATGCATTGGGTGTGCTTCTGAACATACCACCGCTTCCAATTCTAATTGAAAGGGAAGCTCACTCGAGTGCCTTAAGATTAAAAGGTATATCTGAACTTAAAAGTGGGGATATGAAAGGGCATTTAAATATCTTAGAAGACTTCCTACATAGTCCCATTCTTCATAGGGATGATACTATATACTATCACCCAAACCAATACTCTTCAGGAACTTCCAAGTTATAATTAATGAACGAACAGACTGGAGAACTAATTCTATCATTTTCAAACCTGGCTCTCAGCTATGGTTTACTGATGGGTCCAAATTGGAAAATGGTAGAACAGGGGCAGGAATCAATGAGCCTAAATGCAAAAAATCGATTCCGATGGGACTCTACCCAACAATATTCCAGGCAGAAATACATGCCATCGAAATATGTGTGAGAGAATGCCTTAGCAGGAAAATGAGAGGTACTCACATCTACATACTTTCAGATAGCCAAGCAGCTCTAAAAGCCCTTCTATCAACAACTATCACCTCCAAATTGGTAAATGATTGCCTAAACCTTCTCAACACGTTAGAGAACCTCAACATAGTAACACTATGCTGGATTGCGGGACATGAAGGACATGAGGGAAATGAAATGGCTGATGACCTTGCAAAACAAGGAGCAAATATGCAAGCCTTTCTGTGGACTGACAAAAGGCCACATTAATGAATTCCTTAGCAAAATGGGAAGAAAGAAAACTTGCCGCACACTGGCTAAACTGTGCCGGTCAGCGTCAAGCCAAACTATTCCTAAGTCCCAACAAAGGAATATCTGACAAACTTCCCTCACTAAACAGAGTAGATCTGCGTCTTTTAACAGGATATCTTACAGGTTACTGCAGCCTGAGGTATCATCTAAATAATATTGGTCTATCTGAGACCAATGTCTGCCGCTTTTGCGAAATGGACATAGAAAGCTCAGGACATGTGCTTTGTGAATGTTCTGCGTTGGGCAGACAAAGACTTCACCACCTTGGTGGTATCGTAGTATCTCCATGCAGTCTTTGGAACACCAAACCCAAAACTGTGCTAAAATTTTTAAAAAGCCTAAAACTCTAGGGTTACAAAATAGGCCTTTCACAATAGAAAAGCTCTGGTCGCAGTACGTAATGGCCTTCTAAGTCAAGAAAATCTTTTTACGTGTCAAGAAAATCTTTTTACATTTGTAGTTAATAACTTTAAGTTATGTACTTTAAAAAATTGTATGATTACCCCCAGCAGATGATATAACACCTTGAAGTTTGCTTCTCATAGAATGAATATATTTTTGCACATCCAAGACCCCAAGACTTGATGTGCCATTCCTCTAAAATAAAATTTTTGAACTCTACTCGTTCTTTTGAGTGTTTTTTCACAACTTTTTTCTTTAGATATGCCCACAAATTTTTTATTGACTTTGGGCTGGTGTATCTAAGACTTTTTGCAATAAAAAGAAGCGACATTCTGGCCGTATGAGCTTCATGTTTAGGTTCGTTGTTCTGGTATAAATTAAACCAAATTTTGAACAATGAAGCCAAAATTTATTTCACTATTTTTCAAATTATTATTCAAATAATATGCATCCGTCTTATCTTCTATAAACATCAAATCACCCATTCCCTTTCTAGGTATGCATGGCCACACCGCGTCTGCCACATTTCACTATGGGCATAATATTCCGGCTTTCTAGTGCTTTTAATGACTGCCTCCACACTCTATTAGGTCCACCATACCGTATGATTTTAGTCTCAATGCACAATATCACATTATCCCAGTAGCTATCTGACTATTCTAGGTATGTCCCAGCGAAAAAGAAGAGCTTTTCCATATGCAGTGCAGAGAACAAAGGCTTCATTCGAGCAACTTGTGGAATAAATATAATTGGACTGTCTCATGAAAGACTTCGACTCCACACTTATTCCTAAGCTCACTAGTGAGATATCTTGTCGATTATAGGGATTTGCGGCTACTTTTGCCAACAAAACATTTATTATGTTATAAATAGATTGATGAGTTAAATAAACATTTCTGACAACTGTTGCAGAGTTTTTCTTATTGTATAATTATAATAGACCGACTTAGTCACCTCAAACGCTTTTTTGCGTTTTTTATAATTTATGTACGAATTGGTAACTAACTAAATTTATGAAATAATTTTTAACCCTTCTACTAGGTGTGGGTCAATTTGACCCACTTTTCAGTAAGACTCATCGAAATTCGCCTGTTAGTCTAGTCGTATTGTATTGATTCTTCTTCTATTTGTTAACTGCAGTAAAAGGAATAGATAAATGTGAAAATTAATATCACATCTGTTTTTTATGTTGCTGGAGGATGCCAAATGTAATTTCATTACACTTATTACGTTGTTGGGTCAATTTGACCCACCTAGTATTTTGAAACATTTTGCCCTTTATTATTACATCACTCGATCAAAACGCAGACAAAGAAAGCTAGTTATCGGAGATCGAGTATATATTGCACAGCTCTATGTGTATATGTATATTCTCGATAAATTTATAGCCTTTGCGAAAAAGGGGAACTCCCGTTTTATGGACCTGTGTCGATTGTTTGCTTAGTTAGTAATTTATTATCGCGCAGTAAGGAGCTTATCAAAGTTTTTATAAAGAAAGTGATTGCTAAATATATATTTCTACAATATCCCAAAGGAAGAGAGTAGGTCAAGTTATTTAATTTACTATGTTTATGTTGCTGTTACATTTTATAATTTTATTTTTGAAAAGAAACTAAGTATTGAAGAAATACACCAAATTATTAATTCCGATGCTAAGGATATTTTCGACAAAAGTGATAGCGATGAATACTTTGTACCTCTCGTAGAAAATGAAACGGACGATTCAAATACTTCATCCAGTGAAAGTGAAGTAGATGTCGTTTTAGAAGGTAGCAATGCGACAGAAGAAGTCAATTTGCCAAATATTTTATCGAAAGATAAGAGCATAATATGGCATGATCAGTCACTTCCAATTTCAAGAGGCAAAATTGCTCGAAATCAAATTTTATGTCAAAGTCCTGGCCCATCAAAGCGTGCTATTTCTATGGTCACAGATATAAAATCCTCTTTTGATATTTTCATGCCCTCAAGTATAAAAAACATAGTGGTAGAAATGAGCAACATCAAAGGATTGCAGTTTTTTGGAGACAATTGGAAAATTATAGACCTTATAGAATTGGAAGAATACATAGGATTGCAAATTTTAGCAGGAGTATACAAATCGCACAATGAAAGTCTAACTCATTTGTGGGATGAAAATAATGGCAGACCAATTTTTCGGGCCACAATGAGCTTGGAAAGATTTATGAACATATCACGATGCCTTCGTTTTGATTCCGCTGCAGACAGGGATGAGAGAAGACAGCGTGATAAATTAGCACCAATAAGAAACATTTGGGATCAATGGAATCGGCAGCTCAGGTCATATTATCACTTACATGAAAATGTAACAATAGATGAGCAGTTAGTACCTTTTCGTGGTCGTTGCATCTTCAGGCAATACATTCCATCGAAGCTCGCAAAATACGGCTTAAAAATATGGGCTCTATGTGATGCAAAAAGCAAGTATGCCTGGAATATGGAAGTTTATTTAGGACGGGCAAGAAATACGCAACCGGAAAGGAACCAAGGTAATGCATTTATAAATTGGCTTTTTGTATGTCTCAAACCTATGTACAGTATAAATAAACCGTCTCTATACAAATATTTTTAGGTGAATGTGTTGTTCTATCCCTATCAGAACCCCCTCCCAGAGGTCACACTATTACTTGCGATAACTTTTTTACGACGTACAATCTCGCCGTTCAGCTACTTCGCAGGAACATTACTTTAGTCGGTACAGTGAGGAAAAATAAGCTTTTTTTGCCACGAAAAATTGTCGACATGAAGAAAAGGAACGTTTTAGAAAGCCAATTTTTATTTAGAGATAATGTAACTATTGTATCGTACGTCCCAAAAAAATATAAATTTGTTGTAGCATTGAGCTCCCTTCTCCATTCTCCACCTGTTTATGAGGGTGACAGGAAAAAATCTGAAATAATACTTCACTATAATGAAACAAAAGCTGGTGTGGATGCGCTTGATCAGCTGGTTGCTAACTATACATGTAAACGTCAGACCAAACGTTGGCCAGTGGCCTTTTTTTCGAATATGTTAGATATTTCGGCATATAACGCATACGTAATATGGACAGAGATAAATCCCTCATGGAACTGCAACAAGCTTTATAAGCGAAGATTTTTTCTTGAAGAGCTGGGAAAGCAAATGATCGAACCAAATATTGTCCGCAGAGAGAGACTGCCGCGAGGAATCGCTGCTAAGAATATAGTAAAAAATATTAAAGAAAACTCCAAATCTGCAGAAGAAGCGTCTACTTTTAATATTTGCGAGAAATGAATCCACCAAAAAACGACAGCGATGTTTCTTCTGTCATCATAAAAAAAATTCCAACAAATATTCAGCTGTTTGCAGTACGTGCCAAAAATTTGTTTGCAAGGAACATAGCAGCTTCGTTTGTGAAAATTGCCGTTAAAACATACATATCTCAACTATTTTCTACAATTAACACACACTTAACTTGATTCAAATAAAAAAAATATGAATTCTTTCAATAAAATAGTGTTATTAGTGGAGTTTTTATAAGTGGGTCAAATTGACCCGAAACACTATATGTGTAATTTTTTCCTAACATAGCAGAAGGGTTAAATGTTCTCTCAATAAGAAGCGATGGTTTTAGTTAAAGAAGTGTAAATAACTTGAATATTTTAGTATGTCGAAACATTTTCTCGATAAACTGTATGCAACTAAAAATGTTCAGAATGTCGAACGGAATCGACTAGGATAGGTATGCTCGCTCATTACAGGCAAGCATTTCGGTACACTTATTATCACCTTAGATTAAGGCAGTCTCGGCCGCCGTAGGCGAGAGGCCTCGTGCGCCGATTACCATTCGATTGCTACAAGTTCGAAACCCAATTTTGAGCAAGTAACATAAATTAAAGAAAAAATTAGAAACAACAATTGTTGTCGCTTCCCGGCCAGAAAAGGCAAATATTCGAATTTATTTCTTCCATAAATGGACCTTTCATAAAAACCGTCTGGAGTTGGTATAAAACTGCAAACCCCTCCAGTTGTGGAACAACATCTAGATACACATTTTGTACGAAAATCAGGCGTTTTTTTAATTTGGTGTCGTTGAGTGTCTGCAGTTATTGCCACTTTTTGAGTTATTCATTCTTTTTTGTTGAAAAACTTTCTAAAAAAATAATTAGAAAGAATTAGATTGAAATACAATTTCATGATAAGAATATGAATTAGGCCGGGTCGATTTGTGGGGAGGCAAAAAAGTCGCCCATTGCTCTGTGAAAATCATATTCTAGGGATCAAAGTAAGAAACTTTGCCGAAGGAACCATACCTCTAAAACGAATTCTGATGTCCCCCAATTTAGGTCGAACTTTTTAGTTTCTTTTCTATAACTCACTTAAATTAATTTTTTCATTTACATATGTTCTGACTAAATAAATTTCTTAAGAGAAAAAATAGATATTATTATAAATAAATAATAAATATTATTATAAGTAAATAAAAATAAAGAAAAAACATAGCCATTTAGCTGATTTTTTCATGTAAAGGCCAAAAATGGTGAAATTTTGAAATTGGGGGATCCCTAGAATACGATTTTTACAGAGCAATAAGCGATTTTTAAATCGTCCCGCCCTAATATGAATCCTAAGAGCTCCCAAATCGGGCAGAAAGTAAAAAAAAGATTTTTATTAAATAAACAAATAATTAAGTTTTTGTATTTTCTTTTTTGAATTTATAAAATTTTTTTTTATAAAATTATAGTTCATTGCCTAACAGAAACCATATAAATCATATTTTCAAATTTTATTAATTAAAAAAAAATCCTTATACTTCTTTTTCTTCTTCGCTTACACGATTTCGGCGCAAAAATCCTCATACACTTCATACCAATTGCACGATTTTTATAGTATAAAATCTTATGAGTATAAAATTTCTAAAAAAATTCGTTGATTTTTTATAATTTTTTCCTCGACGATGTTGCGCATTTTCTCCATATGCAAACAAATTTGTCGTAGATTGGTTTTTGGACTAAAGGAAATGGCTTGGATTTATGATGAAACTTCATACCAAACATTTCTCTAAACATTCTAAAATTCCTCGGTGCATACAAAGTGAGAACCATTTTTTAAAATATCTGTTTAATTCTAAAATTGCTGTATCGAAATCTATCAAACCTGATATCTTACCACTTTGTTCCATAGGTATGGTACAGGGTGGGCCATATAGCGTTTGCTTTTTGAACCACCTATTTTTTTGAGAATGGTAACACAAATGACATGTCAAATGTGTTCATAATTTACTTAAAGATTTTTCGAAATTGAGCGAGGAGCCGGGGTTACAGTAAATGGCGAACGTTACCGTGACATGCTCAACGAGTTGTTTCCAAAAATTTAAGAGGATGACATGGACGACATTTGGTTTCAACAGGACGGTGCAACTTGTCACACTGCCAAAGTTACACTCGGACTTTTGGCTACCGTTTTTGAAAACCGAATAATCAGCCGAAATTCCGATATCAATTGGCCGCCTCGGAGCTGTGATTTAAGCCCGTTGCACTATTTTTTGTGGGAAGCCGTTAAGGACAAATGCTATGCGAACCATCCAGAGACGACTGATGCTTTAAAACACGAACTCGAAGTTGCCATTCATGAAATTGGAGCCCAAACAATCGAAAATGTGCTTAAAAATTGGGTTGATCGAATGCCCTACTGTAAAGTCAGTCGTGGCAGTCATTTGAACGATATTATTTTTCATTCATAAATGACAATGTTTAATCTTCAAAATAAAAGAAAAAGTTTGAAAAATATTGATTAGTTTTTTTTTTTTTATAGCCGATTCAAAAAGCAAATTTTACATGGCCCAAAAACTGCGTTTAAGCATTCAACTATGTACGCTGGCCATCTTGGGAAAGTGACAGCTATCAAATTTGACAGGAATACTTATTTCGTTTCGATATTTAGCCATGATTTGCTACAAGATTCCAAAACTAAAATTGTTAAAATTTGCCATCAAAATCAGTGCTCTGTTCGCCAAAACTTCCGTGCGTTGACTTCGAGCAAAAAATCATCTTTAATCAGGCGCCTCATTTGTGATTAAGTTTCTTCGAAAACAAGCAAAATTGGCACATTTGGCAATACCTTACTCTTATTCCTTATCTATCAGACCCTTATTTCTGCCTTTATTTCTTATTGAAATGAAATGAAGCTCATTCATGTCATCCAAAAGTGATCCACCAGGATGTGCTACCTACAACGAAACCACGGCTGCTATTTTCCAGAAATTATATTCCACGCATAACATCAAACTCGTATGTATGTATTAATCTCTAAACGTCACGCAAAAACAACTAGAATTCGACTTCATTCGTACCTCCGAAAGTTTATAAGTACCTGAATAGTTAAATAAAATGAATGCCATAAAATTTTTGCTGCGGAAATCAATGCATATATTTTTTTTTATACAAAGATCGATTGGAGTATAATCTATTAAATGCAAAGTGACATTTTTTTTTCTTAGATTGAATTTTTGTTTGTTTTATTGCACCAGAGAGTACTCAAAACACGTATCGAAATATTTAAACAAACGATAAATGGCTGTCGGAAAAACCGAGAAGTTTTCTATTTAGCAACTAAAATCTCACTAACAATCACAAAAGCAAGAAATTTGTTTCTTGAAATTTAACTAAAATAAAAGTTCTAGTCTTAACTGTCGATAATTTTAAATCCGTGAACAACTTTAAAGTCAGCTTGGTATGAATATTTTGCCTATCTACTTCAATCCACCAGTCACCTCAATGGCCGCACCATTCACATACGATGACTTTTCAGACGCAAGAAATTCAATTACATGGGCGATTTCTTCTGGACGTCCCAAACGCCCTACTGGACATCTTTTCAACATATCTTCCTTAATCTTCTCCGGCACTACATCCACCATAGGCGTATTGATGAAGCCAGGTAAGATCGCATTCACACGTATGCCGAACTTGCCAAATTCCTTGGCCGCAATTTCAGTAAGCGATATCACACCAGCTTTTGTGGCCGCATAATTGGCCTGCCCCGGATTGCTTATGCGTGCCACAATGCTCGATATATTGATGATGCTTCCATTGCGTACATGATGGTCGATCATAGCGCGCGCAAATTGTTGAGTCACCAAGAAAGTGCCTTTTAAGTTCACTTTATACACATCATCGAAGTCTTTTTCGGTCATTTTGAGTAGGTAGCCATCGCGTGTGATACCCGCCGAATTGATTACAATTGAAGGCGGCTGCGCGAAATGCTCTATCGATGAAGTAACAGCCTTACTAACGCTCTCCAGCGAAGCCACATCCACTTCCAATGCAATGGCATGATCTGCACCCAATTGGAAAAGATATGAATGAAAATATATGTGTAGATAAGTTAGTATTGCCTACATTCAGGCTGTGGTACTCACCACGTCCAATCGCTTTGACTGTTTGCTCAGCTGCGTGCAAGTTGCAATCAGCTACGATAACTTTAGCACCGCCATTTGCGAGTACACGGCAGGTGGCGCGCCCGATGCCCGAACCAGCGCCTGTGTCAAATTGTGTGATACGGCGAATAACACATGTGCCGGCGTAAAATGAATTAAGCGAAGGTGTGGAAGGAAAATCCGAAAAGAACATCAACAAAGAAAATAAATACATTTGTATTTTAAAAACTTTTTGTTAGTCAAGACCAACAACAAAAGGGAAATTAGTACTATAAATTTTTACACGTCATTTACTGATAATGAAATAAAATAAATAAATAATAATTAAATAAATTACCTGTGACAATTGCTAATTTCCCAAGCAATACCATAACTGCTTTCCGATTACTTAACAATTAAAAGCAGAGTCAAAAAGTAAACAAATGCACCCAGATAATTTCAACTTGTGTTCTCTCTCATGTACATATGTATGTTTATGGAATGTGTTAAGGCAAAACGCTCAACGGAATGGCTGAATACCTTTTGTATAAATACTTTGCCAAAAAATCAAGCAGCAAATTCTAATAACACCCAACAACAATATTTACAGGCACTTATAACAATAATCACAAAAGCAGCAACACCAATACGTGTTTGTATGTACGATTGTGAGTTCAAAGCTCAAACACATTTGCGCGAAAAAAAGCGAAAATACACCAACGTTCCTATGTAGATTAGTTGAGGCTATGTTTGGTACTGCGGGACCAAATGCAAACCAAAATATTCTGGCCGACCGCTTTCACAATATCCAGAGATTAAAAAGTTAAGAAGCTTTTTGCACAATACTCTTACCAGAGAACTTCTAAGAAATTTTATATAAGTTCTCTGGTTTTATGAGGCAGCGGTGGCCTCAACAGTAAGCGATATGCCTATAAGTATGCAATGATTTCAACGCGCATTGTTAGTGTTATGATTTGTAATTGAAATTGTCCCATACCCTGCAGAGATATTTTCCCATATTAAACAGAGCGGCCGCCGTGGCCGAATGGGTTGGTGCGTGATTACCATTCGGAATTCACAGAAAGAACGTTGGTTCGAATCTCGGGGAAACGCTAAAATTAAGAAAAAAAAATTTCTAATAGTGGTCGCCCCTCGGCAGGCAATGGCAAACCTCAGAGTGTATTTCTGCCATGAAAAAGCTCCTCATAATAATATCTGCCGTTTGGAGTCGGCTTGAAATTGTAGGTCACTCCAATTGTGAAACAACATCAACAAAAGGAAAATGCTATCATCAGTAAATGCCATTTGTCGGATATGTCCTGCCCATCTGTCTTTCGACATATTACCGAGTACTGTTGGTTTTTCGTTGTAAAAAAGTCTGTTAACTATTAGCTACTGTTTTTGGCTTTCTCGAGTGTTTTTATACAAGGTGGCGCAAAATTAATCACCCTATAGGAAAATTTATAATTTTGCTAGTGGCGTACGTCAATCATTTTTCACACTTGTGAACGAGACAGCTGCAGAATACAAAACACAAGCAAAGGAGCGGGTAAAGGTCAAATAAAGATTTCCATCACTGAAAATAATTATTTTTTTATCCAGTGATTCAAAAAGAAAACTGGATGATTAATTTTGCGCCACCCAGTACAATACTTCGCACCCTAAATACAAAAGGGGCACAACTCAAAATTTTCCACACTCGAGCTTGACTTGTTTACAGTAGCACAGAAAACAAACTATGTGACATATCACGCTGAAGTTTGCCATGTAAGCTTATAACAGTCCTACCAAAAAACAAAAAATTAATTTTTGCCATATGTCATCCGCGGACCGTTTTATTGATAACGTCTCGTTCATATTTGAGCTTCTGCTCATTTTGAGTTGTGACCCTTTTGTATTTAGGGTGCGACTTGTTACACGCGACTTAAAGATTACGATGATATTTCAATGCACAGCCGGCCTTGGTTAGTTCTACGATGTACTTTTTGCATCGTTTTTGAGGAACATATGAAGGTATGTATGTACCTTTACTAAATCTTACACGAAACATTTTTACTTAATAAGTATTATTTTACTTGTTTGTTCTATTCAAATTTTATGGGTGAACCCATTTTTCAAAATCGTGTAAAAAAGGCCGTGTAAAAAAGGCCGTGTAAAAAGGGGGGGGGTTATTATATTTAGGAATAGACAATTCAGCATGAGCGGGCACATTCTAGTAGCAAAGCATTCAGATATAAACTAAGGCTATGTCCATAAAGATTGGTTTAAAAAATTAAGAGTTACTGCATTCGAATGAGAAGGTGGCGTTGGGTACGTGAAGTGTCAATCTTGTTAGGTAGTAGCCACACCTTGCATGTACTCGTAAGTTTTAGATACGTTTTTTGTTCATAAACAGCATCACAAAAGCATACCGAAGGTGTTATTTTATCATTATTATTATACTACAGGGTGGGCCATATAGCGTTTGCTTTTTGAACCACCTATTTTTTGAGAATGACATGTCAAATGTGTTCATAATTTACTTAAAGGTTTGACATTTACGAATTGGAACGCTATATGCTTGAACAAAATTGGGAAACATTGAAAACCTATTTGCAAAGTGGCGAGTCTTCTTCTTCTTTTCTGATTTTCACATCGGTGGCTACGTCAATAATCAAAATTGTCGGATTTGGGCTCAGAAAATCCACACGTTACTGTAGAGAAGCAAATGCATCCACAACGAGTCACTGTTTGGTGCGGTTTTTGGTCCGCCGGCGTCAACGGGCCATTTTTTTTCGAAAATGAGCGACGAGCCGCGGTTACAGTAAATGGCGAGCGTTACCGTGACATGCTCATCGAGTTTTTGTTTCCAGAAATTGAAGAGGATGACATAGACGACATTTGGTTTCAACAGGATGGTGCAACTTGTCACACTGCCAAAGTTACATTTGAACTTTTAGCTACCGTTTTTGAAAACCGAATAATCAGCCGAAATTCCGATATCAATTGGCCGCCTCGAAGCTATGATTTAAGCCTGTTGGACTATTTTTTATGGGAAGCCGTTAAGGGCAAATGCTATGCGAGCCATCCAGAGAAGATTGAGGCTTTAAAACACGAAATCGAAGTTGCCATTCATGAAATTGGAGCCCAAACAATCGAAAATGTGCTTAAAAATTGGGTTGATCGAATGGCCTACTTTAAAGCCAGTCGTGACAGTCATTTGAACGATATTATTTCTCATTCATAAATGACAATGTTCGATCTTCAAAATAAAAAAAAAAGTTTGAAAAAATATTGATTAGTTTTTTTTATAGCCGATTCAAAAAGCAAATTTTACATGGCCCACCCTATAGAAAATAACTAACAAGAGCAAAGGAATGATAATTTGGACATATTGTACTTTAATTTAATATCGTCACTCAATGGCATTGCAAAGCTTCTCATACATGTATATGTATTGTATGTATGTATGTATGTCTGTATGTATGTAGGTGCACTTCTAACCGATGCTATGCGCAATTTTCTTAAAATAACGTTTTGGCTTCTTAACCAGTTGTCGTCGGAGTATGCGTTTGATTTTGCGCCAAGGGCGCTTTTTGGACCGTTCATCTGCATCGTCCAAATCGTCTGCATCTCCAGCATTTTCTTTGTACATATTAATCATCGAAGTATTCCCATCTTCACTCTCTACCAATTGTAATTTGCCATTATCAAAGAGCTGTTGCACTTGTGTTTTGCTAAGTTCAACGAGTGTATAACCATTGTGGTCGAATCCAGTTGCATCTGCACTGCCTTCGCTCTCGTCATCATCTGCCTCTTCCTCTGATAACATTTCAGTTGCAGCATTCAGCGATGTTCTTGTAAGACGCATAACGACTACTGGTTTTTGTAAAGTCTCCTCCTCAACGAAAGGACATTTTGGCTTGAGATTTGCATCGTTCATGAAAGCAATGCGTGAAATGGTGGCGGTTTCTAGTGCGATGGTATGCGTTTTTATTTAACAAAGTTGCTTAAATTTTTTATTTATTTACTTACTTCCTACAGCCAAGCAGCTCAGCAGGCTGATTAAAAATAAAGCTATACTGAAATTCCTGGGGTGCATGGCTATTGATACACTTTCTTTTCAAATTGATTGAAATTAACAGCCAGCTACTCGTGCTGTGTTCTATTCGCCTTCATTAATCTTTTTCAAATAAATGTAGCTTGAAAGCTGAGAGAAATTTATAGAAGTCATTTATAGATGACTTTTGTTTCTGCTTTCGCAAATCATCTTACTTGCGGGCAATTGAAGTGCCTCTTGTGTTCAGGCTGAAGCAATTACACGTACACACATAATTCTGCCACTGGTAACCGTTATTTGTCGTTGTGCATGTAAAATTATTTCGTTAATGTGTAGGCTGGCGTCGTTGAAGCGTTTCAATAATTGAATTAGATCGATCGATCGCTTATCAAACCAATAAATATTGTTGGTATGTAAATAAGTTCGCCTATTGACCCAAATACAAGTACTCATACAATAATAAAAGTTATTGCAGTAAATGTGTGAATAAAAGGCTGGGTACGATTGGAGTTAACCCTTTCGCGCCTACTGGGACAATATGTCCCAGCCTCTTACAAAGTTATTTATTAGTTTTGTTATTCAATAAAACTTCCATCTTAACTGTCCCAATAAAAGTTCTTGGTTTCATTTATAACAATATCCCAAAAAAAATCGTAATTATAATATACGTGGCACCAGTTAACAAGCACGTGTTGAGAAATTTTGACGATATGGCAAGACAAACGATGTCAAAAACATATGTTCCGCGATCGTCATTGCGTTAGCATCGAATTAGTAAATAGGGCACTTAGAATTCTCCCTATATTGCATTTAATACGTTCTTAGAATATCAGTAAAGGTGAGTAGCATATAATTTTGTATGTCTTGGGATCTATTGTCCCAGTTTGCATTTTACATAGGACTTATTTGTACCAATATGGTTTTTCCCAGATGTCGAAGAAAAAGTACACTGTGGAAGAGGTTGCAGATATTTTATATGAAAGCTCTGAAGAGGAAGATTTCAGCCCATCTGAGAGTAGCTACAAACCATCGTCAAACTCTGGGAACAGCAAAACAGATGGAGATAATACTTATGAAGGTGAGAGTGATGCTTTCTATTCCGAATCAGACGAAGAATATGCTGCCGATGACATAAATTCGAATGTGGATGAGGAAGAAGAATTATGCGAGAATGAGGTGAGTGTAGCACCTGCCATTGCACCCTTATTGCGGAAGGAACCAAGCACAAGGAGTTAAAAACTCGGCGAACTGGTGGAAGACCATCTAAATGCCCACGTACCGAGCTCTTGAATATAGGTGATCATTTACCATTTAAAGGTAGTTCTCGACGTCGTTGCGTACGATGCACTTCCCTGCAAAAAGAAACGAGAACAAATTACGTTTGCTCTGGATGCAACAATGCACTTTGTTTCAAATGTTTTGCCTCGTACCATAAGTAAATACTTTTTCTGTAATAAAACACAAAAATACTAAATTTTTCAAATAAATTTTTTAAAACTAAATTCGACGGTTTATTAAATTGTCCCAATATAAATCCTTATTGGGACAATATGTCCCAAGATAATGCAAGGAATTAAGGACCTTTTCAGTATGCAGAACATATTTTTTCTATTACATTTTTCGTCTTTTTTGACTATGCGTAGAAGAGGTATTCCGGTAGCAAAAATAAAACTCCGGCGCGAAGGGGTTAAACTAATTATACTTATTACGTTTGTATGTGTGTATACAAATATGTATATCGATAGACTCTAACTAATATTTGAATTTAAAAATAATAAAACCCATACTAGAAAAAAACTGCACAATTTGTAGAAAACAAAATTGTGACTGGGAATTATTTTACAAACCGGACTATTTAGGCAAAAGTTTTCCAACACTTCGATTTGGCATGATTTTTTTCTATTTGTTTATTTGTTTTTTCAAAAAAGTTAATAAACTGCAATGGTTTTTACTGACCAAAACAATATACTTAGAACTTAGGACGCAGGGATAGGAGGGGGTAAATTTAGGAAAGAAAGTGCATATTTAAGGAAACCTTTTGAATATGCTCAATTCTAATAATGAGGTCTCCAAACGAATGCAGCATATACAAGCTTTGGACGAACAAAAGATGTGTAGAACTATTTCGACGAACAAAGCCCAGCGCAGCATTTGATCTATATATTTCAGAAACAAAACTCGATATGCTTTCAGCTGTTAAATACTAATTGTGCAAGCTAAATTGTGTGTGTATGAACACCAAATTCAATGACATAATTTCAATTGTAATTGCTTCAGCTAATTGCACTGTTTGGACACAGCCATACGCATTGTTCAAAATGAGTCTCCGAGTAAAAGTCACGAAATTCTCAAAGTTTTGATAAACAAATTTAATAATATAATAATAAAAATAAAATATAATAAATAAATTGATAAAAATAATAATAATTTTCGAAGACGTCTGTCGTTTTTTTTCGCACGTAAACCCAGTATGGCTTTGTCGCTGGACAGTCTACGCGTACCAACCTAGCAGTCTTTAGTGAATACTGCATTGACACGTTTTTATCTGGGCTCCAAATTGATTGTAAAGTGTAATCAAATTAGAGTAGATGTGGAATTTTTTCTTTATTACTTTTGTGTAGAACCATTCATGACATTTATTTTTTAAAGATAATCCTTTTCAAATGTTGGCCGCAACTGCGCCGTAATTCGTCCATCTGTAAACAGCCTTAATCGTGGAGATTACGGTCTTCAATTTTTGGCATCAAAAGTCGTTTGTCATGACGCTATAGGATTCGCCATTCACTGTTACATTGGCGCCAACCTCTTTGAAGCCTTTGGGCCCATAGGCTGACCAAACAGTTATTTTCAATGGATGTAATGGCTGTTCTTGAATGGCTTCGAGTTGCTCTTCAGCCTAAATATGGCAGTTTTGCTTATTGACGTAGCCATTAAGCCAATAATAGGTGCAGGGTGATCTTAATCGAAAGGATTTCTTCGATTTCCTTTATTGTGTACCTCAGGGAAATATCTTAGTACCTTTACTCGTTTTTCTTTTTATTAATGATATATACAGCTATTTTTCGTTTTCTAGATTTTTACTTTACGAGAACGACCTGAAAGTTTTCAGGAAGCCACTTTTTATGATAAAAAATTAATTTCTTAATTATTCTTTGTAGATTTATGTCGGTATTAAATAGGTATTCATAATGTATTTAGATAAATAAAATTCAAACAAATCAAATATTCATATTTCGTGAAAATTTGGAATAAATTCGTTGGTGTTTTTATATTGGTTGTTTTTGAGATATCTGACTGCACTAGGAGCAATGTTGGTTAATTTTGGAAATTTTAAAAACTAATTATATTACTTAAAACTAAACATTTTTTAAACCAAGGCGTGATCGGCGCTTTTGGCACCCAGCGTCTACAAATTCATTAAAAACCAATCCCATATCATTTGTTTTAAAAACCAAAATTTTAATGATAAACATAATTTAAAAAATTTTTTAAATTGATTTTCGTTCAAAATGCATGATCGGAGATTTTTATATGGAAGAAAAAGTCTAGCATCCTTAACAAAAAAATATCTAAAATTCATCCGTATTTTGTGGTGACTTGAAACTTTGTTATAATAAAATTCAATGGGCTATAAAACTGATAACCTAGAGCAATTCTTAAAATTCTGGTTAGAATGATGAAAGTTTCGATGAAATTTTGAAACATTTTGCTTACGTTTGAAACTTTGCTTGGTATGGTTTTTGTTGAAGACTGAATTATATTTGTATAAAGAAATAGTGGTGTGTTTGTAATTTCGCAAAGGAAACGCAAAGAAATCGTGAGGGTACCTTCCGCGATTTCGATTCATCATTTCTATTTAATTTGGTACATAAATTGCTTACGCGATATTGTTAAGTCAAAGTTGAACAGGCATTTTTGAAAAGGTTGGTTTTATTTAATTTTAATTCGAAGATATAAATAAGTTATTTGCAACACTCAAAGTATTTCATTGCAATATGACACAAAATTTTCATTCGCCTCATTAGAATTGTTAAGCTTTTCATATATTCTGCGATTCTATTTAATTATTCACACGACGTTTCTTGCCACCAACTCTCCTCCTGCGATTTTTGTTGACGCGTTTCTTCTGCACCGTACGCCGCTTGCCCGGGCGGTTGTTTGTATTTAACATTACCTTTTGGCCGTTCTTGAAGTACTTGCGATATTTGGCTGGTATGCGCACAGTGACCATCTGGCCCTTTTTACCGCCAGGACGGCGCAAATTTACGCGTGCCGGACCTTTGGACGCCTTAGCATCAGAAGTACCGCGAATCTCTTGATCTGTTACTACATATTCTTGTGCGCCCGCTGCGAGTGCAGCTTGCAATTGCTCCTCGTCTATGGCTGCAGCAGCTTCTTCTAGCGCCTCCTCCTCCTGACGATCGAGCCCGTCACCACGACTGGCGGTTGAGGTTGGAGAGGTGGTAAGTGTGCCCGTAACTGTGGGTAAGGAACCAGTTGAGGTGATTGTGGTATAAGTGGGTGAACTGGTAGTAGGCGTTGTGTAACTGCCTGTGCCGGTATTTCCCGCAATGATAATAGGAATGACAGGTTGTTGTTGCTGGCTAAACATATTCTTGAAGAGCATAAACTTCTTCATAAACAAACGGCCGCTAGAGCCGTCAGAACCCTTCTTGTTGGTGACATCCTTCTTGCCATTGGTATCGGCGTTGGCGACGTCGTCAGTTTCGTCATCAGCAGATTCAACTTTACGTGCTTCCTTGGCATCACCAGCCAAACGGAAGCGGGGTAAAACTACCCGTTGACCTATGAAAGTAAAGAAATTTTATTTAGAGTCGAAGGTTTGAGCTACTGAAGTAATTTGAATACCTTTCGCGGGTTCTGGCTCTGGTTCAGCGTTTACGCAGAGCGCTAGAGCCGCAACAAGGACAAATATTAGTGAGAGATAATTCATTTGGAACTTCTTTTCCTGCCGCTTCCAAAAAGAACTTTCCAAAGTGTGTGAGCTGTGTGAATGTTAATTAAACTTTGATTGTTAATCTAGCTAACGGAGCAGCTTTTATACAAACGCAAGGAAAAATCAATGTAACGCTATGTAAATAATACACAAATTCCAATTGCACGCGAGCGTGACAGGGCATACGCTGCTTCCAGCCACACCAATGAGATGCTGTCCGCCTCATACGGTACTTTGGGGACGCAACAATGATCTTGAATACTATTGTTGCTAGGGTACCAATAAAATTGCTGAACGATCACCAAAAGGCTTAGAGAAGTATACTATTTCTAATTGAAAAAAAAAAAAATTACTTACGGAGAAATCAGTTAAATTGCTGCCAGCTATTTGTACAGTGCGCAGCTGCAAAGAAAACAAAGACACTAAGAAGAGCATTAGCGGCAGCATGATATGTATTTATCCCCGCAACAGCTCATTCAGCAATCGTCAGTAATGACAACGACGCACATTTTTGTAGTATTTGGCTACAATTCCTCAGAAATGTGCCGAAATGCGTGCAAAATATTTAAATTCAAAATTCACCATTCATGATTGTTTGCTTTTTCTTTACAAGTACTATTATACATTTTTTTCTTTCGTATTTTGTAAAGAAATTATAACAACAACTGCGGTGCATAAATGTAAATATGTAGACATGTATGCGTAGTTATGTACTTAGTTTAGCAAAGAAACGCCTGAGTGCATAAACCACTTGAGATAATTAAAGAAGTTTTGACGATATTGTAGAAGCGCAAAGATGGAAAAGTGAAATTCATAAATGCGTACGCAAGAAGAAGCCGAATAGTCAGTGTGTAATGTGAAAAGAGTTCGATATGCTTTGAAATCGGTTGCTGCTATGTTGTTACATTAGATTTAATTCATATTATACCCACGCACTTGCACACAGGGGTTATAAATTTACGGCATAAAGGAATCGAGATAGATATAGACTTATAGACTTGTGCTCACGTAATTAAGTCCTTTACCCTTTTACAAAATTTGCTATATTTTTCGTGCTAAATTTGTTTCCTTAGCTTTTTTTTAACTCAAAGTTCCAAGCTTTATGATCGTCTCAAATCGCTTAACAGGTGCATAAATTGCGCTTGGGTATCACACACCCCACCTTGTGCATGTGTGTGTTTTTTACACATACATATACTCGTATTTATGTATGTGTTAATATTTGCAGTTGATTTTTTTATTAACCCATCTTCTACCGGTAATAGATTCCGTGTAGATAATTGCGTGAAATTTTGTATGGTTGGTATTAAAGGACTCCTGATCACCTTTACAAATTTTCAGATCGATAGGTCTTCCGGATGCACCAGGACAGACTGTTGCGAAAACGCAACGCTGGTTGAAACGCTGTGATCTTATTCATAGAAATAATATAACTTACGCAGAGTTGTAGTTGGGTATTTTTTTGAATTCTCTTTATTAATATACATAGTTGTATTTTGTTAAGTTTACAATGTAATAGTTTTGTAATATTTAAAAAAAAAACATTATTTTTTCTTATTTCCTAAATCTGTATGGTATTCATCAAAACATTTTGGATGTAATCTCAAATTATATTTTTTACATTCATAAACAGTTTGTGAGTGACACATAGCACATCTTTTACGTTTGTTGCCTGGAGGTTTCCATACGACATGATCACGAACATTTATGCGAGGTAAATGGACTGGTCTCTCTGCTTCTTCGATGTCTAATGAATCACTTATTTCATCAGAAACTTCTTCACAATATAAAAGTAAAGATTCTACAATTTCAGTTTTAAAAGAAATTTGAGACATATGGCGAGTTCCTTCTGCCTTACAAATCAGGCAATGAATTTTCCATGCGTTAACAGTGGTACTATTGACTAATTTAGTCCATAACGGCCACCACCATTGTTTTCCACGAATACCAACGCGATAGTTAGCTACGGCATTATCATGTAGGTCTACCCCTCCCATGTGTTGATTGTAGTCATGAATAAGTCCAGGTTGTTTAACAGATACTTTTTTCTTCTCGGCTTTGCACCAACGTTGTGAGACAGCTAGTGGGTCGACAGACTTGAAATTCGAAATGACTGTTACTTCTGCATTATCTTGCCAACGAGCAACAAATAATTTATTATTTATCTCGGAGCAGTAGTCCTATTGGTGTTTTTTCAGTTTTTTTCCAGTGCTTAGCAATTTCTCTGCACCTCTAAGACGATTTGATCGTACAGTTCCTGTTGCTCTGAAACGTTTTTCACTCAACAAACAAAACAAATAGTATGACGAAAAAAAATTATCAAAATATATGGCATGGTTATCTGCATTTCGAGCGTTTTCTAACATTGATAGAACAACAGAAGCGCGTAAGCCTACATTCTTGTCATAAGGTACACCGCTGTCTGAACAAAGAGCCCAATACTTGAAACCAAATCGAATTGGTTTGTTACGAATAAACATTTTGCACGAATGTCGACCAAAATATGGTATCATTTGTTCATCAATTGACAGAAACGTTTCAAAAACTCCAAACTGCATGTACTTACGATTCAGTGCATCAATAAGTGGACCAACTTTAGCAAATCTGTCTGTGGCATCAATGCCATTATTGTCCATTAGATGAAATATTCTTTTGATCAACTGGAAGTTATTACATGATAAAGCTTGCTTAACTATAGGTAACCAAGTGTTTGCTGTGTACTCCAATAATGTTCAATGAATGAATGAATTTATGATAACCACTTAGTATCAAATAACCGATGAAACGATATATCTGTTGTTTGCTAATATCCACTACGATATTATTTTGGTGAGCATATGTACATATTTGTATTCACGACCAGCATTTCCATTATTTCTTCGTCGAAGAACTGCAGAAACAATTCAAATGGTGTTTTGCCACCTGAAAGAAAAATTTTATGAGCCAAAAATTATCATAGGAATAAAATATTCAGACTCACTCATAGAATCAACAATATTGCCTTTTAAAGATTCCACACCCGATTCGTCAGGGGGTCCAAATTTAAAACCAATTCGTTTGGTTTTTTTGCAGTTTGGTGTACCGACATCGTTTTCTGCTGTGTACCTAGTTGTTTTTGCAGAACAGGATGGTCCATCATCAGGTATTCCAACTAAGCATGACGGCGGCGACGCAAAATCTTCCACATCTGATTCATGTTCGACCATCATAGCTGGTACACCTAATTCTCTTTTTACACGAATTTTTTTTACACGAATTTGATTTAACACGAGTTAAAAAGAGAAAAAAAAATTTTTTTTACACGAATTGTTTTGTTTTAACACGATTTTCAATATTTTATGAATTTTTCTTGAATCTCATAGAGCAAATCGGATTTATTGTTTGGGATTTTTGTTTTAGCATATCGGTTTAGGTTATTTGTTTAGGATCTTAGAATATCAGCATGTAATCGCATCTATACAGGATGAGCGGCTTTGGGCTGTTATCGTGTACAGCTGTTGCTATAAAAATACGTGTATATGAGTGGTATTCCCCGAATTATGCGTAGAGTAAAGACGTAATGGCCGCGGCCGCCGTAGCCGAATGGGTTGGTGCGTGATTACCATTCGGAATTCACTGAGAGGTCGTTGGTTCGAATCTCGGTGAAAGCAAAATTAATAAAAACATTTTTCTAATAGCGGTCGCCCCTCGGCAGGCAATGGCAAACCTCCGAGTGTATTTCTGCCATGAAAAAGCTCCTCATAAAAATTTCTGCCGTTCGGCATTGGCTTGAAACTGTAGGTCCCTCCATTTGTGGAACAACATCAAGACGCACACCACAAATAGTAGGAGGAGCTCGGCCAAACACCTAACAGAAGTGTACGCGCCAATTATTTATTTTTTTTTTATTTTTTTAAAGACGTAATGTACTTTTTACGCAATTTATTTTGGTTTTGAGAGTTGAAAAGAAAAGACGCTTAGTTGTTGTGAGTATTTAAAACATTATAAGTAAAATAAAGTTAGTGCTCGTATAGATTTATTAACTCAATAACAGGTAAGCTTTAAATAATTTTCAAATCTTTGCATTATTAATATGAAAAATATTTTGGTAGCCTTAACACAATGTCACATAATTCACCTGTAATAAAAGCCAAGAGGAAGGCGATCAGTTTAGATACTAAAATTAAAATTTTAGATCAACTTACAACAGGACAAGGAGCAACGGCTGTAGGAAAGCATTTTGGTATTCATGAAGCTACCATAAGAACGATCAAGAAAAATGAAACTGCGATTAGAAAATCGGTATGTTCTGGAACGAAAATAAGTGCTAAATCATCGTCATACATAAGGGATGTTGTCAAAGAGAAGATGGAAAAAGCTTTGGTAATGTGGATTGAAGATAAATCACAAAAAAGAATACCAGTAGATGGAATTGCTATCAAGCAAACTGCATTAAGAATTTATAAACGTATTAAAGAAGTTGAGCCAGGCACTTCATCTCAGTCAAAACAACCCGAATTTTCTGCAAGTACAGGTTGGATGACAGTTTTTCTTAAACGACATGCTCTCCATAATGTAAAAATTAAGGGAGAAACTGCGTCTACAGATGAATTGGCTGCCAAAAAATTTCCTGAAAAACTTAGAAAAATTATTGAAGATGGAGGATACACCCCAGATCAAGTTTGGAATGTAGATGAAAGTGGCCTCTTTTGGAAAAAAATGCCGAGCAGAACTTATGTTACAAAATCGCAGAAAACTGACGGTGGTTTAAAAGTAGCAAAGGACCGTGTAACATTGTTGTTTTGTTCCAATGCTTCAGGAGAATGTATGTTAAAACCACTGCTAGTAAATCGTGCTTTAAGACCACGCTCGATGAAAAGTGTAGATTTCAATAAACTGCCAATTCACTGGACAGCAAACAAAAAGGCATGGATGACCAGTGCAATCTTTACAGAATGGTTCCAGAAATACTTCATTTCAGAAGTTAGACGCTACATGAATGCAAAATGTCTAGAATTTAAAGTTCTTTTAATTCTAGACAATGCACTTTGCCATCCGCTCTTGGAGCACCCAAATGTGCAATTTTGCTATCTTCCGCCTAACACTACATCCTTAATACAAACGCTAGACCAAGGGATCATTGCTACTTTTAAAAAGTACTACATAAAACGTTCATTCCAATACGTGGTAGACAAACTATACCATAATGAGGATTTAATAGTCATTGATATGTGGAAAAAATGTTCTATTATGGACTGCATTAATCAAGTTGGGTTAGCGTTAGCTGACTTAAAGCCATCAACCTTGAACTCATGTTGGAAAAATATTTGGCCAGAATGTGTCAAAAGCAAAGATCCTGATCCTGTCATCCATAATAACGCTGTTTTTACTGACATCACAACGCTGGCACATACAATTGGTGGAGATGGATTCGATGATCTATCATTTGCTGATATAGAGGAATTATTAGCTGATAAAAGCTTGAGCGAAAATGAAATTATAGACCTCACCCTTGAGACTCATCAAGACAGAGAACATAGCGATAATGACGAAGAAGATCCTCCCATTTTAAATGCAACTCTAATTAAAGAAGGTCTTGATCTTGACAGAAAATTAGGTAATCATTTTCAACAACATGATCCTGATGAGGAACGAGCTGCAAAATTTCAACGTGAACTAAAATCATTAATGGCATCTTACAGGGAACTTTATAAAGGTTTATCACGAAATCAAACACAATCTTTAATGACTGATTTCCTTCTAAAAACTACTGAATTATCAACACAGGAGCCTAGAGATGATAATCCAGAAACAATTTCACAAGATGATGAACAAAATAATTCTAGTGATGGCAGTGATATTCTAGTCTTACGCAAACGAATGCGTTTATTGTCAGAAAGTGACAATGCATAAAAGTTTTTTATGTTTATATTATTTTTACTTGTTTTATATTAATGAATTTCAGATAGATTAAAATGTGTAAACACGAAATAAATTCTTTAGCGAACTCTAATTCTCTTTTTACACGAATTTTTTTTACACGAATTCTTTGGGAACGTATCTATCGTGTAAAAAGAGAATTAGGTGTACCTCTGTTATCATCTCATTATCGTCAATAAGTTCTTCGTCACTTATGGTACAGCATCAACATCTGCTGGTGGAATATATACGACAGAAGTTATTTTTTTCGAAATAGGCTTAACAATTTTCATTCGTTTAGCTGAAACTACTTCGCCTTCATCCTCACTGCTCGAACTATTCATATAGGATTCTACAATATTTCCCCAATGGCTAAAAAACGTCGACGATCCATTACTCTTCAATAAAGAATTAAGTAAGGGTACAAAATTTTTACAAAAAATATCAAGAGCGCATTAGTCTTACCAAAACGATGAAAGCTTTCAACGAAATACTTCTAAATGTATTTTTACTTGCACAAATAAAAATAATTAACAGCACTTATGGTACAAATTGCCATATGAAAATGACATAAATATCAATTTTCCCGCCAAAAATAATGTCATCAAAACGTTTAGTCATATGAGTCGTTTCAACCAGCGTTGCGTTTTCGCAACACCTTTTTAAGAGTTTATTTTTGCAAGCTGGTATGATAATGTTATTATTTCATATCTTATTTTTAAGAAACTAGTAGAAAACGTAAAAAAAACTATTTTAAGTTCTCAAACAGTTTTATGAAAAAGTTATTATTTTGCACACTTTCTTCTACACTTGTCCTGATTTGAAACAAATCCGCACACAAAAAATCTTAGAGCATAATTATAGAGTCAAAAGTCCAAATTACAATATAAAATATAACATTTTAGAGATATCTTTTTTTTTTACTGTAGTCACAAAGGTTCAAAGTTGCTGTTGCGAAAACGCAACGGCGGTAGAAAATGGGTTAAAAGATGTCTGGGCTAATAAAATCTGAAATATTACGAGCCCTTTTTGACGAAGATAATTTTGGTACATAGTATTTGAATGAAGAGCAGGTGTCTGATAATGCCTTTGTTCATATGAGTAGTCAAAGCGACACGTTCAGAGAAGTGCATGCTGACTTACCATCCTCTGAATCTGACAGTGATGACGCACCACTCTGAAAGTTTCCCGAAAAATTCATTAGGATATTTTTTTTTTGTTTTATTCCTTTATTATTACACTTGGGCTTCAACAAAATGTTTAAGGGGTTAGGTGGGTTTGAAAATTTCAAAAAATAGATTTTTTTGTATCATTAAATAGTACAGTATGTTTAAAATACTATCCTAAAATTTTAAGTCGATCCGAGTAAAATTCTAAGAGATAGACACTTCAGAAGTTCCGCCCATTAGGCCACGTCAGTTGAGCGCTTCGCAGGTATACGTATTTATCTCAAAACTCCATTTTTTAAGTCGGTGGACACGACGAAAAGTCGAAAAGTTATAGAGCGTTTTAGTTCAAATTTTGTACAAATCTTTAAAATAACATTATCTAGTTATTGAACGAAGAATTTTTTTTTTTTTAATTACAACTATTTTTTTTTTGAGCCAATGTGTTCTTGTGAGCTTCATTCAAATGCTGTTCTGCTAATGCTTTCACTGTCCTTCCTGAGAGAGTGTCCGATCCATCGCCATTTACGAGCTCTTATCACCTTTTGGATTGGATCTTGCTCCTCGGTGATCTACCACAAGTCCGTATTTTGGATAGTGTTCGGCCAAAAGAATTTACATATAATCCGAAGGCATTTATTTGTGAAGCTTTGTAGTTTCTGCGTAATACTCCTCGACACCAGCCACGTTTCACTGTCACATAATAGATGTTACCCATGCGTTGAATACTTTTATTTTAGTTTTCTGTAAGATTTGTCTACTTTTCCAAATTGGCTGTAACCGCCCAAAAGCGGACCTAGCTTTACGTTGCCAGTATTCTGCGTCTTCTTCAGTTCCACCATTCTCATTGCTACTGTTTTCTCGCTGTTTATTTATAGACTAACGTTTCGTGCAGCGGTGACTAGAAAATCGATGCGAAGTAGGCAAATATCGTAAGCGTAGTCGAGGTCGTGTAGTTGGCGGGATAGCATCCATCACTTTATCGAGTGTGACCGCAAAAAGAAGTGGTGACAGTGGATAGCCCTGTTTTACGCTGGATATTGTTCTAAATGGAGTGCTTGTGGCGCCATTGTGGAGAGCTGTTCACTCTGCAGTATAGTAGAGTGCCTTTATAATCTGCCCAATTTATGTAGGAACTCCTTTTTTTTCAAGGAAGACTATATTGCAGTGCGCTTGATGGTATCAATAGCCTTCTGCAAATCAATGAACACCATATAAAGTGCGGTGTTCCATTCTAAAGATTGTTCTGTAATTAGATAGTGTGACTAGTCATCTATAAAAAATGTAATACACTGATATGTTTGGAATATGCAGTAGGGGTGCCAGATATATATTGGCCTGAGCCTGGACATATGAACAATATATATGGACAAAGTTAATTGAAATCGCTTGATTTATTGGTACAAAATTTTTAATTTATTCTGCTTTAAATATATTGCGTACAACAGTTAGTTTCTATTTTGATAAAGTTTTTTTCTGTAACATATAAAGCAAAAAATAATATATGTACATGTATTTTATTACTGCTATGTGCAGAGATACATACATACATTCGGTAAGGTGCGACAAATAAAAAATAAATAAAAACATACAAGCATTTCAAAGCTTTAGTAAACCATTTTTAAAAATATTTTTCCAGTTTTCGGTTTTTTAAAATTAGTTGTTTTAATATTTATTTTAAATATAACATACTGGATTTTCAAAAGTTCCTTGTGTTTCTCTCACAAATTAAACATTAACAAAAGTTTAAATAATTTCAAATAAGCCCGTCTAAGAAACGGATAAAGTTTTTTCGACCTTCTTAAAGGATAAGACATTTGAAGAATCAAATATTAATTATACCAAGCTTACTTTAATTCCGCATATATTTGTTATTGTTACTGACAGCTTGATTCTGCTTTTCAAACTGTCTAATAATTTTCGCATTACACGGCTAAGGTCAACTATAGTGCATTCATCACTTTCCAACATTAATACTGCTGTTTGAAACGCTTGGATTACATTGTGAACAAAAAATAAATAAGCCTCTGAAATGCTTTCTTCAATACATTCTTCATTGTTTTGGCTTATGTCATCCACCACTTGTCCGCTGGTAACAAAATCCCAAAATTCCTTTCGAGTGTTTTGTTCTCCTTTTAATAAAAAATATCTTTTTACAGCCGGCCAGTTATAAATTAACCGTTCTAAAGCCGGTGACAATGAAAGCCAACGAAAGGGCACATGGCGCAAGAGGCTTTTATATTCAAGGTTCGCAAACTCGAAACAAGCTTTTAGTTTATTGGAAGTAATAGCTGAGGAACTAAATTCATTATAAATCTTTATTACTATGTTTTCAATATCGACAGATAAAGAATTAAGAGCGTGCTTTAAACAATTATTAATTACATGACAGTTGCAGTTTGCTTTTAAAACATTATTATTGAGCTCTAACAGCTTTTTGAATTATGCACGCCGCAATTGACTGCCGCGTTATCTGCGCTAAACGACGAAACCTGTCTCAGATGCAGATTATTGGATTCTGTGATCCGTTAAATATTTCCAAAAATATCTTTAGATGAATCCTTAAAATCTTCATAGAAATCTAGTAGTCTTTTACGAATCCCAACGTTAGGATTAAAGTACTGAACTGTGTATGCATAAACCTTTTGGTTTCTAATGCTGGCTGCATCATTACCGATCGAAAAGTAATAACTGTTTTGGATATCGGTCACTATTTTTTCTTGAGCGTATGGGGCTAAAACGTGTCGTGTAATTGCCGCAGCTTTTGTGCGACCACATGAAATATTCGCTGCTATTTTACTATAAAAAAAAAATACTTCAGGAAAGCTTAATGTGACAATTCATGCTATTATAACTTAAACCATGAATAACGTTGTGAAATACCGATATGAGTTCAGCTTGTGATGTTGATACTGCGTCTGTACTTTCTTTGCCCTTCATAATAAATTTATCCAGGCAGCCAGCCTTCTTTTGAGACATCTGAATTAGCTGATAGAATTTAACGCCGGAAAATATTACTTGTTAATTCACTGACAATTTTTATAAAGTTTTTTGCCTCAATGTGCATACACAGAAAAAACAAAAATGTCGACTTTATATTTTCTAATTTTTTTTTCTTAGAAAAAGGTGCAATTTTTTTATGATTTTTCATGTCAAAAACAAATTCCAAAAATGTTAAATTTATTTTTTTTTGACAAAACAAGAAGTGTTTCTAGCATTTTAGAATCCAAAATCCACATTTTTTGTTTTTTCTGTATATTGATTTCGTCTGGACATGATTTTAAAAATCTGGAATCTGGACATGAAAGGAAATATCTGGACAATCCAGCCAAGTCCAGATCATCTGGCAACCCTAATATGCAGACTTTTTTTGTTAAGATTGTGGCTTTTGATTTCAACTAACATTTTTTATTTTTGCAATAAATTACACTGGTCGACAAAAAATGATTATTTCTCTGATTCAAGCATCGGACCCGGCCTATCTTATAGATTTTTCATCGCTGAATACGAATCTGACCTTAAAAAGTTTCCATCACGTCAAGATTTTGAAAAAAATTAGTTCAAAAAGTAAAAAAACGTGTTTTTGACCATTTTTGACCAAATGTAGTGGATGAACCTGAGGTGATGGAAGCTTCTACCTAGCCTTAAACTGAAGCCTGAACCTTCAGTTATAAGATCCAAATCGAGAATACCCTGAATCAATTGTAAATTTTGATGTAGCACAATTTTTTTAACTGCTCGCGCACGATTTTCATAGGTGCAGCCATGCAGGCTAGTTACCTTATCATAGTGGTGCGCTGACTTGTACCTTTTACCTATCATGTTTTTAGTTATTGGGTTTGCTTGGCACGATTCGGAAGTTGTAATTTCAAAATTGAAAGTGTCGGATTCAAGATGGCGAAAATAAAAATTTAATAAAATCAAATAAAAATTTGATTTTGCAGCTTGTCTTAGAATTAAAGGAAAGGCAAAACATAAATTGGTCAATCAATATCTTCGAAGTTTCTTTATCATCAGTTTTTTTCAGGACTACATCTCAATTTCTTAATATTAGAATCTGACCTTTACCTACATCAGATATTTTTCAAATATATAAGTTTTTTGGTTTTTATACTTTAACTGATTCCTCAGGTTTTACTATGCCTAGAGTTTGTAAAACGGATCCAATTTATTCTGTTACATTTGTGGACAGTTTATGACAAGAAAGCAGAGACGCACATTAACTCCTGCTACTAAAGAGTCATATGAATATTATTTTAGTTTAAAAATAATAAATTTTGATAAAAGTTTGACTCCAAACTTTTGCTGTAATCATTGTACATCAAATTTGTTTTTATGGAGACGAGGACAGCGTCCTTCCATGCCTTTTGGTACTCCAATGATATGGAAAGAACCAATAGATCATTTTACTAATTGTTACTTTTGTAGTATAAATACTTCTGGTTATTCTGGGAAGAATAAATGTAAAATCGAATATCCAAATGTATCTTCAGTGACTCACCCGCAAAATCACAGTGAACTCTTACCTGTACCAAAACTTGCTCAAGAGGACGATTTAGTGACAGATAAATGTACTTATTTACAATCAGTGGATGGTTGTAAAGAACCAGAAGAAATGTCCGATTCTGAGTGTTTTGATACCATTTCTGATCAACCAATTCTTATAAATCAGTCAAAACTAAATGATTTATTTAGAGATCTGAAATTATCAAAACTTCAGAGTGAGTTACTTGGTTCTCGGCTAAAAGAATGGAACATGCTTGAACCCGGAACTTTTATAACTCACGTTAGAAAGCGACAGAGAAATTTGGAATCGTATTTCTCTATGAGTGGTGAACTTGTCTACTGTAATGATGTTGACGGCCTTATGATGGAATTAGGAAGAGAACATAAGCCATGTGAATGGCGTTTATTCATAGACGCATCCAAAGGCAGTTTAAAGGCAGTTCTTCTGTTTAATGGAAATTTATATCCATCTGTCCCTGTTGCTCACGCTGCTAAAATGAAAGAGACATATGAAAATATGAAAGTGCTTCTAGATTGTATTAACTATTCAAACTACAAATGGCAAATTTGTGCAGACTTAAAAGTTGTAGCAATTGTACTTGGCTTGCAAACTGGATATACGAAGTTCTGCTGTTTTCTTTGCGAATGGGACAGTAGAGCAAGAGATAAGCATTACAAAGAATATTAATAAACAAAAAAAAAAAAACAAAAAGGAAAAAAAAACAAACAAAAAAAATTTTTAAAAATAAAAAAGAACAAAAAAACAAAAGTGGAGTGTAAAATACTGACAGCCTCCTGGCACATTCTGGGGTCGTGAATTTAATAAATTTATTATGCACTAAAATATTGGTTCACCAGCTAATGTCAGATTATAAAACTTTATTACTACTGTCAAAAATTAGTCTAATATAACTATATAAATTCATCTTTCAATAGTTGTTCGTGAAGTAAAAAGTAATTTAGATCACCATATTGGTTTTGCCTTTTTAAATTATGATGTCATATTTGTCTTCAGCGCATCATAAAAGCAAACATTGAAAGAAATTTTTAGCTGACCCAGCTAACCGTATAGCTGAATTGCGATTAGCTTGAAATTAAGGTGTAACAGTTAGAAATATGTGTCTTTGGTAGAAATATAGCTAATAGCTAGAAATATTTCTAACTGTAACAACTAAATTTCTAGACAAACGAAATTCTACATACAATTTTTGCCTTTCCTTTAATTCTAAGACAAGCTGCAAAATCAAATTTTTATTTGATTTTATTAAATTTTTATTTTCGCCATCTTGAATCCGACACTTTCAATTTTGAAATTACAACTTCCGAATCGTGCCAAGCAAACCCAATAACTAAAAACATGATAGGTAAAAGGTACAAGTCAGCGCACCACTATGATAAGGTAACTAGCCTGCATGGCTGCACCTATGAAAATCGTGCGCGAGCAGTTAAAAAAATTGTGCTACATCAAAATTTACAATTGATTCAGGGTATTCTCGATTTGGATCTTATAACTGAAGGTTCAGGCTTCAGTTTAAGGCTAGGTAGAAGCTTCCATCACCTCAGGTTCATCCACTACGTTTGGTCAAAAATGGTCAAAAACACGTTTTTTTTACTTTTTGAACTAATTTTTTTCAAAATCTTGACGTGATGGAAACTTTTTAAGGTCAGATTCGTATTCAGCGATGAAAAATCTATAAGATAGGCCGGGTCCGATGCTTGAATCATTTTCAGTGTCGACCTGTGTTATCAACTAGTACGAGTATAGGTGCATACTCTGCAGTGATTCTAGATAAAATGTACTATTTAAATTTTATTTTCAACAAAAGACTTGATAATCCATACGCAGAAGAAAGAGTTGTATTTTCGCTTTTTTTTAATAAAGGTCTATTAAAATGTATAAATAAATACGTATTTTACTTAAACAGATTCATTATTAGTTATTAAAACAAATTATTTTTTTAATGGGGTAATCAAACCCCACCGAGCATGGCATGTGAGATTTGGTCATTAGTGGTCACTACGTGTGGTTAATTATGCGAGCACAAGCATATAAACCAAATTGTCCAAAATTATGAGACGAGTCTATAAAGCCACATACATTCGTCCGTGCGTGCACATGATGACTCGAACAAAAAATAATGCAGTAGAATCCAGGTCGTGTGAACTAAATTGTGTAAGAACTGCTCACTCAACTAAGATTGTTCATAAGAATTTAAAGGCCCTTTGAGTAAATTCATTCATTAAACAAATATTTCTATTTAAAATATCACTGTAATGTAAAATATATAGTAGATGAAACCGCTTCTGACGCGCTTTAATCGCTCACATGTCTACTTTACAGAGTACTCAGAGCAGCGCTGAGTTAAGCCGGGGTTCATTCAACTGCGATTATATGTAAAAAATTCTTCTTCTTCTTAATTGGCGCTTATGCGATTTTGGCCGAATTTAACCTGTTAAGAGATTATGTCGTATATATGCGTCAATTTCAAAAGCTCATTTTTTAGTTAATGTCGTATTTGTGCGTCATGCCGAAAATTGCTATGAAATTTAAAGTTAAGCAAAAAACGAAAATTTCCCTATTATTTTGACATTATAAAGTAAGCATGAACACTGAATTTCCTAATAATTGTTATCATAATCGTTCAGCCAACGCGCACGGTGAATCCAATATTTGGCTGAAACCGGTTTTGCATCGACGGTCTTCACTTGAAATTAATTCAGCACTGTAAATCGAGCTGTCTTAGAAAAACTAATCGCTTAACAGGTTAACAAAGCGCGAGCTACCAACCCAACACCCGTGGCACAAGTTCTCTGGAATGGGACTCAACAACACACAAACACATATACATTCATCCTCACTGACCGTAGCGAATAGCTGGGGCGAATGTCGCAGGAACGGTGGGAGGTAGTGGAAATGAAGCTACCTTGTTTACTAAAATGGACGCAGAGCCGAACGCACCCATGCCAGCATTCGACGGAGCAGGGTGGTTTTGCGGCGTCAAAATCATAAAATGCAAGGATGACCCCACGCTCACATGGCTAAAGGAAGCGGTAAAGACGCTTCCATGCTCCAAAAGGTAAGCCATCTTGTGGTACCATGGTTAAGAACGATATTCAGGGGATGCCTGAGGTTCAGTTACGTTCCTGTATTGTGGAGAGAAGCGAGAGTTGTGTTTAGTCCAAAAGCAGGAAAAAGCAACCCTCTATACTCAAAGGAATACAGGCCCATTAGTCTGACCTCATTTCTCCTGACAACGTTAGAGAAGATTCTAGATAGATACATTAGAGACACAATTGGCCCGGACGAATTATCCAAGGCGCAGCGTGCTTACACTAAAGGCAGATCCACTGAAACTGCACTTCAGTCACTTGTACTAAACATAGAAAAGGCGTTAGAATATAAGGAGTATTTCTAGATATATCAGGGGCCTTTAACAACGTGACAAAAGATGCTATTTTAAATAGCATGGAGTCACTTAATGAGCAACCCGCGGTTTATCTATGGATAAAGCAGCTATTAGCTAGCAGAAAGATAAGAGCGGAGTGGATCGATGCGAGCGTCACCAAATATGCATGCAGAGGTACTCCGTAAGGTGGGGTACTATCGCCGCTATTATGGCTACTAGTAGCAAATGAAATTCTTAAGAAACTTGACGGAGGGGCACCAAAACTAGTGGCATATGCCGATGACATAGCTATAGTAGTTACAGGAAAGTACCTGGACACCATCAGTAATGTGATGAACAACACACTCAAAACGATACACCAATGGGCATCTCACGCAGGGCTAGGGATAAACGCGGGAAAAACGGACATGGTACTTTTTACCAGGAAGTACAAAGTTCCGGCGTGGAACCTCCCGAAGCTAGGCAACAACCAACTACTTCTCAAAGATTATGCAAGGTACCTCGGAGTAATACTGGACAGCAAATTGCTGTGGAAGCACAACGTTGAGGAGAGGGTGAAAAAGGCCAGTAATGCGTTGTACGCATGTAAAAGGATGCTGGGCGTTACTTGGGGTCTATCACCCTCTCTGATGCATTGGTGCTACACAGCAGTAGTCAGACCGATATTGCTGTATGGAATCTTAGTATGGTGGACTGCGGCAAAAAAACTGACATACTTAATGCCGCTGGAAAGGATTCAACGACTCGCTGCTCTGTGCATAACAAGAGCGATGAAGACTACTCCAACGGCGGCGCTGGAAATGATACTCAGCATGCCATCTATTGACCTCACGGCGGAAAACCTGGCAGCGAAATCCGCGAGGAGGCTAATGGCTGCGGGGGTATTCACCTGCAGAATCTTCGGTCACAGCTCAATAGGAAAGTGGAGCTCAGGTGGCACGGACTACAGGACTCCGTACTTTAATTGGGAGAGAAGGTTTCACATTACAATTGAAGTGGAGGGATGGCACAAAGGCATGAAGACTGGCCATAGAACCTTTCACATCTATACAGACGGCTCGAAAACTCCAGACGGAGTGGGAGCAGGTATTTACTGCTCAAAACTAGGAATAAGGCAGCCTATCAAGCAGTATTTACCAAGCGAAAGTTTTCTGTGGGGAAGGCCGCGGAGCTAGCCTACACTAGAACAAGAAAGAACTCAACAATTAATATTTACGTGGATAGTCAAGCAGCAATAAGAGCAATAAGCTCATATTGTATTAAGTCCAAAAATGTTCGACGGAGCAGGGAGGCCATAGAAAGGCTAGCCGCAAACAGTAGGCTGCATATCTATTGGGTGCCTGGTCACAAAGGCATTATGGGGAACGAAATAGTAGATGAGATAGCATAAAGTGCTGTTAGATTACCTTTTGAACAAGAGAACGACATACCAAAACCGCTAAACACAATATACAACGAAATGGACGACCACATGAAAAGGCAAGTGGAAGCTAGGTGGACTAATCTGACCACATGCAAAACAGCAAAAGTCATGTGTGGAACTAACGACAAAAAACTGACTCCATTCGTACTTACGCTCTCGCGAAAGGAATGCAGAACTATCATAGGTATGCTAACAGGTCATAATCTATTGGCTGCACATGCGTACAAGATAGGGATTGCTAACACGGACAAATGCAGAAAATGCAGAGAGGGTGTTGAGAAGACTTTAGAACACCTTCTGTGCGTTTGTCCGGCATTATCAAAAACGCGACTAAGATCCCTGTTTGAGGGTCTGGAAGACGTCTCAAAATCGGAGCTCCCAGCCCTACTTAGATTCGCCAAAAGCGCTGACATCCTACATGATGTCTACTTTAGGTATTCATAGAGGTCGGTCTCCATCTGGTATCGCTAGGGACCAAAAGATCTATGCGTGGCTTATTGCTAACCAGGCTAACCTAACCTATGTCTATCTCGTCGTAAAGCTCATCGTTCCATCACCTGCGATATTCCCTGTCATCAAAGTGCAAATGTCCAAAAATGATCCGCAGAATCTTTCTCTTAAACACTCTAAGGGAGGCCTCATCGGATATTGTCATCATCCAAACTCTTGCGCAATACTTTACAGTTGCCTACTTAGCTCAAAGTAGCACTTGTTGGCAAGAGAGATTCTACGTTGGATTTCAAAGCTGAAGTGTTATCGATTTTAATGATTGCTTAATAAATGAATTATTTTGCAACCTCGAACTCATAACTGTCAACAGTGACGTGGGTGCCGATATGCGAGTGCGCCGACTATTTGTTTTGTCCTCGTTCACCAGCAGAAGCATTCGCTCTGAAAAATTGCATGATTTAAATGTCCACCATGTGGCGCGCCTATGCATGATATAAGTTTTTATCAACCGCAGACTCTGTACGACCATGCGCATTTTTTATCTAACACTGTCCACAGCAACAATCTCTGGCATATGGCAAAGCAAACGCCTGTTCGCCTTGAAATTCGGCGTGGAAAATGGAACTGAATTGTCCATGCTCTATGGAAACCCAATGAGACATCACAAAAAAAGAGCTTTACCACCAAAAAGAAATTCCGAATTTTACGACATGTCGTTCTTAAACATCGACCATTTTCATAATAAGTTTCAATAGTTGTTCTATCGTGTAAAATGTCTACTTGTCAAATGTCAAAAATAACAAAACAAAAAAAATGTACCATCTAGGAATTATTCACTACCGACAGCTGGGCGTCACTTTTGAGAAGCCCTTCATATCAATCCCCTATTATAGAGGTGCTTGTTCCCTATCATTTAGTTTGCTATGAGGAGAAACTATAGAGCGAATGTTATCTTGTCCCACGGATGCATTGAGTGTGCTCCTGAACATAGCACCGCTTCCAATTCTAATTGAAAGGGAAGCTCGCTCGAGTGCCTTAAGATTAAAAGGTATATCTGAACTTAAAAGTGGGGATATGAAAGGTCATTTAAAGATCTTGGAAGACTTCCTACATAGTCCCATTCTTCATAGGGATGATACTATAAACTATCACCCAAACCAATACTCTTCAGGAACTTCCAAGTTATAATTAATGAACGCACAGACTGGAGAACTAACTCTATCACTTTCAAACCTGGCCCCCAGCTATGGTTTACTGATGGGTCCAAATTGGAAAATGGTAGAACAGGGGCAGGAATCAATGGGCCTAAAATCAAAAAATCGATTCCGATGGGATTCTACCCAACAATATTCCAGGCAGAAATACATGCCATTGAAAAATGTGTGAGAGAATGCCTTAGCAGGAAAATGAGAGGTACTCACATCTATATACTTTCAGATAGCCAAGCGGCTCTAAAAGCCCTTCTATCAACAACTATCTCCTCTAAATTGGTAAATGATTACCTAAATCTTCTCAACACGTTAGGGAACCTCAACATAGTAACACTATGCTGGATTCCGAGACATGAAGGATATGAGGGAAATGAAATGGCTGATGACCTTGCAAAACAAGGAGCAAATATGCAACTTACTGGACTTGAGCCTCTCTGTGGACTCACAAAAGGCCACATTAATGAATTAGGAAATGGGAAGAAAGAAAACTTGCCGCACACTGGCTAAACTGTGCCGGTCAGCGTCCAGCCAAACTATTCCTAAGTCCACAAAGGAATATCTGACAAACTTCTCTCACTAAGCAGAGTAGATCTGCGTCTTTTAACAGGATATCTTACAGGTCACTGCAGCCTGGGGTATCATATAAACAATATTGGTCTATCTGAGACCAATGTCTGCCGCTTTTGCGAAATAGACATAGAAAGCTCAGAACATGTGCTTTGTGAATGTCCTGCGTTGTGCAGACAGAGACTTAATCACCTTGGTGGTATCGTAGTATCTCCATGCAATCCTTGGAACAACAAACCCAAAATTGTGCTAAAATTTGTAAAAAGCCTAAAACACTAGGGTTACAAAAATAGGCCTTTCACAATAGATCAGCTCTGATCGCAGTGCGTAATGGCCTTCTAATAATAACAATAATCTTGGCATAAAGTGCTAAATTCGTCACCACCACTATATGTGAAAAATGTGGTGGAAGATAATTTTAAGTAAATTCAATCAAAGTAAATAAAGTGATATCCGTCCTATTACAAGTATATACATTTACCTTAACCGTCAGAGATGCCCTCAGACCTCTATCGGTTTTTCTCGTCTGATAATTGTCATAGGTTCTTCTTCTTTATTTGCTATCCGCATTCGAATGCAAGCAGTTACACAAATGAAAAAGAATTTTTTTAATAAAAATTATGAACTTTATTTGAAAATAATTCGCTGCTTCCAAGAGATGATCCACGCGTTGTACACCGTTCCACTGCCTTATGTTCCTCAATCAAAAAAACTGATCACTGCAATATGAGTTGTAGCAGTTCATATTTCAGATTTTGCAGAATATGACCCAGATGCGACGTTTTTCTAGCTTTGATACACCTGAGTAGTTGCCTGTCACCGTGAACTCTTCGCAGCACTTCTTCATTACAAATGTTTTCGAACCAGGGTATTTTAAGTAATCCCCGGAGAAGCCAAATGTCAAATGCTTTCAGTCTGTTCATATCTGACAATTCGATTGTCCATATTTCCAAGCATTTTACGACACGTATTTTCAATTGCATAGGTTACATAAATCAAACCTCATTTAATCAAAATTCTTCGTTACAATACTATTGATTAAAAATTGCACTCTTAGATTTGGCCAGTTTGAGGGTTAACTACCTTAAAGCCTAAGTTATGTATATGTAAAATAGTTTCGTTTATCATTTTATACGTGCATGTGCGGAAAAGTAAATCGAGCATCATGAGAAAGCAACGTTTTATGAATATAAACAATTGTTTTCTTTGCATAATTTTAGGCATGTATGGAATGCGCGAACTCAACAAACTTCAACTGTTTTGAACAAATTTGTGTATGTATTCGACTTGCCACACCAAACGCAAATGCGGTTAGCGTTGTCGAAATTTACCCTTATGCAGATGTATTCCATGAACTGCAGCAAAGGCGGGGCTAGCAAGTACACATTTTCTTTAATGGCGGCTCATAAGGATGCCAGTGATTTAAATTTCTATCCCACAGTAAATAGATAACCAATGTTGAAAACAAACTTTAAGAAATTCCATCAATGCCAAGGGAAAAATTTAAAATGTTACAGCTCGTTTCCTCACCGATTAGAGACAAGTGTAGAAATTTTTACTACGATCGAAATTTTATGTTGAAGTCAGCAAATCTTCAGTGCAATTTCCCTTTTCTAAGGTTCAGTGGGACCTCTATAGCAAAAGTTTCGAGAAAAAATTTGAGAAAAAAAAAATTTCCACTACTACTAACGGGGGATTTTTTAGCTACTATCTTTTTAAGCAGATGGTTTAAACAGCTGATGCACGTTTCGTGTTTTGTTTCACTGTCAAACATCTTCAGTTTGGTCTATAATTTAATCATAAATCGTTTAACAAACGAACAACGCTTGCAAATCATTGAATTTTATTATAAAACTTCGTGTTCTGTTAAGAAAGTTTAAAGTCGAAAAATTGTGTTCAGCGACGAAGCTCATTTTTGGATCAATGGGTACAACATTCATCATTAAAGCATTTACATGTGAGATACCGGCCGAAACATTGGAAAGAGTATGCCAAAATTGGGCTAAGCGGATTGACCATTTGAAGCGCAGTCGCGGTAAACATGAAATAATCTTCAAACATTAAATTATATGGACTGTACTATCGATTTAAATAAAAATTTCTTGCATTTTTCTGAATTTTACGTGTGTTTTTTTGAAAAACTTTCCTATAGCTCTTAAAAAATCACCCGTTAGGTCAAGTGGTTTTACTAGTTTATAACTAAAAGTCTTTTATAGAGGTATACCTTGGTTTTAATCATGGTGAAAAGATTTGTAAAGGTGTACTACCTAGCAAACCGTTATTCGGCTCTGAGCGAATTTGACAGATGTGCTAGCAGCTGGTCGCTCAGAAGCTGACAGAAGAAAGAGAGACAGATAGAGGTTCTTAAAACCTAATGATGATAGATACCAGGCTTGCGCGTTAGGTATGGGGGGAAAAAATGTCGGTTTGTTTACGAATGCGGTGAATACAAACATGCAATTCGCCGCACAATTTGTTTCACTCAAGCTCATTGAGAAATAACTCTGAAATCAACCCATATAGGACATAAATAAAGAGGCCATTTAAACAGCTTTCACAACACTGTGAGTGGTATTGTTAAAAATCCGAGTATAGTATAGTTAAAAAACCTAGTTCCTACGCTCTAAACTTTTATTAATACGACAAAAATTACCAAAATTTACTAAAACCTAAATCCATAATTTCCCTGCCTTCAACTAAAGCGAACTTGAGAAGCTTTCTAAATAAATAAGGGCTCATGTGTTTTAAAAATATGCATCATAATACATATTTTCACATATCAAATTCATGATTTATATAATTAAAATAATTCTTTTAACCATTCATGAAAATAATTCTCTTGATCATAAGTTCGTGCCTTAAGTCTTTTATTTCAGAAAACATATCCAAATTGATATGATATAATATAATAACGGCAGGTGGGCATTATCAAATGGGTCTGCCATCAAAAAGAGCGTTTCAACTAATTAATTTTGCTATTAATAGATGTTTGTTTTTTTTGTTTTTTTTTTACTTACTTTATTTGCAATCTGTCAACATTCAGCAAATGTGATAAATTTTTACAAGTAGCAGAATATAAAAATAAATATAAAACATATTTCATTGCAGCATTACTTCAATTCAGTTTTTGGTTTTCTTAACAATTATGGCAAATATATCTATCTATATATATCTAATTTCTAAAAGGCAAATCAAGGACGTGAAACCTTTTAAGTCGTTTTGTTTCTTCACTATCATCTAATAAGCATATTGCAAGAGTATTGCTGTGATCGCTTAGTTTGAAGTTCAAGTATCTATTGGATAGCCTCCGCACTTCTTCCTTGACATAGGGAATTTCAAGATCACTATGTATACTTTCGTTTGTAATAAACCATGGCGCATTTAGTATCATTCTAAGTGTCTTTGATTGGTATCGCTGTAGAATTTCGATATTGGAATTGGCAGCCGTGCCCCACAGCTGTATACCGTATGTCCAGACTGGTTTTAAAATCGCTTTGTATAATGGGATTTTGTTTTCAAGTCTTAGTTCAGACTTTGCTCCAAGGAGCCAGTACATTTTGTTTGTCTTTATTTTAAGTTGTTGGCGCTTTGCTTTAATGTGGTCCTTTCACGTAAGTCTTCGATCTAGGTGCATTCCAAGATATTTTACTGATTTCTCTGGGGAATAGGTGTGGCATTTATGTATACTTGAGGACAGTTTTCTCTTTTGGTAGTGAAAGTCACATGAATAGATTTGTCGGTATTCACTTTAACATTCCATTTTTTCATCCATGTTTCTATTTTCGTCAGCTCGGGCTGAATATGTAATGTAGCACTTGTTGGAGTTTCGCCCAGTGATAATAAAGCTGTGTCATCAGCAAAAGTTGCAATCATAACCTCATCAGTCGTTGGAAAGTCAGAAGTGAATATCGTATAAAGGACAGGTCACAGCACAGCACACTACCTTGAGGCACTCCGGCCTCAATTGGGTGTATTTCGGAACGCTCATTCCTGTGTTTTACATAGAAGCAGCGATCGCTCAAATACGATTTTAGCATTAGATAGAATGGCAAAGGAAAATGTTTTTTTAATTTGTTAAGCAGTTCTGGGTGTCACACCCGATCGAAAGCTTGCTGTATGTCCAAAAATACTCCCGAGCAATATTTTTTGTTTTCTCAGTGCATCAGTGATTATACTAACAACTCGGTGGCATTGTTCTATTGTTCCATGTTTATTTTTGAACCCAAACTGGTGCCCAGGTATAATATTGTCTCTTTCAATAACCAGCAGCATTCTTCTCAGAAATATTCTTTCAAATATTTTGGAGAATGTCGCCAGCAAACTAATCGGCCGGTATGATTTAATGTCGTTTTCTGGCTTGTTCGGCTTGGGTATCATTATAATTTCCGCACATTTCCATTGGGTTGGAAAATGATCAAGCCGGAGAATTTGGTTGAATAACATTATCAAGTATTGAATGCATTTTTCAGAAAGCGATTTAATCGTTTTTGCGTCAATTCCATCGTATCCAGGTGTTTTTGAGTTGTTCAGTTTTATTATCTCTTCTTCAACTTCTAAATGAGACATACGTTTTATTGGGAGGTCCATTTGGCAGGCGATATCGAAGAAACCCATAACTTCTTCATTGTCCAAGTAGCTGTTTAGCGAGAGCGGTTGGAAGGTCTCTTTCAGATATTCACTAAATGCTTGAGCTTATCTGTTTTACACCATGAGCCATCAGCGTTTCTAAGAGGGACATTTCTTTTTGTTGTTTTTTTGACGTGATAACGTCTTATAATTCGATTTAACAGGCTGCACGCACGAAAAAATCTGTCGTTACCTTGCTCATTTGTCGTTACCTTGAATGAACTGCAAGCGAAAGCGCGGAACGAACGACAAAGTAAAAAGAGCAAACGAAAGGCAACGTTCGACATTTTGCTCTCTCCTATTTAAGTGAGCGTATATATGTATGTATATGCGCATATGTACATATATAAATTCACGTATTTGTACTTGCATATGCCTTCTTATTGATTATTATTAATTTGATTTACTTGAAGAATTTAAAATAAAACCAAGTTTGTTAATAATACCTGTTGTTTTAATGTTATTATTATTAATTTTTTTATTATATATGAAGGAAAAAATGTATGGTAATATTTACCATATACCTTATAAGATATGTTGTGTACTAATATATGTATATAAACATGCATATAGATAAACAATTTCGCGCAATTTTCAAAAAGAACAAATCTATATGTAAAGATGCATACAAGTCATATGGACATATCAAATATACGAATCTATTCCGTACGCAAGCAAATGTATGCTAATGTGCTTGAACTGCAAGCGAGAGCGCGGAACGAACGACAAAGAGCACAATCGGTCCCCGCGTTCGGCAACGTTCGACATCTGGCTCTGTCCTACTTGAGTGAGCATATGTATGTATATGTATGTATATGCGCATTTGTATACAATATAAATTCACATACTTGTATTTGCATAAGCCTTCTTTCTGTGTGCATGGTAATGAACCATTTCTCTGTTGAGAATAAACGAAGATAGGAAATGAAAGGGAGTGTTTCGAGTGTAAAGTGTCTTGAAAAAGGCAAATCGATGATGGTGCCTCTTAGTGTTGTTGACTTATTAACGTCTGATGCACAATCGAAATTGAAGATATCTTTCATGAATTTGATAAATGTTTCGTCATTTTTCACGTTTGCGTAAATGTAACTTGACCTATTCCATTGCAATTCCATTTACCTCCTCCTCTATATCCATACAAAACATCTATCAAACAAATAAAGTTAAAATTTTGTTTTGAAAATTGCAACCATTACATCAATATTTTCTTATGACGTTGTCACGTTAAACTATCGTCAGTAAACCGACTTTACAGACAACCTCTTTTTTTCCAGAATTTTGGATTTTATTAAATCAAGAGTTTTCTGATCTTTTGGGTCTAAGCCCATCAAATCACCAATGTAACTATGACTGGGAGACAATACAATCACATATCTAATTTTTTCTTCTACATTTAAACTTCCACCTACAGTCTTTAATTCATTGCATACCTTTTCGAAATTAATAAAACATCTTCATTATTTTCGTATTTCTTTAATTTCGCTATATCCAATTTATTTCTATTTATTACTTGTAGGTAGGTAGGTAGGTGGGGGGTTTCCTGCAATATTCCTGTAGCCTGGCACCCAGATAAGGTGCACCTTGTAGCACTTAGATAAGTCATTTAGTAGTTTAAAACATTCTAGAACTGTTTTTGACGAGTGCGTTTTTGATTCAAGCGCTTTTATTGCCGCTTGACTGTCCGAGTAAATGAAGACTTCATTTGTGGATAATGCTCTCGTTTTTATTTAAATTGATGTCCTTGGTCTTACAGAAATCCGTTGTGCTGGGAATGCAGGGGAATTGTTCCAGAATTGAAGAGTGTCCTCTTTGGTTCGTTCCGAGTAGGCCGATTTCTCTTAGTCTGAGAGTTACTTTGGCAGCTGTTTGCTTACCGAATTGCTCTATTGGTAAAATATTAAGCATAATATTTAGTGCATCTGTGGGTGTGGTTCTAAGGGCCCCGCAGATACAAACACTGGCCATTCTTTGTACGTGTACCATGGTTCTTTTAATGTACAATTTATCTAAAGCCGGTCACCATACTAATATGCCGTATGTTAGGATTGGTCTGACAATTGCTGTGTAAAGCCAATATACAATAGATGGGGAGAGACCCCAACTTAGTTCTATCAGCTGTTTCCAAGAGTATAGTGATATTGTCACCTTTTTTACTCTATCTTCGACATTTGCCTTCCAAGTTAGTTTTCGGTCTAGTATTAGACCTAAGTAGCGGGCCTCATCACTAAATGACAGTGCCGTTCCACCTAGAGTCTGGGGAGCTATATTTAGAATTTTGTGTTTCCTGGCAAATAGGATGAGTTCGGTTTTATTGGGGTTGACGCTTAGCCCATTTGCTTTTGACCAGTTTTAAACCATGTTTAGTAAATCTTGCATGACTTCTCTAAGTGTATTGGAAAATTTCCCTCTTACTACCATTGCAACATCGTCCGCATATGTTACGACGTGTTGTCCTCTCTCCTCTAAGCTCTTTAGCAAGGAGTTTAATGCCAGCACCCATAGGAGAGGGGACAGCACACCGCCTTGAGGTGTTCCTCTGTTAACTTTTTTCTTGACCTCTGAGGCCCCTAGGGTTGCGATTACAAATCTGCTCAAGAGCATGTTTTTGATGAACTCAACCAGAGCGCCAGAGATCCCGAAATCCGTCAGTGCCTGTATTATGGTAACCGGTAGGATGTTGTTGATATCAACAAAGGCTACCAGTGTGAATTCTTTATTATAAATTGACTTCTCGATTTCTGTAACAAGTGAGTTAAGTGCTGTTTCAGTAGATTTCCCTTTATTACTTGTACTGCCGTAGATTTTGTTGAGTATATTTTTTCGAGTTTGCAGGAGTAGTCGCACAATCACTTAAATATTCTAACTGTTTATCATAACTGTACTTATTAATATTGGTTTTTGTTTTTAAATCAGTTTTCCATTCTTTTCGTTTGAAAATTTTCTGTGATTGCAGGTTCAGCGCATTCTTTATATTCCAATAAATGATTGAAGCTGAATTTCAAACTACTGAAATTTGCTCCAGCAAAAATAAGAGTGTGAGTTTCATAAATTTTAACTTGCCTAGCCATGATTCTCTCTCTTTTTTATTCTTTCGGTATTCGACACAATCACGTATTCTCATTAGAATTCGACACAATTTCACTTATTTATTAATGTACATATATTTGATCACACCAAGTGCTCCTTTAAATTTTTATTTTTTTAAGTGTTTGAATATTCATATGGTCACTTTTTAATTGCAACTTTCTATTCATTTTCATCATCTTGGCTTTTTAAAGTATTCATTTTCTTGATCGTTAACTTTTTTTTGACCTGGGAACTTGACTTTCTTATTACCATGACTCTGCTCGACTCATGTTGACACTTCATTCATTTATCGTATTCCTTATGTTATACAATTACGTTACTTTATGAGTACAATATGAATGTATGTATAGTACACCATATATTACACAGTTTTGGTAGGTTTATCAACTGATGAAGTTCGCAAAAAACTTTAGGAAGTATCGGCTCTACCGGAGTACATACCAATAAAGATTTAATGGTTCATTTTCTATTATAGGCCGATTCATTAGTTTCCTCTAGTAAGAACTTAAAACAAACAGGAAACAGGAAACAAATAATCAAGGACTTCCGCAATGCGTTGCTGAAAATGAAGAAACTGATTATAGCATGGAACTCTTTGCATCAATTATAAGTACCTCCTCTGAGGATTTAAGTTCAATAAATATTTTACCAATTGATATATTCGTTTTATTTACTTAATTTTAGGGAAGTCTATTGATGTACTCACATCTTTTAATATAATTGTACCTGCCAACAATAATTATGTCTTATTTTACTCCCATATCAAAAAGAAAAAATGTTTTTTCCAGAATTAGTAACTGGTACGGAAAATCGTTTATATTTTTGAAAGTAGTGTGACGCAATCCTTTAAGGAGCAAAGTTTCAACAAATTCCGACCACTGCTTCTATTTTTGTTCATAGTGAGTATATAGTCGGAGCCGGGTGTGGTGACGACACAATTTTCTTTGGTCGGAAAATGAAAGCATCTATTTGAACGCTCTTTGGTTCCAGCAGTATGGCGCGCCATGCCACACATCCCAGACCGAAATCGATAGTTTGTACGCCAAGTTTCGTAATCGTGTTATCAGTCGCCTCGGCGATATCAATTAGCTACCTCGGAGTTGCTATTCCTTAAGCCAAATATCGCGCAAACCTTTCGTGAGATAGAGCCAAAAATTGTCTCCAAAATCATGGAGAATTTGGCTAACAAGTTACGCTACTGAACCCTGCGTCAGGATAAATCACACAAGTTCCGAAGAAATAGGTTTTTGATAATTTCCTTAAACCTGTACGAGTAGTATAAATATACCGAATGGTAATTTAGTTCTTATGAAAAATATGAATATTACTTGCTTTATTTCGCGAATTTTTCTTATGAGAAGTATGTATATTCAAAGCTTTTAATGGAAGCGTGGCCTCGCGCCAACTTTTTTTTGGATTTCGATTGGGGCTACAAAATAAAACCAGCCGAGTTTCGTGTTTCTACCCTTATTATTTTCTGAGTTAGTAAAGACTCTAAAATATGCAATTTTTGTAGTTAAGAAACAGAGTTTTAGGATATAACCCCGCCTATGGGGCTGGCCCCCATTTTGCAGATAGACCACGACTTATCTGGCTGAACTCTGTATTTATTCTTTCATTGAGTTACACAGTTGACCACAAGATAAGCAATTTACTAAAATTTGCAAATCCGGGGGAGAACCGCAGGTCTAAGTAAAATTATAGATTTTGTCTTACCATATACACACATTTTATTTATTTCTCATCTCGTTCCTTGCATTCATAAATAAATACTAGATAGTTATTAATTAAGATTAATCACACGCCTCTGGCCATTTCTAATGGGTATTCGTCGTCGTATAATACGTCTATTGTTTTGCCCCGGCCGGCGTATCCTTATTGGACGACGCCTCCACAAGTTGTTACGACGTCTACGTGGGTTGTTACGGCGTCTGCGTCTGTTAGCAGGCACACGTCTACGTTGTTGGCGAATGTTCCATTGACGCGCTTGATTTCTTGGTGCGAAACTAGATGGTTGGTCTTGTGCGGCACGTTCTTCTGTAAGAATGTCGTTCTCGGCACTTTCTGCTTCAACGTAATCCTTGCTGGTAGAGCGGTCATCTTCATTTTCATTTTCGTTATCGGATGGTCTAGTAGCCACCGGCGACCGACGGTCGTTTGACGATAAACTTTGGTAACTGTCGATTGACCCTAGGCCATCGTCATTATAATCATCATAATACTCGTAGTAGTCATCATATTCATCATATTCATCATTAGACTTTGTCGTTGTTGTTGTTCCTGCCGGTGCGGCTGTCGTCGTTGTCGTTGTTGTCGTTGTTGATCCCGTCGTTGTCGTTGTCGTCTTCGTCGTAGGCTGGGTGGAGGTATATGTCGTAGTAGTTACGGGCGCCTCCGAACATTGACTTCCTCCCTTCAATCTATTGATGAAGCCAGTTGTGATTACTCTGCCCGATGCTTCAGCATCCTCGTCCTGAGCTACCGCGCGATGACGAGGGCCCAAAATTCTATATCTACTGCCATGTTTTCTCTTCAGATCTCTTGCTGTAAAGTAAGAAAAAAATAGAAAACTTTTTGTTTAGAATATTATAAAAATATTGTTACAGTTTTAAATTACCAATTTTTCTTACCTGTAGTTTCTAATGCGCCTGCTGCTATAAGCAACAGCACTGGTAATAAATATGACCAGCTGGACTTCATTTGCGGTTCACCACAGTTGATTTGCGGATTCAAATTAAGTCTCAGCTCTAAATATTTTTATGAAGTCGTTCTTCGACTTGTTCGACTGAATGAACTGGATGAACTACATTATTCCCTATCAGCAGACAGACTTTTATATGTGTTGAGCTATTTAATAAAACCATAAAAAGAAGATTTTCGTGAAGTACAGGGTGTCCGGTGGCAGACTTAGGTTTTAAATTTAAAATTTCTATCTAACCGTTGAGCGGAGAAGGAATCCCTTGAGCTTCGTTATTTGTGCAGGGTGTTTATGTAGTCACGGCATTGCAGTGGACGGGTGAACAACGTGCGTTTGCATATATCTAGGTCAATGATTCGTGCGTAGCTTCTGATCGTTGAATTTGTTCACGTTGCCATACTTGAAGTTTATGTGTTGCCCCAAGTGAATATTTTATTCTTTTATGGGTTCGGAGGCAAAACGCTCACCGCCGAGGCCCAAGCGTACATAGAGAATAAATGAAAATGTTGAGCTCGTCCCCACAAAATAGCACGAGAATCAGCTTCAGTCCATGTGCAGGAAGGCGGCTGCCCTGAGACTTCCAAAAACTATAAGGCGTGAAATATTTAAGGAGGATATTAAACTTCCCTCCTTCAAAATTCAAATCGTGTTAGCGCTTAAGCCTAACGAAGTGCAATTAAGTAAAATTGCCATTATTTTTTACCTAACGGGCAGAGCCCACTTATAAAATAACGACATGCACTTCACAGTCTCAAAGCGACAAGCAGTGGAATAATTGAACCATACGTTTTATCAATCATCGAGGCAAGCAATTTCTGTGGATGGTGTTTCTTATCGGCGCATGCTGAACGATTATTTTCGGCCGTTAATGGAGAAAATCTTTTCTTAAGTATCATATATATACATGGTTTCAGAAAGATGCCGCCATGGCGCACACACCCAAAGCAACCATGAAGATATTGCGTGATTTCTTCCCTAACGAACTGCCATTTCGGTGATATATCCTCGCCAGCCAGGTGGCCTGATCTTACTCCTAATGACTTTTTCCTGTAGGGGTTCCTTGAAAATAAAGTCTATGCAACCATACCAGCAACCATCTCAGCACTAAAATAATATTAATCAATATCGCGAAAATATTGTTCACGAGGTTAATGGCATCAACACTTCCAAGAGTGTATCCAACGTAACGGTCAACATTTAGAGGAAATCGTTTTTAAATAAAATCCACACTTGTCTTTTTAGTAATAGTTATTGAATTAACCTTTTATCATTAGTAATTCTTCTTTAATTTAGCTTTTCATTCTTAACTCTGAAATCGGGCACTCTGTATCCCTAATAGTTTATAATTAATTAAGTCATGAATATTAAGTTATAAGAATATAAGAAGAAACGAAATTAACATATAAATTACATGATATACGAAGAACGGAGGAAATACGAAATATAACATAATATAATATTTTGAAAAAATAAAAAGATATATTTATATTAGGGTAATATTTGTTCACGAAAGCAACAAAAAAATGTGAGCCGTCATGGGACGCCTGGCAGATGTGAAACATTGTGTGTGTACAAGTAATATGCATAAAAGATAATACAGGAATTAAATATAGCCTAATGAAAAAAAGTATTACGAATTTCTTACAGAAAACGGTAACTTTTTTTAATAAATATTTATTTACTTGTGATATCAAAATTCGATATTAATATCAAGCCACAATTTAAATATTTTCATCTGTGACTTCAGTAATAGTTACGTATATTCGATGTTTCCTCTGTCGGTATTACTGTGACGATTGGTGATGATAACTAAAGTACGTTGCAAAAGTATTGGATGAAATATTATCAAGATATCTCACAAATACAGCATCTACAGTTGTTCCATATTTGATAGTTGATTCTCTTGGATTGTTGTTGATTTGCAATGGAATATCTTTTTAAAGTGTGCTTTGAGTGCTGAAATTTTTTGAATTTTCAGGTGGCGCAAAATTAATTATCCAGCTTTGTATTTGAAAATTATTAAATAAAATTACAAAAAAAAAATCAAATTAAAAAAATGACTTTGAGTGCTGAAATTTTTTGAATTTTCAGGTGGCGCAAAATTAATCATCCAGTTTTGTATTTGAACATTATTAAATAAAATTTAAAAAAAATCAAATAAAAAAATGACTTTGAGTGATGAAATTTTTTGAATTTTCAGGTGGCGCAAAATTAATCATCCAGATTTGTATTTGAAAATTATTAAATAAAATTAAAAAAAAAATTAAATAAAAAAATGACTTTGAGTGCTGAAATTTTTTGTATTTGAAAATTATTAAATAAAATTTAAAAAAAATTAAATATAAAAATGACTTTCAGTGTGAAATTTTTGGAATTTTCAGCTGGCGCAAAATTAATCATCCAGTTTCGTATTTGAAAATTATTAAATAAAATTAAAAAAAAAATTAAATTAAAAAAATGACTTTGAGTGATGAAATTGTTTGTATAAGAAACTATTAATAAAATTTAAAAAAAATTAAATAAAAATAACTTTGAGTGATGAAATTTTTTGACGTTTCTGGTGGCGCAAAATTAACTATCCAGTTTTGTATTTGAAAATTATTAAATCAAATTAAAAAAAATTAAATAAAAAAATTACTGTGAGTGATGAAATTTTTTGAGTTTTCAGGTGGCGCAAAATTAATCATCCAGTTTTGTATATGAAAATTATTAAATTAAATTAAAAAAAAAAATTAAATTAAAAAAAAAAATTAAATAAAAAAATGACTTTGAGTGATGAAATTTTTTTCACATTTCTGGTGGCGCAAAATTAATCATCCAGTTTTGTATTTGAAAATTATGAAATAAAATTAAAAAAAATTAAATAAAAAAATGACGCGATGAAATTTTTTGAATTTTCAGGTGGCGCAAAATAAATCATCCAGTTTTGTATTTGAAAATTATTAAATCAAATTAAAAAAAATTAAATAAAAAAATTACTTTGAGTGCTGAAATTTTTTTCACGTTTCAGGTGGCGCAAAATTAATCATCCAGTTTTGTATTTGAACATTATTAAATAAAATTAAAAAAAAAAATCAAATAAAAAAATGATTTTGAGTGATGAAATTTTTTGAATTTTCAGGTGGCGCAAAATTAATCATCCAGTTTTGTATATGAAAATTATTAAATAAAATTAAAAAAATAATAAATAAAGAAATTATATTGAGTAATGACTTTTGACCTTTACGCCCGCCGTTGCTTGTCTGTTTTTATACATCAGCCCTACACTTCACAAATTTCAATTATGATTGGCGTACTGCACTACTCGTATTTGTAAAAAATATAAATAATCCGATAGCATGATTAATTTTGTGTCACTTTGTATGATAATCAAAATGTGCCTTTAAAATACGCCTTCCTCCATAGGCTTAAACTTTTCATTCAATTTCAACTTTTGCTCATTACGAGCTGGCATATCTCGAATTTGCTATTAAATAAGTTTGCACTTTTCATTTCGAATTAATAAAGCAATAAATTTGGCATTGCAAAATAGTTCCACTTGGTTTAAATAATTGAGTAATGAAACTTCTTTCTGCTGTGGCTCTGCTTTCTGTGACCTTTTGATATTTTTGAACTCAAACACTGACCTTCGTCATTTCTTCGCACAGAGAGCGCGCCTCAAAGGTGGCCACTATAGCCAGCCTTCCAGTTTCCCATGAATTCTCTGTAATCGAATTCGTATTATCTACATAGCAAATTATCGAACACATTCAAAAACACATAACGAACCAACATTTACTAAGCACTCACGAGCATCCAACTTTAGCAACTCTACATTTTTCTTCCTAACATGGCACACATACTAACACACTTTAACCCACATCATTTGTGAGTTGTTCCTTTGAAATTGGCTTAGCACTTCTTATACTACTACACATAAAATATATATATGTATACCTTAGTATAGCGTGGCGACCCGTCGCCACGGCAAGCGTCGCCACGCCAACGATTCGGTTTACAAGTGAGCCTATAGATGTTTCACATCAAAAATATGTTACGTAGGTAGGTGAAATGGCCGAAGTGGCACTCTGGTACTTCCCGAGCCCTTATTCATCTAGCTCCCAACCCGGACATTTGCAGAGAAAGTGCTCAACAGTGTCCCTTTCTGAAAAGTCCTCACAGCTTCTGAAATGGAGGTTATACGGTAAATCTAGCTTATACGTGTATGTGCCAGTCGTCAATGACCGGTAAACACAACTACGAGTTTGGAAATTGGAGCATGAAGAAATGGAGTTCGATCTTCTCTGAGCTTTCCTGAGAAATATACACAACTTATTCTTCAACAGTCAGAGGTGCCGATGACTGGATAGGAGGTATGTGAGACCAATACAGTTGACCCCTTCCTGGCAAGCTCATCAGCAATTGCATTTCCCTCTATGTTTCTATGTCCTGGAACCCAGATCAGAGAAATGTTACCCGTACAGCCAAGATATTTGATTTCCTCCTTACAGGAGTTGACCTGTTTTGATCTGCACCATGGCGTCATCAGAGCCTTGACGGCAGCTTGACTGTCTGAGAGAATTTTAATATCTCCCTCGCTCCCTCGCTGCTTTGCATGCAGGAGTCGTCAGTGAAAACAAAGGTACAAGCTTCGGTGCAGATTTACACTCACTCCAATCCTGCCTACTTAGAAAGATTGCCCTGGTACGACCCTCAAAGTACAGCTTGTGAATAGAGAAATCTGTCCGAAGTTCAGAGAAATAACGGCTTAAAAATGCTTAAGTGCAAAGCGACTATGTTTAGGAGTAGTAACGCTACCACCGGCTTCGCTGTAAGGATCATTGCACTTACTGACGCAAGATAACAATCCCTCGACGAGGAAAAATGTGTTGGTAGGTGAACTTCTAGCGCCACAAACTAGTTTCAGCTCCATTTCTCTCGCATATGAAATGACATAAATTAATTAATGTAACAATAATTTATAACTCATTTGATGCCCTTATTTCCTATTGTTGAAATAGGAAACAAATTAGCAGCTCTGGAAAAGTAGTGAAATCGTAGAAGAATAAAAATGTATACAAATATTCTTTCCATTTGAGCACACAAAAACTGTATTTCGTTGAAAGATATCGAATGCACTTCTACATAGGTATTATCGGGTGTTTTTCAAGAGCTTGATAACTTTAAATGATAATACAAAACAGAAATATTGTCGAATTGATTTTTTTATCATAATTCAATATTACTAGAATTTCAAGGCATTTATATTTTAAATATGATATCCGGCATTTGTCCGCCGTGGCAATGAGTCGTCACTTTGTCCATTCGGTCAGTCCAATTTTGACTACTTTTTCCAATAAATCTGTTCGTATGGCGTCAATGGTGGCTTTAAGAGTTGCTGACTTAACATAGGCCCATAAAAATAATCCAGAGGCATTAAATCCCACAAACGAATGGGCTAGTAAACAGGACCGCTTCTGGAAGGAAAGTTGTCACCAAATTGATGTAAGTTTAGGTGAGACAATCAAAATGTAACTTTTGCCGAAAGCGCCCCTACATCCATACAAAGCGACTGTGGCCTTCCTAATTCACTACTTATTGTTGGGCTTCCACATAAGTCCTCTGTCAAGGATTAGTCCCAGGTGCTTTACCTTATCAGAGAGCACCAACAGAGCGCTCACTATTGAAGGGAGAGAGCTCAACTCCCCAGGTATTTTATATTTTCTCGTAAGTAAACCTAGCACCATATTCAGGGGACTTACCTAGAGTCCGCTATCTTAATTTCACAACTAGATTTATATAATCCCGCATCAATTCCATCATCCCTCTACTAGAAATAGATGAGCTTATGCCATTTTTTGATCATCCAAACGCGAATGACTTAAACTTAATGGGCCGGGTGTAAAGAAGTTTTTGAGCTGCTTGTGCAAAATAATAACCAAAAATTTTAAAGCAGAGTTTCTATTTTAGTTTTTTAAAAACAAATTTTATAAATATTGGGTAAGCGAAAAAGTCCGTTGCCGACCAGTTTTCCCAATCCATTCTTCCCAAAACTTTTTTCCCAATGCTTACTTTTCCCAAAGGCAAATGTTCCCAAATTTTTTCACCCAAACTGTTTTTCCCAAGACTTTTTTCCCAAATACATTTTTCCAAAGAGCAAAAAATTATTTATTAATGATATAAAAATTATAAAATGTGTAAAAATTCTTTAGAGGCTGATATTGTGTCCGAGGAGTCGAAGATACTCAGAAATTTCGCTCCCTTTGTAATCTTCATATTGAGCCACTATACTTCTCATTCTCATCTTTAATTGTAACCATTTCTTTTTTGGAGCTGCTTTTACTTTTTGTCCCAGGTCTAATTGTCTTAAAATTGTTTCTGTGTCACACTGCTCTTTCAGAAACTCTTGAAGAAGATAGTACAATGATGGATGGTTTTTTCCAGCCATAAGTTGAAATCTGTTATGCCACCCCTCGCTTATATTGTTAGTACGGTGTTGATTGTTAAGCGTAGCTTCGTACGTGTTCCATAAAACAGGCAAGAACCGTGGAGGAACCGCACGCCGTCTTCCTCTTGCTCGTCTTCCAACAATATAGGTTTCTTCGAAGTACTGTGCAACGGAAACTAGTTCTTCTGGTATTTCGTCAAAAATCAAGGTGAATGACTCCTCAACATCAGTAATTGGAACAAATGCTAAGGCTAGGATCATATGCGAATATTCCTTAAGAGTTCTATCGTCAGGGTTGTTATATTGTTCTTGAAGCCCTTCACTTTGTATTCGACGATAGAAAGACTGACGTAAATGAAAAAAGCAGTATTGTATAATCCAATCTGGAAACACGAAAAGCAAAGCAAATTTTTTTTAAATTGTAATTTTCAAACTGAACGTAAACAAACAACTGTCATTTTAGTTATCTACGTTGCCTAGTAACCTCATTCAAATTTTGAATGACATATTTTTTCCCCAAAACAAGTTTGGGAAAAATAGGATTTTAATTCAATTGGGAAAATGGTTTAGGGAAAATTGGTTTGGGAGTTATTTTATTGGGAACAAAAGTTTTGGGAAAAATGACTTTTGGGAAAAATGGATTGGGAAAAGTGTACGGTAACCGAAAAGTCTTTTCGTATTTTGTCAATAGATGTCGTTGAAGTCATCTATCTCCAGTGCTACCAATCACATTGTGTCATATTGTATGGTGTTAAAAAGGTGACATTTTAAGCTTCATTTAACCAAAAAAAAAATTAAATTCGGAGAAGTAGAAAAAAGTTATAGCTGTTCAAAAATGAGTGAAAATAATGAAGAAATTCGCTATATTTTAAAATTTTTGTATAAAAAACGGAAGAATGCCACGCAAGCCACCAATGAAATTTGTGAAGTTTATGGAGACGATGCTGTATCAGTTCGTGTAGCACAACAATGGTTCGCTCACTTCCGTTCTGCAAATTTCGATGTGAAAGATGCACCTCGCTCCGGTCGACCTATCGTTGAAAAAGTCGATGAAATTATGGAAAATATTGACCAGGACCGTCACATAAGCTGCCATGACATCGCCAAGGCACTAAACATTCTTCATCAAACGGTTTTGAACCATTTAAAAAAGGCTGGTTACAAAAAGAAGCTCGATGTTCGGGTACCACATGAATTGTCTGTGAAAAATTAACATCTGCAATTCTTTGCTGAAACGAAATGAAATCGAACCATTTCTGAAGTGAATGGTAACAGGAGACGAAAAGTGGATCAAATACGACAATAATGTGCGAAAAAGATCATGGTGCAAGGGTGGTGACGCTCAACAAATGGTCGCAAAGCCAGGATTGACACCTCGAAAGGTTATGCTGTGTGTTTGGTGGGGTTGGAAAGGAATCATCCACTATGAGCTGCTCCAGCCTGCTCAAACGATTGATTGTACACTTTACTGTCAACAACTGATGAGATTGAAGCAAGCAATCGAAAAAAACGGCCAGAACTGATCAGCAGAAAGGGCGTTGTCTTCCATAAGGACAACGCTAGCCCACACACATCTTCGATGACTCGGCAAAAACTGGGAGAGCTTGGCTGGGAAGTTTCTATGCATTCACCATATAGCCCTGACCTTGCACCATCAGACTACCATTTGTTTCGGTCAATGCAGAACTTCCTTAATGGAGTAAAGTTGGATTCAAGAGAAGCCTGTGAAAATTACTTGTCGCAGTTTCTCGCCGAGAAACCACAAAAGTTTTACACTGATGGAATAATGTCTCTAGAAGAAAAATGGCAAAAGGTGGTCGACCAAAATGGTACATATTTGGTTTAATAAAGTTCATTATAAATATAAAAAAATGAGTTGAAGTTTGATTAGAAATACGAAAAGACTTTTTCGACCAACCAATACAATATGATTAATTTTACTTTCTGATATGATTATAAAAACGGATTTGGATAATTTCATCCGGATAATCTTCATCCGTCTTTACTATTCCCAAAATTTTATCGACATTTTTAAAGATTGGCTTAAGCATACCACTTCCAGTATTATCAAAACGGATTCTTTGGAAAAAATGTATATCAAGTAGAGATCAAATTAGGGAAACTTCAATACACTCAATACAAACTTTCATAACTGCTATACCGCAATGGGTATTCGTCAAATAGAGTAAAATGCCTGGTGCAAGTTAGCTTAGTTAAGGCCCTTTTTAAAACTTACACTGCCAAGCGTTAAGAAATAGTCTAAATTTTGCGTATAAGACTAAAGCAATCAGTTGTTGATTTTTTTATAGAAACTGCTGCATGAGTTGCAAATTTTCGAAGACTTAGCTGTGATTTTGCTGTATTTGAATGGTGGTGCGGAACTAGTTCTACTAATGTTTTGAATTTATAATTTTATATACTAATTTAAAATGAGAAATTATTGAACGATGCTTGCAGCAAAACAAAACAATAAAAGAAAAAAAAACTGGCGTCAAATTATAACTGAGCCACACTACTGAAATTTATTCAAACTTCTTAGAATGCAGAAGAGCTAAAAAGAGGAATATTTACTTCAAGTGTTTTTTTTTTGTTGCTTTGAGCTAATCAACTCTTTTTCCCGAGTGCCAGGTTACTTGCTCAATTTAGTGAACACCGCTACTATTTTGATGGGGACAAAAGAGATTGTCTGGATTATCGTCACTCATCTCTCTTACAAAAAATGTCTAGCAATTTATAATATTCATATGTTAAATAGACCATTATTTGCATTTAAAAGCTCGCCTTTCCGGCATTTTCAGTAAATTTTCTCAAAACAGAATCTACTCTTAATAAATAAAATTTTTATAAAAAGCGAGAAAAGTAAGATTAGAAAACTGCGATTTACCATACGAAAACCGTACTACCACCCGTTTCTTCGCAATGGTAAATATTTCCTGTAACAAAAATGATATTTGATACTTAGTAGTTGAAGCTTCGCAAATTCTTTTAAAGCCGTTTCCTTTATTATTTTACTGTGCTTTCAACATTGGGCGCATAATACAAAAGGTAATCCTCGTATATGGAAAAGAAGGTTAACTTGAATGTGATATATCTGTCTTTGAAAACCGAATATCGAATAACAAAGTTATAATAAAAAACCATCTCGGCCAAAAAGGACCATGAACGCAATCTTTCCAAGGGACCAAAAGAGCTTTTTTGTGGTGCCGAAATCCTCTCAACACAAGCCTTAAATACAAGGGTGGACTTTTGCTACGTATTGCACATACGCACACTTACTAATAGTTGGGTATACTATATATCATCTCACATTGCAAAATTAGGAGTTGCGCAAATGACATGATTACTTATATACGAGTATATAGGATGTAACGAAAAAAGTTTTAAGGAAATCCTGGAGCATCCTCATCCTTAGCAATGCCTACCATTTGCAGATCTACTTCGACTTAGCTGGCTGAACTCTGTATTTATTCTTTCATTGAGTTACTCATTTGACCACAAGATAAGCAATTTACTAAAATTTCCAAATCCGGGGGAACACAGTAAAATATAGATTTTGTCTTACCATATACACGCATTTTATTTATTTCTCATCTCGTTCCTTGCATTCATAAATAAATACTATTTATTAATTAAGATTAATCACACGCCTCTGGCCATTTCTAATGGGTATTCGTCGTCGTATAATACGTCTCTTGTTTTGTCCCGGCCGGCGTATCCTTATTGGACGACGTCTCCGCAAGTTGTTACGACGTCTGCGTGGATTGTTACGACGTCTGCGTCTGTTAGCAGGCACACGTCTACGTTGTTGGCGAATGTTCCATTGACGCGCTTGATTTCTTGGTGCGAAACTAGATGGTTGGTCTTGTGCGGCACGTTCTTCTGTAAGAATGTCGTTCTCGGCACTTTCTGCTTCAACGTAATCCTTGCTGGTAGAGCGGTCATCTTCATTTTCATTTTTATTTTCATTTTCCTTATCGGATGGTCCAGTAGTCGATTGACTGTCGATTGACCCTAGGCCATCGTCATTAATATCATCGTAATAGTAGTCATCATATTCATCTTCGAAACCATTACCATCTATATAAGACGTAGCACGTGCAGGAGCTGCTGTCGTCGTTGTCGTTGTTGTCGTCGTTGTTGTTGTCGTTGTTGATCCCGTCGTTGTCGTCGTCGTCGTAGGCTGGGTGTAGGTTGTCGTAGAAGTTACGGGCGCTGACGAACATTGACTTCCTCCCTTCAATGATGCCAATCTATTGATGAAGCCAGTTGTGATTACTCTGCCCGATGCTTCAGCATCCTCGTCTTGAGCTACCGCGCGATGACGAGGGCCCAAAATTCTATACCTACTGCCATGTTTTCTCTTCAGATCTCTTGCTGTAAAGTAAGAAAAAAATAGAAAACTTTTTGTTTAGAATATTTTAAAAATATTGTTACAGTTTTAAATTAGCAATTTTTCTTACCTGTAGTTTCCAATGCGCCTGCTGCTATAAGCAGCAGCACTGGTAATAAATATGACCAGGTGGACTTCATTTGCGGTTCACCACAGCTGATTTGTGGATTCAAATTAAGTCTCAGCTCTAAATATTTTTCTTGAAGTCGTTCTTCGACTTGTTCCACTGAATGAACTGAATGAACTACACTATTCCCTATCAGCAGACAGACTTTTATATGTGTTGAGCTATTTACTAAAACCATGAAAAGAAGGTTTTGATGAGCTCATGATTAATATCTAATAGTTTACAGTTAATTGAGTAACTAATATGAAATTAACGGAATAAAATAAAAAATACTCGCAAAAAATTACATACATTCTGTCAAAAAATATCGGGAAATGTTCATTTAAAAAGTGCGCGTTGCACACATTTCCAAATTTGTTTTGCTGGAATGTTGCTACAACCGTCCTCTATAGTATCGCAGAGTTTGAGCGTGATCTGTCTGTTAGCTTTTTTTCGGCATTTAATTTTATCAGTCAACCGTGGGTGTGCCTGCGATTTTCACTATGGATAAAAATATCTAACAAGGAATTTGTCTTAAATTTTGTGTTTTGAACGGGATTTCGTGTGCCGAATCGTTCAAAATCTTGCAGAAGGCGTATGGCAAGTGTGCTCTATCAAAAACACGGGTATACGAGTGGCATAAGGCTTTTCTGAGGGCCGAGAAGTCATGGAAGATTTGCTTCGATCTGGTCGCCCATCAACGTCTTCAACGGATGCGAATGTCGACAAAGTCAATTAAATGGTGCTGGAAAACCATCATTTAAGTTTGAGGTAGGTAGCTGGAGACCTTAGCGTGTCTCACAAATCAACTCACAGCGTTTTACACCATCAATTGGGCATGAGATGCGTGGCTGCTGGACTCGTTCCAAGAGAGTTGAATTTATTTCGAAAAATCCATCGAAAGCAAAAACCCAGAAAAACACGTCAAAGTCAGCCAAAAGTGAAACTCATGCTACTCGTTTTCTTTGATTATCATGGTAGGTATTGTGCACTCGAAACTCGTTCCAAATGGTTCTACGATAAATAAAGAATATTATTCGGAATATTAGCGGCCCACTTTGTGGAAAGAAAACTCATGGATCTTGCACCATGATAACGCACCGTCTCACAAGGTTAATAATGTATGGTAAACACATTTTTGAACAAAAACTAGACAAATACCATCGAAACCCACCGAAATTCACCTGATTTAGTCTTCTGTAACCTTTCCTTTTCCCAAAACTTAAATTTCCACTCCGCCGATTCCGCTTTGAGTCGATAGAGGCTATTAAGGAGAATTCGCTGAAGGAGCTGAAGAATATCTCTTCAAACGGCATTAAAAGGTGCTTTGACGACTGAACGAAGGGAGCCTATTTTGAAGGCGACAAATTAAATTTTGATGATTAAACAATTATTTTGCGTTTTATTGAACAATGCCCGGTACTTTTTTGACAGAATGTATAAATACAAATTATCAGATTAATTTTTTGTTCTAAATCGCAGATGTTTCGCCAAGAGGAAGAAACTTTACAAAAGAATACGAAAAATACCCAACAAAGGGCGTAAGTGCCGTCATACAATATATACACATAAATATGTATGCAATATTTGTTTACTAAATCGACTATGACTAGCACCGAAAATTACTTTCCGCTCATTATGTTGCTGTGGTATGGATTTTTTTCGAACGGACAAACTAATTAATTAGTTACGCACATACAAATAAATTTACACGGCTGAACAGCTGTAGGAGACGAAGAGTAATACAATTTTATAGGCCATTTTATTTCATTTCATTCTGCTTTTTTTGATTAAACTAAGATAGGCTTGGAAAACACTCACACTGTTCAAAATAGTTTTAGCTATGATTGAGAAATATTTATTTTGTGTAAGAAATTCCTAGTACATATTGATTCGGTCAACTTGAGATCGATATTATAACAAGTTTTCTAGCTTAATTTTTCCTATTCAAGCAAAATAGTTTTTTAATCGGCACAATTTTTACCGCGTTATGTTTATGAATTTTCTCAATGCTTGCCAAGCGTTCTTCATTCAGCAGTTGAGTATTGAAGTGAGTTCGTTATCCAAGTAAGTGCAGGGACCCAATTATAAAATAAAATATTATATTTGAATAGTTTAAGTGCCAGAACAGTTTTGCTGGAAAATGTTATAACTAAAATTTAATATCTACTAAAAAGGGATAACAGAATTTTCTTATAATTTGCCGAAAATTGTCTCCAAAGAAAGAAAAAAACACAAAATTATTATACTATACATATTATTATTTTTCATTTATTTTGTAGAATTGATAAGAGAAATGTTGAATTGGTAATATCATATTTTCAATAACTACATAAGTTCTCAATGATAGAACCATACAAAAATGTGTTCCGTAAATTGCCATTCTGATATACTTTTATCCGTCAACCAAAAGCGATAATTAAATTGCAATAAATTAATATAAAAAAAATTATTAAAAAGCTACATTATGAATTGGGGGATGAAAGTATTTAATTATTTGATTTTTCTGCAATTGTTGCGATTGCCTTTTTGATTAGATTTCCAAAGACTTTTTAAGCTTAACGTCATTTAGTACTTATTGGGTATGGGAATAAGTTTCCACCCTCGTAAAAGAGGGTAGTCGCTGCTGATACTATTTTTGTGTTCGCACTAGTAATATACTGTTGATTTGAAGGTGTACGAGTATACCTGTGGGCAAAAAGTAAGGTGAATTTGGTTGTAAAATGAAAAATCTTTATTTATTCTTGTAAATCAATTTCATCCCCTTCAAAATAATCCCCTCTCAATGAAATACACTTATGCCAACGATTTTTCCAATCCCCGAAATATGCCAAATAGTCCATTTCCGGTATAGCCATCAGCACCTTCTTCGATTCAGCTTTTATCTCCTCAATCGACTCGAAACACGTTCCCCGGAGTGGTCTCTTGAGTTTTGGGAATAGCCAGAAGTCACACGGAGCCAAATCAGGCGAATACGGTGGTTGCGGAACGATATGCGTGGAATTTTTGGCGAAATGGTCACGAAGAACGAGTGCAGTGTGAGATGCAAAAACCAAGAGTTGTTGGCCCATAATTCTGGTTTTTTTAGACGAATTGCTTAACGTAAACGACGCATAACGCTCAAATAATATTCCTTATTAACAGTTTGGCCAGGTGGAAGGAATTCATAGTGCACCACACCTCGAAAATCGAAGAAAACTGTCATCATGACCTTTATTTTTGAACGACTTTGAAGTGCTCTTTTCGGTCTGGCCTCGCCTTTAGCACGATATTCGCTTGATTGGTCGGTTGTTTCAGGGTCGTAAGCATAAATCCAAGTCTCATCTCCCGTAATGATGCATTTTAGCTTGTCCTGACAGTCGGAAAGCTTTGTTTCACACACAGCAACGCGACGACTTTTTTGCAAGAAATTGAGAGTTTTCGGTACCAAACGAGATTTGACTTTTCGTAGGCCCAAATGGTTTTCACAGATCCTTCTGATATTTCGATCATATCAGTAAGATGTTTAACAGTCAACCGACGATTTTTGAGCACTAACTCCTTCACTTTATGGACGTGTTGGTCATCTGTTGACGTCGATGGTCGTCCGGAGCGCTCCAAGTCATCAACACGTTCTCGACCCTCTTTGAAGTCTTTATACCACTTATAAACATTTTTCTGCGACATGGTCGAACCACCAAATGCCTTCTGCAACATGCTAAACGTTTCCGCAGCCGAAATTTCATTCCGCAAACAAAATTTGATGGCACTTCTCTGCTCAATCAAATCAGACATTGTAAAAATCGAAAAATGCACTCTTGGTCGTTTGGTAAACACAAGCGTAAATATATTACTGATAATGACATTCACATGAAAGTTGGCCCAGATGTTATTAACAGTGCTGCCAACTCATGAAAAAAATAGCCAGAGCGAAATTTTAATCCCGCGAAGTTTGACAAATAAATTCACCTTACTTTTTGCCCACAGTAGTATGTGAGGTCTCGATTGCAGTAGTTGACATTCGTTTGAAGCGTAAATATTCTTGTTTATCTGACGCCAAAAATGTCTACGTTCGTTCCGAGAAAACAGCATTTGCGGGAAGTCATGCTTTCAAAGTGGCGATTTCGACGTGAGTGATAAACAACGCGAAGGGGCACGGAAAAAAATCGAAGATACTCAACTACAATAATTATTGGATGAAGACGCATGCCGAACCCTTGATGATATATCCAAAGAGTTGGATGTTGACAGATCAACTGTCGGTATACGTTTGCAGCTAACTGAGTGCCACATCAATTCAAGGAGAAGGAAATCGGAAGACGTTTGGTGACGTGTGAGATGCTTCTTCAACGGCAGAAAAGAAAAGGTTTTCTACATCGCATCGTTACTGGCGATGAAAAATGGAATAAAAAATGGAGCCTGTCAGGTGAACCAGGTCCATGGACAGAGAAAAAAAAATCCTGCTTCAAAGGTTATGTTGTGCATCTGGTGTGATCAGAAGAGTGCCACCTATTATGAATTCCTTAAATGATCTGAAACCATCACTGACGACGTTACCGACTGCAGCTAATGCATTAGAATCGAGCTCTCAAAGAAAAGCGGCCGGAATGGGACGGTAGGCATGGCAAACTGATTTTGCTGCATAACATTGCCAGGCCACACGTTGCTAAATCGGTTCAGAAATATTTAGAGGGACTGAATTGGAAATCTTGCCCCACCTATACCCAATATATTGCGAAACCATTTCAAATGAACTCATAATTATATTTTTTTTCAGCGGAAGGAACCGAATACCAGGCATAAAAAATAGAATTAATAAAACTTTTTTCTCTGGAAGAACTATGAGCAATATAAGTTGATTAGGCGTTGAAAGCACTTCTTTATTTCCATCTATGCATAGCTGGGTTTTATAGTTTACTCGTGGTCGTAGAAGCGTTAAAGATGGACCAAGTGCTGGGAGTCCATAAAGTGCAGCAACAGCAGAAATCATTGAGGCAGTGTATGATATTGCTTCTGACAATCTCAGGCTGACTAAGCGTACACAAAGAATTACATATGGAAAAGCTGTTCTGGAAGTTAGTGCTGCATTTGTTAACTATTCAACAACAAGTAGTGGAACAGTAATTTGCACAATTTCCGGAAAATCATAAGAGAGATTGTGAATATAAAAACAACTTTCATTTAAAAATTCACATTTTTTTCTTACTCTTACCGAACCTGTAGATACAAAACAGTAGTTAGGCGAAGCTTTGTAACTGACCTGATGTAAAAGATACAGAAATGCTAACAACATAGATTTGCAATCCAATGCTATAAATAAGCATACATTTTTAATGATGGCTCAACAGATGTAATTGGAAAAATAAATGAATTAAAATACTTTCGACCGCCATACATATCTTCATTATATGTACTATATATTCAAACGTCATTATTTTCAAAATAGAAGTTCATTAAAGGCAATTTCAATGATTGATGAACCGTCCAATTTTAAAGAACAAAAAAATTCACTTATAAATTAAACCGCTTTTGGGCTTTTGTAGTGCATTTTTAATATTGCCAAACTGCTTGACATAACCCAACTATAAACGCAACAGCAGCTAAATAATACCTTCAGCCTGCCCCACCGGGATGCTGATAAAATGTTTACCCAACCTAAAATGAAGGCTTTGATTGTCATTTTCAGCATTTGTAAGGAATCACTAATTTAAAAGTTATTCGATAAAACCTTCCATTTAAAATTCGTAGTTAAATGAGTTTAATTATTTAGAAGGAAAATAAACGAAATTAATATTCAGTGGTGAAAACTTTATGGTAAATTATGTTATTCGAAAGATGAAACAAAGATGACGGTTTGTCGACTCGCATACGCTTGATAGCTAAAATGAGCTAAACAGACAGGCAACCCATTGAGGGGCTGCTTAATTATTGATTTTTATTATAAACTCAGATTTATTAATGATAGTGTTCATCGTTTATACGTATGTATGTACTTTTTCACGTATTTAGTAAAACACAACCTTTTCTTTCGTGCGCAATTCCGTTGGTAGAGAAGATGCGACAGCAAACGATCAAAAGTGACCTATATTCAAAACTTATCGCGTAGGTTCGAATCTTCGTGCATGAAAGATTGCTTAGCAACACTTTGCGCTAAAGCAAAAATATTCTCAACAGAACGTTCAGTTTTTGGTCTGCCAGTCCGTTTCTTGAAATTTTTTCACCAACCTTTGCATGGTCGACTCATTCAGACGGTTATTAGCACAAAAAAAAAATAATGATAAGTTGTTCTTAAAGATCAACCGTTTATTCTATAAGTAAGATAAGTTACTTAACGTCGAAGAAATGAGGGAAACAGCGATACTTTGTAAGGTCCTTCGTCTAGACCGCTCAGTGAAGCTGGATTCCATTCGAAAACTTGATAGTTCATACACCATTTCCAAATCGGAAACGTTTAAAGCTCTACTTGAAACCCATTTTCCGGGTAGTAGAACTCTCTCTGAAGTAGAGAGTGGCATGAACAATAACGGTAGCGACGGTGGAACCTCTAGGTACAGATGGTATATCGGATAGTGACAAAAGAATCGATAAGAGAACTTTAAGTCCCCTGGACCTGAAGGAATATATCCAGCAATGCTTAGAAAAAGAGAAGACTGTCTGATTAAGCCCCTGAAAAGGATCTTCACAGCCCGTCTTGCACTTGGTTATATACCATCTCAATGGCGACGCGTAAGAGTAGTATTTATTCCGTAACCAGGAAAAGACGACTATTCCGTAGCAAAATGTTTTAGACCAATCAGTTTGACATCGTACGTGTTGGAAAGTCTAGTACGAGTGGTGGGGAAACATACTCGTGTGGGGGTATTGCCGAGAAGTCCACTTAGTAGAAATCAACACGCGTCCCAGAATGGAAAATCATGTGAATCAGCCTTACACGATATTTTAAGCCAGATTGAAGCCGACCTGGAAGCTGACGAATACGCAATGGACGTGTTCGTGGACATTGAGGTGGCTTTTGATAATGCCACTTTCGGCTCAATATGTTCTTCTGCCGAACGACATGGAGTCAATCAAATCATTGTAAAATGGATATATTCCATACTCTCTGAGAGGCTGTTAACCGCTGGCGAGAACAGTGATGAACTAATCACCGTCAGGGCCAAGTAAGGATGTCCCCAAGGGGGCTTGGTCGTAGGTTCTCTACTAACGGAGATGCAGGAACTCGGTTTTCATGTCCAAGCATATGCGAACGATGTCTGTGTCCCTAAGAAGGCTTTGCCCGAAAGTGCAGAGGTCTTTCCGATGAAGTTATATATCTAGGAGTAATCTTGGATAAGAAGCTGACTTGGGAGACACATGTTTCACTGAAAGGGAATCGCGAATTGAGGATTTTTCAGCAATACCGTAGAGCCTTTCGTAAAACCTGGGGTCTGAAACCTGCGGTGGTCCTATGGATATATATAGCACTTATCGGACCAATCATCACTTACGCCTCTGTGGTCTGGTAGGAACGGAGCATGGTTAAGTCCACAATCGGGACCTACATATATAGGCTGCAAAGAAGTGTATGTTTATGCATTACAGGTGCCATGAGTACAACTTCTGGTGATGCCTTAAATGCTATGCTTGATTTGCTCCCCTTGGATCTTAAGATACAACAGGAAGCAATAAAAGCAATGTGTAGACTCCATAAATATGGTTTCAGGCACGAAGACGGAAATTCGGGACACAGAGAAATCTTTAAGTTGCTATCTGAGCAGTATCCACTGTTTTTGGCACCTAAAGACGATTTAATACCCACAGTTTCATGTGGAAGGAATTTTGAAATTTGATGTCAATTGCGTGAGCAATGGAGCAATCTAGAATGCGTTTGACGGATATTTTCTTTACCGATGGGTCCAAGAATGAAATGGGGTCTAGAATCGGATAAGGATCAGCGATTATATATGCAATCTACATAAAGAGCGATGGTCTGATCTAGACAGCTGCAGAACTGCAAAGTGTTTTGTGACAAGTCCGAACAGAAAACTGTCAAACTTTATACTAAAACTTGAAAGGAAAGACGTTGGGTTGATGGTCGGTATTATTACAGGACACAACCCATGGAGTCAGCATATAACCACCATTGGAATCATTGAGGACCGAATGCGCCTGTCGTGCTTGGAGGAGGCGGATAGCACTGAGCACTTTCTCTGTGAGTGTCCTGCCTTTGCTAGAGCACGGCTAGGAGTTTTGCGTTCCGATGTCGTGAGAATGAGTAATATTCGTTCTCTAAAACTGGAGGATATTTACATATTTGCCAAAGAATCTGGAAAATTCTCACAGGACTAACTATCTCTATTTATGTCTCTATTCGTTCCTATCTCTTTCTCTGATACTTTTCTCCTTCCCTCCTTGACTATCTACCCCCTTTTCAGAGCTTTAAATACAATGGGCTTTTTAGCCTGAGTGTTTGAGGAGACACCAAATCTCCTGGTGCTCCTTGGCTCGACATTTTTAAATTTCAATTTCAAGTTAAGTTACCATAATAAGTTTCCACAATTTTAACGATTTGTTCTATCCTATAAAATTGTACATCTGTCGACTTGAGAAATGCCAAAGATGATGTAAAAAAAACCCGTCTAGAAATTATTCACTACTAACATCTAGGTGTGGCTTTTAAAAGAAACTTTATATACTTGTTTTGACTTTAGTGCTTTGTTGCTTACTGTAACTTAGAAAACTAAAAATTAACCACTAATTTTCTCTACATAGTGATAAACACAAACAAAGAATCGAGAATGATGGAGAAATAATGGTTATAGATTACAAATATTAAAGAAATACCTGGTTGTGCCTTATAAAAAGAACTTTCCATGAAAAGAGAAGCAATGTAGTGCTAAGGCTTTGTTAAAATCACATAGGCAGTTATAGCCCCAGTAAAGATGAAAACAATAAAAAATTAACTATATATATAATTTAGTACGGGTTTGTTGTGGTTTTAGCTTAATTGTACCGTTTTTGATAAGTATTTAATTTTATAATTTTTTTAATATTTTCATACACAGTGTGTTTTTATTTAATTATACCGTAACCCCTTCAATTTAATATAGAAGAAATTCATTTTTTCAGTGTGAAATGTCATCTTGGCAACGAGCATAAGCTTTAAATTGTTTGATCGATATTTTGTGAGAAAATATTGGATTTCTTTTTCGCCTAACTAACTTTTTTCCTCCGTAACTTGCCAATATCAAATCATCTGGCTGCTCAAATCTTGCTCCTTATATTGGCAACCTACGCTATTTGTATTAACAAATTATCATTGTAGATGTTACGATTTTTGTTATTAATTTCAAATTTTTATGATGAGTTTTTGTATAGCAAAAATACACTTAGAGGTTTGCCATTGCCTGCTGAGGGCCGACCGTTGTTAGAAAAACAATTGACTATGTTTCATGCCCGAAGATTCGAGCCCGGACGCTTCCGAACGCTAGTCACCCACCAACCCATTCGGCTACGGCATTTTGCTTTGAGGAAGATGAGAAATCAAAACTTAAATGAATAGCAAATAGCTGATTGCGGTGTTAAGACCGCCAAACAATTTTTGAATCTCGCTACAACAATAATTTATTACTCTCTTATCCAGTAGTAAGATATGAATATCTTTTATGTTCGCGTTATTATCATCAACCCCAAACTTACCATCAAACAAAGAGCTAATAAAAATCTTACTACTTTCTAAGAAAGTGCCTCTGTATAAAATAAATTTTCGTTCCTCACCATGAAAAAATTTTCCACATTGCTCAACAAATCAACTGTAATCCGTTTTGTTCGCAACTTTTTACCATTTTGAGGGCAATTTCATGATTCTGTGATTGGCAAAAAACAGTTCTATAACATCAAGAACATTTCTAGTTTAATAATATTGTAAATAATCGATTGGTGCTAGTCTACTACATATACAGATGAGATACTGTGGGAGATGGTTGTTGCTGGTTTCAGCCTTTTGGGTGCTTTTTTATAGCCCTAAACTGCTTCATGCGTGAACAAGTTTTGCTTGACGCTTGTATTTCTGCCATGAAAAAGCTCCTTATAATAAACCATCTTATAGTTCGGAGGCGGCATACAAGTGTAGGACCCTCCATTTGTAGAACAACATCAATACGTACACCACAAATAGCAGGAGGAGCTCGACATAACAACTAACAGTCAATCTGTTGTTGATCAAAAAGAAAAGCCTTGTCCACCTGCTACTGGCTTCGTGGATATAGTGATTTCATCATCGTATGTATTATATGAAATAGGAAATACTGTTATATTGTTTTTATGTATATTATATATTATTTTTTTTTACTCGCATTATCCTCTTAGTTACAAATCGTTTTCTATTGCGTATAATTTACATTCAAACCGCTATCCGTACAATGCGTCTGCGCGGACCACCGCGTCTATTATTACCGCTTGGACGTCGTCGATGGCGATTGCTCGGACCTCTGCGGCGGTAAACACGCTTTTTGGGATTGACGCGCCTACGTCTTTGATTAGGGCGGCGACGTTGTCGTTGCCCCTGCGGGCGACGCCTCCTTAGACGTTGCTGACGACGACGTTGCGCCTCACGGCGACGCGAATTCGAAGGTCGTGCGCGTGCTGCCCGCCCTGCTTCATCGAAGGAACTCTGTTCATTTTCAACTAGAATGGCGTTGTCTTCATCATCAGCATCATCTTCACTAAGTTCGCTGCCATTGTCGTAGTCGTCGTATATGTCGTAGTTATCGTAGCTGTTGCCATTACGCAACGCAAAGCGAGAATTATCTTCTTCATCGTCGATTTCGTCGTCGTAAGCAAAGTCATTTAATGAAAATCTTTGGATAATATATTGAGGTGCTCGTGCAGTTGTTGTGTTGGTGGTTGTAGTAGTTGTTGGACTTGATGCACTTGTAGTAACCGTTGTTGGTGTGGTAACTGTTGTTGTTGTGGTCCCCGCAGTGGATCCACTTGACGAACCTTTCAGCGATAAGAGATTGTTAAGAAAATTCTGTGTGATTACGCGGCCAGTGCTCTCATCTTGGCTACGTTTGCCTCTTCCTACACGTTGTTTGTGGAAGAGTTGATAGTTGTTTTCCGAATCGTGTGGGTTTCCTGTGATCGAAGGAAAAACCAATATATACTTTTATTGCTACGGCTAAGGGACTTCAAATGTTGCGTATCTTACCAAATGCTTGCAATGTCACTGCAGCCAAACCTAGCAGCACAAAGGCTACTTTGAAAAACGCCATTCTATATAAAATACTGTATAGCTTCTCTCAGCTAGGACACTTCGATGCCAATTTTTTTTTTTTTTGCCTGTCTAAGTATTTTTCCTCAGATATTGCGTTACTCCAACTGCGTGGAGCTCACTGATTGACAAACCTCATAACGGCAATATTTATATGATGACCGATGACAAAGTCTACCAAGGGCTAAAACTCTAATTTGTTCTTGTAAAGCTGTTCGATATTCACATGTGACAATTTACAACATTAAGAAATAAAATGGGCTGTTGTAAACGTTAGCAACAACACCAGCCTTAATCTTTGTCACAGTTACAGAACATTGTAAGCAAATATTTGCATAAAACGCATAGAAAGTCAAAAACTTTAACATTTGAATAATTAGCGCTTAGGCTTAAAAGAAATGGGCCTAACTAACATTCTTCATTTCGTGTTATCATATATGTATGTATGTACCAACAACCTCCCATTACAGTCGGCGATAAAGTGGAGAGGTATATGCTCTAACAACTACATTTTAAAACTGTGGGCATAGCTAAGCCATATTTGTATGTATGTGTGTGTCTGCACGTTGTAGTATAAATAATGGTCGCTGTTTCAAATCAGGAATTCAAATAGGCCATACGCTCAGAATTTTGCAATAAATTAAGTAAAATAAATTTTTTCGGCGCATTGTTTGGCAATTTTGCCTAAATTTTTAAATATGATAACTTGAATTTCTTTTCGAAAAAACAAAAACACAAAATGGGTTAAATATGCGGGTATTATGAATTATAATTCAATCAAACTTAGGTATAATAAAATACTCTATCAGTTACTTGAGAGTTCTTGGGATCTCACCATACACACAGCAGCGGTAAAGGGTGGTCCATTAGTCGTTTTCTTTTTTAAATGCTTTAAAAAACAACTCAATGATTTTTGCTTAATTAGAAAAAGTAAACCTATTAATTGTGAAATGTTACTTCATTCAAATGGCGTCCCAAGAGTGAATGAGTCTAAGGGTGTCGTAGCTGGTTATACGATTATCGCACTTAATGCGCAAAAACTCGATTCTTGGGAGGGCGGTGTGACATGCTGCGACATCGTGTCGAAGCTAAATATCGTCCAAGTTCACATCAAATTTCAAGCGACAAAACAATTAGTATTAATGTCTATATAATCGAAGTGGCGGATAGTATCTACTCCCAGAAAGTGGGTCGGCTTACAGAAGGTTTCAAGAAGAAGGTGTTCCTGCAAGAACAGTGACGGCGATCTGGTGGCTGACATCTTCTTCTTCTTCTTAATTGGCGCTATAACCGCTTACGCGATTTTGGCCGAGTTTAACAAAGCGCGCCAGTCGTTTCTTTCTTGTGCTAACCGGCGCCAGTTGGACACAGTGAAGCCAAGTCCTTCTCCACCTGATCTTTCCAACGCAGAGGAGGCCTTCCTCTTCCTTTGCTACCACCAGCTGGTACCGTATCGAATACTTTCAGAGCCGGAGCGTTTGTATCCATTTGGACGACATGACCCAGCCAACGTAGCCGCTGGATCTTTATTCATTGCGCTATGTCTATGTCGTCGTAAAGCTCATACAGCTCATCGTTCCATCGCCTGCGATATTCGCCGCTGCCAACGTGCAAAGGTCCAAAAATCTTGAGCAGAATCTTTCTCTCAAACACTCCAAGAACAACAAATTCGCGGGCGCCTACGGACTGCCGGCTGAGCTTTTCAAACATTGCGGCGAGGAGCTGGTAAGATGCATGCGTCCATGCAAGCCATGAAAGGAGAATCGACACACACCGTCCTTTTGTCTATTTCAAAGCTAAAGCAACTAATCCAGCCCTAACGCAGAAGCTTGGAAGATGAAAACATCCGATGAGGCAACCTTTGGAGTGTTTGAGAGGAAGATTCTGCGTAAGATTTTTGCACCTTTGCACGTTGGGGACGGCGAGTATCGCAGGCGTAGGAACAATGAGCTGTATGAGCTTCACGATGACATAAATAGGTATAGCGCAGCGAATAAAGATCCAGCGCCTACGTAGGCTGGGTTATGTCATCCGAATGGAAACAAACGCTCCGGCTCTGAAAGTATTCGATGCCGTATCAGCTGGTGATAGCAGAGGAAGTTGGAAAGATCAGGTGGAGAAGCACTTGGCTTCAACTGCAGCCGGTTAGCACGAGAAAAAAATGACTGACGCGTTTTGTTAAACTCGGCCAAAGTCTCGGTGATCGCGACCATCAAGAAGAGAACAAGAAACGAATTAATGGTCCAACTATGCATAGTTTCGAAAAAAAATGCATCAGCGATAGTAGCACACTCAAATCCACACCAAACGATCTGAGAGTGCGTTGAATTCATATTCGATATTTTTATTTGGTAACAGTGGAAACTCACTCCGCCAAAAATCTCTTTTCACCAACGGACCATTCAAGAGACGTAGTACTCGCTTTAAAAATAAGTTTTCGTATTGGGGAGATACAATCGTAATACTCGTACTGAGTTTCTACCACATGCCAGAAATGGTCGAAACAACCATCAGTGTCAAAATAATACGCGAGCTCGCTCAAACTTATAAAACATGTAAGAAGTATAATTCGCATTTTTATATATCCTTCTTCAGTACTTATCAGAGGTAAGCCTTCTTCTCAGACCAGTTAAGTACATACAACATAGAACAACAGATAAGAACCGAGTAATGTGCGATAGTTGAAATTCGATAGAAATAAAAAAAATAAAGCCGAAAGCCTCCTATGCTAGTGCTGTACTACTTTCAGTTTGTATAATAATTTTATTGTTATGTAAGTAAGCCTTTATAAAATAAATAAAATAACAATTTTATGAATCTTAAGCTTTGAAAATTGAAAAACAGTTAATCATCTCATAGCACATCCCGTTTCGGAAATTTGTAAACTTAATAGTTTTTAAATATCTAGCAGCGGTTAGGGGGCTACCGACTTCATTTTAAAAATACCAGTGACGCTTTTATAAACAAAACTGCTCATCAAGTATACTTGCGAACGATTGGTTACATCTTTATATCCGTAAATATATTCCATATTTACGAACGTATATAAGATTTCGTTATACGCGTGTTAGCAACTCTTCTCCTCGTAAATCGCATTATCGATTGTGGTGATATTTTTTGTACTAGTGGAGTTTCCTCGATGGTTTAAAGGTATATCTGCACCGTTGGGTATTTGTGGAGAAATTTGCTGAAATCATATTTACAAAATTATTAATTTGCATAGAAGCCCGTTGTAAAAAAAGATGATTAAGGTGGAACATTGATATTGATATGCAAATTTAGACTCATAAAATCGTAAACGTTTCCTCTTACACTTGAATTCAGCTTGTAGATTTGACTTACTTTGTAGATTTTGATCTAAAAAACACATTTATTAGAACAAATTTAAAATTTTTATTTTAGAGTCAGCTTACATACATAGATGAACAGAGCATAAAGTAAGTAGTGAATTCAATTGAATTATGTTAGGGATGTAAGAATTTGAATTGTTTAGCCATCTAGAAACAATTGTTATTACACAATAAAAGTTCGATTCTGTGTTTGGAGCGACAGAACTTCGGCTTCGGTTTCGGCCATATCAGGTCAAAAATGATCGATTTAGTTTCGATTCCTATTCAGCCGAACTTTGGCACAAATTTATTTAAATTTTATTGCATCGTGCAAATATTATATGATCTCATAGTTTTTGTAACAAACTTAGTATATTCGTGTGAAATACCACATTATCTACTGAAGAAAATTCTTCTCCTTCAAGTGTAGCTAGTGAGTTAATGGTAAGCTCTGAAAGTCAGCTCTATCCGGGTAGGTAGTGCCGTTAAAAGGTGAAGATGCCCATAACCTATTTTTGTAATACATTTATCAACTTTTTTATTTGTTAAATTATACAATTATTCGACTATGTTATATTAAATAATTAATATACAGTTTTTTTTCTTATTTTTAAAAACATAAGTATATATGCATGTACATTAGGGTGTCCGCTATTTACCAATTTGATTATTTTTCTTGCGACGCCCCCTAAACTTTTAGTTTTCCGTCTAAGAAAAATTATCAGATCAAAATCAGCTCTTAATATTCAGAATAAACCTTGCCCCAAACACGATATATTTCCCATATACAGAACATGGGAATTTGCTACTTTTTGGAACAAACTTTTTTTTCTCTAGTATGCTAATTTACAGCTATGAAAAACACATATTCTGATGGCAATTTTAACTCTCTGCAAAAATGATCTTGTACAATTTTTCGATAAATTGACTCATTTAAAAGTTAATCGAAGTTAAAGTTGAACTGTGTGTAAATTTCAGACTATTTCACTTTTGCAGCAAAGTTATTACTGTTATAGCAAAATTCTGACGTTTATGTAAAACAATGATCAATTTCTATGGTATGAAGATGAAAGATGAAAACATCCATAAGTCGAATCAAATTTATACCACCTAAGAATGCACGATTTATTTTAGTAAACATGTTTTAGTTACATTTTGAAATTTTTTTTTGTATTCGCTTACAATCTGGATTACATATTGTTTGTCATCTTCACTTCTTGCTAAAACGTTAACATATTCTTCCGACAATTTTACAGCTCTTTCTGCATTGTCATTGACTACTCTTAAATTTCATACAATTTCTAAACCTTTCAAATACAGTACAATCGTGATAGTCCGACATTTTTTAATCCGACACGTTCGGTAATCCGACAACCTCATAACGTCTATGGATGCAATTGGCATTATTTTATTTTGATCAGTCGTAGCAGAGGGGGATTATGTTTTGTTTCCCGGTCACAATGTATTTGTCATTAAATTTGAACGACGCCAGTTCTCTCGCGATTTCTGTTCTCGGTGTTGATGTGATTTTTTTGCTGTCTTTTCGTGTCCTTATTTTCTGATTTGGTTTTACTTAGTGATGGCATCGACGTCAAACAACCGTAAACATACAACACTTACGCTGAATGATAAATGGGCCATAATTCAGCGATACGAGCGTGGTGAAACACCTCTTTACCTAAGTGGGATCTACGGAGTGGAACCTTCGGTAGTCCGGAATATTTGATAATCCGACAACGAGTCGGTCCCGTATGTGTCGGACTATCACGATCGGACTGTATCCAGGATCTTCTAACCATTTACTGCTGTTTAATTGAAGAAAAAAAGAATTTTCGTTTATAAAGAAATCAATGTTTTTATTTATGAACCATTTGAAATCATCGGAATTAAATATGAAGCGTTTAGGAGCATCAAACTGATCGTCATCGCTCAATTTTAATGCTTCTACCATTTTTGGCTTTAAACTATAAGATAAACTTTTATCGAAAAATGCTAGAGCCCCTGTTTCAGGACTTAAGTACCATAGACGATTCCGAAATTTTCTGAAAACTGCATCGGACAGATTTCTATCGCCCGTTCTATATTGGTAAACAGATTTGATGAAATCAAGGTCTTGATTCGGTGCAGCTGCAGCTAGCGGTGCAGAGTACCAAAATGGAACATACACAAAAACTACGAACAATGCTATGTCCTGAAAACTTTGTTCATCTGCTGCGCTTAACTTGAAACTGTCTCGAAAATATACATTTTTAAGCAATAAAGTGCTTTGGACATCCATCGAGCGTGATGGAATGCCCCCGGTTTATAAAATTTGATTTGATCAATGAATGTCAATTGTGGCTAAAAATATTTTACTTAGCTCTAATAATTCTCGATAATCATCACGAGGTAGCGTAGTATTCAAGTATTCACCAATTTTCGAATTTATTTCTGGTATTTTTTCTTTTATGACTTTTTTCAATTTATTTTTTTGTATAGATTTATGGTTGTTTTTATCAATAGAAGGCCGCTGACTTTGAGAGCGTCGCAAGAAAAATAATCAAATTGGTAAATGACGGACACTCTAATGTACATACTTATATGTTATGTGTTATGAGCTGCAGTTAATGCGATATACAATTTTTTACCGTTTTGTTTCTTTACTAATAAAAATACGGCATTTATAAGTACAAAAAGTCTTTGCTTGTTGATTACTTGAAATCTTGAAAATGCTCAATTCGTTTCGACCGTAAAAACCGATGTTATATAAGGTACAATCATTACAGGACACAACCCATGGGGTCGGCATATGACCACCATTGGAATCATCGAGGACCCGGTATGCCTCTCATGCTTGGAGGAGGCGGATAGCACTGAGCACTTTCTCTGTGAGTGTTCTGGCTTTGCTAGATCACGGCTACGAGTATTGGGTTCCGATGTCATGAGAATGAGTATTATTCGATCTCTAAAACTGGAGGATATCTACAGATTTGCCAAAGAATCTGGAAAATTCTCACAGGACTAACTATCTCTATCTCTGTCTCTATTCTTTCCTATCTCTTTCTCTGACACTTTTCTCCTTCCCTCCTTGACTATCTACCCCCTTTCCAGAGCTTTAAATACAATGGGCTTTTTAGCCTGAGTGTTTTAGGAGCCACCAAATCTCCTGGTGCTCCTTGGCTCGACCTTTTCAAATTTCAATTTCAAATTTCAATTTAGTTTTTGAGCTCAATTGTTTTAGGCTAGCAATAGCGCCCTTTGCTTTCCGTATTCCTGTGTCGATGTCGTTCTTTGCTCTAGTTGTGGCCAAAGTTATAGTATACTAATAAAAATTCACGGTCGAAGGAGCGGGTAATATCTGATACATACATATCTGAAATAATGAAGGATAGGAAAAAAAGAAATGAGATTAAAAAAAAAATTAAACTAGAATATATACTTATATATTAACTATACGCATCAGAGTGTTTATTTTTACTTATCGCTACTCCACAATATGTAATTCGTTCATTTTCTCGGTGCTATATATTGATGCACATTTCATTTACAGACTACTTACAATGATAAGTAGAAGAAATATTGAACATGATTTAAACACCTTAAAAATAGAATATAGAAGAATTAAAAATATGTGTTTTGGAGAAAAACGCGAATACAGCGGTCTTCATTTAATACCTTAGAGCTACGAAGATTTCAATATAGTTTAATAATATTAATTATTTCCAAAATGAAAGCAAGAGGACTGCTGCTCTTACTTCCAAGGACTTGAGATTAGTCAAAAGCAGACGAGTTGGATAGGTAGGATTTGGTTCAACAAAGCTCAATGAACGTAGGGCGTATTTAAGAAAAAAATGTTAGACCTGTTCAATTCTGTTTATACAGATTTTATGACTCAGTCTCCAGATGTATGGTAAGTAGCATATTCCAAATTGGAGCGTACGAAAGACGTACATACACACAATATATAATAATTTATGAGTATAAGGTTCAGTGAATTTGACATACCTATTTCGCCACAGGAGCCCTAAAGCTGAGTAAGCTTTCGAAATAATATGACTTTTGTGACTTTTAAATGAAAAGTTACTTGAAGAAATAGACCCAAGTCCTTTAATATCCTTCAAACTTTGCAATAAAACATGGGAAATGTTGTAAGACGCCGGCAAGATATTGTGAGTGTTTGAATACGTGACTTTAAAGCACTTTTTGATGTTTAAAGAATAGAGATATATATTGTAATGGGCCTACTTGTCCACCACATTTCGCTTAAAATGCGAATTGTGCCGTAACTTGTTCGATTATTCCAATGGGTTTTTAAACAAACTGCGATAATATAATCAGATTAATACGAGGGTGGGTCAATAAGTCCGTGACTTTTTGTATTTACTGAAAAAGAAATACCGCTCCTGTCAACAGGCATCTGTCAGTTGACTCCTGTCAAAAGTTGAACGTGCTGCGTCAGTTAGTTTGTGTTTTACAGCTACCTTTATCAGACTACCCAGTAGTTCACAGTCGACCACAAACGCAATCGTGTAACAACTTCACAGGAAGGTTTGGCGTTGTTTAATCGCAATATGGAGGAGTACAGTGGGCTTCTAAGGGTGAATCGGCCTAATAAGCACAAGAAATTCCGTTGTTTCTATTTTCTCCTCAAATTAACCTCAGGTTTAACCGTTGTCAAAGACTTACTCGGTACCAGAGATCCGTCTGAGTCTACTGAGAGATTGTTCGCCATCTCCACATCCTCCACAACTTGTTCAGTTGCTTCAGATCGTTTCGACGACGGTATATCGCTCACACTCACTCGGCTCTCCATTGGCATAGCCAATGTGCCATGTTTCACCACTAGTAGTGTGCTTGCTCCGGAACCCTGGGTGTCAGTTCCGGTCATAGGGGAATGTGGGGTTTGGGCCTGCACATCCGATGCCCGAGCCGTCGATTGCTCGACGGGAGGATTTCCCGAAAGTGGGTTACCTCGTGCAGAGAGATCCTTTGTTAACTTCCACATTGTGATGAAATGCTTTTTATACCTCCTGCCAGGTTTTCAGTACGGTACTCTCCACACAGTACTTGGGTGGCCACCAATTCCGCCGTTCCGCGAATGAGTGGATACTCAATTCCTATATGGAGCTGCCCTCTTAGTTCGTGGTAAGTTAATCTCCATAGCATGGGGTTAACTCACCACTTAAGCCTCATCCCCGCGGCAAGGAGACCGACATGACAAGGTGCGGCTTTACTTCGGCTTTTAAATTGTTTTGAAGATGTTTGGCAAGTCTGAAAGTGGTTTTGAACATTACTTTACTAAATTTAGTTTACTTGTTCAAAAATAAATCAATCTGAAACGTGTGCCTTTTTGTATACTGAAATGAATTATCCCCGATTTGAATTATCATACCCTGATGTCCTACTTAATAATTTTACACCGAAACATGAAACGAACTCTGATTGGTTGAACGCGTGCATTCGAAAATTCCACGAACAGCTGGCGCTCACTGGAGATTGACGCATCTCAACCTCATATTTCCTTTATTCTCTTTACAAATCTTAGTCCATTGATTTTGTGATTTTTTCTCTAAATAAAAAACTTTTTGTATTTGAAATTTCTTACACTTCTTATAGATATTTTATTAAAGCAAGAATAAATAGATTTACTTTATCGTTTTTTATGCTTAAAATCTATGTTTTATATAAATAAATGAACTAGTTAATTTGCTTTGCTTTGCTGTTAGGCAGCCTGTGCGAAAATTCTTCCCTCGAACGCAACAGGTGCTTCGTCGACTAGAACGCTATAGGAATCCTCATCCATTACATATTCGTGGTGTTTCTGCGGGCGTTTCCTTTGTGAGGATTTCCGTTTTGTATTGCGAGAACCTTTTTTCGATGATTTGCGACTTGGTTTGCTCGATCTTGTCTTTTTCTGACTTTTGTTGTTGCCACGACGATAACTGCTGTTGCTGGAAGGACGACGCTTGACCGAGTTCTTCACATTCGGCTTACGTACAGATTTGCGGCGTTGACTTTGAGGTCTCGAGCGATTGGAGACATTCTGTTTGCGATGTGACTTGCGAACATTGTTGTTGGTATTGCGACGGCGTATGCGTTTGCGCCGACGTACAGCACGTTCTTCGGGCAGTAAGCCATCATCTTCATCATCGTCATATTCGCGGATCTTGTGGGCAGCGCGTTGTAAACCGTTGGATTTCTGTATTCTAAATACTGGATAGTCTTGAAGGCTCTTGAGATGACGGGCCAAACGAGCCTAAAGTTGGGTGAAAATGAAAGGCAATGAATTTGTAAGAAAAATATTATTCTGTGGTAGCTCGTGAGACTCACCATGCCTGGCTGCGCAAGTACCTCGGCGTTTATTTCAAGCTCAAGATTTTTTTTCTTACTATCCTCTGCTTGAATAGCAGCCGCTTCCTGATCTGCTAATGCTTCCTCCTCGATCGGTTTGTCCTGTTCCTTGTCCTTCTTATCGTCTACCTCAACGATTACAATAGGCATATCCTGTAATTCCGATTTAGCAGGAATTGACTCAGCAAGTGGTTGGTTAGCCTGAGGCTGAGGCAATTCCATGGCTGCTTCATCGTTCCTCGCTTCAATAATAGCTTCAGCAGCAGAGAGTTCTTCTAAAAATTGAGGAATGAACGGGGAGTTAGTTTGGCAATTTTGTCTATTCCAATTATGATTTACATACCAGCACCAATGCTGCTTAGCAACGACATAGCGCATAAAAGCGCCAGCAAAGCACACAAACCGAACTTTGCCATTGTGTGCTAGTTTCGATATTTAATGCTAGTCGAGTGGGCTTTCGAGACTTCAGCACACGTTTAGTTACCAAGACGTTATGCGAGTAAGAAACGCGCTGTCGCTCTTATATCGCCATTTGTAAATGTGTTAAATATAAAAAAATTGTCTGACCAGATCTTGGCAAAAACGGAGTAAAGGAAAGTTTAGCGCGAATATCATTTTCTAGCTACGTTAGCGATTTGCTGGCTAAGCATTTGAAACATTTGACCTGCGACGTTCGCATCTCTCTGCCAAGAGCACTAATCGTTTATATGTACATATTTAGTTGCTACCAATTTCCTATTGAGGAGGAAAGCATAGCATTGACAGTTTGGTGTAAAATTTATAATTCGTACGCGGTGAAATTTACCAAAATGCAAATGCACGACATATAACGGTTTTGTTGGAAGAAAGAAAGAAGGCTAAGGTTGGAATAAAAGAATGTGTAATGCGATCTTGATTAATGGCATGAGCGTTGGAGTAGTCGCTTTTATTAGTGACTGGCGTTAAATTGCTTTCACCGAAGATATTTTTGGAGAAGAATACCAAAAAGGAAACTATTGAAGAGAGTACAAATATTTTCGATGAATAATCTTTAATGAAAATCTTAATTTTGTTCGGTAATTTTTTTACTCTCTCACTTTGGACTCTAATTTCAAATTCAATTTCAATTTCCAAATTTTAATTTCCTTCAACGAAAACTATTTTTCTCTTTCCAATTCAATATTTTACGTGCTTGCTATCTTCACGTGAATTCCTTTCCCTTTTTGTGCGTTTTCATTAATTTCTGTTTGAATAAAAATATATACTTTGTTTTGTTTTAAATCACATTCGTTTTATTTATCATATTTTCCATTTCATCAAGTAGTCTGAGTAGTCGCCCATTCTCGCTTATCGATTTTACTAAGGCTTTTGAATTGTTGTTCCATTGATAATTTCAACCTTGCACCACTTGCACGGGACGTCTGCTACGACGATTGCCTCGCCGCCTTGTAGCACCACCACCACCACCACCAACCCGATATACGCGCACATTCTTGCGCCTGTTACCACCGCCGCGACGGCGATTATTTCCACGTCGACGACGATTGTTACCACCACGGCGACGCACTAAATTGCGACGCGCGTCGTTGCGGCGACGGTGCACTATTACACGATTGGCGCGCGCCTCCTCAGAATCGTCCACGGACTGTTCCATCAGCGCCACGACGCTTCCATCGGGTATGGCATCGAGTGCGGCACGTGGCACCAACAACGCAGTCTTGCCGGTCTTCTCGTCAACGACACTCTGTCCTTCGATCTCGATGAATCCATCGGGTACCATAATAGCACCGGCATGTTCTCGTGACACCATCATATTTGTTGGTTTTGCATTCTTCAGCACAAGCTGGGCATTCAATTGGTTGGATCGCTGTGGCCGGTTTGGTATGCGGCTGACGAGCTTTTGGTTTTTCAACTGACTACGGAGGCGTGGTGCGTGCGGGGCATGTGAATTCATATACACAAAGTTACTGGCCACGTCATTTTCATCGCTAACGCTCTCTTCGTCATCATCATTATACTCAAACTCCGCGTCATTGCTATCTTCGGCATCGTCGTCATGTTCCAAATCCTCTTCATCATCATCATCATCATCATCGTCTTCTTTGGACGCATTGGTAGCATCATCATCCACACTGTCGTCATCACTTTCGCTGCTTGCATTGCCAGCTTGAGCTCCTTCTTCATTCTCGTCATCATCGACTTCCACTACTTTGAAACCTTGCACTTCATGACCATTACCGTTGGCACGCGGCACGCTAAGGAAGATGTATGGGTGATTTGGTGAAGCAATAGCGGCACCGGAGCGCAACTGCTTCTGTTGTTGCTGTTGCTGAGTTGCTTGCTTAGGTTCTGCGGATAGACAAGATTAGGTTTGATAGTAAGATTCAATCTAGGTTGGAATAGCTTAGGTTGCAGTATTTTTCCACAATGGGGCACACTTAAGCTCTCAATTGAGATGCTGAATGCTGAACTAGAATCAATGTAAACTTATAACAACTTCAGAAGATCGCTGATTTTCAGTGTGCTGGGATTTTCCAACTCATTGCATGTCGCATGCCCTTACAATGCGCCATTAAAACAGAAATTGATTTGTTGAGACTAATTTTGGCTCAGAAGAGATTTTATGTTTATGGCATTAAAGGCCGACCACAAATACTGGGAGGTACCGAAAGTACGCTAAATCTAACAGTTTGAGAAATCAGCTAATAAAATATATTTCTTTAATCCCTGGATAATAATCTCTGAGAGTATGGAAGTTAAGGAAAGATCCTGAGGTTCAATAAAAACAAATTTTTCGTCCTTAAGCTACAGAAAATTATATTATCATCAAAGTTGCTTTGCGATCAGTTGCTTCCTAGAGAAAATCATAAAAGCAGTTATTTTAAACGAAATCCAATTGGCTTATTAAACAATTTTGAATGGCACTTAGAAGATATTGTTTTCTATCTGTTAAAAATATAAAATTTTCTAAATATATTATTCAAAATGAATATTCTACGATACTTTTTCTTAAATGAGTTACTGAATGAACTTATTTTATTCTTTTAAATCCACACATTTTTTTAATTAATTTTTTTGTCCCTAAGTTATCATTTTAAAAGTATATTTGAATTCCCTCCCTCTTTCCCCCAGTACGCACCTGCACATGCTATTGTCACGCAGAGCAGTAGCACTGCCACACTTGTCAATTTCAGCATCGCCAAAATTTTAATACACTAATTTCGGCTTACTAGACGGTTTTCGATCAATCTGTTGATCAATCAATCAACGTAAATTAAGATAAATATCTACCAACAAACGCAATACCAACAAAAAGTGTCCTAATTGTAAGCAATGGCCCGCAGAACTGTAACGAAGGCATTGATTGCTTTACGTTTTTATGCAAAAGTCGGCATACAGCTGACCACAATACTCGTACAAGAATACTTGGGCAATGGCCAAGAATGGATAAAGAACCAAATTAAGGCAGAGAGATTCAAATGCAAAAAATGTAGAATAGAATAAAAACGAAAAATTAAAACAAGACAAACACCAGAATAGCTGAAAACAAAAAACAAAGAATATAATGAAGAAACCATTTTTTTGGCCAAATGCTAAGGCCATCTACAGAAAGCTTAAACAGCTGCTTGACTTGACTTGGTGTGACTTTCACGCGTGCTCATGCGCCTACATTTGTTCTTTATTAGATGCGTACGAGAATATGTTGATAAGAGGAGAATCACATTGCCAACATCTTTGTTTGATTGTTTGGTGCTGATGAAGGGATCCACACAAAACAAATGTCTAAATAATAGCGTAAATGTGTGTGTTTGATGTGGTTCGGTAAACACTTGAAGAATGTGAGTACCTGTTGAATCATTGCCCCGTTGAACTGAAGCTAGAATAATTTTTTCAGATTTTTTTTGAGAATTTTACCGTTTTCAATATGGAAACGGTAGTCGAGCCGCCTCTGTTGAGACGCTCGCTAGGCATTGCTGCTGACATCATAATGACCGCAAACTAACACGCATGATTGCTTATATTTATATAACCCTAACTGTTAGTGGTGAAAGGGTCACCGACCTCCACGAAAATATGTATATATAGGCATAATTTTCGATTCATTAGACTTCTTTTTGGTTACATACGAGTATAATTAAAGCTGCCGTGCTTCTATTGCTTAATTCTTCAAAAAAGTTTTCTATCAGCATCTCATTATGCACTTGTAAGCACAAAGTGTAATGATCTTAATTTCAAATCTTGACTCACGCGCCGGGACGTAAAGAACGTCAGATGTTCTTAGTTAAATTTGCTAATGAAAAATAAAACAATATAAACACTATAAACACCATAAACTTAAGAGATTCGGGACGAACTTTTAAACACTTTTTTCTGCTGTTTATTTGAAATAATTACAATCTTAGTTGAGTGATGTCCTATAAATGTTAAATATTTAAAGTTAAGTATAAAAGTAAACTAGGGAATATCCTAAAAATATAAGTACCGCATTTTAAAGGACAATTACAAGTGAGGGCGATGAAATTATCAACCATCCTTTAGTAAAGAAGGGGGATTATTAAATAAGCTGATTTATTCTCAATTCCATGGATCAAAAATCTGAGGTAAACCTTTTATTTAGGGTGGGCGATGTAAAATTTGCTTCTTGAATCGGCTATACAAAAAAAACTTATAATTTTTCAAACTTTTTTTTTATTTTGAAGATTGAACATTGTCGTTTATGAATGAAAAATAATATCGTTCAAATGACTGCCACGACTGGCTTTATAGTAAGCCATTCGATCAACCCAATTTTTAGGCACATTTTCGATTGATTGGGCTCCAATTTCATGAACGGCAACTTCGATTTCGTGTTTTGAAGCATCAATCGTCTCTGGATGGTTCGCATAGCATTTGTCCTTAACGGCTTCCCATAAAAAATAGTGCAACGGGCTTAAATCACAGCTCCATGGCGGCGAATTGATATCGGAATTCAAAAACGGTAGCCAAAAATTCGAGGGTAACTATGGCAGTGTGAAAAGTTGCACCGTCCTGTTGAAACCAAATGTCGTCCATGTCATCCGCTTCAATTTTTGGAAACAAAAGCTCGTTGACCATATCACGGTAACGCTCGCCATTCACTGTAACCGCGGCTCCTCGCTCATTTTCGACAAAAAAAATGATGATGCCGCCAGACCAAAAACCGCACCAAACAGTGACTCGTTGTGGATGCATTTGTTTCCCTACAGTAACGTGTGGATTTTCTGAGCCCCAAATCCGACAATTTTGTAAATGGGGACCGCAATGGCGGGTTCAAAACCGCGGTCGTGAAATATCAAATGAGAGAAAAAGTTTTTTAGCGATCGCTTGCTAGCCATGGCAAACCATAGATTCTCTTTCTGCCATGAAAAAATCTTATAAAAAACCATCTAAGTGGCCCTCGTTCTTATTAAGAGTATTTTTTTAATTGTAACACATCCCTCGAATCCTGATCCTGATCCTGAAAATAGTGTAGCAGATTTTTCTTGCTTTGACTGTTTGTCACTATTTGCTTGCTCCTCTTCTATTTTCCTTTTCAACAATAGTGACTTATTTTGAAATGCTTAGATTTCCTTTTCTCTCTCTTTCTCTCAATTATTTTATATAGGGTTTTCCAAACAGAGGTGCTATTTTTATATTCAAAGAAAAATGTTATTTTTTAATATAAAAGATAGGATGTTTATTTCATTATAAAGAGGAAGGTATGCCATTAATAGTGGAAAATAACATCCGGCAAATGACCACCACGGTCACGCTTACAGGACAATATCGTTTTCATGAAATTTTACATAACCGAATTGCAAAATGGCTGCCCTGTGTCCTCAATAGACTCACAAGGTGTTAAATCACAAGATCTCGGTGGCCAATTGTGATCACCGCTTCGAGAGATAACACGGTCCGGAAACTTTTCCCGAAAAAAATCAATGGTTTCGTTGCTTGTGTGGTACGTAGCGCCGTCTTGTTGAAAATAAACGTTGTCCAGATCAATACTATCCAATTCCGGCCATAAAAATCGTTAATCATCTCTCGATAGCGCAATCCATTCACCTGTAGCCCCTGTTATTGGGAAACCCTTTAGTAAAGATATTTGAATTTACGCCCTAAAATGCAAGAAAAAGTAAAAAATTGGCCAGTCAAGTGAAAAAAAGCTTGCCACTATAAATATCTTTTTTTGGAAAATGTAATAAATAAATTTATTGTAGGATTACACAAAAATATTTAATTTGTAAATCGTAAATTCATCACATTTTTCTATTAGCTTAAACAAACAAAACGCTAGCAAAAAATTTAGGCGCAAAAATTAAACATATTTATTTAGTTGTTTATTTACAAATTAAACACAATGAAGACAAATAAACATATGTACATATGTAATTGAATATGCATCGAAAATATTTAACTTTTGCAATTCGCGCCTTTTACGTAGTATTTTGTTTTAATATGTGGATTATTTAAAGTTAAAATAGTAACTTGGAAAATCTCATGTTAGGTGCGTGAAGTCATGCCATATTTTTTAAAACCTATTTAATGCAATACCTTCCGATCAGAATGCACACAAAATGTGGAAATAGTTTAAAAATGGCCTTAACTAATTTTCTCATTTGACTCCTTCAGGGAAAAATTTTTAATATTGTTTTACTTCCCTTGTTTAGGATTTTTTTATAATATTAATTATATAAATTTAAACATCCACAAATGTATTATACGTGGGTTAGAGTCATAAAAGGCCGATATACGCGTATGTCGACAACTACTAGTGCTCAACTGTTCAAATGATCGTTCCAATTTTTCGAGCTTTTATTTTCATTTACCAAAATTTCTTTAGTTTTCCAAAGACGTTAACTCTGTGTATAAATAATTTGTAAAACTTAAAAAAAACAGTGCTGACAAAAAGTTCACAAATATTGGCACGCCTCTGTCGGCTCGTTGTATCGCCCATTGACAAAGTAGTAACCTACGATATATAGAACTCAAGGGTGGTACTCAAGGGTCTCGAACTGCTACTCCGCTCTAAGTGAATTTGACAGAATTGTTGCACGTGCGACGTCACACTTGTGTAATTTATTCGTATGCTGTTGGGCGCCAACTTGTATTCTGTAACTCTTGGCAGTAACCTAAGCGATGTGATTAACAGAGCACATTCAGGTGATGCCTCGATGCACGTTTGCTCAGGCAAGAAAGGCAAGCAAATCAAGCTTGCAGTTAGCTAACACCTTGATTTAATTTCGCCAGGCATTTCATTTTACGACACAACAAAAGCACCCTTATACTCGTACAAAGGAATCTACATGCATTATAGATAAATTAAGTCTTTAAATATAGAAGAGAGGGCGCAGTTTTTTGTTCAAATCCAATAATATTATATTTATTTATATGGCGGAGCGCACCGCCCCCATTTCCCAACAATTTTTCTTGCGTCGTATTTTTTTTTTTGGTTTGTACCAAATTTGAGTAGATAAGATAAGAGTTTATTAAGTAGAAAAACGTTACAATACTTACGTAATCGCACAATTTACAGAATATGATATAAATCTTAATTCTACATCATTATATTTATATATTTATCACAGGTTTCGGTTTTTTAAACGATTTTTTCTTTTTGTCGAAGGAAAAAACTACTATGAAAAACCTCCGCTATACATCTGACAAGCTAGGGTCAATCTATACGCATTTAAGTACCACGGCCTAATTGAACATTAAGAAAGTTCAGTAATTAGCAGATTGTCCGAAAAACTGGAACGAATTTGGAATCTTTTAGTCAAATTTTGTATTTGATCTGACAAAATCTTAGTTTTTGATTCATCATGAAGCTTTCTGGTGGAGAAATGCTATGGGAGTCGTAACATCATTTTGAGTACCTTATTTTGGCAGATTTGTAGTTTCTTAACATGTGACTTTGCGATATTACTCCAGGCTGGACAGGCATATAATATTATTGGCTGAAATATAGACTTATAAATTATTAATTTTTTTCATCACTTAAGCCTGAGCGTCTATTTATTAGAGGATATAACATTTTAATCGCCAAATTTACTTTCTCCTGTATATACTTTACATGATCGCAAAAAGATACTTTTTTATCAAAAATCACCCCCAGATATCGTACGGTATTGGTCCACGGGATATCATAACTACCTAATTTCAAACCTGTACTTGGTATAAAGCAATGACTTCTTTTTCTAGTGAAAAAGATAGCTTGCGTCTTACCAATGTTTAATTTTATTTTCCAAGTACACAAGTAGTCTGCCATGTTTTGTAGTAAATCTTGAAGTTTGGTTACGATTTGGTTACCAAACGCATGCGTATAAAATATGCCAATGTCGTCTGCATACATAGCATATGAACAATTGGCTAATTTGGGAAAATCAGAGCAATAAATAATGCACAGTAAAGGACCAAGTACCGATCCCTGGGGAACTCCAGCGGGTAATTCGATCATGTCAGAGTATTCGTCATTCAAAAACACGTAAAAGTAACGATTTTTAAAAAGCAATTTATGATTTTTACTAGTGGTAACGGAAATTTTAAGTTTATTAATTTGTAAAAAAGACCATCCTTCCATATCGAATCAAAAGCTTTCTCAACGTCAAGGAGCATTAAACCGGTTGATTTCTTGTGATAGAAAGTAAAATTTGACGTGATTATAGATTCGTTTAATCTGATGAGTCGTACTATGATGTTGTCTAAATCCAAATTGCTTGTTTGGTATAATCTTATGGATGTCTAGGAACAGGGATATTTTATTTTTGATAATTTTTTCAAAAACCTTGCTTAAGCTGCTTAGAAGACTAATAGGGCGGTAGCTATCAGCTGCGTTTGCTGGCTTGCCCGGCTTACGAATTGGAATTATTTTAGCTGTTTTCCACGCATTAGGGAAATATTGCAATTTGATGCAATAGTTTATCAAAAAAGTAAAATATATCACGGTCTCTTTAGGTAGGTGTCTGAGCATAATATTTTTTATGTCATCATGCCCTGCAGATTTCCTCAGTGGTGCATCGTGCAGAAGATCCTGAACATAATCTGAATCCACGTATTCAGATAGTGGAGTGTCTACTTCTTGCGAATTTAGTTGTTCTATAGCTGTATCGACTAAATTTGAGACGAGTGGAGATCCTAGTTGATTGGACTCCTTATGATTTTCTAAGAAGTTATATGCAAACAAATTTGCTTTTTCGTGACTTAAGATTAATGTCTTATTTGACTCACGCAGAGGTGGGATTTCTGAATGTTTTCTTCGCATTATTTTACAAATATTCCAGAATGGCTTACTTCTCTTTTCAATTGAACTAAGTTTCTTATTCCAGCTGGCATTTCTATACTGAAAGATCTGTTTGCGGATTTGCACAGAGTAATGGGTAATTTTGCCTCATTTGTAAGACAGCTTTTTACATTTTTTCTGCACTTTTTTATTATAAACAATAATATTATCACACATTTTTATAATCTATTTGCCAACTTTCCAAAATAGGGTCAAAACGTGTTCAGATGTTTGAAACGGCATCCGTGTCAAGAAAAGTTGGCCGATAGTTATCATGATCGCTACTGTTCTGCCAACCTGAAAACAGAAATTCACTCAGCGTCTTAAGAAAATAGACAATTCATAAAGTCTTCATAAAATTAAGTGAAAATATTAAATATTTTTATTATCGTCGATCCGTCCCTATTGAAAAATATGCGTCTCATAATTTTTACAAGCATGTAAAATAATTCCATAGTACTGAACACTAAGCCTCTAAGTCTCATTTCAAAATCTGATTGAGTCCTTGTGAATTTTGAAGCTGAATTTAAAACTGAAAAATTTACCATTTCAACTTGGTTTAGCTGGAAAGCAGAGTTAATTCAATTTTCGCTGGAAGCCTGACTCTGAAAAATGTATAAATAATAGAAAGAAACGATGTGGTGGCAATTCGTATTTGCCTACCTCAATTTTGGGGATCTCTAACTTGTATTTGAGACCCAAAAACCCCCCTTACTGCCGTATCTTTGCATTCTTTGACTAAGCACCCTGTTTATCAAACTCGCGAGCTATGCGACTTCTGTGAATTCAACAGTATGACATCTGTCAGCAAAATATCATCAAGAATTTCTAAGTTCATTGGCTGTTCTACTCATAATTCCTGCCACTGGCAAATTCACATAAGAGCCGTGTCTGATGAAATAATTAGGAATTACTATGCATTGAAATGAGTAGCAAATATATTAATGAGTTGCCGAGGGGATACTCAAAGTGAAAGAGTAAAAAGAAAAATATATGAGAAAAGCAAAATATGATTACAGATGAAGACAACAGAAGCAAACTTCAAGTAAACAACAAAATGTCATTGATCTCCACAATTTTCGGTAGTAATCATTAAGAATATAGTATATTTCATATACACAAACAATTTTTATTTAAGGGTAGCAATTTAAATTATTCAAACCTCCCAACTCTCCAATCAACCGGGTTAGTTTTCTAAGCAAGTTATTTCTCCCCAAAATATTAGCTAAGATTCCTGCTTTTAATGTGTCGATTTTGGTGCCAATGCGCAACTTTTGATGATTAAAAAATTTCTAAAATTTTCACTACTACTACAATTAATTATGTATGCATGTTAGTAATGGTTATTTTTTGTTATATTAAGTAGCTTATCATCGAAAGTTAGTTTCTCTTCTGAAGTCGCTTTTTACTCATTCAGTGTTGTTTTTCGGACTAAAATATGTTGTTTGTATTACATTCAGGCAAAATTTAAATTCGTGTTTTCTATTAATTTCATATGCAAAAATGGCAATAACGGTACACAAACGCACAGGTAGAAACACATGTAGATATAGTTCACAATATACCCTGCAGGGAATTCCACTAGTTCCGAATTGATGTTCAATAGAATTCGTAACATGGATTAGTTCGCGTTTATTTCATAAGACGACACACATTTTTTAACCAGGCGCCAACTTAAAATATCCCAAAGACTTTTAACGTACTGAGTCCCGATATGATTTCAAATCACAACTTATTCTCTTTTCTGATTATTCCTTCATCAACCTTTTTTTTTTTGTGTTAATTAGATTAAGTTCAAGAAATGTATATAGTAATTGTTCTAAGTTATTCTACTACTCAATTTTTGGTATTGTAGTTTTAATTATATTTATCCAGGCAATGGTAAACCTCCGAAAATATATCTGCCGTTGAAAAGCTCTTCAAAAAAAATATCTGCGGTTCGGGGTCGGCTTAAAACTCAAAGCACTTCCATTTTCCAAACACCCAGTAAAGAGTGTAAGAGCTAATTATATTATATATATAAATAGTTCTTATGAAATACTGCGCTGTAAAGGACTACGTCTTAATTATGCTACAATATATATATATACAGGGTCCGGCACTCGAAGTGTAACCAATTAAAGAGGTCATAAATTTAGTTTGGCAATTACTTTTATTCAATTCAAAGTAAAAAATAAGTGAAAATAATAAAAAATTAAAAATCAATTTACTTTTGCTCGATATGACCACCTTTTGCCTTGACTAAGGCCTTGAAACAGTCCAGAAACGAATCGCAAGATGTCCGAATGAGACTTGCAGGTGTTTTGGCCCACTCGCAAACAATGGCTTTTTTCAGCCCCTCGAGTCTGTGAATCTTTTATTTCGGACCTTGCCCCCCAAAATGGCCCAATGAGAATAATCCATCTGATTCGCGTCTGGGGAATTTGAGAGCCATTGTGTGGACGTTATGAAGTTCGGAAAGTTGTTTTTTAGCTATTCTTGGTTCACTCAAGCTTTGTAAATTGGTGCCAAGTCCTGTACAAACGCCCATGGTCTGCCACCAAAATGTTTGTCTGCACACGGCTTCAAAGCAACCTCCAGAATACTTTCCCGAAAATATTTCGCATTTATCTTAACGCCAGGCTCGATGAAAACGATTGGACGATTGGAACGATTGTGGTTATAGCGGCCCAAACCATTACCTGTGGTGGGTGCTGCCTCCTGGTGTCCAATCGATGACTTAAATTCTCGTACGAACGGTCGGTCAAATAAGCCCTATCGTTTTGGGAGTTTACGAATTGCTCTGACTTGTTGCTGCTTTGGCGTGAGGTCATGCGCTTTTTGGATCTAGTAAGGCTTGACTTTGAGATCATTTTTCAGAATGCCGGGAATGCTAAGGTCCGATATTTTCAGCTCTTTCGCCCTTTGATTGGCACTTAATCAGGAATTTCGCTCAAGTCGCTTCTTCACTTTTTGAACCATTTCACGTGCCGTTGCAGTCTTTTGATGACCACCTCCAAGAGGTTAGTAGCATCACGAAACTTCTCATGTAACGAGCAGTGGTACGACAAACAAAAACTTTAAGGTGCTGCTTTCGGGTGCTTTCGGGACTGTTATTTAGCTAACTAACAGACAGCTAATGTCCGTGCATGAGCTGCGCGAGCGGTCTGGAGTTGGTTGCAGTTCGAATGGCGGACCCTGTATATACGTATATATAATTGGCGCTTACACCCTTTTTTAGATTTTTGGTCGAGCACCTCCTCCGATTTGGTGTGCGTCTTGATGTTGTTCCTCAAATGGAGGGATCTACAATTTTAAGCAGATTCCGAAAGGCAGATATTTTTTATGAGGAGCTTTTTCATAGCAGAAATAGGCTCGGGGGATTGGCATTGCCTACCGAGGGGCGACCGCTATTAGAAAAAACTTCTTCTTCATTTTAGTGTTTCACGGAGACTCGAACCTACTTCTTCCGAAAGGTAGTCATGCACCAACCCATTCGGCTACGGCGGCACAATAGTAAATATAAAAATATAAATATTTCAAAGTACAGGGTTTCGCATCCTAGTCCCATTTTGGTATGTAAAATAACTTTTTTCTGCATACTCTGCGGTCAGATTCCGATGCAGAGCATCTAGTATTGGAGTATTAGTTTTGGAAGTCAATAGTGATTTTGCGAGGCGATATAGAATGCGCTCATTCTGCATGCGCTTTCCGTTAGTCCAGAGGAAGTACTTGATTCCGCATATTTTTTCTATGTAAGCTCTTACACTCTCTCTTTTTTGATAGTCCTATTCACATAATACACAATTTCGTTTCAAGCATCCATAGTTTGGAAATGTTGGAAAACTGAGAAATATGAGAACACGCCCATAAATAATATAATGTGGTAATAGGAATTTATTTTCTATGTATTTTATTATTTCAATATTTCTTAAAAATTTACTGAAGATAGTTTGCCTATTGGTACACTTACAGAGTCATCAGCATTTGCCTAAAGTTTACCTGAAGTACGAGTAGAATCAGTCTCACTAATTCATGCTTTTCCTATGGGGTTACGCTTACACATTAAATATCAACATATTTCATATTTAACTTGGTAGTAGTTTTATTCACGCCGCCATGTTGAACTTATCCAAAAAAATGTATTGCCAATGTTGCTTATTTGATTTTTATCTGCACAAAAGGTTGAAAGTTCGTCGAACTGCTTCAGGTAAAGGTTTGTTAATATGTATGAATGTATGTATGTATATCCATTTGGTACATATCCATGCGCACATAAATACCCCATTCATTCACTAGTTTTCGATATTTCCAAAATTCGGCCAATCACTCGTAACCGAATGATATTCAACTTCTATTTAACTAGAAATATTTTAATTGCCTAGTCAAGTGGTTGAAATGAATTTCGCTGGAAGTATGCATACGATATACATACATACGTACACAGATACATGAGTCAGCAGTTTCAGGAAAATTTAATTAAAAGACAAATTTGAATATTTATTAAGAAACAGATTGGTTATTAGCCTTTAATAAAATATAAATTGCATTTATGGGGTTTACGGCATGATCGTTACTCATACAAACCCCTAGACTTACCGGTTCATTTATGTTACGGTCAAAAGAAATTACAAAGAAAGAGAAAAGATATGCATCTTCAATAAATTAGATGAAAAGATCCTGCTTGAATAAGGAAATCTCATTTTTTGCATTAAGTTGCTTGCCAGCATTACGCTGGATACGGGTTACACTTTGAGGTACGTTTGTATGTATAGGAGTAAGTAGACTAAGGAATCAATGAAAGGGGACAGCTAAATCGTAATTATCGATCACAATGAACTAAAAACAAATAATCACAAAAACTTTGAAAAATTCAGAAATAATTTAATCGAAATTCATCATGTTTGTATGTATATTATGTTCTTTATTAAAAAAGGATAGTTATATATAGTGCATATATACAATGGGTACTTATAACTAGAAGAATAATTTAAAATAAAGGATTCTGGTTGAAGTGTATTACGAGGGTGCCTTTTATATGTCGGGATTAGAGAACAAAAACAAATTTTAATCATCGAAAATCACTTTATTGTTTTTCAAAATATTCTCCATGAAGATCTATATACTTTTGCATGCGTTTGAACCAATTGTCGAAGCACTTTTGCCACTCTGAATGAGGTACCTCCAAAACATGCATTCTGAATGCCGCAACCGCTTCCTCAGGTGTCGAAAAACGTTGGCCTCTCAGTTTGTTTTTTACGCACGGGAATAAAAAGAAGTCATTCGGTGTCAAGTCAGGACTATACGGCGGATGACCCATTAATTCGATGTTTTGGGTGCTCAAAAATGCAGTTGTTTGAGCCGATGTCTGAGAGCTCGCATTGTCCTGGTGAAAAGTGATCCGTCTTTGGCGATTGGTTTTTTTAATTTCTTGGAAGACAACTGGCAAACAAATGGTTGTGTACCACTCAGAATTGACTGTTCTGAGTTGTTCTAGTGGTACGGTTGCGACATGTCCAGTTTTTCCGAAAAAACAGGCGACCATTTGCTTGGAAGTGCTTCGTGCGCGAACAACTTTTGTTGGATTTGGCTCATCTTGAAACACCCATAGGAGTCGACTGCTGTTTACTTTCGGACTCATACGCGTATATCCATGATTCATCACCTGTCACGATGTCATAGACGTGTTTCGAAGCCCCGCGATCGTATTTTTTGAGCATTTCCTTCGACCAATCGACACGAGCCTTTTTTTGAGCGATTGACAAATTGTGTGGGATCCAACGCGAACAAATTTTTTTGACAGTCAAATGCTTATGCAATATGGAATGTATGCTAGTCCCACTAATACCTAAGATTGTCTCAATCTCACGATAGGTCACATGACGATCTTGCAATATCAGTTCGCGCACAGCATCAATGGTTTTCGGAACAGCAACTGATTTTGGACGACCTTCACGAAATTCGTCTTGGAGTGAACTACGACCACGATTGAATTCACCATACCATCGATAAACACTGGTCCTTGATGGAGCTTCATCGCCAAAAAATGAATTAAGTTGATCCATGCAATGTTGCTGAGTTAATCCACGTCGAAAGTTTTAAAAAATAATCGCACGAAAATGTTCACGATTTAATTCCATTTTTGGACCGAGATGAATCTTTTAAGTTACTTTAAACAACACAAATAGCGGTGGTATTTCAAAACGTTCTGAGTACGTAAAAGCCAGAAAATGTCAAACTTTGCGATACAGCTGTCAGTTGCCAGATTGCAACACCAGGGTTGCCAAAACCCGACATATAAAAGGCACCCCTCGTATTATATAGATCTATCGCATTTTCACCAAAATACTCTAAATGAAAATATTTTTAAATTTTGCAGATGCTCAAGTTACAAACTGTGTAGGCGGTAGAAAGTACATTCTGTAATGTATTTACGTTCTGTATGCCTGTGCCTGGCATAATAAAACACGGCAAGTCAAAGTACATTTGTGCTCGGGGTGTATGTTGGTATTGCGGAACCAAATCATATAATTCGGAGTATTAGGCGGAAAATAAATATTTTGTAATAAAGAAACGTAGAGGTCTCTCAACTCAATCGTATTCGTCGACACCCCAAACTTGCGCCCCATAAAACATGATCGACCTTGAGCACGGATCATAGATTTTTAGTTTATTTGAAATGCAGATTCGAGCATTATTAATACATTTAAGCCAAGTTGCATTGAATGAGATTTATCATTAAGAAGCAATAAGCTCTAAATCTAATCGATTACGATTACCATTTTTGAGGTGATTATAAATGGTTTTCCAATAAGAGGGTGTTATTGGAGGTATTTTCCCGTAAAATATCAATAGTTTCGTTACTTGTGTGTGTCTTGTTGAAAATAAACGTTGTCCAGATCAATACCATCCAATTTCGGCCATAAAAAATCGTTAATCATCTCTCGATAGCGCAATCCATTCACCGTAACTGTGGCTCCAGCTTCATTTTCGAACAAGTAAAGTCCAATGGCTTCGCCGGACCATAAACCGCACCAAACAGTCCCACGTTGAGGATAGAGAGGCTTTTCAACAATAGCTCTTGGATTTTCTGACCCCAGATCCGAGAATTTTTTATTAGTTGACGAAGCCACAGGGCCTCATCACTCAAGATGATTTTTCGCTGATGGAATTCCGGATCAATTTCATGCATTTCGACGACCCAATCAGCAAAGACACGACGTTGTTGATGATCGGCCGGCTTGAGTTCTTGTGTTAACTGAACTTTATAAGCCTTAAGACCCAAATCTTTGTGCTAATTCCAAAGAACGACGAGGAACGAACAAACCAGGGTTTTCTTCAACACTTTCGCCTACAACAGCAATATTTTCGGCTGTTCTTGAGCGACGTGCACGGGTTTCATTCTTCACATCACTAACTACTCCCAACAGCTCGAATTTTTTCACCTATTTCTGTATTGCGGTCCGACAAGGTGCTTCACGATCACCCAAAAATGTTCGAGTTGTACGAACCGTCTCTGCCAAATTTTCACCATTTTTATAGTCAATTTTAATAACTTCAATGCGTTGTTTAGGCCTCTTATCATTCCATTTTTATTAATGGCTAGTTTTTACTTGTCAAATATCAACAAATGACAGTTTTAAAAGTGACATCTACTGAAATAGCGGGCTATTCAAAATAACACCTGTTATTGGAAAACCCCTTAGTTATAAGAGGGGCTTTATAGAAGCCGCCTGCCTATCTGAAGGTACTGTATGTAAATGTGGGTTCTTTTCTACGTTGCTTGCACATGAATTTGTGTGACGGGTTCAAAAAATCGATTTTTTTTTTACATTTTTCGGAAGAAAAACATCTTAAAAATATTCTATAAAAATTTCACACAGAAATTTCAATTGTTTTTAAAGTTATAGCTAAAATAAGAGAGCGCCGTACGTGCGAATAACTATGCAGTTGCGTGCTACAGTCATGTCGTGCTTCGCATGTATTTGTTTTTTCAACACAATAAGCTAACGGCGTGTAATTTTTTTTCTATTTTCGCTCATTAAATAATTTTCATCAAAATCTTCTTTTTTAATTCTTAAAATGAGTTAACATTTTTACATTTCTCTCCGCATGCCCGCCAAATTAGAAGACAAAGAAATTGTTTAGTTACTGCTTAACTGTCGTGCCTTGCAGCTTTGAATTGCTTTGAACTCTTCGTTTTTGTATACCGCGCAGTCTATGTCGCAATGTAAGCGCTCAAAATCACATTTGCATAAAAAGTCAGAACAAAAGGAAGATTAAAAGTATTGAGTTCTGAAGTGCCATCTTAGAAGTACTCAAAAATCCTCAAATGAGAGTACATTTTTATAACATGTCACCGACAAATATCACACCGACCTAGAAAAAATGTATTAGGAGGGCTCAGAAAAGATAACTCTTGGGAACTCTGAACTCGTCTAGAGATATAAAAAATTTCTGAAAGTGAAAACTCTTCTACGTTGCGCATGTCAGAATTGCAGATTTAATCGCACAAATAAGCCAAACACCTAACAGAAGGGTACGCGCCAATATATTTATTTATTTATAGGGGTTCTTTAGCAATCCTTTGCCAGGTGCTTGGCTGAACTACATTTCCAATTTGTAGAACGCGTCTTAATATTATTTCGCAATTTCATAAATAATAATAATAATAATTTAGTATAGCACCGACTGGTGGATGCATAGTGTCTTACGAGTATATACAAATTCATGACAAAAGTTGTTTCATGACAGAAATTTACCAAAGTCTTCCGTCATTTGACGATTCATATTCCCAGTTGTGCATAAAAAGGTAGATCCAAGCTGTGATGGGACACAATGGGGCATTGCGTAAGAGTTATAGTAGTTTGAAGAGGAGGCGAACATGCATAGTCCATCTCAAAAGGTCCATCAACTTAAAAATTGCAAATATATATGTAGGTATAACTGGCGCGTACACCCTTTTTGGGTGTTTGGTCGAACTACTGCTCCTATTTGTTGCGTGCGTCTTGATGTTGTTCCACAAATGGAGGGACCTATAGTTTCAAGCTGACTCCGAACGGCAGATATTTGTATGAGGAGCTTTTTCATGGCAGAAATACACTCGGAGGTTTGCCATTGCCTGCCGAGGGGCGACCGCTATTAGAAAAATGTTTTTTCTTAATTTTTGGTGTTCTCTCTCACGTTCTCTCTGTGAATTCCGAATGGTAGTGACAGTAACAGTGACCACCAATCAAATAACGTTAACTGAGCAATTAAGAATTATACGGCCGTCGTTGTCGAAGGGTTGGTGCGTGATCACCATTCGGAAGTGTAGAGGTTCGAAACTCTGGACACAAAACACACAATGCAAAACCTGCAAGTGTTTTTCTGCTACTAAAAAAGCTCCTCATAAAAAACAACTGCCGTTGGTAGGCTACGTAAAACTGTAGGTCGCTAAAGTGTGCTAAACGACCAAGTGGTTTGTGAGGAAGAGCTCTGCCAAACACCCAGTAGGGGTGTAAGCATATATACATATTATATATATATATAATATTAGACACACTCGTATAATAGAAGAGTTGGGTTTCAAAACTGTTGCAAAATTTAACCAAAATCAGCAATTCAGCTGGCTCTTGAAAAGCGTTTAACTTATCTTCATATTTATGGTGTGTGTCTTGACCTGCTCTACCCGTGGATGTTTTGTCTCGCAGATTCTTTGCTAAACAACCGCGGTTACAAATGTTATTTAACACCATAAAGATAGCCTGCGTCAAGCCTGACGCATGTGCTTTTGAAGTATTTCTCTTTCTTTCGAAATCGAACATCGCAGTCGTTGCGCAGTCCTTTCGTAAGCCACACACGTCGCTATGGTAAGTATTACGGTTTCGTATTTGTTGATATCCTGACTGGAAAACATAGCGGCGTGGAGCAATTTGGAGGAAGACCGCATCCTGGCTGCTCTGTTGGAGACTGATGACCGGGTAGAAGACCACGAAAGCGAAGATGATGTGCAGAGTGAGGTGACAGAAGTTTTTGAGGATGTGTGGAGAGGGAAGAACTGCCAATACCTAGCGAAAACGAATCCATAATCCAAGAGGAAATAGAACAACTAGCTCCCGATCAGTATTTCGATGAATAATTACTCTGCCGTAGAGAACTGGTCGACTTCAAAACCAGATAGGCGTATTCGAGTGTCAGCACAAAGAATTGTTAGATCTCAAACGGGACCCCAACGAATGTGTCGTAATCTATATGATCCTGTTTTATGCTTGAATATCTTTTGTACTGATGACCGTGATGAGTAGTGGTAGATTTATTTTTTGATACGATGCCTCCGAATTCGAATGGTTGACCAAAGTCTATAGCCCAAAGTGACTGGTAATTGGCAAAAAATAAGAGAATAAGTGCTGAAAGAAATGTTATTCTTAAGAAGTTGCATTGTTTTTGGGTTTTTATAATAAATAATATGAATATATTTTAAATTCAAGTATTTTTATTTCATTTGTATCTAAAAATACGAGGGGTGCCCTTTATGTGTCGGGATTTGGCAACCCTGGTGTTGCAATCTGGCAACTGACAGCTGTATCGCAAAGTTTGACATTTTTTGGCTTTTACGTACTCAGAACGTTTCGAAATACCAGTGCTGTTTGTGTTGTTTACAGTAACTTAAAAGATTCATCTCGGTCCAAAAATGGAATTAATCCGTGAACATTTTCGTGCGATTATTTTTTACAACTATCGACTTGGATTAACTCAGCAACATTGCATGGATGAACTTAATTCATTTTTTGGCGATGAAGCTCCATCAAGGACCAGTGTTTATCGATGGTATGGTGAATTCAATCGTGGTCGTAGTTCACTCCAAGACGAATTTCGTGAAGGTCGTCCAAAATCAGTTGTTGTTCCGAAAACCATTGATGCTGTGCGCGAACTGATACTGCAAGATCGTCATGTCACCTATCGTGAGATTGAGACAATCTTAGGCATTAGTGGGGCCAGCATACATTCAATATTGCATAAACATTTGACTGTCAAAAAAATTTGTACGCGTTGGATCCCACACAATTTGTCAATCGCTCAAAAAAAGCCTCGTGTCGATTGGTCGAAGGAAATGCTCAAAAAATACGATCGCGGGGCTTCGAAACACGTCTATGACATCGTGACAGGTGATGAATCATGGAGTTACGCGTATGAGCCCGAAAGTAAACAGCAGTCGACTGTATGGGTGTTTCAAGATGAGCCAAATCCAACAAAAGTTGTTCGCGCACGAAGCACTTCCAAGCAAATGGTCGCCTGTTTTTTCGGAAAAACTGGGAATGTCGCAACCGTACCACTAGAACAACGCAGAACAGTAAATTCTGAGTGGTACACAACCATTTGTTTGCCAGTTGTCTTCCAAGAAATTAGGAAAACCAATCGCCAAAGACGGATCACTCTTCACCAGGACAATGCGAGCTCTCAGACATCGGCTCAAACAACTGCATTTTTGAGCACTCAAAACATCGAATTAATGGGTCATCCGCCGTATAGTCCTGACTTGACACCGAATGACTTCTTTTTATTCCCGTGCGTAAAAAACAAACTGAGAGGCCAACGTTTTTCGACACCTGAAGAAGCGGTTGCGGCATTCAGAATGCATGTTTTGGAGGTACCTCATTCAGAGTGGCAAAAGACAAATGGTTCAAACGGATACAAAAGTGTATAGATCTTCATGGAGAATATTTTGAAAAACAATAAAGTGATTTTCAATGATTAAAATTTGATTTTGTTCTCTAATCCCGACATATAAAAGGCACCCCTCGTATAACACATATTAGTTTATTCCAAATTAATCAATAAAGTACGGCAAAATAGCTGTTTTTACGTATGTCAGAAAATGGTTGCCTTTATAGGGTTAATGTCCGCAGATGGGACTGTAGAGTAAATTCTAAACAACTTACTTTGTGTTACAACCAAACACTCTTATTATAAGAAATAACGGTAATACCTATAAATTAATAATTGTGGTCAAAAATAAGTAGACATCGAGAGTAGGTAGTAGATGGTAGCTAGTAAATATGAAAAAAAAAATTGTATAATTAGTTAAGGTAAAGATTAAAAATACCATAAGTCAAATGGTGCGCTGTCGCTAATTTGAAAAATCAGAAAAAAAATTAGTAAAGACATTCATGTTGCTGTTTCCAGTCAAAACAAAAATGTATGGTTGAAACACAGTCAGCTCGAAAGAGAAGAATACCTTAACTATCTTCGTGTCATCTTCACCTTTACGCCAGTGCCGCCCATTAATATTTTGCTGATGTACACAAGTATGTATGTATGTGTGTACGACCATACACAACCACACGCTCTGACGCTCTAAATACCGGCGTTTAATACTTATTAAAGATAACGGAATTTCTAGACCGTATTTTCGAATCAAACGGGTTAAGACGAAGCGAAGATGAAACAAAGCTTGTTAGCATAAACTATCCACTTGAACTCTCTTAACCCATGCAAAATTAGAAAAATATTTATGCAGAATCTCAACATCTCAGGTAAAACGACAACCACTTAATGGGTGCCGGTAGAAAGCTTGCTGAACGATTATTAGCGAATTCGAAAGAATTAATTATTCAGTCTCACGCTGCGTTGCCTACTAATATGTGTATATTTATATGGTATACTTGCGTATGTGTGTATGTATGACCAACCGCAGATGGCGGAATAGTAACAAAAAAGGAGCGATTCCGTATTTGTAGATATTTTATTCATAAAATTCTATTTGATTTCTTCTCTCAGACAGTATACCTACTTCATCTCGACCACCTTTGGTATTCAGCTTAAATGAGGTCAGTGGGTTGACCAAACCGGATTTAAAAAAATTAATATGCGTTAAAATTCATACCATTTGGACAGGAGAAGTCAGTTTGAGAAGTCTTGCTGTAAACTCGTTAAATTTGGTATGCGATACCTTTCTTTGGCATCTTATGGTGGTAATGCGTAGGACTCGTTTCTTTTACAAGGGCTTTTCATCTAGGGGTTTAGAAAGTGCGGTTTAACTTATGGTTTTTTTTACTTCAAAAAAATTAATTTGAATTTATTCCAAATAAAAAAATTAAAAAAGCAATAAAAGAAGATAAGTAGGTGTTTTGAAAAACTACACATTTTGTGTATAAAATCGTTTTATTCAAGTCATCCCTAAATAGAGGCAGGTATTTTTCAAAATTGAACTTGAAAATTTAAATTAATTATGCTTTGTACTAAATTTTTTAAACTACATGAAAACAAAATAATAACGGACTGGCGCACACATCCTTGAAGCGTTTTAGCATAAAACCCCCGGTGGTACGTATGTAGCTCCACAAATGGAGGGGTCTAGAGTTTCATGCCGCTTTTGAACTCAGATGTATTTTATATATTATATATTCATGGCAGAAATCAATATGAGATTTGAACCTACGAACCTATGAACCCAGTACCTACAGCTCGTATACCACATAAGGATACAATAGCTCATCACGATGGGCATGTAGAAAAATTGCCTATTTCATATTTCAAATTCGTTGTCGTTTATTTTGTTTCATTTAATTTTTTCGTTTTTCAATAAATTGAAATCTATATTTTAAACTTAAAATTATGAATCTACCTAAATAAATAATTAAGTTCTTCAACTACCCATCCCTTACGCAGCCAACACCGGCTCGCTGCCTTTATTTGCTTCAACCGCTACACCAGCGCCCTCTAGCACCAGTTGTTGTACTTGTTCTTGTGGTTCACTTTGTGTGATTTGTGGCTCAGATTGTGGTTGCGTTTCTACTGGTGGCTGCACCTCTTTTGGTGGCGCAACTGCTTCTGGCTCGTTGATAATTTGTACTGGTATTAACTTTTCGTCAACACCTTGCTGAACCTGAGTATCGGTAGACTCACCATCTGCTGGTAACTCGAGCTCACGTCCACTTCTGTGCAAAGCAAAATGTCCATTTTTCAGGAATTCCAGGTAGGGTGTTCCATTAGCACCATCCCCATGGCGCGATTCGCCATATACGGGCTTCACCTGCCGCGTCAGACCAGGTTCACTATCATCACCTACAAGAATGTACCCGTTTTCTACCTTTCGCACTGTTTCTTGTGAAGACATTTCTTCAGAAGCTTCTTGCTGGCTATCGGCGCTGGCAGGTGCCTTCTCGACGATTGTGCCTGGACGTATACGTTGTGGAAGGATTGCAGATCCGACTGTATTACTGCCGGCATTTGGCTTTGTTTTTGATGCTGACAAGTTCGTGGTGTGACGATCATTTGGAATTTTTGGCGGCTTAAAGATGTCCATAATTGAAGCTTCGGCTAAAAGAGGCACAGCTTCAGCAGTGATTACGGGTTGCTTCTTGCGCTTTAAGCTTTGATTTTGCATGGTTTGAATAGCACTGGCTGGGATGTTCAAGATAAGTGGCTGGGTTTGAACATCTGCGGCGACTGCTTGAAGCTGATCAGGTCGTGAGATACCTAGTTGTGACCATGGAATGGTGATGTATTGGGTAGGAGCATCCTTGCGCTTGAGTGGCTTACTCAAGGGAGGTTGTGGAAAATGTGTGGCACCTTGTTTGAGGTACTGTGGGCTAACCAGCGAGAGATCGTCGTTTAGTAGTTCAGGCGCCAGGTAGACAGTTTGTCCATTGCGATTAATCAAGAGTGTTGCCTTTTGTGGTTGTGTTTGCTTACTTCCCGCTTGCTTTGAGGGTTTACGTACGAGTGCACCAATCTCAGCTGGCGTACGGCCGCGAGTAAGTTGACGTATCTGTTTTATGATGTTTTCCTGGCCACGCTGAAAAAAAGTGGCCTCATTCTGTGAACGTTTGGTGGAGGGACGACCACTCTGACTACCGTAGTAAAAGTGCTCATCGACAGCATCTTCTTCGATCTCTTCATCTGCAGTGGGTTTTGCTATACGACGTACAATACCACCCGACTGTGGGCGACGGCGTTGTTGCTGCTGACGCAGGTCGGTTATTATTATTTATTTGTGGCCTGCGGCGCAATGGACGCTGATTGAGGTATTCCTCGTCTTCTTCATCATCATTTTCATTACCTTCTTCTTCCTCGACATTTTCATCGTCTTCATCGTCAAGCTCAGCAGATAGCGACTCATCATCTTCTTCTTCGGAGAATTCATCTTCCACAACTGGACGCCGTTTTTGTTGTGGCCGTCTCCGCTGGGGACGTGAAACTGGACGATCGTCCTCTTCTTCTGCATCATCGATGTCTTCTTCCGCGAAGTTTGGTCTGCGTTTGTTATATTTTTGCTTGTTGTTTCTCCGCTTGTTCTTATTTTTAATAATATCTTCCTCTTCTTCCTCAAACTGGTCATCCAAATCGTCATCATCCTCATCATCGAGGCCGATATTGTTGTTATTGTGGAAACGTTGAGGGCGATTTTGATTATTGATCGAAATGAGAGGGGGTCGACGGGTGGAAGACCTATGTTGTACGCGAACAATCACATCTGGACGTGGTGTTGTAGTTGTTGTGGTGGTTGTGCTGGTGGTAGTCGACTCGCGGACAGGCGAATCCACCAAGCCAGGTAGTTGAATACGATCTGTCAACCAACCACTTACGGAGCCAGCTAATGAGGAGACTGATGATCCCAAACCTTGGCCGGCAGTAAAACCGAAGAGAGTCCAAGGTGAAGGTGTTGTAGAGGACGAGTCTCCAGCTTGTTTTCCAGCTGCATCCTCTTCAGAAGAGTGTGGTTTGAAAGCGATTAGTGGGTGAATAATGAAGTCGGCGACTGTGTGAGGTTGCGCATCTTTTGGCTGCTCACTCTTCACTGCCGCTGTTTTATTCTGAGCTGTAGTAGCGGCAGTAGGTGATCGTTCAGTAGAGGACGTATGCTCGGAGTCTAGATAAATGGGACAAATGTAATCCAGTCGTCACTTGAAAATGTTTATTTATCAGCACTAATTACTCACCCATAAGCGCTAATTCGGCAATAGGCGACACAGTAGAATCCTCTATTTGGTCATCCATATTCGCATCGTTTCCCAAGGTTCCGACAGCTAATGCCAGCCCCATTAAAACGAAAAGTACATATTTGAAATCCATTTTCAAAACTGCAATCTTGTGGCACTATCCTCCAAATTGTTGGATCTGCACACAACAAATAAAAACTTTCCTTTTCCTTTGAGAAAAGTAGGCTGAGCCAAAAGAGTTTATTTTCTTTTACACTTAATCTCAAATTCGCGCTTTCTTCTACCTTCAATCCCAAATAACGTCTGATACTTCTATTGACAATCGCAACTTTTCACCAACTGGTCAAATGCTCGCATCAACATGAGCTTTTTATGTGACGCTCAACTGTTGTTGTTGTGTGTGTGCTGTCAACACAATTTCGCCGCTTTATAGCTAACACCCCACTCTGTTCAGCTTTGGTGTTGATGTCGTTGATAGCGCACTGCGATGATTGGCGTACTTCTCAATTATGTTTTGTGTCTATTCTAGGGTATGTTGATCATAAGGTTACGATGCTTACGATGCATGTAAGTCGGTTAGGTATGAAAGCAACTTAAATGTTACTCTTTCAAGCAATAGGGAGAGTCATGAACCGGTTTCTGTAACAATCTTACCGTTTGAAGAATGTTTCGAAATATGGGAAACTGACTTCCAAGATGGATAATGTGTTGATTTTAAAGTAATACTTTGGCGATATTACTGCGCTTTTATATAAGCATGTAATTTTGTAAAATAGACTTCGTATCTGTCTGGCCCACTCAATCGAGGACATGAGCTCAACGCAGACTACAATTAAAATTAGACGCGTAACTTGGAGAGAATTCCGCTTAAAGAATTCAGCTCATAAATTTTAATAAACTTAAAAATTACCCTCTGCTTCGTTATCACTTCTCTCTATCGGTTCCGGAGCAGTTGTAAAATATCACCGCTTATGAAATCAAATTTTATCTTGATGCACACTTTCATATCTGCGGCTATGTCAGCGAAAATGCCTCATTTGAGACTCTGAAATCTCGTGGTCATGCATAACCCAATGCACACAGCTACTATTGGTAGGTACCATTACACTTTTCTAAAAGATATTAATAATCAAAGCTACACCAATTATCTAAATATATTAGAGAGTTATACCAATATAGCCAATACAGGATGAGGTCATGGGAATTGTTGTGAAAAATTATTCACCGATTTGGTTTATGAATGATTTTTCACAACGGGGTTGCTTTAAGTATTCCTGGCCTATTAATGAAAGAATTAAACTTGGATTGCTATTAATATTTCTGGCCTATTAATGAAAGAATTAAAATTGGATTCAGCCCAATTGTTATTCACAATAATTTCCATGATAATCAACACAATTTTCCTTTCGTTTGAACCAATTTTCGAAACACTTTGTCCAGTCGCTTTTTCAAATTGTGTGAGACCGAACGTGAACACAACTTTTTTACTATAAGGTGATCATGTGAAATGTTATTAATGCTCATCCATACTATTGCCCAAGGTTACTTCAGTCTCACGATATGCGAAATGACGATCACGCTCACTCATTTCACGCCCAACATCTGGCACAACAACTGTTTTTGGACGACCTCTCGGAATTCGCCCGTTAGCCAACATAGAGCACGACAAAGTTCATTGATGATTTTAGTACCTACATCAATGGAAACGTCAGATAGCGCCTGATAAAACTGGAAGTGCACAAGATCAGAAGTCAGCAGCCCTCGTATATTTACTCATAAATAAAGCAAAAATCACTAAAATGTATTTTTGAAAAGAAACTAGTCAATGGCATACCCT